>JAUPFP010000011.1:2135796-2735796 GCA_036925085.1 Brachycybe producta | reverse complement strand
GGGATGGGAGGAGCTACTACGTCATCAGTTTATACTCGACCAATGATGGCTCAACAAATTCCAACAGCTGGAATTACTTCAAGCCAATCAGGATATTTTTATCAAATGACGTCAGCACATTTTCTCACCAATCCCGTGTCAACAAATTTGAGAGGGATTTCAAATCCTTTCCCTCACGACACTATGGCAATGGATAGGCAGGAAAATTTGAATTTTCCCCAATACTACTCTATGGGACCACACTATTATCCACAAACAATGATGCCGACATATGGCAATGTTTACTCAGACATTAGTGGTACCCAACAGCAGGCCGCAGTTAATATGGGACCTTACTCTGGGGAGCCACAAGGGCCTTTCCCACCAATGGGGCCCCAGTATTATCAGCCCTATACCTATCCACAGAGCAGACCACAGGGGTTTGAAACATTTGGGGGGTATCAACAGCCACCTCAGCCTGTACAGCCTGTTTTTTATGAACAGCCAGTCCAGTCTTATCAACCTATACAGGTTACTCAACCTGTCTCACCTGTGCAAATGTTTTCTTCTGCTCGAACTGAACAACAATTTCGACCAATTCAACCAGCTCAGCTGAAAACATCAACTCGAGTGTTTCAACCATTACGGCTGGTACCACAAGGACAGTCAAGTCGGACTGAGGTGTCTACCCAGCCTACTTTGACTTTGCGAGCTGTACAGCCAGCTCAAACTGAACAGTCTGATCCGGTTGGATACTATGATCAATTCGCAAGTGCGGAGCGACGACAGCTTACTCAACCTGTCGTTTCGGAATCAGTGTAAGTTCCGGCCCAGTCTTCAAGTGAAGGGCCAATTCCAATTGTGCAGTGCCACCAACCTGCTCTCTCTGAAGACATGAGGAGCAGGGACTTCGATAGACGACAGGAGGGAATTCCTCTTCTAATCCGAAGTGAACCCGAGCCACGGGCTGGGGCCAGAGGGACAGGAATAAGACTACGCCCCACCCACCCCGAAGGGTATAAGGGCACTTCTTTCACCTACATTTCTCGACCACCGCACCAAGGTGCAGGACTGCTCATCAGCCTGGACCCGCCCAGTTGCGGACCCCTAAGAAGACCATGTCTGTGGGAAAAAGCCTCGCTCAAAAAACCCACTTATCATTCCTCTTGCGTTTCACATCCTAAAATTTATCTTATCCTTCAATGCTGAGGATTTCATTACAGAACTTGCTAAAATCACTAAGCAAGTTTTTCCTCATAAGTTCTCGTTCATTACAGGGCCAAAACAGGTGTTGTCCTCTCACAGCCATACGGAGGCTTTCTCTTGCCTCTACAATATGATCCAAAGTACATCTCCATACAAGATGATCGATTGTATCCTCCTCCATTCCACAGGGGCATAGGCCATTATTTTCATCACTACTATTACTTAAGTTAAATTGAACTCTATACCGCAGAAAGTCCCCATGACCTGTTATGATCTGAGTTATTTTTCCCCGACACAAGGCGCCCCCTAGGGTCTACCTCTTGTAGCCATTTGTACGTTTCTCTACCTTTATTAGTCGAGTCCCAATCATGCTGCCAAGAGGCAATTTCTTGCTGCCTCGTTTGCTGATTAACCCAAGTCATAGGGGCTCCTAATCGGACAATTGTTTTATTATAAGTAGCTAACTTTGCAATACCATCTACCTTCTCATTCCAATAATACCCTGCGTGCGCCTTAATCTATGTTATGCTTACCTCCCCCCTCTTCCCAGGATTTCCTTAATTTTCTTATTAGCATTATAGGCATGAGTATACTTTATATCTCCAGTTGCTACAGCCCCTAAGGCGGATCTAGAGTTCGATGCAATTACTATTCTTTTACCTTGGACCTCTCTTAATAGTATAAAAGTTGTAACCATATATAGCGCCATCAACTCGGCCTGAAAAACCGTGCACTTATCAGGGAGGCGGGCTTTCCATTCTTTACCTTGATATCTTCTTCAATCAATATTAATGCCGAACCCACTCTACCATTTAACTTGGACCCGTCGGTAAAACCTATAAGAAGATCCTGCGCAACTTCTCCCTCCCTCCACTCATCAATTGCATATACCACACTTAGGCTTGGATGTTTCCTTATCTCCATGGGGACAGGTGTATCAAGGCCCTCTCAATACTTAGACGTCAAAGCTGCCCTATTATACCTTGTTTCCGCCTTGAGCCATAATGGTGCACAGCTAGTAATAACTTGGAGAGCCTTATTTGAGGTTGTTCTATATGCTTTGCACATAGCTCTCAAAAAGGGTCTTTGAACCATATCCAGTCGAGATCTAATTCTGGTATCTTTAGCTTTGACACCCCATACCTCAGATCCGTATAGGATCATTGGCTCTATACACGTTAAGTATATCTGTTTAAGGATTAGAGGTTTGACCCCCATTCCCTTCCACAGATATAGAACAGCTTTGTGGCCATCTTCATGCTTATCTCTTGTATTTTTATAACATGCATTAACCATTGAAATTTGGCATCTATATGGATGCCTAGATATTTAATGCTATCACTCAACTTAATTTCGCTTCCATTAAATACCACCTTCGGGTACCTTTTAATGTTAGATGCTGGGAAAAAGATTGCGTTAGTCTTCAATATCGAAAATTGCAGCTTTGATGCCTCTGCCCACTCCAGGCATCTCTCTAATACCGTGCCTATCTTGCCTTCAATTGCCTTAACGGATCGCCCAGTGACAATAATAATCACATCATCGGCAAACGCTTGGAACATATCGCTATCTTTAAGTATTGGTCTTAAATGTTCAAAGAATGTTTCCATTAACACTAACCAAAGTATAGGGCCCATACAAGAGCCCTGGGGGCAACCTTTTTCCATTCTGATAGTGACCTCTCCAGACGAGGCCAATCTATCTTCAAAGAAGGATTTAATAATTAATACTAGGTTAGAAGGGCAGTTAATATCATAGTCTTTTTATGATTTGGGGATACCACGCAGAATTAAAAGCGTTCTTTATGTCCAAAGAGATAGCTAGCGCATGAGTCTTTTGACTTTTAAGCACTCTTAGCTTGCCCTGCAAAGAATCAACCGCCATGACCGTACTCTTACTTTGGCGGAACCCATATTGTTCATCCGAAAGATGGCCTCCTTTTTCCAGGAAAAACGACAATCTCTTTGCGCACATCTTATCCAATAATTTACCTATAACAGGTAACAGACATATGGGCCTGTAACTATTTCCCTTATCCTTCTCGACCCATACTATCTTTGCCTTTTTCCATACTCTTGGAAATTCTCCCACCTCTAAACACTTATTATATATCCTCAATAAGACCCCGTCCCCGATCCCTAGGAGATACCTCAAAACAACAGGAGGTATACAATCCCCTCCAGGGGCTTTAGTTATATCCACTTCTTTCACAGCTATTTCTAACTCTGTTTTAGAAAACTGAGGCTCCCTTAGATGACTACTATTACCCTCCCTAGCTATCGAGACCCTCGTAGCTATTTGTCTCTCTGATTCATACCTAAGACAGTCTTTAGGAAAATATTCCTCCAACAGATACTGCGTAGTTTCAATCTCACTGCCTGTCCATGAGCCATCGGCCTTTTCTAACGTCTCCAATACCTCAATGGGTTTTACTTTTCCAGCTATAATTTTATAAGGTAAACTAAAAGGGTTAGAGGTTGAGGCCTTATCACAAAAAGATTTCCAGGAATTTATCCTTACTAAATTAATTTGCCTCTTAAAAGTCTTTCTAAGCAATTTATATTTAGCAATCAAAATGTTTTTCCGCTGGCCCTTTAAAGCCCTTTGGCTTGCTTTCCTAGCCTTCCTGACTTCTCTCCGTAGACCGTCAAGTTCCAAAGTCCACCACCTATTCTTTCCCTGCACAGAAGCCTTAATTTGTTTCATATACTGGAAGCAAGCCTTCCTACATTCATTATTAAATCCTTCTCCCGCCAAGTGTGGGTCCATTATTGGCAAGTTATTTATGCCCAATGCAAGGGATTTAGAAAAGTCCGTCCAATTAGTTAGTTTCCAATTAAACCTGGTACTTCTCCTATATTCCATCTTATCTATTTTAATACTAAATGCAATGTATTTATGGTCACTAAGTGTTTCTATATGTAATATCCTCCAGTCCATTATACATAGATCCCTTGACAAGGTAAGATCTATCCAACTGACTCCATTTGAGGAGCAAAATGTTGGACCATGTCCATACTTATTATGAATATCCAGACGATGCGTAATAATAAATTCTATTAACTTATTCCCTCTTGGACTTGCCTCTCGCGATCCCCATGCAGTATGCTTTGCATTAAAGTCTTCCACTATTAATACCGGCTCTCTCCTTTCTATTAATATTCCTTCCACACTCTGAAGGATTAAGTCTAGATCACCTAGTGGTTCTGCATAGAGATTAATAATCACAAAAGTTCCTCCTCCAGATAGGTTTATAGACATGTATTTACCCAAAGCTATAACCTTTAATAACTTACTTCGTTTAACTATAATTGCCTTAGTATTATTCTTAGACTTATAAATTGGGCCCCCAAAGAGGCTAGACCTAGTGTTTATGCGGGGATGTGGTTCTTGTATACATATTACATCCATGGCTCTACTCGACTTTTCAAGGCAGGCCTCAGCTGCAAGTCCTTTCCCTAAGTTTATCTGCAGCAAACTAATATTTCCCCTCTCACTCTCCATAGTCTATTTGGGAACGAGATCTTTCCCACACTGCCTGGTACACAGGACATTTCCTATCTCGAGCACTGTCGCACCTCCGTGCATTTCCTTTCATCTTACAATTAATGCAGTCCGCCTTGTCTGATTGACATATCTCCATTCTGTGCTCCTCTCCACAATTTATGCATATCTCTTTCATACTCTTACATTCCCCAGCTCTATGTCCAAACCCATTGCATTTAAAACATTGGGTTATATCAATCCATTCCTCTACGCGATACCGAATCCATCCCAGGTTTATCCTCCAGTCCCCTGAGATAGCCTTATATATATTCGGTTCCACCCTTAAAATTACGTTTTTCTTTGCTTTATCTCTGCAGTTCCTATCCGCCACCCACTCAATAGCTTTCCTAAATGTCTGGTCATCACCTACCATTGTCTGTAACTCCCCATTATCTCGTATTATTTCTTCCAAGATTGTTTCCGTTGTCTTATCACTATCAACTCCCGTTATCATCACCTTTGGCAATCTCCTTTTGGGCTTATCGTAGGTCAGCTCCCGCATATCTTTAATCTTCTCAATAAGTCTTCCTTTCTGTAATAAACCCTTTGTCTCTAATATTAATGTCCCATTTCTTCCTTCTCTGACACTCTTCAGGTTTCCCCCCAGGTCATCCACCGAGATACGACTCTGCCGTGATCGTCTTAGCGAATTAGTAGATACCCCAGGCTCCTTTGATCTAACTAATACAATATTTTCACTAGGTGATGGTTTCACCTTCCCCACCTTACTCTGTTCATAAGTTCTCTTAAGTGGCCAAGTTTTTATAAGGCCTACGGACTGTTCATCCCCTTTTCCTCTCTTGTCCTGACTTAGACAGGGAAAATCTTGTTCCTGTAGAGCAATGTTGCCTATTGATTCCCCAAGTCCCTGCACTCCGCGGTTTTCACTACTTTTATACTGGGCTAATTCATATTCATGATTTTTCTCACTGATTATAGCAAATATCCTAGTGATTTTATCCAGACCTTCATAGACAATCTTCTGCTCTGCTTTATTAAAAGATATCTTGCTATTTGGCTCCCGGCTTACGGCCGCTTTAATAGCATCAACTTGTTTATACATAGCCTTAAGTAACCCAAGGGGGTGAAGTTCAAATAGCTCATCATTCGGGTATCTCTTACCGCTTTGTTCCTCCAGGGGGACAGTAGAGGAAGCAGTCTACCACAGGCTTCCTTCCAGCCATCGAAGTGAGGAGGTTGAATCATCACAGGAGGATTCAAGGAATGAGTGCTCACAGCCTGTAGTCCGTGAACTCACTGTGGAGGAGCTGAACCGACGATATGGTCACCGTCATCCCCTTGACCAACTGAAACCTTTTACAGGAAACGGTCAAGTGAATGAATTTCTGGAGGAGTTCGAAACGATCGCCGCTCTACATGAATGGTCACCCAGACATCGCTACTTCTACATATCAACATGTGTAAAGAAGGACGCTTGTCACTGGTTGTCGCAGACTAGAGCTCGCAATCCAGGTTTGGACTGGTATGGATTAAAAGAAAAGATGTTGGAAGCCTTCGGACGACCTGACGAGGATCTGATCCTGAAAAAAGAATTGTCGGACATGAAGCAAAAGGAGGGAGAGCCCACTCCATCTTTCATCAGAAAATTCCTACGGTTATCCGAAAGACTTTACCCGGTTATGACTGATGGTTTGCGAATAGGACAGATTCGCGAAGCATTACACCTTACTATGAGTGATGCAGTGCTAGCCGCTCCTAGCACCAATTTGAAAGCCTTCATGGAGTATGTTGTCAACATGGAGAGCACCTTATTCTTGGCTGGGAGATGGAAGCTGAATCGAGGAGAGGATGGAGAGGAAGATCGAGCTGAAAGATCTACTGGTAGAACTTCCAGCAGGACGTCAAACTCCAGATCTACAGCGCAGGGAAACAACAATGCTGCGAATTCTTCAGGTTCAGCGTATGCACCAAGCTCGAACAATATGAATGGTTCGTCCAGAAATCCGAACCGAACCTTGACAAATCCGAGAAGCACAAAGAGTGGATCGGCGGCGACTGGAGCTGCCCGAAGCTCATCGGCTGTAAGGAAAAAAGTGGACGAGACCAAGGCAAAGTGCTACAAATGTCAAGGAATGGGACACTTCTCCAGGAACTGTCCGACACGAAATACCCTCAACGAACTCACGGATGAGGAGCGTGAACTGGAGGAACTCTACCTGACGGATGTGGTAATTGGATCAAACGGAACGGAATTGGCTGTCGTCTATCTGGAGGATAAAGTCAGCTACATTCCATTGACTGCCCTAGTTGATGGGTTAAACTAGGAGGGGTGAAGAATGAGGGGGATCCTTCACCTGAAAGTCAATGAACCCCTACGGAAACTCAAAACGGTAACAAAAATGGAAACGGAACTGAAACAACGATACAGGCCATCGAAAAGTGGACCGAAGAAGATCTTCTGACTTGGTACGAGATGCTACAGCAATACAGGAGGCACTGTAGTGAGAGCAGGTGTCGTGAAGCCTATCTAGAACAGATTGCACACTCCGGGGAGTGTTGTGCTGCCAAAAAGCAGGAGCGAGATCCAACCACGGGTAGGACCTGCTGCAGAAAAGTAATGAAGAGTATCTGGGAGCACATCAAAGAGCAGTGCCTGCCCAAAGAAATTTGGGAATATGATGGCAAAGACGAGTCGCCTCGAGTCACGGTCATCATCAATCAAAAGCCTCTTCGTTTACTCGTCGACTCTGGAGCTTTCGCAAGTGTGCTTTGAGAAGCAAAGGTGGAAGAGCTGGGTCTTCAAGTGGAGCCAATCGTAGCACCACCAATCGTTGGAGTGATCAGAGGAACGACAATTGGAATTCTTGGACAGATATGCGCCACTGTAGAGCTTGGAGAGAAGTCCATAAGAGCTTGTTTTCTAGTGATAAAAGGAAAGAAAGAGGCCATACTGGGAAGAGATCTTGGAAAAGCTTTTCGATTGGTAATCGAGATGGAATCCAACAAAGTTTTCTTTTGAGAAAACATGTTCGATCGAGCAGTCTACCAGCAGTGCATACAGAGTTATGTGCAAAGTGCATCCAAAGAAGGGGTCATACCATCTGGAAGAAGCAAGGAGTCAGACGAAATCAGGGAGACGGAGAGTGAAATCAATGTCATCCATGTTGTAGATGAGGCTCAAGTGCTGAGATCCACAGGCCATGTCACCTTAAACCCCGGACAGATAAAATCGATCGAAGTAAAGGCTAACCGAATACTGAGAGAGACAGACATCTTCGCAGTGGTTCCTGATGAGAAGCTGCGTTCGTGGAAAGGAGTATTCGTTGCTCCTGGCATTATGCAAGAGCAAGATGAACTGACTTTCAAGATCGAAGTCATGAACACCACTCTCAATACTGTCGGAATTGCTACTGGAGAGATCGTTGCTCATATGCAGACCGAATACTGCATAGAACAAGATGTCGAGTTCAAGGAAGATGTTGCTCCCTCAGAAATTCCCGTTATCGGAAAAGTGGAAATGTCAGATCAGGAGTTCGACGAAGCCATGCAACTGGGACCAACTCTAAAGAAGAAGCAAAGGGACATTTTAAAAGACTTACTACGACGACACCGCACATCATTTGCGTTTACTCAGGACGAGTTGGGAAGTACAAACTTGACTCAACACCGGATCGATACCAATGGCTTGCCACCGGTCCGGGAGCCCTTAAGGAGACAAATGTGCAAGAAATGCTCGATGCTGGTGTCATCAGACCTTCAAAGTCACCTTACTCTTCTCCCGTGGTCCTAGTCAAAAAGAAAGATGGACAATATCGATTTTGTGTGGATTATCAACGGTTAAATACCCAAACAAAAGTGGACAACTATCCTTTGCCAAGGATCGATGATGCCTTGGATTCACTTCATGGAGCTCGATACTATGCCACCCTTGATATGAAGTCCGGTTATTGGCAGTTCAACATGGCTGATGAGGACAAGGAAAAGACCGCATTTATTACACCTGGAGGACTATTTGAGTTCAACAGGATGCCTTTTGGGTTATGCAACGCACCAGCAACTATGCAGAGAACCCTGGACATCCTACTTGCTGGAAATAAATGGGAAACTTGCCTCGTCTACCTTGACATTATTGTCTTCGGTAAGACATTCGAACAATTCATCGAACGACTCAACCTCATCTTGAATCTACTGGATGATGCCGATCTGAAACTTAATCCTGAAAAATGCTACTTTGGTACGAGGAGGTGCTGTACTTCGGACATCTGATTTCCGCTCGAAGAGTGCAACCAGATCCGAAGAAGGTGGAAGCGATTTCTGAGCTTCCGGCACCTACGAATCTTAAAGAAACAAGACGATTACTTGGAATGGCAGGATTCTATCGAAAACATATTGCCAACTTCGCTCATTTTGCCAAACCACTCACTAACCTTACGAAGAAGGAAACCAATTTTGAGTGGACTATTGAGTGTGAAGCTGCGTTCAGTCTGCTCAAGAAGAAGCTGACTGAAGCATCTGTGTTAGCGGTTTACCATCCACAAGGGGAACTGAGTATGCATAGCGATGCATCAGGAAAATGAGTTGGAGTGATCCTGTACCAAAAATCTAAATACAAACCTTTATAGATGCTCGGTGCGGTTTCTCGAACGTTAAAAGCTGCAGAGGTTAATTACTCCACTACGGACAAGGAATGCCTCGCCATAATCTATGGAGTGACTAAGTTCAGACCGTACATATTCAACAAACCTTTTGTGATCGTTACGGACCATCACTCACTATGTTATATGAAAACCGCTCAAAGATTTTAGGGTAGACTTGGGAGATGGCAACTCCTGATGCAGGAATACAACTATACCATCGTTTATAAGGCTGGAATAACTCATGTTGATGCAGACTGTATTTCTCGACAACCTGTGGATGTGCCACCAAACTGGAGATTACAGCCTGAACCTGACGACCTTGATGATGGTGTGATCTTTGCCGCTGCAAGCATTTGGGACTGGGCAAGCGAACAAAGATGTGATCCCGAACTGGAAAAGATAATCGAATCTTTGACAAACCATCCGGACGGTGAACTAAAGAAGAAGTATGTCATAATTGATGATATACTCTGTGCAGTAGTATATCGACGGAGTGAGGTTGCTACACTATTGAATGTTGTACCAAAACATCTGATCTCCGAGGTGTTGGAGATGCTTCACGATACACCAGAAGCTGGACACCTAGGACAGGATAAAACTTTGGAAAGAGTAGCCCAACGATTCTACTGGGACTCCTGGAAAGCTGATATGATTGATTACGTGCGCACTTGTCATATCTGTCAGCTTTGCAACAAACCACAACAGAAGATCCCTGGATTTCTACATGAAATGCCAATCGGACAACCTGGGGAGTGCTGGAGCATCGATTACATTGGACCTCTTCCCAAGTCTTTGGGAGGTGTACAACATATTATTCTAGCAGTGGATTATGCAACCCGATACTGTTTTGCACGAGCAGTGCAAAGACAGAGTGCAAAAACTACAAAGAATTTCATCGAGGATGTGATTATCTACCAAATTGGGACTCCAATTCGAATCTTAACGGACAGAGGGACTCCTTTCACAGCTCAGGAGGCTCAGGAGCTGTTCGAAGAATTGGGAGTGAGACATACGACGACAACAGCCTACTTTCCTCAGGGGGATGGTTTGGCTGAAAGGACAAACAAAACCATTATGCAGATCGTTAGAAAAGCTTTGACACCTGGAAAACAGCAGAAAGACTGGTATTTTCATCTACAACCAGCTGTATTCGCTTACAACACAGCTAAACATGGTTCTGCTAAGTTCCCACCTTACCGACTGATGTTTGGAAGAGAAGCACGACTACCGATAGACAACAGAGTTCCTAACCTTCCGAAAACGGCAGATGTAAAGTTGAAAACTGGAGGTATACAGGAGACAGAAGATTTGCTCCTGGTAGCCAAAAACAATCTTCATCAAGCTCATCTGCGTCAAAAGAAATATTATGATGCAAGAAGGAAAAAGCCTGAAGAGTACCAAATCGGACAGAAAGTCCTGGTCCGAGACTCCAGAGTGGTGCTGAATGAAGCAAAGAAATTACGATACATCTACAAGGAAGGATACACTGTGACGAATAAAATAACTGACACTGTTTACGAACTAGAACATGAAAATATTTGGGGAAAAATGGTTCGAGACAAAGTGAACATCGTTCATATGCGCCCATACAACGAAAGGCGAAAAGATGTTCAAGACCTAGTTGGGGAGAGATGTATCACCTATCCCAGGCCCTAGTCATGCAATCAACTTATTAAACGATAAAAATAAGTGCAAAGTTGATTTACCTTTCGACCATATTATTGAAGATCGACTGGAAGAATGTTTTTCCGTTGACAAACTTTTTATCGGCAAAATAAAATCGGAAACTTATGTGACGATGCAAGGAACACATGATCACGATGGATTTAGTGGCAGAAATGACGACAACTTGTCAAAAATGGAGGACCTGGTACTTCCGGAACTGGATTCCAATAAAGAACTGTCAAGATTGAAGTCGATGGATCCAAGTGACGTCATCAAAATTCAAGTGAAACTTCACACCCAGGCGCGAAAACTAGGGGAAGCGTGGGAAAGAAGTTTGGAAAATTTTGGTACCATCACATGTCAACAAGTGACGTCGGAGACTCCTTCCATTTCTGGAAGAAGAAGGTCATGGACCAATAATGGTAAGGTTGTGATAAGGCCACTGAACAATACCACTTGTGGCTATATCCACGTGCAGGGATATGGTAACAACTTATCTAAAGAAGTGCCAAAAGACGCTTTACTTTCGATTTGGTTACCAGAGGAGGAAGGTGGTACAGTCGTGAAATTTTTATTGTTCTTTGTTCTTGGAAAGTTTATTTTTATTGGCCAAAAACAAAAGCCTTTTTCAAGGCTGAAGAAGTTGGATTTACTTTTATCTTAGATAAAGTTTTGTTTTAAAGTTGTCAGAGACAACTTTAGTGTTGAAGTTTGTGCCAGTGACAGGGGCAGTGATAAACATCAGGAGAGGGCTCTTCTGAATCAACCAGAAGTTTTTAAGCCTGGTTGCGTGTCGTTCTTTGGAATTGACTGCCGGAGAGAGGGACTTACAGCTGGGACAAAATCCAGGACTCTGATTGTAAGTGACGTTAATAACATTTTAACGATGTCTTCCGGCAGAGGCAATTGGCGGAGACATCTTTGTGCTGCTACTCCGCCGCCAACGACTGAGGATCGCTCTAGACGTGAGACACGGTTTCCGGGATCCGGAAATCGTCGATCTCGTCCGGAACGGTATTTTCAACAGCCTACGAACTTTCAAAGGACTGGGAATAGGCATCATCGTGTACTTGGTCGGCAGCCAGCTAATCTGGGACGAGAAGGTGTTGAGCCTTATGTGTCCTCGATCCGTCCTATGCGTCTGGAGGAGTCCGTCCATATACAGGAACAGAACGAATCGAGAATCGACATCGAAACTATGCCACTGGGAGCAACACGGGAGTTCCGTGAGTCCATCGCTCCAGGCCAATGCATGCCAGGGGGAGCGGAGCCAAGAAACTGGGGCAAGGGACCCACTGTCGCGGAATGGGAAGAACAGGAGGACCTTCGAGATCGACTCAAAGTAATGAAGCGATTGAGGTTCACCAACAACAAAGTTTGGCAGAGCTACGACAAATCCACGAGCAGTACCGGCAAGCAGGACTACCAGTGACGGCGAAATTATCTGCGGCATCAATCATGGAATAGCCTCAACATTCTCGGGAGCAAGCTCTGAAAGAACGGGCTGAGAATGAGGCCAAAGAAGAGGCAGAATGGGAGAGAAGGCTACCATCGTTGGATCCACAGGAGGTTCTGAATATCATGAGACAGGCCCGAGCGGTTCGGTTTGCGGGGACCACTGTTACAGATGCATCTAGCAGTGCTGTTTCCATAGGGAGCGAGACGGAGAGGGAGAACTACAAGCGGAGTGTTCAAATGCTCAAACCTGAATGTCGTCGGGTGCGGGAGGCTGGTGGTTCTCTACCCAAAATTCTAGGGGATCGCCCGAATCAGGAAGGGGAAGTGGTCGTGGACATCGTACAGGATGAACCAGTAACCTTCTCAGACTCCGGGACCGAAGCACATAGTTTACCGACGATATTTCTCTCAGAGGAGTTGGAATTCGGAACGGATGGGCAAACTGAAACAAAAAGGAAGAGAAGGAAACGGAAGAAAAATGCTCCGTGTCACAAGGCTAGAAACGATGCCAGGGTCATCGCCCATCATGCTCGTCAGGCTCGATTGGTGGTTACTTACAGGAGTTTGGACTCACCGGAACCACAAACTCGATCGTTGGAAGTTGAGTCGCAGACTATCATGAAGGAGAATGAGCAGTTATCCGTGTCTCCTGAAATCTCCGCTGAAGCTGTGGAGCAGAGTCTGCCTGCTCTTGCTACTAAGGAGACCAAGGATGTTGCCACCGCCACCGAAGGATCTGAAGCTGCTCGGGAGGATCCATTCGCCGAGATTATGGCTCGGGATGCAGCTTTCGCTGCTGGATTTTCATCTTTAAACCAACCTGCTACTCCTAGCGACGTTACAGACTGGTCTTTGGTGCCCTGTAACAGCCAAGGCACCTCAACGGAGGATAACACTTGCTCCGCGGCATTCACTACTGGGGAACCTCGGACCCCACGTCGTCGTCGACCTCGGCGGACAGTTGCCAGGGAGGAGATGCACCTCAACAATCGCTGGGTGAGTTGGCAAATGGAGGCCAGACCGACCGGGACATTATATTTGGGACACTTCGATTTCGAGGAACGCGCACCGGAGTTATCTTTTCTGATGACACCATGCCGCTTCATTGTGGGGTTGACAGTGTGAAAGGCTCTCGCCACTGCCGTGATTTTCCCTGGACATCGTCACATTGAGGTGTTCTACTTCCCCGGACAGGTGAGCTTGTGCACTTATCAAGTGGGTCTACGGCAGTTCTGTGCCACAGTGTTCGCAGGAGAGGAGGATGCTCCTTTCCGGGTAGTGGGGCACCAACAGGAGCCAACGGAGGAAGCCTTTCGTCCTGCCATACTATGGGACGCTGTGTACCATCATCTTCGGCAGCTAACCAACTCCAGGGAGGCAGCCACCGATGCAACCATACATGGACTGTTTCAGAGGGATCTCAGTGAACGTGACCTAAAGTGGATCGACGCTGATTACTGAAGGGCTCGTTATGATCGACAAGTTTGTCATTTTAAGTCTCGCCGTTTTATTCGCATTGAATTCGTATTTATTTGTTCTAATTGTCCCTTTACAATTAACCTGTTATCAGTCATTCTGTTGCATGATTACTAGTCAGCTGTTCAGACTAGTCTTTTACTCAAGTGTGGACGTTTGTTCCATTTATGCTGGATCTAGTCATTTTGTTTAACCTAATCTGTTTATTTCAAATAGTCAAATTCTGCAAAGATACTGGTCATAAGTTCTGACCAGTCTCTTTATCTGTACCTGTTAAACTTGTTTGGGTTCAAATTTATGCATGTGAAACTAGTCAATTATGTTGGCTAGTCTTGTATTTTCAGCGATATTTCTTTTAAAAAAAATATATACGTTTGTATTTCTTGTATATGCCTGAGGCCGCTGGTACCCACTGGTCACGGGCATAGCTAAATTATCTAAGTTTTTGCAGGACCTCAAAAGGCCGGAACTAGACCAAATTTTAATTAAGGAAAATTCTAATCGGGGGGGGGGGGGAGAATATTTTCGCTAGAACGTTGAAGTAAGCATTCCAGCTCTGCAAAATTTCTTCTTCGCTTTCTTTCATTTTCCGCTCTTTCTAAAAACACAGGGACGTGTTTTACAGCTAGTTGGGGGGAATGTGACACGCCACGTTATGGGTGTCTGGGTTATCAGGGGTTGTTAATAAACGTGCTGCATAATCTCTATGAAGAGATCGATCATCGTATCGATCTCCCTTCCTTTCCTCCCTTTCTCTTTTGAATTGATAGCTGGCTCCATGAGGCCGGACTGATGACAGCTGATCCGTCACGGCTGATAGGTGAATTGGCCAATCAGGCGATCGCTACGTCACGAAAGGGGCGTAGACGATCGCTATCGAACTGAGAGGCAAATTCAAATATCAGCTGTTCCTTCTCAGCTGATCATCAATCTGGACGCATCGTCATTTTGGTGTTCCGGGAAAGGAACAGTCTTCGAGCCTTTTGAGGTTATTATTTTATAAAGTGTCTTCATAATTGTTATGTCTTGTAAATATTTTATTAAAAGTTTGTTTCTACATTCTTTCCGGCTCCGTCTAAACTTTATTTAGGGACATAAAATCGAGTGAGCGTAGGTTCAGGTTCCCCACGAAGTAGGACCGCCCGGAAACAGAATCTCGGCGTGTTACAACCCTATACCTTAAAACCCTAATAAAACTAATAAGAACCCTTACTATATAATAAAACAATAGAATAATAACATCCTATTGACCAAAAAGGCCTCTGTAGAAAATTTAAAATCCAAGAAAATTTAAACACCAACTCTTATCAGTAGCTAACACCAAATGATGAATTATAATTTTGACCTATTTGGGTCTCCATAGCCAACAAAAGAGAGAATACTAATTTTAGTTTCCCTATGAAACCACACTTGAGGAAGTGACCAAAGACCTTCTGGAAGAGTATTTCCCTGTGGACAACAGCAGCACAGATGAGTTTGATTATCTGTTACTGAGGATAGCTGGTCCACTAAAACTAGAAGGTTCTGCAAATGATGTGCTGGTTACTAAAAATGAATTAGAAGAAACCATAGGGTCACTTTCTATTAACAAAGCTACTGGGCCAGATAAATTTCCAGTTGCTGGCCTAAAGCACTTGTTAGAATGTGCAGGGGATGAATTTCTCATATTGATAAACAGATGTATAGAGGAGGGAACTTTTCCAACAATATGGAAAAAATCGGAGGTTATCTGGCTACCAAAACCAGATAGCAACAAGCTATGTCCGATATGTCTTCTCCCCACTATTGGGAAAGTATTGGATAAGATTCTCGCACGTAGGCTTCTATACTTACTGTATGGAAGCTACGAAACAATTAAACCATAGTCAATACGGTTTTCGTAGACAAAGAGGGACAATACAGGCCATTCAGACCTATATATCTCTTGTCAACTAGGCACATAGACATATGGCAATCACTTTGACATCCAGAATGCATTTAACAATGCCAGGTATCCTATGATATATGAACAACTGAGAAACATAGGATGCCCAAATAATTTAGGGAGAATTATTTGTTCTTTTCTACATAATCATATTGTTACTTATAATGGATGTCATAGAGTGACAATTAAGGGTTGCCCACAGGGTTCCTGCCTCGGTCCAGTGCTTTGAATATTGCTAATGGAGACCTGGTTTGCAGACATGAGCAATCTAGACCCAAGAACTTTCAAGGTACAGGCATTTGCTGATAATACCCTAGTTCTTATTAGGGGAAATCGCCAAAGAAGATCAAACAGAGTATACAAGAATTATGGAAAATGAATAAAAAAAATGGGCTCTGATTCATTTGCTACTTGTAAAACAACGTATTTATTCCACCCATATAATAATATCAAGAGTGGACCAGTAGTTAAGTTGGATAACGAACTACTGGAGGAAAAAGACAACATGAAGTACTTGGGGGTTATTATTGACAAGAAGTTTACATTGATTGCGCATGCAGCTTTTATTTAACAAAAGGTGGGTTCTGTAGCTTGCAGGCTTTTCATTATAGCAGGTAAAAGATGGGAAATGGGTAAAGACATTCTGAAAATTACTTACAATACCCCATGGTCTTGTATGTTGCAGAATGCTGGGGGTTAGAGCACAAGACAGCAGAATTATGAGGAAACTGGATGCAATCCAAAGGTAGTTTCTGCAGTTTATATGTTGTGCATATGGAACTACCCCAAATCGGGCGCTACAGGTTCTGGCAGGCTGCGAACCACTGTTATTAAAAGCTAACTCCAGATATAGAGGATGGAAGATGAGAGCTACGTATGAGGGGCTCCTAGAATTTCCTCTATCAGATGGTGAATCCATTCACCGTCGATGAGATATAAGTTTAACATTGAGCGATATGATACACGAACAATATGCTACAGAGATGCTGATCGGGTACACCGATGGGTCGAAAATAGTAGGCAGCATTGGCTATGCTTGGATAATAGTTCAGAATAACGCAGTCATTGATACAGGTGGTGGGGAGACTTTCCACAGAGTGCAGTGTCTTTCAAGCAGTTATTGGCTGTGGAAAGTTTGCTCTGTGCACTACACCAAGAAGTGATAGGAACAAATCAGTCTGTGTATGTGTTGACTTGATATCAGTTTTGGAAGTAGTAGCAGAAGGCAATTCAAAGTATGCTATGGCAGATAAATCATACCAGACATTGATCAAGCTCAGGAATTTGGGGTGCAATCCACACCTTCTGTGGATTAAGGCCCATGTGGGGCATCAATGGAACGAGGAGGCTGATAAGTACGCTAAACTAAATGCAGTAAATGGAGAATATACAGATTGTCAGCGTCCTATAAAATTCATAAAGTCCTCAATCAACATGTGGTTGCAGAACACATGGCAAACACTGTGGAGTACTGCCAATATAAGTCGACAGCATATGGAGTTTTATCCAGAAGTGACCAGTAATAGGGTGATCTCTGGCAGATTGGTCCAACTGCTTACTAGTCATGGTCCATTTGACAACTACCTAGCTAGATTTAAATTAAAAGATGGAGGTACTTGCATTTGCGGGGATGGGCCTGATACATTTGAACACATTGTGTTCTTCTGTTTACAAAGACAGGAATGTTGGTTTAACATCCCTCCTACCCGAGGGTTTTACGGCGATAAGTGTCTCAATTGTAGTAAATTCACCACATTCATAACACCGTTGACTGGGAAAAGCCAGCATGGCACAAAACCCAGTCAACCTAGTGCAAGAGTAACAAAATTGGTTAACATATTAAGGATCAGCATAACAAAAGAAATTCTACCTCTAACTTATAAGTTTTATACCCTTGTATACATCTAAGATATATTTATAAATCAGCAACTATAGCTTTGCAGAATTCCTGAAAAGCTTTGATTAGTCGTGGGCCAATTAGGTGTTGTCTTTCACATGGCCAAGAGAAACCTTCTTTGATAGCTGCTGCCTTAAGAACTAAGCGAGATTCTGCCCTTTTATGATGCTCTATGGTATCGTCGGCAAGCCCGCATATACAATGTCCAGGAGTCTCGTCCTTTAGAAGATTAAATCTTTTCAAGTAAATTCCGAATGTCCCATGTCTGGTTAGAATCTGGGTGACACAGCCAGAGTAGAGGTATTCCTCAGTATTTGGTGTGGGAAGCCATTTAAAGGTTTCTCTTCCCTTAGTGGTTTGGCTGCAGTCTTCTTTCCACCTTTCGAGCAATAGCTTGTTTGCCTCTTGCTTAAACCATGAGACTGGCCATCTATGAGTCAGACAGGTTAAGTTCATAGTCCTTTCTTTTGCCACTTTGTCTGCGGACTCGTTGCCTGCCACCCCTGAATGAGCTTTTACACATATTAGGTTAATATGGAACCCTTCCTCCGCAAGTTGGACTAACCTGGAGTGCACTTTACATGCAATTATATTACCTCTGCTACTTTTGGCAATGTTAGTTAGGGCTAAATGGGAGTTGGCAGAAATTAGGACTCTGCAATCTGAGCCTCTCATAATGGGCAGTAATGTTGTTGCCATGTAAATAGCATAGACCTCAGCTAGGAATATGGAGCACTAATTAGGGAACGTCCTTTCTATTCTTTAATCTTTGAACCATTCTCCATAATAACCACTGCTCAACTTATTTTCCCATCCCTGTTCAAATCATGGTGAAACACTAGACTTACTTCATTAAGCTGGTCTTCTCCCCAAACCCTCACTGGGTAGACTTTCACCCTTGCTGGATGTAATTTCAAATAGGCCATATTTTGCTCACCAATTTCCTGTGAGTATTGATTAAGTCTTTTCCCTATATTGTATTTGTTACTCGCCAAAAGCCATAATGAAGCACACCTTGCCAAAACCTGGAGAGATTTGTTAGGTGTAGTTCTATGTTTTGGTGATAGCATGCATAAATGGTCTTTGTACAGCATCTAATCTAGAACTAATACGGGAGTCACAGCCTCGACTACCAATCAGGCTAAAAGAAAGCAAGCAACCATAAAAACTACTTTGTACGTTCGTTTTTTTTAAAACGGTGAAGAAAAAATTAAAAAAAAACGTTCAAAAAAACGGCAGGACAAGAAAAACGTAAGAATAAAGAAAATTGATCAGTTTTAAGCACTTGTCCCCAAGATTACTGAATGATTCAGTTAGAAATGTAAATTATTGTGTCATATTGTATTTTTTAAAAAAAGCTGGGGGTGGGAGGAGGAAATGCAAAAAAAAACGCCTTTCTTTAAGTATGTTGATGGTGAATCCTGATTCCTGATTGTTTCAGTTCTACAATAGGGTAAAATACAAAGTTTAAAGTTAAGATTAGCAGTGAAATGCAAATTAATGAATTAAGAATATAAATTATGTCAGATTCGTGAATTAAGTCATTTTAATTACCTTCACTATATGATAGTAAATCTGAAAAACATTTTTTAAAATAAAAACTTTAAAAAAAATCGTAATAGTAAAAAACACGTTCATTTTCAACACTAGTAACTAGTAAGGTTGGAAAATGGAAAATAAGAAAAATGAAAAAAAAAACGTTTTTTTTTATAAAAAAAAACATTAAGAAAAAAAAACACGTTTTTTTTACAACACTAGTATCTTGACCTACTCTTGTATGTAATCTGATTTTTACTTTTTATCCCCATCAGGTATTGAATTTATAAAATTTAAAAAAAGTTTCAAAAAATTCCAAAAAAATAAAAAAAATTTTTCATTTTTTGGCGCCCCTTCAGAGACGGCGCCCCGTGCGGCTGCACGCCTTGCACGCCCCTAAAAACGGCTCTGGGTTCCACAACACTTAGGTTAGACCACCATGGTTAGACCTTTACATTGTAGGTATTTTACATGCCACTGAAATTTGGAGTTCCAAATTAACTCCAAGTACTTAATGTTAGATTGTAGTGGAATGACCTGCCCATACATTAGAATCTGGGGTCCCCTTTTGATATTCGTAGCAGGATAAATAATGCCACTGTCTTGCTAACTGATAATTGAAAATTACATTTCTCCGCCCATGTTTCACCACGCGCCAAGAGCCAAACTGCTTTGTTTTCAATCTCCTTTGCTGATCTGCCAGTGATAAAGATCACAGCATCATCAGCAAAGGCCTGTAAATTGTTTCCGTCCTGCAAACCCTCTAAGTGTTGTAAACCAGTATTCCATCAGGGTTAGCCATAACACTGGACCTAAACAGGAACCTTGCTCTTTTGTGGTGGCCCTGAACGCACTATCTGTTCAGTGAAAAAGGATTTCATAATCTTATGTAGGTTGCCAGGACACCCCATTTTTTAAGCTGGCATAGTATCATAGGGTGCCACGTGCAATTAAAGGCGTTTTTAATATCTAGAGATACAACTAGTGTATGACTTTTTTAGACTTCTGTGCTATGATCTGCCAGAATCTTTCGCAAGCCATGGTTGTTAGGGTGGTCCAAAAAATAAAAAGTTCAAATTTTTTTTTCCTCAAGGCTGAACTTGTTCCATACATAAAATAGATTATCCATGCCAAATTTCAGATCATTCAGACTTTATTTACAGGTCACAACAAAATGCAACTTTATTATTTTGGAACAAAAACGGGCTAATTTTGTGATAAAATTGTGAAACGTCAATTTTTATTGTGAATGTGATATTTATCTCATCACCAAACAGTAAACAGACATTTTTTTATTTTTCACAAATATGTCCTTGGAAAGATAGGATACATTTTTCGATGGAGTTCAACCAGCCTCAGAAGGTACTGTTTCCGTGTCTCATCTTTTGTCAGAGTGTGATTATATTCCTTGATCAGGGCAACTCCCCTTTAAGCACGGTCGTTCACAACTTTCATTTTTGTAGCTTTCTCTTGAAACAGCTTGTAGGTTGGGTCCTCTGGCCACTGATTAGGTTCTTTTTGCAAAAAGCTCTCCACAGCAGCCTTCTTGCCATGTATCAAGAGTTTTGGTGGTGTCAAATAACTTCCCATCTAAACATTTTAGTCACTTGCGTTTGACTGGCCTGAGCAAGTTTTCTTTCATCTTTATCTTTGTTTTGACTTCGAGGTCATCATCGAAAAGTGCAAGCCGACAAGTTCCTCTGCCAGAGATGGCGCTTGAAAGCCCGAAGGGCCACATCAGCCACTAGTCGGTCTGGGAACTCAGTCAGGGCAGAGAGGAAGGCACGGTCATTTTGTGGAGCCTTTGTGGCGAGAGGGGTTTCTTGCCAATATTTGGCATACAGAAGCGCCACAAATTGACAGATACTTTGCAGGCCTTTTTCTTCTCGACTGGTGAGTTTCATCTGATCCTTAAACAAGTATATTTTCAGAGAATATATGGCCTTAGCCATCCATCTGGCATAGCGAAGAGCTCCAGGTACTCTGAAGCTCATGGGTTTATTTGGAACCCCTCCGAGCATGACGAGGCTCAAATGTAGCAATTCAAGGTAGTCATCTCTCAGAAACTCATTCTTCTCAAGAGCAGTGGTGTAGAAGCAAGTTGCTTCATTACTCACAGCACTAAAGACACCACTGAAGAGATTATCTGGTGCACCAGGTGTGGCTGCAAAATTAGTTTTGTTGATAAATGGCCATTGCGTCTTCAACCGTTTGAATACTTGTATGTCTGGCCCTGAAGAGATGCCAAGGACATGTGTAAATACATCGGCCAAGACAATTTCATACAAATGATGGCGACAAGCAACCCACAGCAGGGGACAGTCAAGAGCCTTCTCGATCAGAGAGCATGCCCCAGACAAGAGTTCAGTGTTTGATGGTGTGGTGACAGCCCATGAAGCTGTAACTGCAGGCCCCATTCATTGAGTGTCTTGAGTTAAATGTGAGCCTGGGCTTGACCAGTTCCCGGGGGGATCATTGGAACTCCAAGCAACTTCTCTTGTCCTTTGCTGGAAAGGAGGATGGCAATGTGGAAAGTCGCACGCGGTTGTGACCCCTAAACATGGTCTGTTTTGACTGAAATTTTTTCACAACATGTTTCTGAGTCAATGAAACAAAGGCAAAGTTGAGGAAGGAGTAACTTTTGATATTTAGTTTTACTCATAGGCCAATGGACCACCCTAATGGTTGTACTCTAAAATCGAATTGTTCTTCAGACAATGGATAGTTTTGTTCAAGAAAGTACATTAAACGCTTTATGCAGATCTTATCAAGAACTTTCCCTATACACAGAAGTAGGCAGATAGGGCTTAGTCTGTCCGATCCTGACTTGGGGATCCAGACAACTAAGCCCTCCTTTCATACTTTAGGAAATGTACCTTGCAGGAAGCACTTGTTAAGTACTTGGAGTAGGTATCCATCGTTACATTCGTTAATGAGCTTGATAGTTGCAGGGGGAATATTATCTCCCCCAGTAGCCTTATCCACGTTAATGGCTGCAATGGTATTAGTTAGTTTATCACTTGAGAAAGAGAGGTCCTGTTCCAATGAATATGTTATCCTGAGAAATTCGCCCTAGGATCCTCTGCGACTCCGAATCCAATACCGGATTGTCCATTGGAAAAGATTCATGCAATAGATAACTCATAGTGTCTTCCTCGTTTGTAATCCAGGAGTCATCAGACTTCCGAATACTCCTGATAGTATTTACAGGCCTTAGTTTACCAGCAAGGATTTTATATGGTAAACTATAGACATCTTTATTGGGCACTGTTGTACAAAACTTTTTCTAAGAGTCCTCTCTTGCTTGGATCAATTTTTTCTTGAAGAGATTCCTTGCCTCCTTAAAAACTCTCAGTAAGTTAGCCTGGTTTCTGGGTCGACTGCCCTCTAGAAGCATTTCTGTGCCCACCTCACCCTTTGTCTCTCATCTTGTAACTCTGGGGTCCACCATCGACAGGGGTTCATGGAATTCTTTCCTCTTTGTATTGGCATAGGTTCTTTGCAAGCTGATTGTACTACTTGCTGAAGAGCCCCAACTTCATAAGTACATTGTTGACCAAGGTTTCGCAACTGATTCTCTATGTACCTTTTGAATCTTAACCAGTTATCCTCCTTCCATTTGAATTTCATTGGTTTAGAGCCTTCAGGGAAGTCATTGATCCTAATGGTTGTACTTATGTATTTGTGGTCACTCATTGTTTCCACTTTTGGAATCTTCCACTTATCTATATCTAGGTCTCTAGATAATGTCAGGTCAATCCAACTAACCCCATTAGTACACATGAAGGTAGGTCCTTGTTCTGGTTTATTATTAATACTTAGATGGTTCATTATTATGAATTCCAAGCAATGATTACCCTGTTATCTGCATCATGAGAGCCCCAGATAGGGTGTTTAGTGTTGAAGTCACCTACTATTAGTTTGGGACCCCGAAGTTGCGTTATAATATTCTTTGTCTCTTGGATCAATTCTTCAATATTTCACGAGGGCTCAATATAAATATTAATCAGGTCAAAGGTTTTAGTTTTCATTTGTACTTTGATAGTAAGTATATTTGGGCTACAAAACTGTGCTAATATTATTGCGCTATGGTTTCCCCTACTTGAGACTATAGTACTTTGGAACTTTCGGAGTATGCTATTACATCCCCACCAGCAAAAGTTGAACGCTTTATTAGGCCATGGTAGGGTTCTTGGATACAAATGTCATAGTCGTTGGCAATACTCTCTAGGCATGACAGCCTCCCCGTCCCTGCCCCATGTTGAACTGCAGTGGCTTCATGATAGAATTATTCATAGTATATACTGGATCTAATCCTGTCCCTTAACAGTTGATATTTCGGACATTTTTTATCTACCACACTGTGGCCCCTCACTCCAAAACTTCTTCTCACACAGTTACTGCAGTCCAAAGTATTATTGTGGCAATCAGTTACAAGGTGGTTATTTCCACAGTTGCTACATCGCCTCCTTCGATGTACATTCCCCTGCCCTATGACCGTGTTTGTTACATGTAAAGCATTGTAAAATCTCAATATATTCTTCTACTCTGTGCCTTGTCCATCCTAATGAGATAATCCATTCTTTTGATCCATTCTTTTGGATTTCTGCATGTTTTCTCATGTGATTAAAAATCCCTCTAAATGCCAGTTCGCCTCCTACCGCCTCTACCATACCCTTATTGGAACGAATTATCTCTTCCAATATTATTTCCTTGTCCTTCCTGCTATCTATTTCAATAACTATTACTTTGGGTTTTTAAGTTTTGCTTTCCTCACTGAGTAATCCCGAAGGTCTTTTAACTTCTCTAGCAACCTGTTCTTCTGCTGCTCGCCTTTTGCCACAATCACGAGGGCCCCATTTTTTGCTTCTCGTATTCTTCTTGGGTTGCCTCCGATATCATCTATAGATATCTTGCTTTGCAGATCCTCACGTATTTTCTTAAACATCAAGCCCTCTTTTACCGAGGTAACGAAAATGGTAAGGTCTGTATCATTGCTGGTCTTCATGTTCAGAATCTCAGGATGCTTTTTGTATGTACGAGTGCTATTAGATATGTTTCTAGATATGCCCCTTGTGTACATGCCCGATCTGCATAAGAGGGTTTTCCCAGTTTCGGAAAGTTAGTGTTGTCCCCATCTTGACTAGGTTGCATATTCTTGTTACAACTGTGATTTGAAGCAAGCTCTTGGGAATGATTTATTTCAATTGATCCCGAAAATTTTAATCGCTCCGTCTAGCCCTGACATTGCTTGCATTTGCTCGGCACGATTAAAATAAATTTTGTTGTTTTCTCTGGTGATTGCACCTCTTACTAAGTCTATATGATTATAAAACTCCCATAAGAAGCTTTTTGGGGCATAATAAAAGGGTCTTCTTCAGCTTCATCATCTTCTTTCATCATGTTCGAAGTGCCTTCTTTTCTCAGAGGTACATCTCCCGTTCGCAGGGTCAAAAGCATTCCGTGATGGATTTTCGGTCTCACCCGTCCTTGCGTAATTCCCCAGGCTAGAAGTTTGTGGTCTTACAGAGCTAGGGGCCATCTGCAATTCGCTTTTCAATTTATTAAGTCAATTCTGGCTTGCCTTTCTACGGTTTTATAAAAGGAAGCCTTAAGCCTTAATTTTGCCCTTGTCGATACTCCTGTATTTTTATCGCAATAATCTTTAAAGAGACACTCAGTGTCTGCTGTGATTTTTGGGCAGAACGTAGGCCACAGTTCTTGGAATTTCTCGTCCAATATAGATCCCTCCACCAGAGAGGGCCCTTCTCCACACCATCAAGAGTTGGAGTTGAGGAAAGAGGTACAGATTTGTCTTCATCCATCATACGTTGCAACTAAATATTGTATTTCAGGTTTCATCGGCTTACCGGTTGGCTTACTCTTGCCCCTCCAACAGGACGCTTGCCAAGGAGCGCTAACGGGTCTCCGACCCATGACGACATGGTCCCTGGGTGTGCCCTAATGACCAGAGGTCATCACAGCCCACCCTGCTCACCCTTTCTACCCCAGACCTCCTCTTAGATGAGTGGTCTGGCCACTATGCCTAGTCAACATCTCTGACCATGCCAATAGATCAGAGACGAAAACACCAGTACCTGGCTAGGAATTGTACCTAACCTCCATGCCAGAGTGGCTGGTGCGGCAGATGTCATCCTTGTCAAAGATCTACCAGATCCATGCGTCTCCTTGTCAGGATGGTTAAACCTGGTAGAGTGTTCCCCACTTTCAAGTTTAGAATAATCTTAATCATTGTCCTTAAATCAGTCATAAGTCAAGCTGAGCTAAGGCTCAGTCTTCTGCGGGTTCTTAAAGAATGCCCACCATAACAACCTGGCAGTTTTGACGACACCCTTGAATTTTCCCCAGGTGAAGTCCGTGCTGCCTCCTTAGCGGGTTAGCAAAGGGGCTTAGGTTGGTCTGTTGGATTGACCGTTGTCCCCACATGGTAAGAAAGTGTGGTTTCAACAAGATTGGTGAAACACCAGGATGGGATTTGAGAGTTGTAGCTATATATTGGAAAAGAAGAAATATAGCTCAGAAGAGAAAATTGTATCATTTAGTAGGGTTTATCTCCGAAGCCTCTCCAGCTTGGTTGGACCTTGGCCGACACAGCCCTCGGAGAACCCGACAAGCCCTCACACCACGACAAGGCGATACAAGCTATGGGGGTGTTTACAAAGATAGAGAGTAATAGCAAGAGAGGTCCTCTGCAAATGTGTGGTTGAGAGCTATATGCGACTCCATGGCCGTGTCGACCAGATTTGTTCATGAGTAACAAACAAGTGCTGGGAGCTTTTAAAAATTTTGCAAATCAGGCAGTATTCGAATACAAATAATAATGAATTACAGTGTCTGAAGCTTGGTGTATAGTTTTGTTAATGGAAAATAATATACAGGACAGTTGCTAATGAGTAAAGTACTGTCTATAGTTCCTGCGAACAATTGGGGTAGTTTATTGTTTATTTAGTTTATCGTTTTTATTGTTTTACTGTTTTACTATATTGAAATATTATCAGTATGCTGTCTTTTTATTAAATGTTATTGGGTTTTATTTTATATTTATATTTATATTTTTATATATTTTAAAATTAAGTGTATTAATCAGAAATGGGGAGGGGGGTTAATACAAGGGAGAAGCACAAGATGTGATTCTATTTTATTAACATCATGTTCACTTAAGTGAGGGATAACATTAGTCCAAAATAAATGGTTCTGCCTTAGGGCAGGGGAAGGGGTGGCTGCGACGCAAGAAAGCGGGGAGGGGGGATGTAGCCAAAAGCTTTTGGGTGGGAGGGCAGGTAATAACCTTACCAAATATATTTATTTATGCAACTTTTCACTGCAAAGAACCATAGAAATTCATATATTCTGATTTTTTTTCTGTTTTTTTTTTTGGTGTGTGATTCATAATATCACACCAATTACAATTATTTCCAAAGACAGCCAATTACATGGCTGTCTCAAGACAGGCAGTTCTGCCCAGCACTAGCTTTACATTTGCCCCGCCCTTTTTATGATCATCATCAATTTCTAATTGGTTTGTTATTTGGTCTTATGTTACATGGCCCGCCCCTTTCAATTTTTAATTGTTTGATATTTGGTATGACGCTCATAAAAGGGGCTGGGTAAACAAAAAGTTAGTGCTGTGCAGAGATGCCTGTGTCTTCTGTGAAAAATAAGTCCCATAAGAGGCGGAGCCAAAGAAATTCTGAAGCTGTCAACAGATGCCTGTGTAAGCACAATGAGCTTCTAAGTAAAAGATGTCAAGTTGTCAACGGTTCAGAACCGGTCAGGGGGTTTCAGCTCAATGGAGCTATGTGTTGACAGCATGTAGGCCAATTGTAGGCCAATTTTATTAGTATCCCTAACCAGGGCCGTAGGTAAGGGGGGGGGGGGTTTTGGGGGTTCAAACCCCCCCCAAAAAATAAAGTTGTAAAATCTTTAACAGAACGATATAATTTATAACCATTTTTGCCAATTATTTCGTTTTTTTTTAGTTATTTGGGGATTAAGGGGCCTCTTGTCAGTTTGTCACCATGTTATATTGTTGTTTCTTCAATCTTGTATGTAGGTCATCTTGACCAGGTCAATTGCCCAATTGTTTTCTCCTGACCACATCCTGGAGACCTCTGTCTCTGGAATGGGGTCCTATTGTTTTCATATCCTGCTGTAATTTTCCACTTTCTGTAGTTGTTTTAGTTTTTAGATTTTTGGTTATATTTAGCTGCAATTTTCATTTTTTTTCTGCCAGTCTGTTCTGTGTTCTCTACATGTGCACAGCTCAGTGCCTTTTCTTCAGTTTGTCTAAGTAAATATTTTTCATCAGTTTGTATGTGTTTGACATCACAATTTAATATTTTCGTGCCACATCACTTATCTAGTATTATTTTATTCAAGCAGTGCTTTCATCTTTCTAAAATGAGCAAACGACCAAAAAGCCAAACAATTTTACATTTTTTTACTCCGAAATTGGCAAAAGTTGTTGCAGAAACAAACAATACAGTTGAGAGTGAAAACATTGACACTGTTTATGAAGGAAAAAATGATGGTGACTTTAGTGAAACTGTTTCTGCTAATGTTTCTATGTCTGCAGTTGAAGGTGACTCAGTAAGCCTCAGCAATAATTGTACAAAGAGTGACAATGACATTGGCTTATACACCGATATAGAAACAAAGAAGAGTGCTAATAGTTGTAAACTGCTTCAGTTGTTGACAAATCCATGGGTGCCAAATGCAAACTATGCTTTTCCTAAAGGAAACCGAAATCTTCAGTTCCAGCTGTCGTGGCTTGTGCGTTTCAAATGGTTAACTTACTCGGACCATTTGAATGGCTCTCTTTGCCGTGTGTGTGTACTCTTTGCTGGTGAGTGTGTAGGTAAAGGAGGGCATCAAATGGTGGGCAACCTTGTTAACAAGCCATTCAACAAGTGGAAAAATGCTTTAGAAGAATTTACAAGGCATGCTAACAGCAATTACCATAAAGAAAATCAAACCAAGGCTGAAGAATTTATCAAAGTTCAAAAAGGAGTTGTACCAAATATTGCTACTTGCATTGATCTTCAAACGAAGAATAAAATTGAAGAAAATAAAAGAAGATTAGTTCCAATTGTGGAAACTATTATACTTTGTGGACGGCAAGAATTAGCTTTACGAGGAACTAATGAAACAGGTAAAATATATGTCACTTAAGCTAACCTTTCTAAAACTATAAGAAACTGAATGAATAATTTTTTCAGGTCCTTTGAATTTGGTAATGCCACTTGAGAATGATGGGAACTTCCGCTCCTTGTTGCGCTACAGAGCTAATGGTGGTGACAATGACTTAAAAACCCATTTGTCAAAATCAACTACGAGAACCCAATATTTAAGTCCATCAATTCAGAATGAATTGATTAACATTTGTGGTTGCCTAATACAAGAAAAGCTGGCAGCCAATATAAATTCTGCAAAGTGTTTTTCTATTCTCGCAGATGAAACTTCAGACATATCTGGCATTGAACAATTGACCCTTTGTGCACGTTATGTATGTCCTTTAGAAGATGGCACTAAATGTATAAGAGAAGATTTCTTGGGTTTTACAGCAGTGACAGACATGACAGCTTCTGGCTTGAGTAATTCTATTCTAGATGGTCTTCGTAAATTGGGTATCGATTTACAGTATTTGCGAGGACAAGGTTATGATGGCGCTGCATCGATGAAAGGTCAATATTCTGGTGTGCAAGCAAGAATTCGGGGTACTTGTTCAGAACAAGCACTTTATGTACATTGCAGCAGCCATTGTTTAAATTTAGTCCTTTCATCAGGTACCAAAATACCAAGTATTCGTAATTGTTTTGACACAATCAAAGAAGTGTGTTCTTTTATGAGAGTGGCTCAAAGATCATCAGTATTGAAAGAAAAAGTTAAAGAAATGCTTCCAGATTCTACACATCAGCGTTTGACATCTCTGTGTGAAACACGCTGGGTTGAAAGACATGATTCTTTAATAGTATTTGCTGAATTGTTTGAACCTATAGTGCAATCGCTGCTAACTGTGGAACAAATGCCCACACAGTCTTCATGCAAAGCAAATCAACTTGCATCTGTAATTAGTGGAAGTTCCTTCTTAGTGTCATTGGCTGTGTGTGAACACATTTTTTCATGCACAGTAACATTATCAAAAGTGTTACAGTCAAGGAACTTGGATCTTGTTGCTGCAATGAGTTATGTAGAAGATGTAAAAAAAATTCTACAATCTGATCGCAACAATGCAACAAAAACATTTGGAAAAGTGTTTGAAAGAGCTAAAGGTTTTGCATCCATCTGTGATACCGAAATAAAACAACCTCGGTCAGTCAGACATCAAACTAACAGACCCAACCCACCAGTAATAACACCAGAAGATTATTTCCGCTTGTCTGTCTATGTTCCGTTTCTTGACCACGTACTAAGCCAGATGAATGACAAATTCTTGGAGCATAGAAGTATTTTATCTGGGCTACAGTTTCTAATACCCAAGTTTTTTATTATGTATGAAGAATGTGTACCTTGTTTTAAAAAATGTTGTGAATTTTATTCAGCTGATTTTCAGGAGAATAACTCTTTTCCTATTCTACTAACTGAGCTAAAATTATGGCTGGCAAAGTGGGAAACGATTCATGTTGACAAACGCCCAGCAAACGCAATTGATGCACTCAATGCATGTGATAAAGAGTTTTATCCTACTATCTATAAACTTCTGAAAATCTTTTCTACACTGCCTGTTACAACAGCTTCTGCAGAACGGTCATTTTCCACACTCAGACGTCTCAAAACATATCTCCGGAACAGTACAAGTGAAACCAGATTGAATGGGCTAAGCTTATTAAGTGTTCACAGGTCAATTGATGTTAGTCCATATGAAGTCATTAAAAAATTTTCAGCAACTAACAGACGTTTAATGCTTGTATAAAAACCTGTAAGTTGTATATATTAACTAAATAAAAAAACTGCTTGTATATATTGCCATTTCTGGATGGTGCATACCATTAAGGCTAAAAATATATTTTATCAAACCAGTGGATCAAACCCCCCCTGAATTTTTTTTCTATCTACGGCCCTGTCCCTAACGATCACTTGGTGGCGCTAAAATCATGGCGCCTCTGCATAATTCTTTTATGAACAAAAGTGAGGACATGATTGGTAGGTTAGGACCACGACCTCGCAAAACTCCTCTCTAATATTCAAATTGAACAAAGTTATTGCAACAACTGGCAGTTACAGACTTACAGTGTTACATACACAGTTCGCTTATACGTATGAGATGAAATAACTGTGGAGTACCTGTTATCTGATATAATTTCAAAAAGATTTCAGCATTATTCATTCATTTTCTAGTAATTTTGACTTTGTTTTGCCTGCACCACAAAACAAAGTCAAAATTAATAGAAAAAGGAATGAATAATGCAGAAATCCGTTTGAAACTCACTTTGTTCACTTAAACATAAACATGGCGAACGGGATTGGGGGGGGGGGCAAGCTAGGTTATTGTTCTGACGTCATAACTATGATAGCGCCATCTGGTGTTTGTTACTGACATTTACAATGGCGGCCATTTTTGTTGTCAACACTTTTTAACATGAGCTGAAACAACTATATATATAAGTGAACTGTTTCGCCAATTACTGACACTGATAGAACAGGTTCCAAACAGAGTAGATGGGGTTCGCTTCTACCCTTCGCCACTTCTAACTAATGTCCTGCACATGCAGTGGCGGATTTACCATTTTGCCACCCCTAGGCAGCAACTGAAAACACATGGCCTATACTTTCTTAAAGTAATAACTAATAAAGTTACTTTTGTATTAGGCAGTTTATTGTTTTACAATACTTTTTTTTGTATCCAAAACGAATTTCCAAAAAAAAAAATTTACAATTTGCCGCCCCCAAAAATTTTCCGCCCTAGGCAGCTGCCTACTCTGCCTATTGGTAAATCCGCCCCTGTGCACATGCAGCAAATCTACTAATGCATCATCTTGGGCACACGAACTGTTAAGAAGCGGTTTCCCAAAAATTGCAAACCGATTAAACCGGTTATGAACCTAGTAGAAACGGTTTGGTTCTAGTAAGTTGTTTGAAGTAAGGGAAGAATCACACATGCTGAAAACCTGCAGAAAATGGAAATAAAACATGAGAATGTTAATTTTCTATGGCGATTCTGTTAAATTCCTTACAAAGTGAAATTCAGTGGAATTTTCTTGCACGTGGGTGATTCTTCCCTAACGGCAGATGACAGTTTTTAATTTTTTGTTTATAAAAAGTTTATTTTGAAAGATATCAACATGAAAAAATACCCTCAAGAGTGATTTAACCTTCTAGTTTCTTGTAATTTTGCTCTTGAAAGATTGATAGTCTTAGATAGAATAATCATATTTCAAAAAAATCAGTTGATTCTGAACTATTTTAAGAAACACGAGAGTGAATGAAAGCCAATTTAACAGATGTCAAACTGAATCAAAGCCAAACGACGGACATCAACCTCCTTTCCCACTGTAACGACCTTGGTCTACGGAGGCATCTGTTTAGTACGGCCGGTGTCAATCCTCCATGTTAAAATCCTATTGACTTCAGTTGTGTTTCTTTGAAGTCACTTATTAATTAATTCTAACTAAACGGGTGTTCAAAACTGAACTAAATTGTTATCGTTATTAAAGTACAGTACTACATATGTATACAAAAATTAACATGTTCGTACGTGCAGTAATTAATTAATAATTCTAATTAAAACTGCAAAATTAGTTTGAAAAAGGCAGCGAAACGCAACAAAATGTCATTTTATTAATACAGAGAAATGATAGAAAAATGATTAAAAAACAGAATCTTGTAGAAAAACAGTTGAGGTAACTAATGCAGTAACAATTTAAAAGATATCTCTCTTAATTAATTAATTAAAATTGATTTAGTGAAAAAAAGAAACACAACTGACAGGTCGAAAAAAGGAAAATAAATGGATGGAAAATCCGTCAAACAGGAAGAAGGTTAGTTACGTCTTTGACGTCCGCGTTGTTTGCTATATAAGCAAATAAAACCGCGTGTCGCCCATATCCGTTTATTTTATCGTTGTATTTGTTGTTGAAATTTTTGTTTCCAATCCGCGATGTCTGACGCTCCTGTAGCTCCCCAATCAAGTCCGGCTGCGGTTGCTCCATCCACCCCGAAGAAGGTGAAGGGAGCGACGGCTAAGCAGCCTCGAAAGCCGAAGAGGGCTCCAACCCATCCTAAGGTGGCCGATATGGTGACTTCGGCCATCGCCGACTTGAAGGAACGGAATGGTTCGTCTCTGCAGGCGATTAAGAAGCACATCGCCGCCGCCCACAAAGTGGACGTGGATAAGTTGGCTCCGTTCATCAAGAAGCATCTGAAGGCGGCCGTCGCCAGCGGTGCTCTCATCCAGACCAAAGGGAAGGGAGCGAGCGGTTCGTTCAAACTGAACGCAGCATCGGCCACCAAGAAGAAGGCGGTGGCAGCACCGTCCGCAAAGAAGGCTACGAAACAACCGAAGAAGAAGGCCTCTAAAGCGGCGACACCATCGAAGAAGGCGGCCGTCTCGAAACCGAAGACTTCACCGAAGAAAGCAGAAAAGAAGCCGAAAAAGAGCGTCGCTGTTGCTGCAGTGAAAAAGCCCACTAAAGCACAGAAGTCACCGAAGAGGGTGTCGGCTCCTAAGAAAGTGAAGACTCCGAAGAAGGAGAAGAAAGCAAAGGCGCCCATTAAGCCGAAAAGTCCGAAGCCAAAGAAAGCGGCCGCGGGAAGGAAGAAGGCGGCTCCCAGGAAGTAAAAAAGGGGAATCAACTTCCATCAAAAGTAAAACCTAAACAACGGCCCTTTTCAGGGCCACAAACAAAATAAGAGAAAGATAAATCTTTTTATGTTTTTGCATTCATTTTTCATTTGTTGTAAATAAAATTTCATATTTATAAAATATTGTCTTATTGAAAATAGCGTCAAAAATAAAATTTGAGTTCTAAGAAACGTCCTATATGTTTTTCTCTTAGGTCAAATAAGCAAATTTTGCTCACGAAGTTCGGATTTTTTTTTGGTGATTCTGGTTTCTGTATATTCAGGTGGAAAATGCAGAGGAACTTGAATGTGTTATAGAAACTAGAAAGTTAGATTAAAGATATTTTCATGTTGATATTTTTCGAAATAAATTTAACGTTAGTTTCGTATGATTCGGCGACGTTTAGCAGACAAATGGTTTTTTTAAAATTTTTTCTTTCTGTAACTGTGTTTGGTAACTTCGGAATGTTTCGATGTAATTAGGGATAGAGGACATATGCGAATCTTGAAAAATATTCGAGATTTGAATCTAAGCGCTTTTTGCGTCTTTCGAATCTTAAAAAAAATTGGTAAAATTAGTTTTAACTCCATTGACGTCCAATATAAGCGTTCACTAAAAAAAAAACAGGCGATTGTTGCAATTTCTGTGTTGTGTCCGGATCACCAATATCACCTTCATTTATTTGTATCTTCTTAATGAATAATAGAGGTGGGACGAATCCTAAATTTTCTCGAATCCGAATCCTAAAAGGTTCTCGAATCTCAAGAATTTCGGATTTCTCGAATCCTTCATATAAGAATCCTCTTCATTATTCATTAAGAAAATACAAATAAATGAAATTATATTAAATATTAAATTGTTAATAATAAAAGTGTGTCACTCAGGGTCACCACAAGGTTATATTGGTGATCCGGGTTGCAATAATCGCCGATTTGTTTTTTGTTAGTAAACGCTTCAGTTGAACGTCAATGGAGTTAAAACTAATTTTAAACAAAGTTTTTAACATTTTTTTTTAAGGTTAAGATTCGAAAAACCAAAAAGTGGCGAATATTCGAGTTTTCGAATTTCGATATATTTTTCAAGATTCGCGAGATTCGAGGATTCGAATCTCGAATATTTTTCAAGATTCGCGAGATTGGAGGATTCGAATCTCGAATATTTTTCAAGATTCGCGGGATTGGAGAATTCGAATCTCGAATATTTTTCAAGATTCGCGGGATTCGAGGATTCGAATCTCGAATATTTTTCAAGATTTGCGGGATTCGAATCTCGAATATTTTTCAAGATTCGAGGATTCGAATCTCGAATATTTTTCAAGATTCGAGGATTCGAATCTCGAATATTTTTCAAGATTTGCGGGATTCGAGGATTCGATTCTCGAATATTTTTCAAGATTCGCGGGATTCGATTCTCGAATATTTTTCAAGATTTGCGGGATTCGAGGATTCGATTCTCGAATATTTTTCAAGATTTGCGGGATTGTAGGATTCGAATCTCGAATATTTTTCAAGATTCGCGGGATTCGAGGATTCGAATCTCGAATATTTGTCAAGATTCGCAGGATTCGAGAATTCGAATCTCGAATATTTTTTAAGATTTGCGGGATTCGAATCTCGAATATTTTTCAAGATTCGCGGATTCGAATGGGCCATCCATAATGAATAATATAGGATTGTTATATGAAGGATTCGAGAACCGATTCGAAATCGAGAAAATTTAAGATTCGTCCTACCTCTAATAATCAATATAGTAAAAATCAATTTAAATAGCTGTGTATGTGCAGCAGTATATAAAACAAAAATTCACATTTGTTATTAAATTATACCTAATGGAATTCTGTTTACTTAGATAAAGCCTTTTATTTGACAGTTTAATTCTTTTTTTAAAAAAAGTGCTGAATCGTTCCGCGGGCTTAAAAGAATAGAATCCCCGTATGGCTTGCATTGTCATGATTGGCTCCTTTAAAAAAAAGCAAGCATTTTTTAAATGAAAACTACTGCCGGAAATTACGATTTTTTTAATGGTTATTGAACAACAGTAGAAAATTTTAAATAACACGGACGTGAAAGACTAAAAGTAAAATAGACCAATAGGAGAACCCTTAAAAAAGGGCGGGAAACGGCTGCCAAGAGTATAAATACTCGTGGAATTTTTCTTTTAACGGTCATTCTTTGCTTGATTCTAACGTTGTGTTTCGTATTTTTACTTTGAATTTTTTTTTTGTGGTGACTATTTGTCGTGTAGTATAATGGCTCGTACTAAGCAGACCGCTCGTAAATCCACCGGAGGAAAGGCTCCACGAAAGCAGTTGGCAACAAAGGCCGCTCGTAAGTCAGCACCGGCGACTGGAGGAGTGAAGAAGCCGCATCGTTATCGTCCGGGTACCGTGGCTCTTCGTGAGATTCGTCGTTACCAGAAATCAACCGAGTTGCTCATCCGAAAACTCCCGTTTCAGCGTCTGGTACGTGAAATCGCCCAAGACTTCAAGACCGATCTCCGCTTCCAGAGCTCCGCCGTGATGGCTCTACAGGAGGCTAGCGAGGCGTACTTGGTGGGTCTTTTTGAAGACACCAATCTGTGCGCCATCCACGCAAAGAGGGTGACAATTATGCCCAAAGACATTCAACTGGCCAGAAGGATCAGAGGAGAACGAGCCTAAAGAACATCATCATTCTTAGCGCTTACCAACAAAAAAACAACGGCCCTTTTCAGGGCCAAACACACAATGTTGAGAAAGATGATTTTATTTTCGTATTTTACTTTTTTATTTTGTAAATAAATAACCGAAATCGTTTTTTTTTCTTCCAGTTTTATATCACTGATTTGAGAAAAAACTTACAAAAAGAATATATTAAATTTTCTTGGCGTAATGGCACGTATCCACTTGAGTACCCCACTTTGGAGACCACTGGTTTATGGTCCCGGCTTGAACATAATAATTTTAAAATGTCATATTTTTTTTACTCTTGGGGGGAGGGGGGCCTCATTACTAGTCATTTAAGAAACAACTTGTAAGCATAGGTTATATATCTCATTGTTCTGTGACATAAGTTTTTGATAATTAAGGCTGTACCGATCACACTTATTTTACCGAACAAAATAAATTGGCATGCCGATTTTCGCTGCTTGCGTCGGCCATGAGAGAAAATGATTAAAGGTGAATTAGTGATAAAGTTGGTAATAAATTTATTGACCATCGACCGCTGCTGTTTTATCGGGGAGCCGACCAAATTGTTGAGTGCGGAAATCAGTTAACATTTGAAATTTTGTTTGTCGATCTGATTTTTGCCGATTAGCAGTAAATCGGTTTGGCAAAATTGGGCTCGGCACAATACCTTATGATGTCACTGCAGTGCTTATTATTATCCATTATTTAATTTATTTCTCGAATTCTCACTGTCAAGTTTGACATCGTTTGTGTTTATTTAAGAAAGAGAAAGTTTTGATAAATTTTAAGAGATTGTCATAGGAGGTTGTACCAACCACAGAATAGCGCTTGTACCTAGTTCATAACCAAGAATGTTATCTAATATATGTATGCCTTGTTCATAACCTTGTAGAGTATACTGGAATATATTATATAATATTGTGAGCCTGGGTCTATGGGAACGGTGGTAGGCGCTTGCTACCCGTCCTCCTTTGTGGAGGACAGTCTTCCATTCTGACATTTCTTCCAAATAGAGCACTGTCCTCCACAAAGGAGGGCGGGTGGCAAGCCTAATTGGTGGAGCCAGGTAAGTTGAAAACTTCATAGGACGATGTGATTTTAAAGTGTAACATCTCGCAAAAATCTAATAGTAGTAATTACTTATTTTTCAGTTGTAAAATTCAAGCAAATTATACGAAGTGAAGTGTTTTAGGAACTAGAAGGGACCCTCAGTGACATCACTCAGTTAATTTCATGTTGATTATCTTTTATGCGAGTTTAAAAATCATTTAACCAGGAGACAACGCTTATACCTTGTGTACACACACACACACACACACACATGAGTTAAATGAATTCAAATTAAATGTGTTTAGGTGAATGATACGGAATCCAGTTGAGGACATGAACCCAAATAAAAATGGACTTTATTATTTTAAATTGAAATACTAAATCAATATTTTGTCAATAGTTTTTATATTATATTTAAGTATTAAAACAATATTTTCAGATTAACTGAATAAATTGAATTCGACGACATATTGTTTGTTTGACCTTCACAGGGCTCTGTAGAACGTTTATTATTTAAATTATCATGTGTGTACTAGGTAGTAAGAGAGTAAGTTTTAATCATTTAAAAAAAAACTCAAGAAAAATAACCCTTAAATGATTGAGCTGCCCTTCTTTATACCTAGTACACACCTGATAATTTAAATAATAAATATGTTCTACAGAGCCCTGTGAAGGGCAAACAAACAATATGTCGAATTCAATTTATTCAGTTAATAATCTGAAAATATGGAGTTAATACTTAATAATATAATATATAAACTATTGACAAAATAATTGGTTTAGTATTTCAATTTAAAATATTAATAGTCAATTTTTATTTGTTTCATGTCCTTAACTGGATTCCGTATAATTTACCTAAATACATTTAATTTGAATTAATTTAACTCGTGTGTCTACAAGTAGTACAAGGTAGTTTGTAAAACACTTAGAACTCCGAAGTTTCTCTATTATTTTGCTCCTCTCATAAATTTCAACCTAGACGTCCATCACATTTTTAGTTTTTATTAAACAAAACAAAATAACACAAGTCAACACCATAGTATTTCATTAAAAACAAAATCAGCAATATTTAAAGATTTATCTCTTTCCTCATAATGTGTGGCCCTGAAAAGGGCCGTTTTTTTAAATTGAATCAGATGATGTCCAAAGTAGTCTACTTTGAGCTGGTGTATTTGGTGACGGCCTTTGTGCCCTCAGAAACGGCGTGTTTCGCCAATTCTCCGGGCAAAAGGAGTCGTACAGCAGTCTGGATTTCCCGACTGGTGATGGTCGATCGCTTGTTGTAATGGGCGAGACGAGACGATTCGGCGGCAATACGTTCGAAAACGTCGTTCACGAAGCTGTTCATGATGGACATGGCCTTCGATGAAACACCGGTGTCCGGGTGGACTTGCTTCAGCACCTTGTAAATGTAGATGGCGTACGATTCCTTCCTCTTCTTCTTCTTTTTCTTTTTGTCGCTTTTCGTTATGTTCTTTTGAGCCTTACCGGCCTTCTTCGCGGCTTTTCCACTCGTCTGGGGCGGCATTCTACTTTAACAACGAAAGCCTTCAACGGAAACTGAATATTCAATCGAATTTGGAATTTCGAAAAAGAAACGAGGCTTTTATATTAACGAAACGGATTCAAAAACCACTGTAGTCGGACGTGAGAGACGGCATGTCTATGCAGCTGTTTTTTGATTCGCTGCAAATTGAAGCCGTTTCTTATTGGTTGAAATGGAAAAGTGAACATAAAAATCGACATCGCGGGTATAAAACGCAGATTTCGTTTTAAAATTTTCTAATTTCAAATTGTAGTTGGTTAAAGTTGGTTTTACTTTGTTGTTTTTAATACAAAACTTAACACTAAGAATGTCTGGACGAGGTAAAGGAGGTAAAGTGAAGGGAAAGGCAAAGTCCCGTTCAAGCCGAGCAGGACTTCAATTCCCCGTCGGTCGTATTCATCGTCTTCTTCGCAAGGGAAACTATGCTGAGCGAGTGGGAGCCGGAGCGCCCGTCTACTTGGCGGCTGTCATGGAGTACTTGGCCGCCGAAGTTCTTGAGTTGGCCGGCAACGCAGCAAGAGACAACAAGAAGACTCGTATCATTCCACGTCACTTGCAGTTGGCCATCAGGAACGACGAGGAATTGAACAAACTTCTATCTGGAGTTACCATCGCTCAAGGCGGTGTTTTGCCTAACATTCAGGCCGTTCTTCTTCCCAAGAAGACTGAGAAAAAGTAAAAACTTTTCATCAACATCATAAACAACGGCCCTTTTCAGGGCCACACACACATTGCGAAAAAAGATAAATCTTCCGTTTTTTGCTGCATTAATTTACTATGTGAGGTATAATTTCATGATTTACCTATATTTAAAAAATGTTTCTGAAGTAATTTAAGTCAAATTTTTTTTTTTTATTAATAATTTTAAAATGTAAAATAAATTGGCTTTAGAACGGGGGAAACACCGAACAAGCCCCCTCCCCTGTGTGTAACCACTTGAAGGGAAGTCGACAGTTCCGCAAAGCTTCAAAATAATTCATTTTGTTGTAACTTGTAAATCTACACAATGACTTGAGAAGTTGAAATTTAGACATTTTATAAAATGACAGTATGACACTAATTAGTAACTGGATTGGAAATGGCGGATTTACCATTTTGCCGCTCCTGCGCAGCAAGTGCCTGACCCCTTTCTCTTACTTATATTGAAAACGAATTTCTCCCCAAAAAAAATGTAAAAAAAAAAAATTAACGAAAAATTTTTTTTTGCCGCCTCCAAAAACTTGCATTCATAGGGCCCTGGCAACTGCCTGCTCTTGACTATTGGTAAATTCGCCCCTGGATCGAATTCTTAATACAGGCAAGTATAGACAGGAACATACAGTCGTTTGCCCTGCCCTTTTATGAGCGTAGAACCAAATATCAACAAATTGAAAAGGGCGGGGCATGTGACGTCAGACCACATAATAAACCAATGAGCCATATGTCCAATAAGCGCCTCTAGTGGCAGTAGGCAAAAAGATGGCTCCCTAAGAAGTTAGCAGACGAAACTTTAACATAGAACTCTATGGAAAAATCGTTACACTGGTAAGTTTTTTTGCCGTTTTCTCACGAATTACTTGCCCAATTTTCTTGAAAGAATAAGGACAAAAGTACGTAGTTTCACATTCATGCATTAGTTTTTTTTAATATTTCACATTGTTTTGTTATTTTTGATGTTTTATTCTGAACGTTGCTATTAAACCGAAACTTTTAACATGGAAGCCAATGGAGATTTCAATAAGTCGCTAAGTTCTTTTGCTTTTTTTGTAAATTACTTGCACAATCATCGTGAAATATTAAAGAAATAAACATGAAAATAGCTAGTTTTATAATTAATTATTGTTTAATTAAATATTGTTCGTGTTTTTTTTTTTGTTTTTCTTGTGTTATTCAAAAACTTCACTCCAGTTATTCTGTGTAGGGTTCAGAGTAAAACATTACAAACAAACAAAGAGGACATTAAAAAAACCAATGACTGATTGTGAAATTACGTACTTTTTTCTTTATTTCTTTAAAATGTCACGCTATTTGTACAAGTAATTTGCAAGAAATAAGCAAAAGAACTTACCGGTGCAGCGATTTTTCCATAGAGTTCTATGTTAAAGTTTCGTCTGCTAACTTCTTAGGGGGCCATTTTTTGGCCTGCTGCCACTAGAGGCGCCGGTTCTCATAAAAGGGTTGGTGCAAACAACTGTATCTTACTGTCTTTTTGCCTGTAATTGTAAATATTCTTGATTAGAACCTCTTAAAGAAGTTATCTTTATAAACTACTAGAGGGCGCTAACTAAATTGACTGTCAGCAAAATTTCGAAATAAAGAGAATTATAGGACGACATACGGAGGTTGGGGGGGCAATCTCGTACTTTAAGACAAGTCGTTTTACTTTTTATCCGTACTTTTATTTTAAATGTATTTTCATAATTAAATTCCGTGATCGTACTCTGGGTATCGAGTAAAACGACTTGCAAAGTTGCCAAATGCTCTGAAGAATTGAATCTCGTCTATGATTTGTTTTCCATATCGTCCCCTTTGAAAGTATTTGGGCAATTTATTGTCAGCCGCCTTCAAATATTTTTTAGCGGCTTAACTATACTCTTAAAAAGTGCTGTGAGTTTGTTGGTTCCTCTTGTAAAATCTATTTATTTTCCGGTCTCTATTTTTGACCTCTTTGGTTGTGGTCGCGAGGAAGATCATGGAGAGGTTAGTATCGTCAATATTTCTTCTATTTATTAATTGTTGTTGATTCCTTGACTTAGAATAAGGTTTTTTATGTAAATTCCTCGTTAATTAAAGTTTGTTAAGCCAACGAAATCCATTTTTTGTTTGCATATTTTTTAAACTGTTGGCTTTTGTTTTGTTTCTAGAAATTAAAGGGCCACAAGAGATGGAGTTCGAAGACTATTCTTGATTGATAATCTTGTTTTGTGTTTCTTTTTATCTGTTTATGTGACCCAAATAATAATCGGCAGTGAGAATGCAATCATAAGAGAGATTTACAACGGAAAGGATGCACACGAGAACTTCGAGAACGAATTGGAACGAGCTCTTGAGTCAGCTTGCAAATTGATTGTGATCGAACCGTCCAAATTAGGAGACGAAACGGCGCGATGGATTGCAATTGGAAACTGCTTACATAAGACTTCTGTACTGACCGGTTTTGCATCGGTTTTTTGCGGTTACGTTTGGCCGGATAGGTCTTACGTTTATTGTCCTTTGGCTGCCACTAATCTCTTGTGCACTCTTACCTACACCATCAGTTGGCAGTTTGATCCTTGCTGTAAATATCAAGTGGAACACAATCCAAATAAGTTGGCAAAACTTCCTCTTCATACGCTCACGTCTTCGTCTCCGGTCGTTCTCGTTAGGAGGGACGACTCGAGGAGAAAGATATTGCACTGGACAGTTACTTTAACCGCGGTCTCGTACTGCGGATGGAGGATTTACGTCACTTATTTTTGAACCCGTAAATTTTTGAGGGCTCAACTATGAAGAAGAGAATACTATTTTTCGTGTCGTTTTTTTTTTTTTTTTGGTAGTTGAATATTAGTTTCTATTTTCTTTCGGTGCTGTCTTTTGGTTTAAATTTTCAGTAAAACAATTTTTTTTTTAATTTAAGCTCGTATTTAATGGTTTCGTAAAAAAAAGAAGGATCGAAAGAAAGGAACAACAAAAAAAGTCCGAAGAATGGGAAAAACTAATGTTAATTCCGACCGACGATCTTTTATTTTGAGAGATGTTTTTGTTTTTGGAGGTTTATTTTTTAAATGCCTTAGGTAAATTGTACAGTTTTATAATCAAATGGAATGGTGATCGAGACTTGTGGTTCGCCTCCCCCGGTCCTCATCCCCCCTTCTCCCCCCCCCCCCCCCCTTTCTCTAAAAGCGAGAACAACTTTGTAGAAAATAAACAATTAAGATAAATATGAATCGCTCTCATTCATACAATATATGTATATATTACCGGCAATGTGTATAATGCATGAGAAATCTATAGAACATGCCATAAATGGGGCGTCAAAGTATGCAACGCTTAATATCTCACACATTTTCTAGGCAATGCCAAAAGGTGTATGTGTGAAATGCTTGCATTGTATATAATGCGTGGGAAACTTTAGGCACAGTACGAAATGTCTGTTATTTTAACACACTATACTTTCCCTAGGCATTATACATTACGACAATTAATATTTAGACAAAGTATGGAAAGAGTCATGAAGGTCCGGCAAAGTATAAAATATTTCCGCCAATGACGTTTTTATTGTCACCTAACGTAACCTTCATGACTCTCTCTTTCCATACTTTGCCTAAATATTACTTGTCGTTCTGTATAAAGCCTACGTATTATATACAATGCCTATGGAATGTATACTGTATGTTAAAAAAAACACAGACGTTTCATGCTTTGCCTATAAACGTCACACATTCTATAGATTTCCTAGGCGTTATATACAATGCTTGTATTTCACACATTGCCGGTAACGTATAAAAACTACATCACTCAAATTCGAGTGTTGCTTTAAGAGGACACATCACAAGATTACTTAGAAAAATCTCCGCAAAGAGCGCTGGCATTGTTTTTCTATTGGGCCCATAGACCCAATGTTAAAAAAAAAAATGTTCATTTTTAAAATACACATTCGCTGCGGCAATATGTTTATTTTTCATATTTAAAGTTGTCCAATATTAAGTTTTTCAAAGTGCAATGTGCATTTTACATATACAGTAATGCTGATCGAGTGATAGAATGACAAAAAATTGCGGTCATATTTTTAAAAACTATTTAAAAATCGCGAATTTCTAAGTCTTTTGTTAAATTCCATTGATTACGCACAAATAATAAAAAACATCCATTAAAATGCTGGTAAAAATACGTAAAAATAATTATAAAAAAAACAGAAAAAAATCGACACGTTCGCCAATGTCTTGGCGTCACTATGGTTTAATTGTGTTTTTGTTTAAAATTATTTTTTAGGTATTTTTACGATCCTTAATGGCTGTTTTTGCTTACGAGCGCGTACTCAATGGAGTTTAACATAATAATTAGAAATTCGCGATTTTGAACTAGTTTTTGAAAATATAACCGCACATACGGAACACTTTGTGTCGCCACAAAAAGTGTTCGTTTTTTCGCAGGCCATTGATGGCATACGAGCTCGTAGTACAATGATTCACAATGGGTGTGCCGTGAGTTTTTATGAGAGGGCCAAGAAATTTTGGATTTGGATTTTTCGGTGCTGTGCGATGTCATTATTAGACAAAAAATATTCATGAAACAAAACAAAATTCCATCCGGTGGCTAACATGGCGACGAGCGTTCGTGCATGTGCAGAATGGTTTGTTTGCCAAACATATCCATCGATCATTGTATTGCAAACTGAAGTGTCTAGGCAAGTGGTTTTCTAACTTTTTGTTGCTCATGGGCCATGGCACAGTATTTTTTTTACCAGGGTAATACGCGGCATGTCTAGCAAAACTTAAGAGCACACGAAACCATTTGGAAATCAATGGTTTGGTACATACATGTAACTGGAAATTTGAAAAATTTTGCTTTTTCCAAAAGCCCCCTTTACAATTATAATTATGTCTTAAATAAATTTAAAAATGAATTTAACGACGTTTTAAATTTAACGATTGTTAAATTATTTGTTTAAGGTTGCATTAATGTCGAACATGTTCTATTTTTTCTTAAATGATCACGTCTACTAGAGTGCTTTTTCAGGATCACCGTCATTCTTAAGGGTAGTACACGCCGGGATTCTTTCTTGCGCTACATTGTTGCGGGGCTGAATCGCGTCTGTTGCGATTCTGTCCCACAACAATGTTGAAATGTTGCGGGGCTGAATCGCAGCAGCTCAGATTTGTTTTTTGAGTCCCATCAAAATGGGAAACATTTCAACATTGTTGCGGGACATTTCATGGTGTGGACGTCTTTCGAAACATGAACAAAGACTCAAAGGGCTCAGTTTGCGTTTAATTATTAAAGACGTCTTTAATAATTAAAAGCAAACTGAGCCCTTTGAGTTTTTTTCAGTGGTCCACGTCGTTTTTTAAGTCTAGTAGACTTAAGACAAGTCACTGTGTCCGACGAAGATGTTGTCAAGTTACTGGGCAGGGCCATAGCGAGAATTTTTTTATGGAGGGGACTTTTATTTTTTGCCCATCATGTATTAAATTTGTAAAATTTAAAAAAGTTTTGAAAATTTCAAAAAATATTTTGGCGCCCCTTGCACACATCTAAAAACGGCCCCGTGTCTCACAGCTGAGGCCCAAAGGCCACATTCATCTTAAAATAAAGGAAGAAATTCACATTTCGAAAATAACAAAACTAAAAAGTTTGGAGCAAAAAAACATAAGGCCAATTTTACAACCTTTCAATCTTTTTTTTTTGGGGGGGGGAGGGGCCCGCCCTCTCCCCCCCCCCCCGGCTAGCAACGGCCCTGTTACTGGGTACGTGTGTCTGGCGATTATCACCCGATCTGTACTAGGCTCAAAACACATTTTCATTTTGTCTCAAAAGGTATTGCCATCTGCGTCCTGGGGGCCGAACTGCTTTCAATAGTTCTTTACCTGAGCAGTGCCTTCGATGCATATGCGTCTGGTATCCAGAGTGTGCGGCCATTGCTGCGTCAGCGACTATACTAGCTGCAGACGCAGTGGTAAAAGGGTCTTTTTGCCAAGTTTCTTTGTGTTTGTTGTAGTTGTTTTGTTGGCGTGTCTACGTGTCGGAAAATGCAAGTTGACTCAGGATTAATGATACTAGCATCATGAGAGACTCATTGTTTAGCCACGAGACGCACCAGAGGAATCACTTGGGCGACGCGAACGCAGCTATGGACGCAAAAGATTTCAGGGGCGGCTGGAAGACACCTAGGAGTGACAAAACCTACATGTTTTGCGTCTTGCGGCCAAGGAAAAGGAGTCTCCTGATGCGAGTATCATCAGTCGTGGGCTAACTTGCATTCTCCGACACATACACATAAAATTAAACAACTGCAACAATCACAAAGAAACTCAGCAAAAACACCCTTTTACCACTGCGTCTGCTGCGCCGAGACGCCGGCTGCACACTCTGGATTTCAGACGCATACACATGGAAGGATATGCTCAGGAAAAGATCTAGTGAATGCAGTCCGGCCGCAGGATGCAGACGCACTGGAAGAATCACCTTTAACACGCAAATCGATCAACTATGAAGTCAAAGATTACCTTTTGACGTGGAGTTCGCCTTTACCGCATACAACAGTGAGAGAAAAAAACATTTTTATTAAAAAAACATCAATTGATTTAAATCACTCCACCCTGTATCATACGTTGTGTCTTTCAAATAATCGATTTAATTTTTAATGTGAGATGTTGGTGTAAGATTTACTTCTATAAAGAGCTCTTTTCTTGAAAGATATCAACATGAAAATACTATGATTGATATGATTGATACTTGTGATTGAGCTATTTCCTTCTAGTTGTTTAACATATGTTCAGGTTCCTCTTCATTTTTCACCTGAAAGACGAGTAATCAGATGTCGGGAGGCGTTTATGCTTTAAAACCCACCTTAAATCTCAATTGATACTTATACATCAAGACACAACTATAGTAGAACGTCGATTATCGGAACTAATGTGAAACATGACTAGTTTTCATAATCGATCCCCCATTAAGAAAGTGGATAAAATTAAGAAAAAATCGATGGCAAAGAAATTTTTTTATTTCCACAAGTAGTATTTCCATGAGAACAAGTAAAAAAAATTGGTTGTGATAATCAACGGTACGATAACCGAAATTCTACCACACATCCAAAATTGCTACAAATGACTATTACATACTTTAGATTTTTCAATTTATTTCAGTTCAAAAATGTTTAATATTTTCATTACATATTTCTTATCAAAAACTTGTGGACCTTTTTGAAAAAGTTGAAAAGTAAAATCGTTTTTAGTCACATTTCACTTCAGATAAAAGCTGAAAGTTAATTTCTGTTTAATTGTGTTTCTTTGCCCGTTTCTCCATTAAATAGAAATATAATTGTGGCAAAACAGCTCTAAGAATGATTGCAATCTTATTCGTGATTGGAGCTAAAATGAGTTCGGAGTCATCTCGTACGACCGAGTCAAGTATTTGTGCGGCCGCATGCTCCGGAAGGATTCCCGAATCCGTTGTCGCATCCATAACTACAAGTGAAATCGAACAATTGATGCAAGTTCGTATAAGCAAAAAAACAAAACCAATGGTAAGGAAGGTCAGTATCTGTACTTCCGTGTTTAGATCCATCTCCTTTCAACGCATTCACCGAAAGGTTCGTTCTGATGTATCCCGCAGTGACAACAGTTACTTTGATGTTCTTATCGTGAACTTCAGCTCTCAACGTATCGAAAAACGCTTGCAGTGCATGCTTGGAGGCCGCATCTTCAAGAAACAAAAGAAAAAGTTACATGGAATGGCAGAACAGAAGACTAAAGTGGCTATTTTTTAATCATACAGGCCGACCGATACGGAATGGCGATTCTGCCTTGAACGCTACTTATGGCCACCACGTGCCCACTCCCTCTTTCGATCATTGGCTGAAGAAGGGCTACGAGGAAAAGTTCACGTTCGTTATGCTCTCGGACGTGTCGAAGGAAAAGAAAAAAACAAACAAAACAAAACAAAAAAACACAGACCTTTGGTGATGGCGACATGACCGAAATAATTGACGACCATCAGTTGCAAGTCGACTTCGAGCGAAGTGGACACGATCTCTGTCCTACAACTGATGCCGCTATTGTTGACGAGAACATCGACAGCTCCGTGGATGGCGAGCGCTTCTCTTGCCTTTGCCTCTATCGATTTCAAATCGCTTAAATCCAGTGTCAGGATTACCGGAGAGTGAGTTATAACATTCTGTTAAAATAAGTTGTTCCATGTCAAATCACCATGCCTCAAAACCTGGATATCTTGGATTTTGAGAAAATTTTATACACTTTGCAGTAATTGGCCCACAAAAAAAAAATGGGACGTGCAAACTTTCAAGAAAATTACAAAAAAAAAAATCATATTCTCCTAAATACCAAAGATGTAGAAATGGTTATTTTTTCTCGACAGATTCCGCGCAAGAAATAAGTGAAACATTGCTGTGAATCTTCGCGGCCTTAGTGGCGTCACTAGGGTTGGTGTCACCCAGTGCGGTCACCCTCCGGACTTCCTCCACGGACCTCCTCAGTCTCTCGCCTGTACCAGGCCAAACAGAATCCTTAGTAATGTGGGTAAACAGGTAAATTTAGGCCCTACATTTACATTGTATTTTAGCGTAAAATATATTAAATACAAAAATGAGAACAACGTGAGTACATCCCTGTGATTGGTGTCACCCGGTGCGGTCCGCACCCCTCCTCTCCCTAGTTACGCCACTGCGCGGCCTTACCTTGGAGGCTAGCAGCTGCTAATCAAAAGAATACTCAAAATCTTAGCATTTCTTTTGAAATTGTAAGACTAAATTGCGACAGTCTTTCAAATAAAATGTGCCACCCAAGTTTGGCGCGCGTTTTATGTTTTCTGTCAGTTCTATAAGTTTCTTGGAATTCTCCATACTTTTCTTGTTGCTTTCCTGTATATTTCTACGTTTTAAAACAAGGATTCAATAATAGTTTTTCAACATTCTAACCGAGACTGTATTTGAGGCTAGAAGCGCCAATCGAACTCTTTCCAGTTCTTCTGTTCTCCTTGAGGCCAAAATGAGCTTACAACCGGCTAAATAGAAAGCTTGAGCCAATGCTACAAAGGGATTATAGAAAAATACAAACAAAAACATCTGTCAAAACAACGCTTATACATTTATCAATCAGGTAGCTGTTATTTTATTTTTGTTTGGTTACTTGCCCTCTCCAAGACCCGAACTGGCTCCCGTGATGAGAACGACTTTGTTGTTTAATTTCGTTCTCGCTGTCACCCTCAAATGCCATGACAATATTAGCTGGCAAATGAAAAATGGTACCACAACTGGTAATAAAATGCCACCTTTTAGATACCTCACAATTGAGGTAAACAAACGTTTCACACAATCAACCGTCATATTAACAACTGGCACCCGCTTTAACGTAATTATTCTAACCAGCACTGCTCATCAACCCAGCATCCCAAGGAGCATGCTGATTTTGTGCGGCGACTTATGAATCATTAATCCTGACAAAAAAAAATGAGCAAAAAAATAAAGAAGAGGTTGAACTATTATGGCGTCATTTTCATGTGATAAGCCCTATGTAATACTCCATGTTTGTGCATCAAAATGTGACATCACGTGCCTGACTTAATGTCACAAACACAACTATTTTGCAAAAAAAAAAAAAAAGAACTCTCACAGCTGTTTATACGAGGTGATTGACCTCTGAATACGTGCCTTATAGTTTTAGCACAGAATAAGGAGATATATATCATTATTCTGTGGTTTTAGCCTAGACGTGTGCGCCGTAACATATGGATCGGCGGCGGCGGGTAAAAAGTTTGTTTGTTTATTAGATGCTTACGTCCCCATCAACAGTGAGGTTATTTCAGGGACATACAAGACAATTCAATACAAAGATAATTTCAAACACAAGTCAATTCAATACAAAGACAATTTCAAATACAAATTCTAATTTCAAAGCCAAGTCAATGCCAGTCAAACCAGGACAACACAAACATCCATGCCCTCGCAAGGATTCGAACCCGGGACCCCCAACACCGCAATCGGAGATCTTCCCACTCCGCTACCGAGGCGACGGAAAGAGAGTACATAGCAGTAGCGGCGGCATTTTGAGCTTCAAAAACACCTGCGGCGCACAGCTCTACTTGCTAGCCACTGAGTAGCGGCTTAATAATGGCGGCTCTATAGGGAGCAAAGAGATGGAGGGAGCATTAAGGTAGCAAGGTTGAGTCGTAGGCTCGTAGCTATCTTAAAAGGTGGCTATGGTGGAGTTGAGAGGCTAGCTCCTTGACGGCGCACTATAATCATTATGGGCAGTTGGGCGCAGCCAGAAAAATTCTGTTAGTCCCACCTTTTTATGAGCATCAGACCAATAAGAAACTCATAAGAAACAAAATCAAATGCGTAACAGACCTAAATAACCAATGAGAACGAACTTTTCTGGCTGCGCTCAACTGCTTTTTATTCATTCGCTCACTTCCTGCTCAAAGACAACAGTGTTTCCGGCGAAGTGCAGTTTCACATTTTATTGTATTATTCCGTTGTCGGTAGTTTTTTTTTTGTCTCTTTTTGTAGGCAGCTGATTACTATTACGATATTTTTTTGTATTTCGCTACTCTTTCATTGTTGGGTTTGTGTGAACTATTGAATTGTATTAAGGGGTATCGATCCCTGTTTTACCGGTTGTCAGAGTCACTAGTCAGCGTACATTTTAATCGAGACGTCGGCCACTGTTCTAATTTTTAAAGCGCACTCTTTTCTGTCTTTTTCTCATAATCTCTCTCTCTCTCTCTGTCTCTCAAGAAAAGAACCTTTTTTTATTATTTACATTATTATTATTTATTAACAGACTGATAAATATAAAAAAAGAGAGAGAGAGAGAAAGAAAATAAAGAGAGACATTTGGAAATTAGGAATTGTAGGGAGGGGGTCCTGGTCCAAAACATGACCTCCAGTGGATGTCCACATTTAAGCAACTATAAATCATCGGCCAAAGGATTGCAAGTGTTTCGCATAATTCATTCGTATTTTGTTGCAAGTCAAACAGATGAAGCTCGCAAAAGAAAGGTACAAACAAAAATATTTATTTTCAATCAGCCTTTCAAAGTCTTCATTTAAAGAAAAGAATCATAACAATATGTATGCGCAATGCGGATTGCAAGAAATTGAAGGAGGAGGGAAGAGGGAATAGGGGGGGGGGGGGGTTAAGATTGTTGTTTTAAATCGACCGTCATTTGCAATTGAAATTACACAAAGGAAGCATGAAGAAGCAGAAGAAGAAAAAAAAAGGGTTCATTGTCTTTCTTTGGTGATGATGATTTTGTCTTCTTCTATCTACCTTCAATCAAAAAAGACAAGAAAAACACGTTTCTTAAAGATTACTGCGTTTTTTTTCTACGTTATGTGTAATAGCTTTTAAAAAAATAAGGCCGATAAACGATACAGATGCGTATTTTTTTTTTCAAATACTAATCCTCTTTGCGGATGCGTTTGCGATATCCGCAAAGAATGATGATGTCATCAAAGTTGGGGGATCATATATATATATCTATCGCAAACGCAAATGTGTGCACTGCACCTTGAACTTGAATAAAGGGAAATTTGGGGGGGGGGGGAGGTTGAGCAGATGATGGATCGAATGAATTATTTAATGGTGGTAGGGGGTATAATTTAGAGCACAGAAGGTACATAAAAGCCCAATGACGTCAGGCAGTTACGTGCTTTCCTCCTCCTTCCCCCCTTCTTCTGTTTTTTTTTTGTCTTCCAAACATATGTTAAGCTTTCGTCGTATCGGTAAGATCCGCAAGAAGACGACAAGGTGGCAGGTTAATATTAAATATAACCGATTTTTATCGATTATTATTTTTCTTCTTCTTCCGTTACGTTTTTTTTTTTCGGTCGGCGGCGGCGGCGGCGAACAGCATAAACAACAATAATAATTGTAAAAAGAGAACCCCATTAAAAAGAAAACGACGACGTAATTTAGCTGATGTCATTTCGTTTTATAATGATGCAATAAAAACATAGATAAATTGTTTTATTGTTTATATAGTTTCAATAATTTGTTTTGTCTTAACGACGAGCTTTTAACTATAGGAAACGATAAACCTCATGAATGAGAAAACTCATCATGAGTTGTGATTATGGAGGTTAATTAGTTAGGGGGGGGGGGGGAAATTAATGAGAGGATCTACTAATTTACAAAACACAGAACGTAAATTTTACTGAACACAAGGTAGCTATTTTAAAGAGACCATTATTACCTCCAGAAATTTCTTGTCAAAAATTATTCTGAACGAATTACCAAAACGATTTTTAAAATTTAAAATAAGTCATTAATATAATTTTAAAAAATTGAAAATCTGTTGACTTCCTATAAATGGACTTTATCAGATAGATGCGCCACCAAACAACAGACATTGGCAACAAAACCCCCCAAAGTCTACTCCTCTACTCGAATTCTGATGACAGGCAATTAGAAATCGGGACAAACAAAAGTTGGCTCCGCCCTTTTTATGACGAATGGCAACTTCTAATTGGTTTGTTGTGTGGTTCGACGTTGAAAAGGGCGGAGCATGTGACGTCAGACTACATAACCAACCAATTAGAAGTTGCCGGTCTTCATAAAAAAGGGGCGGAGCCAATTTTTGTTTGTCCCGGTTTCTAGTTGCCCTTATTCCGATGTGTTGTCACCAGCTCACATTAGTTTCATTTCAAAGTACTATGGATTTAATATTTGAATTATTCCACATGGAAGGTTGTATTGAGTTGAATATGAATAGGGAATATATGTATTTGATCAAGGAATTCTGGAAATGTGAGGTGACAACCTTTGCCACAAAAATGGGGGGGGGGGGAAAGGAAAGGTCACTTCATTTTTAATTTTTTTTTGGTGTGGTTTTAATGACTTATTTTAAATTTTAAATATCGTGTTGGCAATCGTTGGGTAAGTCTTGACAATATTTTGAAAAGAAACTTCTGGAGGTAAAAGTCTCTAGCCTTTTCCAGAAGTTACATAACTTATGAGAAAGTCGATCAACACAAAAATATATTGTTTGACTAAACCATACAAGGTAGACAAAATCCGTTTCGATTAGGAGCCCCCACTAGCCTCTTTGGCGCAACCTATATAACTTCACAGCCTTAGCCTAAGAGGCTTAGGCTGTGGGGTTATATAGGTTGCGCCAAAGCAGCGCAATAAGGGGAAATAGCTGTAAGTGCTGGTACCTTGTATGTTTACCCACAGAGTATATTAGCTGGCCTGGACTGGGCTGACCGGCGATCGCCGGTCAATTGGGGGCCAAAAGTAAATGGGGGCCAAAAATAAATAAATTAAAAAAATGGGACAACACAATTTCATAGCCGGTGGGGCCAACCACTGGCCAGTCTGGCCCTGAATATTAGGGTGTTTATTGAATTTCTCGTTTGTACTTCGGAAAGAGGCTAAATTCATCGCCTGATCAGTAAATTTACGTTCTGTATTGTGTAAATTAGTGGATCTCGTTTAATTGGAGGTGGCAACGGGGTAGAACCAAACCGTTTCTTTAATTGGTTCGCGGGGGTCATGATAAAAGGATGAACCGATGAACGTCATGGGTAATCCTTGGGGATTGATAAATGTCACAAAAGTAATGTTTTATACGTATAAAACCTGTATAAAATGTATAAAACCTAAAACCTATTATAAAATCACAAATTTGAACGCCTATAAAATATTAAACCCCACTCATTCACTCATTGTTGTATCAAGTTTGTTTTAATTTAGTTTGAATCAAGTTAAGGCTTTGCTAGAGCTCAATGAAAAAGAAATCTGAAAAAAATATTCCAAAAACATAAATTCCACAAAATATGGCCTATTTTGCATAATGAAAACTCTGAAAACAAAAGCAATTGTGTAAATCCCTATGTTGCTGCTGTCTTTTGCCCCCTCTGAAACGACAGTTTTTGGAAGAAAAAACTTCCAAAAACTATCATTTCTTGGGCCTTGAGTGTTTCATTGCACGCTCTAGCAAGGCCTTTAGAGAAAAATTAAATAAAAAAACATGTTTTTTTGTGATGCTCGCTTTTATATAAAAAAAAAGTCTAAAAAGTATGAAAAAACAAGGCCTAATCCCCTGTTGTCTTGCTGGTGTAGTGGTTAGTGTCTCCCTCAGCCCATTGGTAATGTTGGTCATGGGTTCAGTCTCCGTGAGGTGTGAATTAATTTCAAATATTTCAGAAGGTGGCAAGTCGACAAACAAAAACACATCGTGAAGTTAAATAAAAGCAAAGTAGTAACAAACTTGATACAATGAGTTGAGCTGACAGAAGAAGTACTAAGCATTCCAGCATCCCACAGCTGTGAACTGGTCTTATATGTTCGTTCTGCAACAAGGAATAAGGCCTCTCTCCAAAGTACACAATCCAAAAAAACCTTTTACATTTATCCCGTTCTTAAAGTGCAAGATAAACAACATTCTGAGAAGCAATTAATATGCATAAATATTTTAAATAACAGTTACATTTAAATTTTAAAATATTTAATTTTTCTTTTCTGACTTTTTTTGGGGCAATTTTCCAGTTTTTTTTTCCTCCCCATTTTAGATTTGCAACTGTTTTTTTTTTAATGAAACACTTTGTATTGAAGATTTAAAAAAATCTTCCAATTTTGTTTTATTAAACGTTTTTTTAGTTTTTTTAGTTTTATACGTCACATATTATATGGTATAAACGTGAACGTATGATACCTACCCATCCCTGTTAATCCTAAAACCTGAAACAAAATTCATATAGAAATGAATGAAGACAGAAATCATTGCATTGTTAAAATAATTATTAGCACATGCCATAAAAATGTTTCTATGCAAATGTAAAAATCAGCATGAATATATTTAAATGCTTTGTCAGTCTTTTTACACCCCTATTGAATCCAAACTTTCTTCAATCCCAACATTCTCTGGAAGTATATTCTATTGTCGAATGATCCTTTAGGGCGAGCGCAGACGACAGACAATGCCGGACAGTTTAGTCGGTCAGAATGAACAAAATATGGCTTCTTACAGGGCAACGTACACGGCCCCCTAAATAGACGGACCTACAAAAAAGGGGGGCTCGATTGTTGGCGGTGGGATGGAGATCCTGTACACGGCCGTGGATGCGCACCACGAACTGCTAATCGGACGGTTTATTGTGTTTACATTGGTTCTGGACGGTGCGCGCGCATGATGGCAGGCATCCACGCATGTGCACAACCACCGACAAACTGACGGGTCATATGTGCGCTTGCGTTTTGTCGGCCGCAAACCATCTGACAGACTGTCGGTCGTGTGTGCTGACCTTACTACAGTTTAGTAAGTCACCGACTACCTGTCGTCCGCGCTCGCCCTTTGGTACGAATGACGAAAAAAATGAGTCTGTGCTCGCTGTCGATTACGAACAAGACCCCAATAATTTTTTCGGAACAGGCAAGTGTGCCCAGCACTAAAATTTCGTTTGCCCCGCCCTTTTATGAGCGCCAACCATTTCTAATTGGTTTTGTTAGTTGGTCTGATGTCATAAAAGGGCGGGGCGAACGAAATTTTAGTGCTGGGCACACTCTTTTCTGGTTTTTTTGGGAGGCAATATGGCAGTCATCTGTTCAAGGTCATTCATTCGATGTGTTACTCTTTTGTAGTCCATTTGGTGCATCTGCCATACTTGTCGTCAACATGGACACCGCTTACATTCGTGCCTTCACTGCATCTTCTTCGGATGTTACGTAAACCATCGACACATTCATGAACATGCAAGGACCAAAGGCCACTTCTTGGGTGCGCATACACCTCTTTTACTCTCGTATGTTACTTGTTACGATTCTCCTAATGATTATTCTTCTGTTGTTCTCTTTTGTAGCTATGGACCTTACTTATGGCGCCGTCTACTGCTTCCAGTGTGGAGACTATGTTTATGATGGAGAGCTCGAATTGACGGCTAGAAAACATCGAATTCAGGCAGCTAAACTATTAGGCAAGACACTCGTATCCATTCTGATTGAAACTCCAGTGGTCTCAAAACTCGTTTGTAACTGTGGGCCACAAACTTGTTTTAGTTCGGCCTCGTGGGCCAGACCTGATTTTCAAAGCGTTACATATTTTAGAGCTTGAAATCAGGTTTCTGGTCGAGTTGCAAGGGGAAGGATCAGTGGGAAATCAAAGTCTAGAATACTAAGTTATTCTAAATTTAGTGTAATTTATTTTAAATACGGTGGAAATCAAAATATAAAGTTATTTATACGTCCTTTGAGCTGACACGTTAGCGCTGTTTTGAGAATAACTTTGAGCACTTGCTACTTTTAATGACGAAACTAAATGAGAATCTGCAAGCTTATTCCTCTACGGTTTTTACAAGGTTAATCCGGGAGAAAAACTGTTCCCATGTGTATGTCGTTCTGAAGATTGAAGATTGACGGAACCTGAGCCGCCAGATCAGAAATATTTGCATATTTGTCACTGCTGACAAATTGGTAGAATTCGCTGAGGTCGTTGTTGCAGTCTTCAAATTTTTGTTTCAATTTATTTTTAATTTTTTTTTCTGAAAGTGTCTGTGGGCCACTCAGGAGGTTGCTGTGGGCCACAAGTGACCCGCGGGTTCCCAGTTTGAGACCACTGGTTGATTTATAACTGACATTTTGATTTTGATTTATAGCTTAAAAGTGAGCCATTTATTTTACGCCAACTAAAACCAAATTTTTAATTTTTGTTGCTTGACACTTGACCATCGCCGAATTTGTCGAATAAAATTATAGTGGGAGTGAAGATCCTTACGGTTTGACCATTAGGTTTTTAGTTACACTGCCGCACAGCCACCAAACAACCTGAAGATTACCTGTATCGCTTGTGCTGCTACCAAATGGCGAAAACGGAACACAATTACTAAACATTATTATGAAGCACTATTAGTTTGTAACTTAAGCTTCGTTTTCACGATGCGCCATATGATAGTCACTATCGCACTGTTGTGATAGCACTATCACACTATCTCGTTTGACTAGGTAGTTGATGGTACTATTGCAACAGTGATAGTAACTATCATGATTACTATCACCGAACTGTTGTAATAGTTGTAGAGCGACCACTTGTAAGGAATTAATCACTTTGTAGGGAAAATTTGGCTTATGGAGGGGAGAGGTAACACTGTTGTTGACTCACATTTCTTAAAGCCTCGTTTTCACGGGGATAGTTCTTTCATGAGAGTAGCTGTCATGAAAGATGCGATAGTTCACTCACGAATAGCAACTGTCTACATGCAGTGGCGGATTTACCATTTTGCCGCCCCTAGGCAACAACTGAAAACACATGGCCTATACTTTCTTAAAGTAATAAAGTTACTTTTGTATGCTTTTAACAATGGTAATGTCAACTGTTTTGTCGGAAGTGGTCATTCTGGCTCTTGTTACATGAATTACTCTTGCCAACCAAGTTATATTAGGCAGTTTATTGTTTTACAATACTTTTTTTGTATCCAAAACGAATTTCCAAAAAAAAAATTTTACAATTTGCCGCCCCCAAAAATTTTCCGCCCTAGGCAGCTGCCTACTCTGCCTATTGGTAAATCCGCCCCTGTCTACATGTCTTGAAGTAACGTGATAGTTCAGTCACATGACAGGGTGACGTCTACTTCACAGATATCATTGAGTCAACAACAGTGTTGCCTCTTTCTCTCCAGAAGCCATATTTCTTTACAAAGTGGCTATTTCCCTACAAGCGGTCACTCAACAACTATTACTATTGTGACAGTCCTATCAACTATCTAGTCAAACGAGGTAGTTTGATCTATCGCAACAGTGTGATAGTGACTATCATGTGGTCTTCACGATGATAGTTCTCACGATAGTTGCTCTTGTGACAGCAACTATCGTGACAACTATCATCGTGAAAACGAGGCTTTACTTACTGAATATTGTTCGTAATTTTCATGAGATTATGTTCGGTGATATTAATGTTTTTTCTTTATGTGGGCCACCACAGCAGAAAAAGTGTCATCAAAAATGGCCCAAATTAGTTATTTTCACACCGTGTGTCAGTTTTGAGTTAAAGGATAACCCCAAAATCACTCGTTATTTAATCTATTTTCAAAACTATTTTTAATGAATAAATTCTAATACAAAAAATACAGCATGTTAGCTCAAACATAAATGGTGTTTGTGTTTCTCGTGGAAGTTTTTCGTTTAACAGGATGTAAAAAATTAAAACTAATAAACTGTCATTGTTCGATATTAATTCATAGGTGTAAAGGAGTATTATCATCCTTGGGAACCAAGTAGTTATGAAGTGGAATTGCTCAAAAAGAATCCAAAGAGAAAACGCATAACGGAGAACTCGACGATCGGTAAGTTAAGTTTGACTCTCGATCATTTTGTCGGGCTCTAAACCCGAGTTGTTCTCTCCGCTTGTTTGTGTTTTTAGGTCTCAGGGGTCTGATCAACCTTGGAAACACATGTTTCATGAACTGCATCGTCCAGGCTCTGACGCACACTCCTCTCCTGCGAGACTTCTTCCTCGCCGACCGACACGTCTGCCAGTTTCAGGATGATCCGAACATGTGTCTCGTCTGCGAAATGTCTCGTCTATTTCAGGAGGTATTTTTTTATGGCTTTTTCCTGCACTTTTTTTTGGGATCAAAATGTTTTGTCTTTTCAGTTTTACTCAGGGAACAAAGCACCACACATTCCGTATCGTCTGTTGCATTTAGTTTGGACTCATGCGAGGCATTTGGCCGGTTACGAACAGCAGGATGCTCACGAGTTCTTCATTGCCGCTCTCGATGTACTTCATAGGCACTGCAAAGGTTTATTACTTTTTTTTATTCTACGTTTAGCGATTAGTACCAGATTACTTAGGTTTTTCATTTATCAAAAGTGATTCGTTTTATTGAAACCTGTTCGATGCTTTATAAAGCTACCTTTTTAAAAAAGTGCCTTCAATCGGCTTCAGTTTTAAGATTCGTTTTTTTTTTTGCGAGTCGATTTTCTTCATTCTTAAGAGGCTACATCACAAAATTACTTAGAAAAATCTCCGCAGAGAGCGCTAGCATTGTTTTTCTATTGAACCCGTAGACCCAATGTTAACGCAATATGTTTATTTTTCATATTTAAAGTTGTTCATTATTAAGTTTTCAAAGTGCAATGTGCACCTTAAATATAATTTGCTGATTGAATGATAGAATGACAAAAAAACTGGTAAGTGCGGTTATATTTAATCGCGAATTTCTAACTCTTATGTTAAACACCATTGAGTACGTGCTCGTGATCAAAAAACATTCATTAAAATGCTCGTAAAAATACCTAAAAATAATTAAAAAACAGTAGTGTTTTACTGTGTCAAATGCTTTTGCAAAATCCAGAAATACTAAATTAAACTGAGCCTTACTATCCAACCCAGACTGTATGTTTTGTATAAAGAGCGCCAACAGGATATGACACGATCTGCCTTTTCGAAAACTATGCTGATTTTAATGAATTAGTGATGATTGTTTTACAGACAGTTGATGTTAAAGAAATCGGTCTATAGTTATTTGGGCAGGGTTGGGCATTTTCGTCTGCCATAGGGCCTGTGGCAGACGACTATGGACGACTATGGTGTTAAATACTTGTGCAACGGTGAGGAAATCAAAAGATAGAAATGTTTGTTTACCATGTATAACCTCTTCGTGTTTTTTTTCATCAAAGAAAAACTTGGGAAGTCTTTTCGAAAATAGAAGAGAAACTGAATCTCGCTTACTTTAATGCAATATGTCAAAGTAAACTTTTGTCAGTTTTGGAGATTAACACATTTTAAGTTTTTAGAAGTTTCAGATGATTTTAATTCTTTAAACGATGACTTTAATTCTGACTAAATTCGAGTGTTTGAATTTCAAAAGACTAGTTTATTTTTCTTTAAAGATTATCAACATGAAAATAAAATGTTTTAGGTTCGCCTCTAGTTACCTATCTTTTAACCTGAGTCCGGATAAGAAATTGTAATTTTTTTCAGGCACTAACGGAATGTCGAACAGTAATCCTCATCATTGCAATTGCATCATAGACCAGATTTTCACTGGAGGGCTCCAATCGGATGTCGTATGCCAAGCTTGCAAGTGAGTTTTGTTGCCGAATGTGCATAAGTTGTGTCATTCATGAGTAGTAATGTTAACTTTTGTTTTACGAAACAGTGGTGTATCGACTACGATCGATCCCTTTTGGGATATATCCCTGGATTTGGGACCCAGTCATATTAATAATAGCAGCTCAGGGGGTAAGAAGTTGTTGGAAGAAAAAGGTTCGAAACGAGGAGACGGGCGGTTTATGTTTGCTTTTTTAAAAACATGGCTTCGTTGTTTGAAATATGAAACACTTTAAGTAATGGACGATGCAAATGATCGGTTCTGAGTGCGTTTCGAAAAGGCGTATCTTCGTAATTAAGTTGTTTCATTGTTTCTTACAATTGAATTCGCATGTTGTGAATGCGTTCTTCTTGGTTAACCGAGTTTTTTTCTTTTTTGCTGCGTCTGCACGTAGATTCTTCTAATTCCAACAGTTTGGATGGTGAAAATGCAGATGATTCAGAACCAACATCACTGTTGGATTGCTTAGAAAGGTGACTGAACTAGTGTGTGGTTGTAATGATAATTTAAGTTATAAGTTACTCTGGGTATATATGTATTGTTACAAATACTGTCCTGACATGGTATACACGAGTACAAATGAGATCGTACTACTTAGGAATCATCTGTCTTCTCTTGTTGCAAAATTGTGAATTCTTCATATTAAGAAACTTTTATGGCGGCACTCACATCGTTAACACTATTAACGTTTGCGAAAAATAGTTTTCAAAAATATAATTAGCGTCTTAATTAAAATATAAAAGGTGAATAAGAAAACAAAAATAACTTACTTCGATAATCTGTTGTTTTCCGATGAAACACACAAGAGGTGTAAATACCCAACTCAGTAGTCACTACAACTGACCATCTCTGGCAGATCTATTTTTCCATTGGGTCGCCCGCGAAAAAAAAAAGATGACGATCCAACGGAAAAAGTTTGCAAGTTGTGTACGTGGTTTGGGTACTTTCGCCTCTTGCGATCGTTTTATCGGAATTTCAACAAGTTATTAAGGTAGGTTTATTTTCTTTTCTTATTCATGAGATACCTTTTATATTTTAGAAGTCGTTAGAAATATTTTTAAAAACATTTTTTTTGCAAACGATAATTGTTTTAACGATGTCAGCGCCCCTATATCGCCCCATTGACGTCCACAGCGCGTCTTATAGACCCTATATACGAGCGTATGTTTTTGACAGGCTCTTGATACACTCTTGTGCGAGGAATTGTATTTGTCAATACGTGAGCGAAGGATGCTGTATTGGACTGTATGAAAAACGTACGAATATATTAACCCTTTTAAATCTAGAATGCGCCCAATACTGAAAAAGCTTCGATCTGCTGTTTTCTAACGAGACCTTGCACTATGCCACGCTTTAAAAAAAAAGTGAGGAAATATTTTTGAAAAAAATGGCATAAATCTGCTGGAAACTTTTGTGATGCTAATCCAATTGAATATGTTTGGTCAATTTTAAAGTGTTACCAATAGATTTTTATTAGAATTAATTACAAATGATGCAACTATATGGAGTTACGTGAATTCACGTGGGCCACACCTTTTGACGTCAATGGACGTGGCTAAGTTCAAGAAGAGAAATTTACCGGTGCAAGTATGTAGGTTTTTAAAAACAATTTTTAAACAAAACTCATAGTCATTTTGAAACGTGAGAAATAAATTGAGGGAACCGTTTTTTTTTCTGTGAAGATCTGTTTGGAAATAATCGTTTTATGTCAGTTTTTAAACGCCGGTTTTTTTTGTTATTGGTGTTTTTAAACATTATTAAATGATTTGTTTCCAAACAGATCGTCTACAAAAAAAACGGTTCTCTCATTTAATTTATTCCTCAAGTTTCGAAAAAACAATGAGTTTTGTTTAAAAACAATGCTTTTAAAAACTTACATACTTGCACAAGTAAATTCTCCTGGTTACAAAATGGCGAAAAACTATTTGTTTGTCATTAGTTGGTGTACACTTTCGAACTGTAGGTCACACAGTGACCTACGTTTAATTCTAGCATAGGTCACTGAGTGTCCTACAATTAGTCTATCCATAAAAATCTTTTGGTTTCTATGCTCAAACGATTTGAAATGTTAATTAAAAGTACATGAAGTATTAAGATGTTTTTTTTTCTTTTCATATAAAACATTGTTTTTCAAAATGGTTTGTTTTCAACAAATAAAACTTTGTCCATGTTAATTCGCACAAGAGTTGTGTATAGATCAGAACAGCTTTCCTTCCAAATATGTATCCTATGTGACTGTAACGTTAGGCGGAGTCGAATACTCTTTGTAAACTTTCTATATACATTTGTTTTAGGTTTACGAGGCCCGAACACTTGGGCAGTTCGGCCAAAATTAAATGTAGTAACTGCCAGAGTTATCAGGAATCAACGAAGCAGCTAACCATGAAAAAGCTGCCCGTCGTTGCCAGCTTTCACTTGAAGGTTTTACTTTAAATGTTTTTTTCTTCTTCACGAGAATGAAAATTAAAATATGTTGAAAATCATTGGTTTTGTTAGCGATTCGAGCATTCCAGTCGTTTTCACAAAAAGATCTCAACGTTCATTTCGTTTCCTCAATACTTGGACATGACTCCATTTATGTCAAATCGTCGCAACAACAACAATAATGGTAGCGGTAACAATGGCTATCAAGAGAATACGGACAGCGTGAACATCGATAATAAGTTTGTTTGGCGTTAATTACGATTGCTTCGGTTCCTATCCTTAAAAACATTTGTTTTCTGTTTAGTCTATGTGGTTATTGACGAGTAATAGTAAAATTGTTTTTTTTTCCTTCCTGCTGTTATATAGGTATTCATTGTTTGCAGTGGTTAATCACATAGGAACTATCGAGACCGGTCACTACACGGCGTACATTCGTCAGCATCGGGATCAGTGGTTTAAGTGTGATGACCATCTTATTACCAAAGCTAGTGTACAGGACGTCCTGGACAGTGAAGGGTAAGAACAGATGAGCGCTAAACTAAATTAATAGCCTTTTTTGTACTAGTAATTTTAAAGAAATTTTACAGCTTAAGATGGTTTTGAAGTGTAAACACCTTTGAGAAACTTAAGTGTTTTTAGAAACCAGACGGGTAGCTCCATCGTTTAAGGGTATTTTTATGTTTGTTATCTTTCAAAAGAAGCTTTTTGAGTTTGAATATGACCCGACTTCGTGCACACAATGCTTAGCAGATGCCGTTTTTTGATTTTGGCCAATAAGTTTATTTTGCAAGAAATGAACATGAAAATATTTTGTAGTCATTGAGCTACTTTTTTAGTTTCAAGAGTTCTAGTGCGAGTGCCTGTGATATTTGCGATTACGAAGATATATGCATATATTGCGAGAGTAGGCATACAAAGGCCTGCTAACTTGAGAATTGTTGAGAAAGATTGGGTTAAGACGCATTCACACTAGGCTCGTTTACACGCCACTGGTTGCTGCTGGCTATTAGCAGCAACAGCAAGCAGCGGCTGCTTTGGGTTCACGCTTGTCCAGTCACTGCTGGTATTAGCAGTGCAAGTCGTCCAATCACTGTCTTGGAAAAACACAAAATCTAACAACAACCAGCCCAAGCAGTGGAGTTTCAACTACCCACTAGTGCCACTACTAGCGACAAACAGGCAATTAGAAAACTGGATGAACAGAAGTTGGCTCCGGCCGTTTTATGATGAACGGCAACTTCTAATTGGTTTATTGTGTGGTTTGACGTTGAAAAAGGCGGAGCATGTGACGTCAGACTACATAAGGAGGAGCCAACTTCTGTTCATCCCGTTTTCTAATTAATTGTGCGACAAAGGGTTCACAAAAGTAATGTCACAAAAGTAATGTTTTATTTGTTGACGTATAATACGTGACGTATTAAACTGTATAAAACCTATTATAAAATCACAAATTTTAACCTATAAAAGCCTATAAAATATTAAACCCCACTCATTGTATCAAGTTTGTTTTTTATTTTAATCTGAATCAAGTTAAATGAAAACAAGAAAATTAAATAAAAGAATGTTTTTTTTTGTGATGCTCTGTTTTATAAAAACGTCTAAAAAGTATGAAAAAACAAGATCTTATCCCCTCTTGTCTTGTCGGTGTAGTGGTTAGTGTCTCAGGCTCTCAACCCATGGTAATGTTGGTCATGGGTTCAATCCCTGTGCTGTGTGAATTCGTTTTCAAATATTTCAGAAGGTGGTGGACAAACAAACAAATTATGAAGTTAAATAAAAATAAGTAGTAACAAAATTGATACAATGAGTTGAGCTGACAGAAAAAGTACTAAGCATTCCAGCATCCACATCTATGGAGGAGGGGGGGGAATTTCTGTTTTCGAACTGGTCTTCTAGGTTCGTTCTGCAATAAGGAATAAGGCTCTCTCCAAAGAGAAATCCAGAAAAACTGCTTACATCTATTCCGTTCTTAAGAGCCTAGGTACACCGCCATCTTGTTGTTTTGAGCAGACGACAACGAGACAAATGAGTGTTCTTATATGGTGTTACTAAAACTGAAAGAAATCGCTTCACATTCGCTCAATTAAAATACAGTAAAGCGCAAAATGCAATAAAAAGTATTGTTCTTCACGTGCTCGATTTATATAATTTTTGAAAAGGTCCTTCTATTTTTAAACAAGGTTCAAAGTCGTTCGTTTTTTCAACCCCATGTTAAATCCCATAGGATCAAAAACCGTCCCACAAACATTTGAAAAACTCTCGTTAAAACTGATTTAGAACAATAATAAAATAATTAGCACATACATTCATGTATTGGCTTCACGATGTTTCCTTTTTATAAATTTTGAAAAGGTCCTTCTATTTTTTAATAACGTTTAAAATAGTACGTTTTTTAACTCCATGTTAATTCCCATAGGAGCAAAACACCGTCCCACAAACGTTAGAAGAACTCCCATTAAAATGATTTAGAACAACCAAAAAAAATTAGCACGTACTTACACGTGTTTATTGCCTTCAGAATTATTCCTTTTTCTAAATTTTAAAAGGGCTTTCTATTTTTAAATAACATTTAAAATCTTACGTTTTTTAACTCCATGTTAATTCCCATAGGACCAAAAAAACCGTCACCCAAACATTTGAAGAACTCCCATTAAAAGCGACTTAGAACAATCACACAAAAATTAGCACGTGTATTAATCTACTGGCTTCACAATGTTTTCTTTTTATAAGATTAGCACGCGAAATTATTTTTCTATTAATTATTATGTGACTTCGAACCGGGAGAAAAAACGTTAAAAAACCGTTTTTCAATCAACAACGATCGCAGCGCCTACATTCGGAGAAATTTCGAATTAAACGATGTATCTAGCCTCTTAAAGTGCAACATAAACAACATTTTGAGGAGCATTAATGTGCATAAATATTTCAAGTAACAGTTACATTTAAATTTTAAAATATTTAATTTTTCTTTTCAGCCTTTTTTGTTGTTGCAATTTTATAGTTTGTTTTTATTGCAGATCTGCAACTTTTTTTTAACATTTAAAAAATCTTCCAATTTTGTTTTATTAAACTTTGTACTTTTTTGGTTTTATACGTTTGGTTTTATGCGTACACAAAATGACAGTTTTATACGTCACATATACAATACATGTATAATATACGGTATAAAACCATGTATAATATGTGGCGTATTATACCTACCCCTCCCTGGTAGTAGCAGGAAGGGGTCACATGACCAGCTGGTATGCTGCTAGCTGGCTACAGACAGTAAGCAGCAACCAGCAGCTGGTGAACCTGCCTAGTGTGAGTGCGCCATTAATGGTGGTTGCTATAGATGCTGATAGCAGCCTAGTGTGACTGCGGCTTAATGTTAGGAGAATATTCTTCCAGCAATTATTCCAACAATATTTGTTTTAACTCAGTAGTTCAGTTTTATTGTTAATTTCAGAGATAATACAAATATGAAATTTAAAAACTTTTGAGCCTAGAAATGTGGCTGAAGCAACACGGTAAAACATTTTTATTAAAGTTTTCAGCTTTGGTTTTCATTTGCGAAATGATTTTTCGTACTCAGCTCGACAAGACCGGTAATACCGGTTTACCGGGAACGATAAAACCGGCGATGAAAACCCTAGTTAGCTAACAATTAAAATTTATTAATATTGTCCAATTATTTTGTTCTGTATAAATTTACGGTGTGTTTCTGTTTAACTTTTAGGTACCTTTTGTTCTACCACAAACAAATCCTGGAGTATGAATAGCTGTTTAGCATTTCTTTTTTTGAATTCCTCCATTGAAGTCTTCTTTTTTGTGTCGTCTACCTACATTTGGAGGAACAGAACAACGCCACCGTTTCTAAGAAATACCTGTAGGTAGGTAGGTGGGTGGTTTTTTTTCTTTCTTCGGAAGGTGGAGGAGCTTTCTAGTAGCCAAATAATGTGATTTTTTTTAAGAAGAAGGAAAAAAAAAATGTCTTGCAAAGTTTTCAGTCAGGGAAACTGTGATCTTATTGTATTAATTACGATTTCTGTTTGTGTGTGCGTATTTGGGGGGGGGTGAGTTTTCATTTTGTGTTGTGAAGTTGTGCATGAATGTGTGTCATATGTGTGTATCTGTCTGTCCGTCCGTCCATATGCTTGGGCTTTTCATCTCTCTACGAAATCATAGTGAATTATTTTTGTTCTTATCTCTTTTCTCGCTGGTGGTGTAGAAATTCCGTTTTCGAGTTTCGTGTGCTTGTTAACGGTTTTTTTTTACACATTTAATTACCATTGTTGTGTTCTTCAAGTATCTCAGGTGTTGTAGTTGTAGTAAGGATGAATCGTGATTACTATCAAACGTACTCGTGTGTGTGTGTGTGGTTTTCGACAAAGTGGCTATGTGGTTTGGTCTGTGCGACTAATTACTACGTAAAGGCGCAAACAAAATGGTGTTTACAGAAGAACACTTGAGTTTCTAAGGCTATATATTTACGTTTTCCTTAGGGTATAACTCAGGCATACAAATAGGTTGCGACTAGTGGTAGGCAATTTCATGAAATTTATTTTGTTGAAAATAGTTCATGGAATTTATGAAAGGTTGTGAATTGTATGGGAAAGTTGTGAAGTTTGATTGAAAACGTCTAAGTAAAATTTAAAATGCATCAATTTACAACGAACCTTATATATAAATAGGTATATGTCGTAATTTCTCACAAAATGTGACAAATGACGTAAGTAGCTAATGTTTGAATAAAAAACTGGCATTTGAAATGTTTTTTGTTTTGGGGTGCCTTGTGAGTAGGCTTGCCACCTTTCCTCTTTTGTGGAGGACAGTCCTCCATTCGGAGGAAATGTCCTCCGACCAGGACCGTCCTCCATGAAGGCAAATATGTCCTCCACACAATAAATTGTATAAAAACTTAAATACGTTCGTGGAGGACAGTCCTGGCCGGAGGACAGTTCTTCCGAATGGAGGACTGTCCTGTCCACAGGTGGCAAGAATACTTGTAACACGCGATATATGAGAGGCTAGCTTCATGCGGACCACTTTGTAGCGCCACAAAATGTGGTCGTTTTTAGCAGACCCCTAATCAAATATAGGTGACGTTTGCACTAGGGTTGCAAATATCGAAAAAAATATATCCAATACTCGATATATCGTATTTCATTATTTTAATTCGTATTGTACCTAACAGATAAAATAAATCGTAAGTCATTAATCAGCCAATCAAATTCATAAAATTGATATAATTGATATTTTTATTCATTCAATTGTTAATGTTCATAATTATCCAAATATACATGTAGTATATAAAAATAAAATGAAGGATAAATCAAGACGTTATACACAAACAGAAGTAAAGAGATTAATTGTATATATTGATAAAAAAAAAGAGACGAAGACAAACCGTCGGTTCGATTAAAATAATTATTCAGAAAAAAATCTGCAATTCTTATAATATTGAACACACGAGCCACCGGGGTTTTTTGTTACCGCAGTGGCGATGAGTGCACGACTCTTGTCATAAGTGGCCGCCACTGCGTGCTTGTCGGTGGTGATGAAGGTCATGCTGACACTTGGAAGTGGCCGCCACGTACGTAGCTAGCCATGGTTTTATATTAATTGAGATAAAAGAAATTTAAAACGTGTTTTTTACTTTTTGTCAAGAAATAAAAAGTAAAAGAAGTCAGCCACTTTACATGCAATTTAGCGTTTCTCTTGTGATTTTGATTTTATCAAGTTTGGATAGATTTAATCACATGTGGTCCTTAGATTGTTGTAAAACATGACCTAACATTATATTATGTGGTGTTGGAAAGTAACGAATTACTGTAATTAAATCACTTTTTCAAGTAATTGGTTATATTCACTGCGTTACTTTTGGTTAAATGTAAGTGACCAATTTTTCTAATTAAAAAGGCTATAGCTTTTTATTTGCTTTTCAATTTACTTTTGTTTTTGTATTGCGGTCTTATTTTTTGTTCTAAAGCTATTTGGAACGTAACTAATTCTTGTCAAATAGACTTGATGGATTGTTTTATACAAAGCATGTCAAACTCAAAGGCTAACACGGGCCAAATAAACAAGGTCTATGTTTATGTGGGCCGCAACAATAACAGGAAATTCAATTTTTATAGAAACGTACGTTTATTACGAAAAGTAAAGTATAAAAAAAGAAGGACAACGTTAAAATTAATGTTTTCTTCCTGACGCTTGGCATTTCTTTTCTGCTAGAATATTTCCTACTTTGAGAGAAATCCTGTTTGCAGTGATTACTTTCAAAATTGACCCAAGGTGAATGTCGGTAATCCTGGATCTGACAGGAGACTTATTTCCTTTCATAAAGAATTCGAATTGATATCTCCTTGTTGCATTGATGCGCAAAATGTCAATGTAAATTGCCAAATCTAAATAGGGTACATGGCATAGAGTCTGCTTGCAACCAGTGCCTACCATACCGATACAGTTTACATTTGTACTAGATGTTTTGATGTATCCCGCGGGCCGCGAGTTTGACATGCTTGTTTTAGCCGTATTGTAATTGACCAATTTTCCAATGATGTAAATTAGTGATCGTAGTTAATTACTTAAAATGTTATTCGACCCAACACTGGCAATGTAACGTATGGTATGTGTAATGACGAAACGAAATCTAGTTACGCGTTCTTGCGCGTTCTTAAATTTGTTTGTAATAGTTTTCGCACAAATTGTTTGTAATAATTATAAACTGGCGAGACGAGCTCACTCGCGTTTAGAGCGCGGGTTCTCTGTTCGGCGGATGTTCGAGAAAAAAACCCTTCAATGTACTGCTTCATGATCGTACTTTGTTCCGGTTCGCGAGCTCATGTCTAAACCGAGTTCTGTTTCTGTTCGCGAGCTTGGTCTTTGTACGCGTCTTAACATAGCTTTAAAAACTCAAGTGTTTTAGCCTTTATGTAATAGGTTTATTTTGCTTGGACCACACGTTTTACTTACGTTCCAATTTATCAAGTACGAACTATAAATTCAGATACATTTTTTTAACAAAAAAGATGATCAGGTTGTGTTTGAATAATATAGGCAAAAATTTAATTTAGGTTAATTATGACAACAACAAAAAAATAAGATTAATTTTATCTTTCTTTCATAAACTAATGATTGTCGTCTTGTGGTTTTGTTTTAAAACAAAATTCATTGTGAAAATTTTGAAATTCAGTATAAACTTTGAAGAAAGGATAGCAGATTAATCAGTTTTACTTGTAATATTGACTGTCATAAAATGAAGATGTATGGAATTTTTTGTTTTTTTTACTAAATTGTAAAAGAATTTTGACATTCTCTCAGAATAGAATTTTTTTTGTGTGTGAATTCAAACTTAGTTGAGATTGAAAGTAACAAGTAGGATCAACATGTTTCAGTGTCCGGAAATTCTCTCTGTAACTTTGATCATAGTTCCTGTTCCATGTTGTCCATTTGACTAATTTTAACAACACGTTTTCAGCTCAACTGATTTTAAGCAAAAATTCATAGAATGATGCAGTTGATTGATAATGAGTAATTATGGAGAAAGCGTTTGAAAAATATATGGGCTTAAGATTTTTTGGGTTTTTTTTAAAAGTGGTCATATGTAATTGTCAGTTCCTATAAATGTGCCAAAGCACAATTTGTCAAAGCACACACAAATAGAAAAAAAGTTGTACTGCCCCATCTGATTTAATTCTTTAAAAGTTGTAATTGTGAATGTAATGTGTGCAAGGGTTCTCAAAGTTTTGGTTTTGCTTCATGATTCTGGGCTGCTGCGACGTGAGCAATCAGGTGGCACTTTGTGTACTAGTCAGTGTTGGGGGGGGGGGGGGGAAACTTTTAAAAAGTATTTTAAATAAAATACAAAATAGTTTCATTAAAATACAAAATACAAACTTTTACTTTTATTTAAAATACAAATTCCTTTCTAAAAAGTAATTAAATTACTAAAATATTTACTTCATTTTATATGCCTTCAAGGGTAGAAACTGTTGGACGCATTTGTCACTTATGCCAAGTACACACCTGATAATTTAAATGCTTTTAAATAATAAACGTATTCTACAGAGCCCTGTGAAGGGCAAACAAACAATATGTCAAATTCGATTTATTCAGTTAATAATCTGAAAATATTGAGTGAATACTTAAATAGAATATAGAAACTATTGACAAAATATTCATTGAGTATTTCAATTTAAAATATTAATAATCTCGATTTTTATTTGGTTCATGTGTTCTTAACATGATTCCGTATAATTCACCTAAACACATTTAATTTGAATTCATTTAACTCGTGTGTGTGTGTGTACAAGGTATCAGTCTATTCCTTCTTGGAATTGCTGTCAAAGCTGCATTTGAGAACAATCTTTCCACAAAGGCCGATGAAGGTATAAAGTTAGTTGCATTCAAGTTTATGAAGGCAGCCTTGCTGATGCTTGGAAACTGGTGCAATACTTGGATGTCTAACGTTCGTTTTTCTTCGATGTAACGATGGCATGCCAATTTAACTTAGTCAAAGTTTTGCCAAAGTAAAAAAAAAAAATTTTTTTTGAAAGTAACAATTTTTTAAATAGTATTTTGCAGTAATTAAAATACTACAATACTAGAAATAAAAAGTAATTCCAATGGATGTATTTCAAATACAAAATGCTAAATACAAATGAAGTATTTAAAACAGTATTTTAAATACATGTGTATTTAAAACAGTATTTTAAATACATGTGTATTTAAAACAGTATTTTAAATACATGTATTTAAATTACTCCCCAACACTGGTACTAGTGGGCGGCGACTATTTGACACACCTGCAGGATTCGTTTGATTCTGAACAATGGGAATGTTTTATAAATGTGAGTCATAAGGACCTGCTGCTTCTTGCAGTTCCTGTTTGATGCTTGGATTCCTATGAATGGGTCCTAGCATAAATAATTTATTTTTTTGTTTCGAAAAGATAAATGCTGGCCATTTGGCTGGCTGATTTTTGAAGGCTCGGATGAAGTTTCTGACCCATACTTTGAGAATCCATTCATGCTAATTTAGTACAACCATAGTAAAAGTTTTCTCGTAATGCAAAATGTTGCATATAAACATAATTTAAATGTTTTTTGTTGTCAGGGTATTTTTTTTTACTATTTAGGATTTTTTTAATTTTAATATTAGGTTTTTTTTTATTAGTCTGTCGTTTTTTCTTTTCCCCTTCTGTATATTATTTGTTGTACATATTTTGCACAAAGAATTGGATGTGGTGTAACTGGCGACATTAATAGGGATAATTAATTAATTGTTTGCGTTTTCAAATGCTCAAATTAATATACAAGGCCTACAAATACAACCTAACGTTTGTATGGAAATAAGTTTTCTTTTCTTTTTTTTTCTTTTTGGAGTTTATTCCTTTTTTCTTTAATTTTTTGAAATATGGGCAATAATTATGTTCTTAAATTAAAAATTTGTGATGACCATTATTGCACAAAAAATACATTTTAGGTATAATCTGAACTCTCATGGATGAAAACAAACAAAAAAAGAAAAGGATGTATTTAAATTCTGAAACCGAATCTGTTGGAAATGTCCATAATAAAAGATATCGTATAAAATTTGCAATTATATATTTTAAAAGCGAACTATCATAGGAGGGTTTATTTAGACATTACAAAAATACAATGCATCGACATTTAAGAGGCTATATCGCAAAATTACTTCGAAAGATCTCCACAAAGGGCGCTAGCATCGTTTTTCTATTGAGCCCATTTTAAAAATGTTAATTTTTAAAATACACAGACTCGCGGCAATATTATTTGTTTTTCATATTTAAAGTTGTCCAATTTTAAGTTTTCAAAGTGCAATGTGCACCGTAAATATATGCTGATGAAGTGATAGAATGACAAAACACTGGTAAAGTGCGGTTATATTTTTAAAAAATCGCAAATTTCTAACTCTTATGTTAAACTCCATTGAGTACTGCCACATAAGAAAAAAAAACAGCCATTAAAATGCTCGTAAAATAATTTAAAAAAAAACAATGTGTTGGCTTCACTGTGGTTTAATTGTGGTTTTTTAAAATTATTTTTATGTATTTCTACTAACATTTTAATGGATGTTTTTTGCTTACAATCGCGTACTCAATGGAGTTTAACATGAGTTAGAAATTTGCGATTTTGAAATAGTTTTTAAAAATAGAACCGCACTTTACCAATTTTTTGTCATTCTATGACTAGATCAGCATATATTTAAGGTGCACATTACACTTTGAACCATCAAAATTGGACAACTTTAAATATGAAAAATAAAAGTATTTGCGTGACTGTGTATTTTAAAAATTAACTATTTTTTTATTGTAAATAAATTGTAAATTCATTATAGTTGAAATACTTGATTTTCATTTGATTTGTATATATGCACAGCGCATCAGAATTAGCCCAAATATAACGCGACCCACGATTTTTTCAGAAAAAAAAGTGACAAACAGTAATTGTCTTCGAATATAATGCCGAATCCCTTTTATGTAAAAAATAATTGAGGAAAGTTTACGCGCTGAGCCAACGCAAGGTTTTAGAATTAGTCAAAATATTCCATCTCTGGTAAGCCGATTTGTTCTGATCCATCCGGGGGAAACGAACATGACAATATCCACTCAGGCCCGGTGGTAAAGCCAAGGCACTGTCCTGTCACTTCACGCTGTTGTGTGCACAGACCCATTGAATTTAACGGTGCAAATCCTCCACCGGGTGACGACTAGGCTTGCCGCCTTTCCACCTTTGTGGAGGACAGTCCTCCATTTGGAAGAAATGTCCTCCGGCCAGGACATGTTTGCCTTCGTGGAGGACGGTCCTCCACGAAGGCAAACATGTCCTCCACACAATAAATTGTTTAAAAACGTAAAATACGCTCATGTAGGACGGTCCTGGCTGGAGGACAGTTCTTTCGAATGGACGCTGTCTTTCTGGCCCTGTCTCGGCCCGGTCATGTGTGACAGGGCCAAAAAAACAGTAAAAATTGGTATAAAAGTTGATCGTGGAAATGCAAAGTTAAAACAAGTTTTAGCTTAAAGTTTCTTGACCAATTTATTTTTTAAAGTTGTCGAACTTGTGAAAATTTGGTTGAAAAGGTTAGAGCTGTGAAAACGCATTATTACATCACATTTCAAAATTAGCTATAGTTTACTTGCCTCACGGAAGGTTTGGCAGACTTCTAACTAGTAAATGTCGAAGTGCTTTTTTTTGGCACAAATTTGTCGACTGTGAGCAAACATTCACACATAAACACAATGAGCAGGAGAAAGTAATTGTAATTTCAAAGATAAGCTGAAGACATTTTTGATAGAACGAATAAAAAAACAGATCGACATCATAGATCGACATCAGTCGGACATTGGATCATCGGTTAACTGGAATTCGATTTTTAGCGACGTTTTTATGAGTACAACGAAAATGTAGAGATTAAAAACAAAAAAAAACTACCGATGACCCATTGGACCATTTTAAATTTTGACTAATTTAAACAATCACGATTACTAGTAAATTAAAAATTTAAAATCATGTTATCCATTTAAGAGCATACAAAAGTAGACAATTGCTAGTGGATGAGTTTTCAGTTTTCTCTAGCGGAATTTCCATAATAACAAAGCACTTATAATTGTGATTTTAAAAACTAATAATTATAAAGATCGGTAAAATGGGTCACATACAAATGGCAACTATATCTATTCATTAAACTAAAATTGTAATAAGGAAGACATCATTATCATAAAGAGCAAATTGTCAATAGTTTCAACACGCTTTCTCAATTACTAAACTAATACCCCGTTTGCCCCCGATTGTAGTTCGGTTTTATATAAACTTTTCCTAAAAGAAAAAACAAAAAAGTTTGATAGAACTTGTTTGTTAACCCTAGAACTACCACTGAGATCCAAATGGACCTCAAAGATACTTTCAATAGAAAAAAAAAAATGCATTATATAAAGTCTTTTAGATTGAAATTTCATGTTTCTCGAAGTCATCTTTGTTGAAAATTTGGAATAAACATTGTGCATGGTATATAACAGGTCTGCCTTCATATTACCACAGCATTTTGTATGGACATAACAATGGTTATTTCCATACAAAACCCCCGTATATTACATGGGACTATATTACATATGGACCCCAAAAATGCCGTTCGTATTTTTTTAAGTTTGAACCTTTTCATATTTTAATAAATATTCAATGTCCATTCTTAAAATTTGATTAGAATAATAGTTTCAAAATTTTTTCTATTTTATATATGGGGCACATATAGGCAGACCCCCTGTGGTAAAATGTGTGCACCCCAATAAACGTGGTAGCTCTAGGGCTAAATCATAACTCATTATTAACCAATTTTGTATAAACCACAAGTTCTACAATGCAATAATGCATTTCTAAAGTCACAATATACAATTTCGTGGGCCAACGGGGGTATTAATCTGAAATAACTTTCATTTGCGGATTTACGAGAACTTTTCAAGTTTGAGAACCGCCAAGAGAGGTTCTTACGGAAGTTCTTAATACCCTGTTGAAAACTTGACTTTCAAAAGATTCTCGAAATTAAATACAAGAACATCCAAAAAAAAAAAATTATGAAAATTTCCAATTTAAGCGTACAAAAGATGCATAAAACACTTTTTTTTTTAGCATTACATGAATAATATATTCATAGAACAAAAATGAATATTCAACTACTAATATAGTGTGCTACAGAAAGAAAGAAAAAAAAAATGCATAAGTATATCTTACGTATTTCTAAACGTGTGTGCGTGTGCGCGTGCACGCAGCATAATTTTAGTAACTTTTACGTTAGCCGAAATATTTCTCGTTTAATACTTGGTACAAAACTGGAAAACGTTGCTATTTTGATCCGAATGTCGGTTTTATAAGTCTTGAATTTAGATTACTCCGAAGAATCGTAAAAAATATTTTAAATTTTATGTTTTCATGTATGTAATGTCATTTACTTTTAATTTATTCCAAGAAATAACTGAAAGTTCGGATTTCTTGCTCTCCCTCCCTCCCTCCTCCCCCCCCCAACATACACGCACGAACGCCATTAATCACTAATACGTAAAATATAAAACTACGGCACATAAAACACAAATACCTTGCATAATAATATTAAATCTACTTCACAGATAAACAAAACAAAAAAAAACGTTCTTCTGTTGCAGGAAGAACTTAATTGTGCGGATTCGTTGCCTTTAAAAGAAACATTTGTATTGCTTTAACAAAGTTATTTGTATACTTATGCCTGGCGCAAATTTAGTAATTTGTTGCATGCAACAGGAAGCAAAGTGTGCGAGAAAGCAGCGAATGTTTATTGCCGACTTTTATTATTCAAAGGCAACAAATAGTGAAGATGTCCATAACAATGTAGCCAAAGCAGCAAGAAAGCATTTGCTCAGTTTTTATGAGCAAATAAGTCAAGATGCTGAATGTAGCATTAATTTTGCTGCTGCTGCCTTTGCATTTAGCATGCTGACTAGATTTGTGCCAGGCTCCCTATACAAGTGATGCAAGAAGTAAACAATCAAAACGTTTCATTAATGTTTTTACCACATAATTGGAAGAATTTTTTTGTTTAAGTGACAACTTTTCATTTTGAGCTTGAAAACATTTAAGGGTTACGGTTACAATGAATATGTATTCTATCGTGTGACATCCGGCAAGCACTGTTTCCACTTGTACACATAAGTCTGTATACAGGCGAACGTCAATTTAAAATGTTCTGAAGCATGGAGTTCAGTGTTCGTTAAATGAATTGGTAGTCGCAATTCATTAGTCCTTGCAATGTAAGTAGTACGAATTGTTCGTTTCTTGAATGTTCGTAGGTTGGGGTTCGCCTGTACACGAGTTTTTTTTTCTGGAAACGTACCATACAAATACGTAAAGTATGCCGTTTATACGAAGTTAAACGAAGAGAACTAGCGTCGTTTTTCTATTGAGCCCATAGACCCAATGTTAAAGAAAACATGTTAATTTTTAAAATACACAGTTGTAGCAATATGTTTATTTTTTATGTTTAAAGTTGTACAATATGTCCTATATGCTGATTGAGTGATAGAATGACAAAAAAATTGTTAAGTGCGGTTCTATTTTTAAAAACTATTTCATTTTAATGGGAGTTTTTTTCTTATTTGGGCGTACTCAATGTAGTTTAACGTAAGTTAGAAATTCGCGATTTTGAAATAGTTTTTTAAAATATAACCCCACTTACCAATTTTTTGTCACTCGATCAGCATATATTTAAGGGGCACATTGCACATTGAATCATCAAAATTGGATAACTTTAAATATGAAAAATAAACATATTGCCGCAACTGTGTATTTTAAAAATTTACAATTTTTCTTTAACATTGTAAGGCTCAATAGAAAAACGATGCTAGCGCTCTTTGTGGAGATTTTTCAAAGTAACTTTGTGATGTAGCCTCTTAAAGTAAAGTGGATAGTATATCTAGACATTCAACAGTTTAGGCTCTAGAGATCCTGTTAGGTTGCTAGCCAGCGACTGTATCTTACCATTTTTTTTAACTGCGGTAGTTGCGGATACACTTGGATTTTATAATACACATTCAATGTAACCATAGCCCGCACGCGTCACACGAACATCTTATATAACAGCTTTCGAAATAAAAGGCACGACATTGGCTTTAAAAGGGGAAAAGAAAAAAGACACGTAGATAGCAAATACACGTTTCAAATTAAGAGACATCTTTTTATATAAATTTTATTCGAACCGTCTGAGAAACCAAAGAAAGGAAGAAACCAGAGAGCCAAAAAAAAAAAATTCTTCCTCTTTTCTAACTTCCCTTCTTTTTCCTCTTTAAGACCAATCAGTCCCAATCCTTTTTGATTTCGAAGGCCCATTCCCACTTGAGATGTTCGTGTTTGTCGTCGTCGGTGAAAAGGGACTTAACGGTGTAAGTTCCACGAGCGAGCATTCCGGACGGTGCGTCTTCTGCGGGAGTCGTACACGAATGCATCTCCATCTTGGGAGCGTAACTACCGACCATGTGCGTCATCTTATCCACTGAAAACGAGAAGCAAAACAAAACTTAACAAAAAACGAGTTAAGTAAACGATTTAACCAACTTTTGGTTGTAGGTCATCGTCACCTTGAATTCCCTTTCTGTAGACCTTCTGAACGTATTTCAATCCGGTCACGATTTCACGTTGGACGTTGAAATCGATTCGAACCCTATACTGTATTCCCTCTTTGATCGTAAACACCTGCTTCTTCAACTGGGACACGTCACCTTTAATTGCATATGCATACAAAATATTAAAAGGAAACGTTAGCTATGATACAATTGTTACTCCTTTGCAGACATGGAAAGGAATGCGCACATTGTGACAGAATAGGGCAGGGCAGTGCAGAGATCAGAAGACAGTAGTTCAGGCTTCATGTGCACATTCAGAAAATTGTCACAAATTTAAAATAAACGCTGACTTATCTATTGTCAAAATCAACAATTTTTTTTTAAAAAAAACGTACAAATTCATTCACGATTAGTTACTTTTTTTTTACGACTAAATCGAACAACGTTTATTTAAAGTTTCTTAAGTTGTCGGCATTCGGCGAAGAATGCCGACAACTTAACAAGCCAGTTTGTGGCGGAATACAAGTCATTTTCGAAATACTTCACAGTACTTCACTCGAAACATAACACAAATTAAGATACCGGAAAGATCAAGAGTGACGTCCTGACGTCCCTCGACGACGAGAGCCAACCTCTTGACGATCACTTTCCTTGGATCGTTCGAATCTGTTTCGGAAAAAGGACCAAGAACTCAACACACGCACGACGACAGAATTGAGAAGTTTTGTTGTTGTTGCCATTAGTGGCTTTTACCCTGATTAATTAACCATACTACCGAAAACTATCCACCCCAGATTGATTAACTTAATTTTGTTTAACATAATTATTAGGGCTCGGATTTTTATACAATATCAACTAAACGTGTCTCAATTTGTGGTCCAAGTGTCCTAATTATGAAGTCAATCACCCACTGGAGGAACTGCAATTATACTTTTCTAATCAAGATGGCTCGTTAGGGGAGGCTACATGTCTACTACTATCACTTGTCAACTTGAAAGTTCTAGCCTCTAACCAATGTTTTTAATTTGAGAAAACAACTGTTGGTTGATTTAACTGGATTATTATTTTACAATTGGCTCTTGGGCCACACATTGAGAAACATTTGCTTGATATTGCAAAAAAAAAAACCGAGCCTTAATAATTACACATAGTAATATACTAAAAAGGTAACAAGTTTATGCCGATTTTTCTTCAATTAGGAGCCGCTAGCCTCCAAGTTCAGGCTCAAGAGTTGCGGAGGTGCATCAGAAGCTAATCAAAAGATTTTCAGGAAATTCTTTTGATTAGCAGCAGCTTAGCCTCTACGCAGGAAAGTGTACAGATTTTTCGCCTACAAAACGACTAAACAGCTTTAGTTTTGGCAATTGGCAAGCTCCTAACGGAAAGAATAACCGAATTTCCAAAGCGCCCATTTTCTCTGAACCCTAAAAGACGATAGATATCGATAGTTTTCATACGTGATGACAATTTGATTATACGTTACCAATAATGACGACGGTTTGAGCTGTCGCCGTTCCCAGAAGCGTTTCCTTATATTTTCGAAGACTTTCGTCTTCTTTGTCCGCTTCGAGAATCTCCTGAAGACTCTTTTCGGGCGGTGGTTTGTAATTCGAATCCTCCTCTTCAGGAGAATGATCCACAACGACGTTCTCATTCACGTTATCGTCTGCCATTTCTTCTTCTTTTTCGCCTCCTTATGAAACCGAACCGTACTGAATGAATCCGACTCTGAAATAAGAAAACTGAATTTACTTAACTGTCAAGATAATAATGATAGAGGAAACGCGCCGCCGCCGACTTAGAAATTGATTTGCTTTCGTGTAAAATGGTCGAATTGAACAACTTTTAAGAAGTTCTCCTCTTTTAAGCAACAAGTATTTCTTTTATAAATGCAAATCCGGTCTTTAAAAATTCACAAATATATCTTAAAAACAAACAACGGTCAAAAGTACATCTTACCTGAGGCGTGACAAATGGAAACTTACGGAAATGGGGCGTTTGTTTGATCCAAAAGCATACGGATGACGTCATACAGTCAAACGTGTACATTCGCCATGAGACTATGACGTAACACTTTTTTGCGTTCGCAAGTGTATGCATGGTCCTTGCGAATTTTAGCATTTTTAGGAATTTTCAAACATGGCGGCCGCTTGTAGTTGTGGAAATCGTCAATCAACACTTTAGGCATTTTCTTTTCGTGTTTTTACTGGTAAGATATATTGGCGTTTATATTTATATTTATTGCATGTAAAATGTTGGATAATTTCAAAATATTACAAGTTATAAGTAACATTTTCTGTGAAGAAAATAAGTACTAAATTTGAGTTATCGTTGATGAAATGGCGACGGCGGCGGCGGCTGATTTAGCTAGTGACTAGCTGGTCGACTTACGTACATTTTTCTAAAAAAAAACCCTTGAGAGGGACGACTGAGAAAGAAATCGTGAACGAGATTCATTAAGATTCACCGAGATTAATAGTAGAGTGTACGCATGGCAAGCTGTTTTCGTTTTTATCCTCGTTTTACTGAATTTTTAAAATGCAATTCCGTTCTGTGTGGCCTTTAAATGGCGGATAAAAAGTAAAACGACCTGCCATACATACTCTATGTTATGAATCTACGCGAATCTCGTAAATGATTTTCTACTATGTCGTCTCCCTTGGAATTATATGACCTTGTGATTAGAGGGCGGACGGTATGGCAAGCCATTTTAGTCACTAGATGGCGCTAGCATCTATGACTGTTTGTTTTTTGTCACGTATGGAAGCGCAACTTTGAAAATGAACATTATGTTGTGTAATTGTGTTAGGTTGCACGTTGTCACTCGGATGGGCTTCATTTCAATCTAGGAAATAGGAAATGTCATTGCGGTTATTTGGTCAAATTGTGAAGTTGGATCGCCACTTGACCTCAGCTGCAAATTCGTCGATCGCACCAAAGATTTGCATTGTTGGAAGTGGACCGGCCGGTTTCTACTGCGCCCAAGGTCTTCTAAAGGTAAGAACGATTCATTCTAACACGAGTATAGCAGTTCTCAATGTATATTTGCAGCATTTTCCTCACGTGACCGCGGTTTTATTTTCATATAGGTTTCGCCGTCAACTACTGTTGACGTCTACGAGCGACTGCCGGTTCCGTTCGGTCTCGTTCGTTATGGAGTCGCGCCAGATCATCCTGATGTCAAAGTATGCTACATAGTTTAATCAATTATTTCAATTAGCAATTATAATTTCAATTATGTTGGAGATGGTACAGCTGTTTCACAGTATGTCGCGTCCACTGTGCAACAATCCTAAAACTTTTATTTGGGAGGTTAGCGGCTGCTAATCGAAAGTTTGCCCCACGATTAAACACAATTTAAGGTGGCTGAATAGATAGACCTATGTATTGTTTTGGCCCCTCCCTCCTCCCCGATTCGTCGGCGATTAGGGCCCTTTGTTCTATAGGATGTCTCTTTCCCCCCACACGAAGTTTTTGAGATATTTTATATTTTTGAAGCGAAAGTGTTTTAGATACTAGAATAGTTGGTGATAATGTTAAAAAAGGCACGTATACATGTGTGTGTGCCCTTCGACCCCCCCCCCTCTCTCCCTCCATTGAGAAACCAATTTAGACTAGATAAAATAATGTTTTCATTTCAACTATGTAAAATGGTAACATTATATAAAAAACTAGTGGGGTAACCTGTCATAAATGACGGGAGCAAAATTCACAGGCAATTGTGCGCATGCGCGTCGTTTTATCCTTTTTTTTACTCTTTTCATTGCAATTTCAGTCACCCCCTCCCACTTTTCTTTCTCTCTCCCCCTTCTACACTTTCCAAACTTTTCCCCTCACCCCCTCCCACTTTTCTCTCTCTCGCTCCCCCCCCCTTTCTACACTTTCCAAAGGAAGAGTTCAACATGTAGTTGACCTTGAGAAAAAAAAACGGTTCATTTATTCAAATTTATATAAATTCCAACGTGCTTCAATGGTTTTTGTTACTACACACACACACGGGATATTATATATATAATTATTGTAAAATAAAAAATGTTATCATCCAACTCCACTAAACTACAATTCGTATTTCGTGGATCGTGACTTTAATGCGCACGCAGAACACAGTCAGGAGCCTCTCGCCTATTTCAAACGTTTAGGTTAGTCGTGCATCTTTGCAAAAAAACTATCGTGATATTGGCACCGATCTCTTGAGAACTGTGGTGCAAAAAAAATGGGAGGCGAGCAGCGACGACTAAACTGCAATTGCCCTTGCAATGCCCCCCCCCCCCTCCACACGCCCTTGGTTACTGTATTTTAGAGGATTTAATTTTTTTTTTCAATTTTTGGCCGTTTTTGGAAAAAAATCAAGGCCTGATTATAGCCTTGATTTTTTTTTTCTCCATTTTTTCGAATTTTAAAAATTATATATATATATATTAAGCCAGGTCTGTGTGCGTGTGTGAGATCTAACGCTGTACAAACAATGACAAAAACCTTGACGCACGTCGGAATTTATATAAATTTGAATAAATGAACCGCCTTTTTTGTCAAGGTCAACTATATGTTGCACTCTTCCCATCCAAGAACCCCATAATATTAAAGGCGGTATTCGTTTCGGTCGAAATTATTTCGGTCGACAAGCCTCAGGGATTGGATTGGAGGCTAACAGTGACGTCAATAAAAAGTAATAGGGAGCGGTGAATGAAAGAGCTACCAAAAAAATATAACCCTTTCTCCCTAACCTAACCTAACCCCTATCCTAACCAAACCGAACCGAACCTAACTATTTCGCTCCGCACCGCTCCCTATTACTTTTTATTGACGTCACTGTTAGCCTCCAATCCAATCCCTGAGGCTTGTCGACCGAAATAATTTCGACCGAAAAGGAACACACTAATATTAAATTGGAGAGGGGGAAAGGTTGGAAAGTGTAGAGAGGGGGAAGAGAGAAACGTGGAGGGGAAAAAGGGGGAGGGGGAAACTGAAATTGAAATGAAAGGAGTAAAAAAAACGACGCGCATGCGCACACCAGAGAAAATGAAAAACTCATTTTCTCTTTCAAATATAAAAAAGGGGACTGGATAATAGTAGCAAAATTAAACTAGAATTTATCACAGGCAACTGTGCCCAGCATAAGAATTTCGTTTCCTCCGCCCTTTTATGAAGGTCATCAATTTCTAATTGGTTTGTTACTTGGTCTGACGTCATAAAAGGGCGGAGGAAAAGAAATTCTAATGCTGGGCACAATTGCCTGTGAATTTTGCTCCCGTCATTTATGACGGGTTACCCCACTAGTTCTTTATTCTTTGGCCATTTTTAATGTTTTTGAGACTGCTGGAGTTTGTTTCACAGCCGATTTCTGGTACAGAAAGCATAGGCTGCACACACGGGCATACAAACTAGGGGATGGCAATTGCCCCATCCCCACCCCTCTTTCCAAAGCTGCTTAGTCGAAGTCAGATTATATCGGGGAGCAGACCTAATTGTTGAGTGCGTTAATGATCGGAAATCGGTTAACATTTGTTCGCCGATCCGATTTTTGCCAATTAGCAGTAAATCCGCAAAAATCGTTTTGGAAAAATCAGCTCGGTACAGCCTTAGTAATAAGCTGGACGATGGCTCAATCAGCCAACTTTTCATCAAAAGTTGGACTTATCGTTTTCCCCCATTACCTTTCCATTGTAATTGTATATTAAATCAGATTTAAATTAAAGGAAATTATAAAAAAATGACGATTTTTTTTTTTGCAACCATTTGTGTGCATCACTTTATGTGGAGTACGGAATCCAACATTTACAATGTATACAAGAATCGTTTTGTTTCAGAATGTTACAAACACGTTTACGGCGATAGCTCGCAACGCAAGGGTTTCCTTTTACGGAAATGTCGACGTTGGAAAAGATGTCTCGGTCAGACAGTTGTTGGAAGCATATCATGCAGTCATTTTGGTTCTCATTTTTCTTAGGACATGTTTTTTTTTTTTACGGTAGTTGGTATATTGCTATGATGTCCTGTCTGGGTTGTATTCAAATAATAAAGAAATAACAACAGGTCAGGGAGGTCGTGATGGCAAAATGCTGGCTATGTAATATTATTAGGCATTGCACTTTGATAGGATTCGATGCGACTTCTAATTTTTGTTTCTAATTTATATATTAGTGCAATGGAGCCAAAGACGATAAATGTTTAAATATTCCTGGAGAGGTTTGTTTGTTTTTGACTTTCTTAAAGTCGGTTCTATATTCACTTAAAAAACTACATCGTAAAATTACTTCGAGAAATCTCCACATAGAGCGCTAGCATCGTTTTTCTATTGACCCTATAGACCCGATGTTAAGAGGCTAGATACATCGTTTAGTTCAAAATTTCTCCGAATGTAGGCGCTGCGATCGTTGTTGATTGAAAAACGGTTTTTTAACGTTTTTTCTCCTGGTTCGAAGTCACATAATAATTAATAGAAAAATAATTTCGCGTGCTAACCTTATAAAAAGAAAACATTGTGAAGCCAGTAGATTAATGCACGTAATAATTATTTTGTTATTGTTCTGAGTTGTTTTTAACGGGAGTTCTTCAAATGTTTGGGTGACGGTTTTTTGCTCCTATTGGACTTAACATGGAGTTAAAAAAAACGTAAGATTTTAAATGTTATTTAAAAATAGAAAGCCCTTTTAAAATTTAGAAAAAGGAATAATCCTGAAGGCAATAAACACATGTAAGTACGTGCTAATTTTTCTGATTGCTCTAAATCATTTTTAATCAGAGTTCTCTTAACTTTTATTGGATGGTGTTTTAGTCCTATGGGACTTAACATGGAGTTTAAAAACGTACGATTTTAAACGTTATTAAAAAATAGAAGGACCTTTTCAAAATTTATAAAAAGGAAACATCGTGAAGCCAATACATGAATGTATGTGCTAATTATTTTGTTATTGTTCTAAATCAGTTTTAACGAGAGTTTTTCAAATGTTTGTGGGACGGTTTTGATCCTATGGGATTTAACATGGGGTTGAAAAAACGAACGACTTTGAACCTTGTTTAAAAATAGAAGGACCTTTTCAAAAATTATATAAATCGAGCACGTGAAGAACAATACTTTTTATTGAATTTTGCACTTTACTGTATTTTAATTAAGCGATTTTGAGGCGATTTCTTGCAGTTTTAGTAACACCATATAAGAACACTCATTTGTCTCGTTGTCGTCTGCTCAAAACAACAAGATGGACGTGGATCTAGGCTCTTAAGAGGCTAGATACATCGTTTAGTTCAAAATTTCTCCGAATGTAGGCGCTGCAATCGTTGTTGATTGAAAAACAGTTTTTTAACGTTTTTTCTCCCGGTTCGAAGTCACATAATAATTAATATAAAAATAATTTCGCGTGCTAACCTTATAAAAAGAAAATATTGTGAAGCCAGTAGATTAATGCACGTAATAATTATTTTGTTATTGTTCTGAGTTGTTTTTAACGGGAGTTCTTCAAATGTTCAGGTGACGGTTTTTTGCTCCTATGGGAATTAACATGGAGTTAAAAAAACGTAAGATTTTAAATGTTATTTAAAAATAGAAAGCCCTTTTAAAATTTAGAAAAAGGAATAATCCTGAAGGCAATAAACACATGTAAGTACGTGCTAATTTTTCTGATCGCTCTAAGTCATTTTTAATGGGAGTTCTTCTAACGTTTGTGGGACGGTGTTTTGCTCCTATGGGACTTAACATGGAGTTTAAAAACGTACGACTTTAATCGTTATTAAAAAATAGAAGGACCTTTTCAAAATTTATAAAAAGAAAACATCGTGAAGCCAATACATGAATGTATGTGCTAATTATTTTGTTATTGTTCTAAATCAGTTTTAACGAGAGTTTTTCAAATGTTTGTGGGACGGTTTTTGATCCTATGGGATTTAACATGGGGTTGAAAAAACGAACGACTTTGAACGTTGTTTAAAAATAGAAGGACCTTTTCAAAAATTATATAAATCGAGCACGTGAAGAACAATACCTTTTATTGCATTTTGCGCTTTACTGTATTTGAATTGAGCAATTGTGAGGCGATTTCTTGCCGTTTTAGTAACACTATATAAGAACACTCATTTGTCTCGTTGTCGTCTGCTCAAAACAACAAGATGAACGTGGATCTAGGCTCTTAAAGGAAAAAAATGTTAATTTTTAGAATACACAGTCGCGGCGGCAATATGTTTATTTTTCATATTTAAAGTTGTCCAATATTAAGTTTTCAAAGTGCAATGTTCACCTTAAATATATGCTGATCGAGTGATAGAATGACAAAAAATTGGTAAGTGCGGTTCTATTTTTGAAAACTATTTCAAAATCGCGAATTTCTAACTCTTCTGGTTTTTTTAATGGATCTTTTTTTTTTTCTTATTTGGGCGTACTCAATGGAATGTAACACAAGAGTTAGAAATTCGCGATTTTGAAATAGTCATTAAAAATATAACTGCACTTACCAATTTTTTGTCATTCTATCACTTGATCAGCATCTATTTAAGATGCACATAGCACTTTGAAAACTTGATAGTGGACAACTTTAAATATGTAAAATAAACATATTGCCGTGAGTCTGTGTATTTTAAAAGTTAACATTTTTTCTTTAACATTCGGTCTATGTGCTCAATAGAAAAACGATGCTAGCGCTCTTTGCTGAGATTTTTCGAAGTAATTTTGTGATGTAGCCTCTTAAGTTATAAATCGTGCTTCTAGGGCGGCATTACCATACTACGTGTCTTTACTTGGCCACGCCCATTCAGTTGTACAGGAAAGAAATATTTCAAGGAGCGAATTTACTGGTAAACATATGTAAGTTTTTAATTTTTACTCGTTGTTTTTTTCGAAAATTTGATGAAAAAGTTAAACGAGGGTACCGTTTTTGGTGTTATCGGCGTTTTAAAACTGTTATTAAATAATTATGTTCGAACAGATCGTCACAAAAGAAGGTTTTTCTCGCTTAATTTATTCACCAAGTTTCGAAAAGACAATGAGTTTTGTTTAAAAAATGCGTTTAAAAACCTGCATACTTGTACCGGTATATTCGCTTCTTGAACTTAGCAACGCCCATAGACATCTAAGGGCGTGCCCACGTGAATTCACGTAACTTCATCTACTGGCATGATTTCTAATTAATTCTAATAAAAATCTATCGCTCGCACCTTAAAACTGAAAGTTTGCTTCATTTGTATTTACAGTCACTTTCTAACGTGCTTTCGGCACGTTCTTTCGTGGGATGGTATAATGGTTTACCGGAGAACACAAAGGTAAAAACGGTGGTGACGATAAAATTTCAATGTGGCATTCAAAGATTGAAAAACGTGATTTAAATCACTTAAATGTTTTACTCGTGTTTTTTTTAAATGATTTATTTAATTATTTTTTTTTTGTTTATTTTTGCCAAATTTAAAAAAAAAAAGTTTAAAATAATTGAAAGAAATTTAGGGAATTTTTCTAAAATAAAAATAAATCTAGTTTAAATGAACAAATTCTATTTAAATCAAATATTTTTTTTACTTATTAATATGTACCTATTCGATGGGTCACAACACTTGGTAAAAGCTGCATTTAGTAGAGCCGCAGTCAAAAAAAAAGTCTGGGAATCACGGGACCACCCAGAGGTTGAGTTCAACTTCAAAATGAAGTCGGGATGTGGCTCTATATCCATAGTATAAGAGCTCTAGTCTATCGCGCTCTTTGCAGAGATTTTTCAAAGTAATTTTGTGATGAAGCCACTTAAGAGCATCTTTTACGTTGGTTTCGTCAAAAAGTAACCTTGTTATGGCATTCTACTTTTTCACTGATGAATTTAAAAACTAATCATTTGCAAACTGAAATCAAGAAGGTTATTTTTTTTTTTACATATATCATTACTTCCAGAGGTTGTATGGTTCGTTTACTCTTCTAGTTTCTAAAATATATTCACGTTTTCTTGAAGTTATTTTTAAATTACATAGTATTAAGATATTCTATTTCATAAATTTATTTTAAACTCATTTCAGCTCGATGTCAATTTGGATGTTGAATCAGCTGCAGTTATTGGACACGGTAACGTTGCTCTCGATGTTGCCAGAATTCTGTTGACATCCGTAGATGACCTAAAGGTGTGGCAACATGCAATGACACATCTATTACAATAACAACAAAAAAACGATCAGAGTACTTTCTTGTACGTTCAATTTCAAAGTTTCTATTCGATCCACGGGGTTTACAAATAAGGGGTAAAGTAATAAATCGCGTAATCATGCTTGAGAACTATTTATCAAACGAGCGAACGAACAAAACGTCAAGCCTTGTTTTCACGATGGTTGCTGTCATGACAGCAACTACTGCGAGAACTATCATAGTGCAGACCACATTATAGTCACTGTCGCGATAGCACTATCGCACCATCTCGTTTGACTAGATAGAACTTTGATAGTACTGTTGTGACAGTGATAGTAACCATCATGATTACTATCACCATGCATAGAAAACTGTCGCAATAGTAATAGTTGTTGAGTGACCACTTGTAGGGAAATAATTCACTTTGTAGGCAAAATTTGGCTTCTGGAGGGAGAGAGGCAACACTGTTGTTGGCTCAGACATATTTCTTAACTGCTGTTGTGTCTTGTGCTGTCAAACATCACTGTCATGACAGAACCATCACTTTACTTCAAGACATGTAGACAGTTGCTATTGTGAGAGTGAACTATCACAACTTTCACAACAGCTACTCTCACGAAAAAGAACTATAGCCACGAAAACGAGGCTTTAAAACAAATTTTAGGATGAATCATGACTATTTAAAATAATATTTTAATTTAAAAAGACATGGACCTTGATCATTCTTCCCCATTACTTTCACTGAAACATCATCAATAAGTGAGTCGTCCACAAACTTGTCATCACTTTCTTGGTCTTCAGGTTTTTAGTTGGCTGGGAAGGGTAAAAGATGTTTACCTATGGGTTGACCAAAAATTGTGAGAAATGAACACAGAAAAAGAGCAAATAGTGTTTCACAATTTTATGTTTTGCACTAACTGGAGAACACATAGGGTAAGGATTTGGAACCATGTCTTTTTTTCACAGTTTGTGAATCACGATTTAAATCTGTAGGTAATAGGCTATAAGATGGCGCAATCGGCCAACTTTTCACCAAAAACGGGCTCTGATCGTTTTTAGCCGTAACCTTTCAATTACATTTATGGTTGGTTTGTTTTTCTAAGAAAACGGACATTGCGGATCATGCTTTAGAAGTTTTATCACGAAGCCGAATCAAGAAGGTCTCGTTGATTGGTCGTCGCGGACCGTTACAAGTTTCTTTCACCATCAAGGAGTTTCGAGAAATGACTAAATTGCGAGGATGTCGTGGCAATGTTTTTATCAAAGATCTGTCACACTTGAACGAGACGTTGATAAAAGGTGATTATTATTTTCTTGTTTTCTTGAAAGTGTTTCTATTGTTGAAAATTCCATCCCCCCCCCCTTTGCGGTTTTTTAGAAGAAAACATTACGAAAAATTCATTGTTTTAGAAACAACAATAGTTGGTAATATTGCTAAAGGTATTTTTTCTATGTTGAAAAAATCTTTTAGCATAAACTTCTACTATTCTAGTTTTGTAAAAATGATGCTCCTCAAAACAGCTCTCCAGCCTAGCTGCATATTTATAGTTAATACGTGTGTTTCAGAACTTCCACGTCCTCGGCGCAGATTGACAGACTTAATGTTACAGCAATCTGTCGCAGAACCGAGAGCTGCAGAGCTGCGAGAATGGAATTTAATGTTCTGTCGTAGTCCTGTTCAATTTGAGGCATCTGCTTGCGACATTCGTTCCATCGGTCGCATACATTTAGTTGCAAATGAGTTACAGGTAAGAATCTCGAGGTCTCTCGTATTCAATTCAATTCATTTCAATTTAACTCAGTACACCTGCAATCAGCTTAAAAGTCATGTGGCAGGTTGGCGATTGCTCCCGATCACAAATGATTGTCATTCAGGTAAAACAAGGCAGCGTTGTTAAATTGATATTGTCCTAACAAAGAACTATCAACTGGAAGCGAATTCCATAGTCTAATAACATTTGGGGGAAAAAAAGACCAAAAATATGCATCAGTTCTAGCCATTAATTCTTTTAAAGTCTCTGAATGCCCGTGTCTTCCCTTACGAGGATGTGTATTCAATAAGTCATTAACTAGGACAATATTATCATTTGTCATTAAATGTCTGAAAAGGGTAAGGCTTTGGTCATTTCTTCGGCCTGCTAAGGATTCCCATTTTAGTTCCTGAAGCATGGTAGATACACTGTTAGAATACACGTAACCTTCTTTTGCAGCCCTATGCTGTACCATTTCGTGCGATTCATTCTCTTGCAAAATAAGTATTTTAGAGGGTAATAACTGTAGTGCGAGTGCAATGCTTAACGAATATCAAGATTCGTTAGTAATTAGAAGAGTAAACGAATTCGTAAAGACAAGTTCCACAAAGGTATCTTTTAAAAAATTGTTTAGTGTGAGCTTTTGACATCGACCATTCTGTTTTACCAACCTGTAGATGACATTTTCTGTAACTCGTTTCTTCTCTGCATCGCGCGGTGCCCGCACGGAGAAGATTCGAGTTGCAGAGAGAGTTGGATGGAGATGGATTGTGGTCATCCTCCTGCATGGGGGTGAAATCTATGCAGCAGGGTGTCGGCCATCCCTCTTTCTTCCGGTCGATGCTGATATACATCTTCCCCTTTCGGTACGCCGACAGGAGAAGATGTTGTAGCCGCTTCGGAATTGTATACCTCCCGCCTTATGTAGTCTCCGGCCTCTGAAGAGAAGTTGCTTACTTAATACATAAAGACAATGCTGTTTCCTGTTATAACGCTTTATTCATCTTCGTATGGAAACATAGAATGCAAAGATGAATTATGAATACCAACGGTGCGTCCTCATGCCCATGATGTGGTACGGACAAGATTAACGTAATACAATTTAGGCAAGGACAAGAACCAACTACAAAGAGGAACATGGCCTTTTTGTACCTTGGACCTGTGTACACCTGTGAGATGTAACCAGGCCCAAGTGACCACAGTCCTAAGTGTATTAATCCGCCACTTGAGTATGAGTCAGATAGATGAGTGAGAGGGGAGGGAGGGACGGTTGAGAGTTGTTTACCCCCCCCCCCCCCGGCTATGGTTTTGGCGGGATCACGAATTACAGGGTGTTACATTAGTCTAGTTTGAAAGTGGTGAAGTTTTGCATTTTTTTTGTGTACTTAAAAGAATTATATGAAGAAGAGTTTATTTTTAAATATATAAAATGAATATACCAGCTACATACAGAGGCGTTTTTTTTCTTCTGCACTTGTGGTCATAACGATTGATGACCAATGTGAAAGTCATTCATGCCAAAATTACCAAATTTCGTCTATCCATAGTTTAATTATGGGTAGACCTCTCAGCCATATATTTTTTACGATATTCGCACGGTTTTCTGGGCTAAAATTCGGCGGATATTCGGCTTATTTGCAGCTTCAAGCGCCGAGCACTTGCAAAAAAATAAAATAAAAACTTTAATAAAGAAAGTAATTTCAATTTTGTAGGACACTGGACTAAAATTCCAATTTTCACGTTGAAAATTATCGTGAATAAAAGAAATCCTGTTTAGTTTTTCGGGTCTCAGCGACGAACGACGGCCATTGCATAAAAGTTATCTAGAACATGCTCTCAACTGCTACTGACCCAGATGACATTCCCAAATATAATCCTGCAAGTTTTAATTATTAAATACTATTAAATATTTTTCGGGCTAAGCTGAAATTATTTTCTGCGGCTGGATAACAGCGAGCCATAAAATTATTCGGCGGATTTTGGCTAAGGCTGCGGCGGCTGAGGGGTCTTAAATTATGGATATTCACAATTCCGTTATAGATATTCACAATTTAATTGTGAATATTCATAATTAAATCAGGAATAGCTATAATAGAATTATGGATATACATAATTACTTTAGGCCATTTCGATATGAACGGCCTTCCAAAATGGTCATGAATTGTTTCACCACAGGTGCAGGAAGAAGAAGAAAAAACAAAAACACGCCATTGATTATTGGCCCACAGCTAATTATTAGAAGTTATTTTGGGATTTTAAATTTTGGTATTTATATGTCAGGCCTACTAATTTAATTGTTAGAACTTTTTGTCTATGGAAAACAACATGAAAAATGATCATATTGAGAGAAAAAAATTGAATATGATTTCAAATATATAATTATGAAATAACCCCTTGCGACGTCGTTTATCTTCACTAATGAGATTCAGGTTTGTTTGGTTTAACAAAAAGACCAAACGTAACTGGAGTGCTTCCTAATTCAATTAACCGGGAATTTTTTTTATTGGTCTTAATTGCGTTACAACGGTGTCTAGTAGCAAGATGAAGCTAAGGGAAGCATTTCCGCCAACATAAATATACGAGCTCCTGCAGAGGGACTCAACTAAGTGCTTTTCCTATAGGGAGCATTTCGTGTCGAAACTGCATGACATGACATGACATGAGTGTGCCCAATAGATGGCGCAAACTGTACTTAGTGCTTATGACAGGCAATTAGAAAACGGGATGAACAGAAGTTGGCTCCGCCCTTTTTATGACGAACGGCAACTTCTTATTAGTTTGTTGTACGGTTCGACGATGAAAAGGGCAGAGCATTTGACGTCAAACTACATAACCAACCAATTAGAAGTTGCCGGTCGTCATAAAAGGGCGGAGCCAACTTCTGCATGCCCCGATATCTAATTGCCTGTTCCACAGTGACACTAAATCTTGAGTAAGACGATAGGTTAAAAGAAAAGAGATTGTCATGCCCTAATACCTATGGGTGGGTGGGGCGATAATAGCATTCCTCGCTTGTCTTGCCTGTGCTGGATGGTGGTATACGTCTGTTTAAGTAACTATTATAACCTTTCACCACTAGATGGTGGTATACGTCTGTTATATAAACGTAGGACGGGCAACATCCGCTATTCGTATATTGGTCCTCCCTATTCGAAAATCCACAGGAAGTTAGAAATCGGGGGAGAACTTCACTTGGCTCCGCCCTTGTTATGACGAACGCAACTTCTAATTGGTTGGTTATGTAGTCTGACGTCGCATGCTCCGCCCTTTTCAACGTCGAACCACACAACAAACGAATTAGACGTTGCCGGTCGTCATAACAAGGGCGGAGCCAACTTCTGCTCGTCCCGATTTCTAACTGCCTGTGAAAATCCCCGGTTTATTTGGCTCCTGGTTTGGCGACAATTGAAATGCTGAGTGCATTTTGCTCAATTTGCAACTTAATTACTTTTGCGAGACAAAAGTTTTTTTTTTTTAAAGATTCAAAACAATTGTTTTTAACTTTTAATTTTGTTGTGAAGGTGATCTTTGGATTTTTAAATAGACAAGTTTCTGAAGACCCCAGGTTTTATTTTGCTCACGTTTTTTAAGTATAAACCTAAAAAAAATAACTCTTGATTGTTAGAAAATGATTTCTTTTTGACAACATGTGATGGGTAATTTCCTTTAAAGAAAAAGGCACGTGCACACTATTAAGTATTTTCAAAATCGATTTTCTTTTTTCTGTTCCTCTGCTTTTTTTTCTTCGTCGTCTTCTTAGCCCCCTTTTTTTGTTTGTTCGTAAAGCCTCGTTTTCACGGTGATAGTTCTATCGTGAGAGTAGCTGTCATGAAAGTTGTGATAGTTCACTCTCACGATAGCAACTGTCTACATGTCTTGAAGTTAACGTGATAGTTTTGTCACATGAGTGTGACGTCTACTTCACAGATATCATTGAGTCAACAACAGTGTTGCCTCTCTCTCTCTCTCTCTCTCTCTCTCTCTCTATCTTCCTCCAAAAGCCAAATTTTCCCTACAAAGTGGATATTTCCCTAGAAGCGGTCATTCAACAACTATTACTATTGCGACAGTACTATCAACTATCTAGTCAAACGAGATTGTGTGATAGTGCTATTGCAACCGTGTGATAGTGACTATCATGTGGTCTTCACGATGATAGTTCTCGCGATAGTTACTATCATGACAGCAACTATATCTTGACAACTACCATCGTGAATACGGGGTTTAAAGCCTCGTTTTCACGGTGATAGTTCTATCGTGAGAGTAGCTGTCATGAAAGTTGCGATAGTTCACGTGAAGTTAACGTGATAGTTCTGTCATGACATTGTGACGTCTACTTCACAGGATATCATTGAGTCAGGAACAGTGTTGCCTCTCTCTCTCTCCCTCCAAAAGCCAAATTTTCCCTACAAAGTGGATATTTCCCTAGAAGCTGTCACATAACAATTATTACTATCGTGACAGTACTATCAACTATCTATAGTCAAACGAGATAGTGTGATAGTGACTTATCATGTGGTTTTCACGATGATAGTTTTCGCGATAGTTGCTGCTGTCATGACAGCAACTATCGTGAAAACGGGGCTTAACATGATATTGAGAATTCTTTTCATGTTTTCGCACAAGTGTGCTCTCGATCGCGTTAATTTCTTTCCTTCGTCTTATCGATGACATGTCTGCAAGGCGCTTCTCGGCGTAGATATATTTTTTTTTTATTTGTCTAGAAATTTTTTTTACTTTCAGTTCGTGATTTTTTTTAATGGATTCGACTACATACAGCTAGATCACACTCGTCACTCTCACTCGTGTTTTAAACTACTATTGAATTGTATTTTTTTTGGGGGGGGGGGGGAAAGTTTATCTTTTTTTTTGACGTTTCCATAAAAATGAAAAGTAACTTTTCAATTACTGGGAAACCGTCATTCATTCCACATTGTTCACAATTTGTAAATTATATTTTTTTTTGAACGAACTGAACAAATTTATTTTGTGGCTGTAAAATATAAGATAAGATCTTTTTTTTTATAAAGGCCAAAAAATAATAATAAAAAACAAGAAATTCGAAATAGTCATAAATATACAGGGTGGGCCAAACAAAGTGAGAACATCGCGTAAAAAGTAATATAATTACATCAAAATTTGTTTAACTGTATCCATAATAGCTTAAATTGTTTACTCATTGGAAAGTGTAGAAGGGGGGGGGGGAGAGAAACGTGGAGGGAGGAAAAGTGGGAGGGGGTGACTGAAATTGAAATAAAAGGAGTAAAAAAAGGAAAAAAAAACGACGCGCATGCGCACACCAGAGAAAATGAAAAACTCATTTTCTCTTTCAAATATAAAAAGGGGAGTGGATAATAGTAGCAAAATTAAACTAGAATTTATCACGGGCAATTGTGCCCAGCATTAGAATTTCTTTTGCTCAGCCCTTTTATGAAATTCATCAATTTCTACGTAATTGGTTTGTTACTTGGTCTGCTGCCATTAAAGGGCGGAGGAAAAGAAATTCTAATGCTGGGCACATTTGCTCCCATCATTGATGACGGGTTACCCCACTAGTTTTTAATGTTGTCCCAAAAAGCTTGGAAAAGTACAAGTATTCAAGAATTTTTAAAGTTCAAAAAAATGGATCAAAAGAAAAAGTCTATATAGTGCTTGGCTTTTTTTTCAAAAAACGGCCAAAAGTCGAAAAATATCTCAATGCTCTAAAACTCTAAAAGGCCTCAGGGACGCTCAAATGGTCCAGAAGTCCCATATAGCTTGAAAAGGCACAGTGATTAAAGAATTTTTAAAATTCGAAAAAATGAGTCAAAAGCCAAGACTGTAGTGTTTGGCTTTTTTTTTCAAAAAACGGCCAAAAGTCGAAAAATATTTAAATGCTTGAAAAGCTCTAAAATGTTTCAGGAGCACTCAACTGGCCCCAGAATTCTCTCTTTTTCTTGTCAAGGGCGCCTTTATGAGAGTTTGCACAAGGGCGCCTTATACCCATGCAGTGGTGCTGAGAATCGCCCCCCCCTATGAAACTATCCTGCGGGCGTCAGTGTACCTCGTTTGACTATATAGTTGATTGTACCATTGCAACAGTGGTAGTAATTTGGTAATTGTCAATGTCATGATGTGAAATTTAATAATTTAATTTACTCGGTACAATGTTTTATATTTTGTCGCCTACATTCAGAGGTGCTTCTTTTGAGGTTGAGAAAATAAGTACTTCATTTAAAAAAAATTGACATTCTGCATGCAAGACTAATTATTTCTTGAGGTGCCTCTAGGTTCTTTTTTTTTGCCTTAAAAAATCTGTTTATTTTAAATTTGTCATGTGTACACACTACGGAATAAGTACCATCGTGCATGTTTCATCTGTCTAACATTTTTCTCATAATCGTTAGTCTACGTCAGGGGTGTAGCTAGGGACCCGCAACTGCGGTTGGGGGGAGGGGCGCAATAGGTTTGGGGGCGCAAAAAACGAAATGAACGTCGATGTATTTTTAAAAAAAAAAAAAAATTGAATAAATAGACTTTCATTTAATATTTACTTTTAAAAACTACATAGTTGCTCCAGTATATCTTCATAGAGATCAATGGGCACGGCGACAGGGACACCACATATGAATTCACGCATCGCCATCTAATGACACCTTAAGCATGTGCTATTTTGATGAATGGCAGAATGGTCGGAACAACAGTACTACCAGTCGGAAAAATTGTAGGAACTGTCGGAAGGGACTGCGCCCCCAGACACCCTGCAACGGGTGTCTGGGGGCGCAGACCCCAATTTTTTTTAAGAATTATGAGTTCAAATTAGTCAATTGTTCCGACTGTTCCCCAATTTGTTCAATAAGAGGAATGGTCTGAATAATGTACAAATTTGATTTAATAACTCTTTAAAAAATGGGGGGTTCCGCCCCCCAGACCCCCTGTGACAAGGTTCATTTTACTAAACCTAACCTTCCGACTGTTCCTACTGTTGTTCCGACTGTTCTGTCAGTCATCAATAGGGTCAACGGTTTCATGCCCTAAAAATCAAAGAAATATGCATGCAAATATGCTGTCATAAATCCTAAAATATGCCCACAAAATATGCACTATTGGATATCATTCGCACAATAATTTTTTTTTTGGGATTGCAATACACATCCTCGTAAGGAAGACACGGGCATTCAAAGACTTTAAAAGAATTGATGGCTAGAACTGATGCATATTTTTGGTCTTTTTTCCCCAAATGTTATTAGACTGTGGAATTCTCTTCCTGTTGATAGTTCTTTGTTAGGATGACAGTTTCAATTTAACAATGATGTCTTGTTTTACCTGAATGACAATCATTTGTGATCCGGAGCAATCCCCCCCATGCCACATGGCTTTTAAGGTCATTGCAGGTGTACTGAGTTGAATCGAATTCAATCAAATACCGAATACACACGTGATAATTTAAATGCATTTAAATAATAAACGTGTTCTACAGAGCCCTGTGAAGGGCAAACAAACAATATGTCGAAATCATTTTATTCAGTTAATAATCTGAAAATATTTAATTAATACTTAAATATAATATACCTGTATAAACTATTGACAACATATTGATTTAGTATTTCAATTTAAAACATTAATAATAAAGTCAATTTTTATTTGTTGTTCATGTCCTTAACTGGATTCCGTATAATTCACCTAAACACATTTAATTTGAATTCATTTAACTCATGTGTATACAAGGTATAAGGCGAATAAGTTCGTTAGTTATTCAAATTTCATTTGCGAGATTAGTGACACAAGCCAAAAAGTGTCCATTTTGAGATAATTGTGAATATTGAGTAATAAAGAAATGTAATAATAACAGCATTATTGACACACAAGTGTGATAAAATGATTATTGTACGTTTCCACTGAGACACACGAGTCTGCAATATGACCTTGATAAAAAGAAATCTTTTCCCGGACGATTAAAATGTTTATGGGCTCATCATGTTGCATGCGCAAGCGCTGTGCGGAATGAGACTTGTAGATAAGAGAAAAAAAAACTTCCTTCCCCTTAAAATATTCCTTTGTTTATGGCTGTAACATGTGTCAGTGGAAATGCAAAAATCATTTACATGTGTTTTCGGGGCTCAAGTATATTTTCATGAAAATATTTACAGGCTCATGTATCTGAGTAGAAATAACGACTAGGATGACAAAGTTATCTTGATATGCAATTAAACACAACAGGAAACTTTGTTCTTTTGTATTCTGGGTTTAAAAATGAAAACATCAAATTTCGTTTGCAAACAAGTTTCCAAACAGCAAACAAAATTTGCTGTTTTAGTTTTCCACCCAGAATGGAAAACAATGTAGGTCTTGATGTGTTTGCAAACATCAGAGTGACATGTGTGACACCCTGTATAAAAGAATTCCTACTGGATGTGTGGCACCCCTTGATGCACAGATCTCCTTTGTTCTTGGGTGGCCCGAACTTAAGAGTTAGTTCTGGGAACTAGACCGAGGGATTTTGGAGAAAAGCATTACGCATTGCCACTGCAAAATTCCGCAACTGGTAACAACTATGGCTGGGGCAGTGGGGCAGCCCATGTTCTGATTGTTCCGCGAGGAAATTGATTTTGTGAAGTATTACTTTAAAATCAAGAAAAACCTTTTTTGAAATGATTGTGTTGTAACGTATATCTTGCAACACGAGGCATTTGACATCACTGTCTCACAGTTATTCTATAGTCTGTTTGCCGAGTATTCTTTCTGTATTCTAACCCATTCGTATTCGGTATCATTTTTAGGGTTCGTTAGATAATCCTCGAGTTGTGCCGACGGATATTACAGAAACGATGGATTGTGGTCTTGTAGGAATGATCTGTTAGAAACATTAAAAACCAAATATATTAAAAAAACTCAACTGGTGTTGCATGTAGGTCTTAAGGAGTATTGGTTATCGAAGTCATCCGATTGACGATTTTGTGCCGTTCGATTCGACATCTGGGGTTGTTACTAATAAAAACGGCTCTGTAACTGGACGTTCAGGTAATAGAACTTCTCATATTTTAAATTTTTTGTAATCTGTTAAGGTTTTATTATTGTTACTATTCATGCAGGTTTATATTGTTGCGGATGGGCTGCAACTGGTCCCGTTGGTGTTATTCTTACAACTGTGGACAATAGCTTCGATTTGAGCCGAATGATCGCCGAAGACATTCGTTCTGGCAAGTTAGATGTCGGACAAATGAAAGAGGGAGCAACGGGGATATTAAAGCAACTTCGGGATAAAGGTAAGAACATTCTACATTAATGAACTTTACAAAGTAGAAAAAACAGTGATTTCATTAAAACAGAATGATTTAAAGAGACCATTACCATTACTGATTGGAAAAATGATGTTTATTTTTTTAAAAAAATACCTTCTTAATTAAAGAAAAATTCAAAATGAATCAGTATTTGGTAGAAACTTGCAATTTCAGATAGATGCGCCACCAAACAACATGAATCGGAACTAACTAAATAAAAAGTATACTACTCTACTCGAAAAATATCGATATATCGATATTTATGCCTTTTGCCTGTGTTGTCACCTCACGTTACTTTGAATTCACTATTCAAATACATGTATTTCCTATTACTTTATCACGACTCCTGTTCATTTCAAAGACTATGGATTTAATTTTGGCATTTTATCCCACCTGCCACGACGTGGCTCTCGAGTTGATGTGAAAGTTGTATTGAGTTGAATATGAATAGGGAATACATGTATTTGATTAAGGAATTATGGAAATGTGCTGTGACAACATTTGCCACTAAATAGTGTGACCCCTTTGTCGCTGGTAGTGGCACTAGTGGGTAGTTGAAACTCCACTGCTTGGGTTGGTTGGTTGGTTGTTAGATTTTGTGTTTTTTGCAAGACCGTGATTGGATGACTTGCGCTGCTAATACCACAGGATGTTACAATCAGGTGAAAACTTCAGTTGGCTCCGCCCTTGTTATGACGACTGGTAACTTCTTATTGGCTGGTTATGTAGTCTGTGACGTCAGACTTCATAACCAGCCAATTAGAAGTTGCTGCTAATAGCCAGCAGCTTTTAAATCAGCCTGTGTGAATGCGCCTTTAATGGTATGAGCTAGCCTTTACTAGTCTAGTTTCTAAAATACTTTTTTACTTTCTTCTTATTGTTGTTTTTAAATGCAAAATAAGCAGAATTTTGATATTTTTTTAGTAGGGCTACTGTTTGAACTTACAAAAAAAAAGATTCACCATTAGATAAATTGAGTACAACAACAACAACAATAACAACTTCATCCCAAAAAGTCTAATTATTCAAGAAAGTTTCTTTTTTTTTCATCTTGTTAGTTTTGGGGATCGTTCCTTTCATAAATCTTCCATCTGTTTAATTAAAGTGGATTTTTTTTGTCATTGTACATATGTATGATACAAAAAAAAATTGTCTTTCTCAAGGCAATAATCTAATATCGTAAATATGCAAAAACCCAACTGTTATTAATTGCATTATTATAATTCTTTATTATAGAGAAGAAGAAGAAGAAGAAAAAGTCACTGCACATTTTTAATTAAATTCTTTCGTGTTCCATTGATCCATCCTACGTTTTTTTATGTATAGGACTCGTGTTAATTTTAATCATTCTTTCTAGACAAATGGATCATGTTTTGAGTTTCATACAAAAAAAAATATGCTTCTAGATTTGTGATTTATTGGCTTGAAAGACGGTTTTTTTTAGAAGCTTGTGGCTTTGATGTATCTGTTGTCTTTGCCGTGTTATTTTAAAGCGACATTATCACTAATGCCTCGTTTTCACGACGATAGTTCTTTCGTGAGAGTAGCTGTCATGAAAGTTGCAATAGTTCGCTCTCACGATAGCAACTGTCTACATGTCTTGAAGTGAAGCCTCGTTTTCACGATAATAGTTTTCACGATAGTTGCTGTCATGACAGCAAGTATATCGCGAGAACTATCATCGTGCAGACCACATGATAGTCACTATCGCACTGTCGCGATATCACTATCACAACTATCTCGTTTGACTAGATAAGTTGATAGTACTGTCGCAATAGTAATAGTTGTTGTGTGACCGCTTTATAGGGAAATATCCACTTTATAGGGAAATGTGGCTTCTGGAGGGAGGGAGAGGCAACACTGTTGTTGACTCAATGATATCCTGTGAAGTAGACGTCACACTGTCATGTGACAGAACTATCACGTTACTTCAAGACGTGTAGACAGTTGCTATCGTGAGAGTGAACTATCACAACTTTCATGACAGCTACTCTCATGAAAACTATCGCCGTGAAAACGAGGCTTTAGACGTGACACTGCCATGGCAGCTAGAACTATCACGTTAAGCCTCGTTTTCATGGCGATAGTTCTTTCATGAGAGTAGCTGTCATGAAAGTTGTGATAGTTCACTCTCACAATAGCAACTGTCTACATGTCTTGAAGTTAACGTGATAGTTCTGTCACATGACAGTTGTCTCATGACAGTGTGACGTCTAACTTCACAGATATCATTGAGTCAACAACAGTGTTGCCTCTCTCTCCCTCTAGAAGCCAAATTTCCCTATAAGCGAAGCAGTAACACAACAACTATTACTATTACGACAATACTATCAACTATCTAGTCAAACGAGATAGTGTGATAGTGCTATCGCGACAGTGACTGTCATGTATATTTCACGATGATAGTTCTCGCGATAGTTGCTCTCATGACAGCAACGATCGTGAAAACGGGGCTTAAAAACGAGGCTTAACGTGATAGTTCTGTCACATGACAGTGTGACGTCTACTTCACAGATATCATTGAGTCAACAACAGTGTTGCCTCTCTCTCTCTCTCTCTCTCTCTCTCTCTCTCTCTCTCTCTCTCTCTCTCTCTCTCTCTCTCTCTCTCTCTCTCTCTCTCTCTCTCTCTCTCTCCAGAAGCCAAATTTCCCTACAAAGTGGATATTTCCCTACAAGAAGCGGTCAACTCAACAATTATTACTATTGCGACAGTACTATAATCAACTATATCTAGTCAATCGAGATGGTGTGATAGTGCTATTGCGCTAAGTGTGATAGTGACTATCATGTGGTCTCCACGATGATAGTTCTCGCCATAGTTGCTCTCATGACAGCAACTATCGATAAAATTTATTATCGTGAAAACGAGGCTTAAAGAATATACAAAAAAGCACCCTGGATGAGATATTATTTAGAATTACATTTTTTTTAGATGAAGTTGATAAAAAAACATATTTATCAGATTTAACTTCATGAATGATGATGGTGTTATTAGTAGCTTGCATGCATGTGCTTGAGTCGTCCTGTTTTCTTAAACATTGTTTCCACTTAGATTCATGAATCATGAGTATGCATGCAAACAAGACAGGCAATTAGAAAACGGGATAAACCGCCCTTTTTATGACGACCGGCAACTTCTAATTGGTTTGTTGTGTGGTTCGACGTTGAAAAGGGCGGAGCATGTGACGTCAGACTACATAACCAACCAATTAAAAGTTGCGTTCGTCATGAAAAGGGCAGAGCCAACTTCTGTTTGTCCCGATTTCTAATTGCCTGTGCAAACAAGGGCTTGACAACTTTTTGTTTTCAAGGGCATGTTGCAGACTCTGTTGCTGACTATGTACGTGATATTTCACGTGAAATATACAGGGTGTGTGTGTGTGTGAAATATTTCACATGACATGAGTTTGAAATATTTATTTTAAAAAATGTGAAATTTATTTTTAAAAAACCTGTTTCCAAGTACTGGAACTATAAACGAAAAAAATGGGGATTATAATTGATTCCTAGGAGTGTTTTAAACATGTTTAATTTTACCATTTGTGTCAATTTTTTTGTTGAAAGTTTTTGGAATCTGTTTTATTTTCTTAAATCATTTGTTGTCTTTAATGTTCAAACACGATGTCTAGTTATCCTACAATCATTAGTCACATTATGTGAGAAATAATAATATAGAATATAAAGTTAATAATGTAAACTGATGCAATTATGTTGTTTTATTTCATGAATTTCAATTAATTTTACAATTTTTTTATATATTTCACAACATTTCATGAAATATTTCACAACATTTTATGAAATATTTCACAACGTTTCATGAAATATTTCGACAAAATAAATTTCATGAAATATTTCGGCAAAATAAATTTCATGAAATATTTCGACAAAATAATTTTCAAGAACTATTTCGACAAAATAAATTTCATGAAATATTTCGACAAAATAAATTTCATGAAATATTTCGACAAAATAAATTTCATGAAATATTTCGACAAAATAAATTTCATGAAATATTTCGACAAAATAAATTTCATGAAATATTTCGACAAAATAAATTTCATGAAATATTTCGACAAAAATTTCATGAAATATTTCGACAAAATAAATTTCATGAAATATTTCGACAAAATAAATTTCAAGAAATATTTCGACAAAATGAATTTCATGAAATATTTCGACAAAATAAGTTTCATGAAATATTTCGACAAAATAAATTTCATGAAATATTTCGACAAAATAAATTTCATGAAATATTTCGACAAAATAAATTTCATGAAATATTTCGACAAAATAAATTTCATGAAATATTTCGACAAAATAAATTTCATGAAATATTTCGACAAAATAAATTTCATGAAATATTTCGACAAAATAAATTTCAAGAAATATTTCGACAAAATAAATTTCATGAAATATTTCACCAAAATAAATTTCATGAAATATTTCGACAAAATAAATTTCATGAAATATTTCACCAAAATAAATTTCATGAAATATTTCACCAAAATAAATTTCTAGAAATATTTCGACAAAATAAATTTCTAGAAATATTTCGACAAAATAAATTTCAAGAAATATTTCGACAAAATAAATTTCAAGAAATATTTCGACAAAATAAATTTCAAGAAATATTTCGACAAAATAAATTTCAAGAAATATTTCGACAAAATAAATTTCAAGAAATATTTCGACAAAATAAATTTCATGAAATATTTCACCAAAATAAATTTCATGAAATATTTCACCAAAATAAATTTCATGAAATTGCCTATCACTAATACAGACACATTACATGTAGTCTGAGAAACGCTTCACACGAAGCATGATGTCGCCAGAAAATGTTTCCGTTTTTTTAGGCGAACGCTGTCCCATTGTCAATGTTTATCAAGGTCATACCAGTGGAATGCACTGACAACATTCCATATTGTCAGTGGTGTGCTTCCTGTGAATTAAACTACGTCAACCATGGTGCTACATTGTGGCGAATTGGCTCAAGAAATAATAAATTGTGTGAAGGCAGCAATATTGACTCAGGCAATTAGAAAACGGGATGAACTGAAGTTGGCTCCGCCCTTTTTATGACGAACGCAACTTCTAATTGGTTGGTTATGTAGTCTGACGTCACATGCTCCGCCCTTTTCAACGTCGAACCACACAACAAACCAATTAGAAGTTGCCGTTCGTTATAAAAAGGGCAGAGCCAACTTCTGTTCATCCCGTTTTTTAATTGCCTGTATTTTGACAACAAAAACCGTTTTAAGACGAGTCGGGAAACTTAACTATAACTTAAATATAGGCCTACTACAAATAAATAGAAATAGCTTCAAGTGTTTGAGCTTGAAAATAAACGTTTTTAATTTAATTTATTAACATTTCAAAAAAAAAAAAAAAAAATAACGTCAAATTCGTTATTTTTTTAAATGTTGAAAATGTTAAAAACGTTTATTTTCAAGCTGAAACACTTGAAACTATTTCTATTTATTTGTTGTATTTTTAATTTGTTCTTTAACATTGTCTTGTAAGCAGCTTGTTATTTCTATTTTAATTTCTTCTATGTTTTGAAGACCCTAATTTGATTTAATAAGAATAATTCTTTAAAACTGGAGGCTGCGCCCCCAACCACCCTGTAACGAGCTTAATTTAACTAAACCTAACCTTCCCACTATTCCTACCGTTGTTCCTCCGTTGCCCATTGATCTCTGTGAAGATTTACTGGTGCAACTATGTAGTTTTTAAAAGTAAATATTAAATGAAAGTCGATTTATTTTTGAAATTAACTGAATAAATTAAGCGAGTGATTCCGAATCACTTGCTTAAGTTATTCAATTATTTTTGAAAATACATAACTTTCATTTCGTTTTTTGCGCCCCCAAACCTCCTGCGCGCCCCCCCCCCCCCCCGCAGTTGCGGGTCTTGCGGATGCCTAGCTACGCCACTGTTCTTTACAAATAGTCTGTATTTATTTAAGATACGACAAAAATATTTGCATTCCAACATTCATTTTATCTTAAAATGTTGTGTATTTAAATATATACAGAAGAACCTCGGTAAGGCGGAAACCCGGGAAAGCTGAAATTTCGGATAATCCGAACACGAAAAGAAGAAAAAAAATTCGGACGAAAAAACTACGCACGTAATGCACCGATTGGCAATAATTTCCTAAGTTTTACTTGTAAATGCACACTAATCTACTATTATAAAATGTTAACTTGTGTAGTTTGAGTTTTTTCCTAACCCCCCTCCCCCCATTCACTTGCGAAGGGGGTTCGTTAGCCCTCTTGCCCTATGGTGTTTCCGACCTGTTCAAAGAAGGGTTAGTTTTCAAACGAAGAGACCACGTAGTTAGTTTCTGGTGAATCATGATAAACACTTTATTCATTCTTGCTGCAGAAAACATTAAAGACATGCAAGAAAGAATTGTTGATGATTAAAGGTGCGTCCACGGAGCCATTGTTGTAATCTGGATATAGTGGTCTACGTATGACAAAGCGTGAACTTGAGCGAGCGAAATGGGCACTGAACAAAGTGAAACGCGGTCTTTTTATACACTTGGACCCGTGTACACTTATGAGGTGTAATCAGGTCCAAGTGACCGCGGTCCGATAGATATTCTTCCACCCGATCAAGTCCAACACAGAGGAAGAGAGGGACAATGACGAGTATTGCACCCCCAGGCTAGCATTTTGGTGGGATCATGAACTACCATGTGTTACAATATCATCACTTTTTGAACTGGCGAGAGGTTGGATTTTGGTGCCATTATACAGTATATTGACTTCGTTGCTTGAAATAGGAAGGCGAAATCAAGCAGCAGCAGCAGCTTATTTAAAGCCACGTTCAGAAAGCGAATATGCAGTTCAACGTTTACTCACCCAAAATTTCGCTTGATAGTAGAAGTAGAAAGTAGAAGTAGAAGTAGAAGTAGAGTCCTGCATTTTTATTTTTTTGAGGGTCGACCAAGCTGGTTCAACATACAAGGTGGGGTCGGTCATGGTCGACCAGAAATCAGCCGGGTTGAATTAAACGGCCGGGCCGAATTAAATGGCCGGGCCAAATTAAGCTATTAAAAGAATCAACAAAGTAAACATTGATTTTTTTTTATAAATTATATCAAAATTCAAACATTTCTTTTGGCTGTAAAACATCCACTTCAGAATTATTAAGCATAAAGAGTAGTAGAGCAGTAACTCAGGACTGACAATGTGAAGCTTCCTATAGGTTTATTATAGAGAAGGCTAATGTGGGACAACACATGTATGTTAAAAAAAAAAAAATTCAACCCAAGTGGCCCATTCGACCCATTCAACCCAAGTGGCCCATTCGACCCATTCAACCAAAACGGCCCATTCGACCCATTCAACCCAAGTGGCCCATTCGACCCATTCAACCAAAACGGCCCATTCGACCCAAACGGCCCAATCGACCAATAGAAAAGCTGGTCGACCCACTAATTTTTTTCTCCATTGGTTTCTGTTGGCAAATTAAACAAATAGGCTACTCACAAAAAAGAATTTGTCTATAACCTATATAAAAAAAATTCGGCCAACAGCTATCGGCTAACGACCACCCTGGTCGATGCAGGACTCTAATCTGAACAAGCTTTGGTCCCAATTAGTTCGGATTAGCGAGTATGTACTGTATTTGCATAAAATATTGCAACAGTTGAATCTGAGATTATCTTTCATCTACGTCAATTTTGTTCCAACTATTTTCAAACTGGATATTTAATTTAATTAGAAATTAATACGAGCATATAACTTATACATGTATAACTATATAAGGTACCTACTTTTGATGAATGATGAGGGCTTCATCTTAATATGTGGAATTGCAAATATTTTGTGGAAAATTGGATTTTGTTTAATAATTGAAAACATTTTCAGTAATAGAAAAGAGAGAAACCTTATACACGTGCACAGAAGTTTAATTCTTAATTAAACTGTCAATCAACTAGGTTCATTTTATAATGGGAAAATAATTTATGTTGCCGGGTTATATTGAAAATCTTTAAATTATGACGTTAAAGCATGAATGTGGTTCTTTATTAAATTTTAGGTTCCGTTTCTATCTCAATTATGCTTCAAAAATTGCAAATTATGTATAAATGTTTAAAAATGATGATCGCTAATTAGTTGATATTATGTGAAATACTTTTTTTTATTTTTAATGAAAACAATTTGATTATTTCATTTATAATTGCACTTTAAGAGCCTAGATACACCTCCATTTTGTTGTTTTGAGGAGACAAATGAGTGTTACTGAAATTGCAAGAAATAGTTACAAAATCGCTCAATGAAGATACAGTATAGCGCAACATGCAATATAAAATATTGTTCTTTAAGATGCTAGATCGCAAAATTACTTCGAAAAATCTCCTGAAAGAGCGCTAACATCGTTTTTCTATTGAACCCATAGACCCAATGTTAAAGAAAAAAAGGTTAATTTTTAAAATGCACAATGGCGATATTATGTTTGTTTTTCATATTTAAAGTTGTTCAACATTAAGTTTTTAAAGTGCAATGTGCACCGTAAATATATGCTGATCGATTGATATAATGACAAAAAATTGGTAAGTGCGGTTAGATTTTTAAAAAAAACTATTTCAAAATCGCGAATTTCTAACTCTTATGTTAAACTCCATTGAGTACGCCCAAATAAGAAAGAAAAAAACATCCATTAAAATGCTCTTTATGAGCATTTACGTACATTTACGCATAATACGTAAAAATAAAACGCCCAAATATCGGGAAAATACCTAAAAATTATTTTAAAAACGACAATTAAACCACAGTGAAACCAACACATTGGAACACGTGCTGATTTTTTTCTGGTTTTTTAAAATTATTTTTTAGGTATTTTACGAGCATTTTTAATGGATGTTTTTTCTTATTTGTGCGTACTCAATGGAGTTTAACATAATAAATAGAAATTCGCGATTTTGAAATAGTTTTTAAAAGTAGAACTGCATTTCCCATTTTTTTTTGTCATTCTATCACTTGATAAGCATATATTTAAGGTGCGCATTGCACTCTGAAAACTGAATATTGGACAACTTTAAATATGGAAAATAAACATATTGCCGCGAGTCTGTGTATTTTAAAAAATAACTTTTTTTCTTTAACATTGGGTCTATGGGCTCAATAAAAAAACGATGCTAGCGCTCTTTGTGGAGATTTTTCGAAATAATTTTTTGATGTAGCCTCTTAAGATGTAATTGATAGTGCCACATTAAGTGTCAGGACATGTTTAGGTTTGAAAACATGTTTAAAATAATTATAGGAACAAATTACAATCCCTATTTTTTTTCGTTTATGGTTTCAGTACTTGGAAACAGGTTTTTTTAAAAATAAACTTCACATTTTTTTTTAAAGAAATATTTCAAACTCATTTCATGTGAAATATTTCACGTGAAGTATTTCGATGGCACATCACAACTTCTATGGGATCATTAATTGAAATGTTTAGAAATATATAAATGTCCATATACTGTACTAGAACGAAAGCCCGTCTACCACGGGCGTCATGGTCTTACATAATATCTCAGACTCAGAACATTTCACAATATACATTACGAGTAAATATGACTTGCTTGATCTTGGTACAGTATAAGCCTGCCTTGTGTTGAAAAAATTAATTACACATAAAACTCCAACCAGGACTTGAACCACGGGCCTCTCTCTCTCTCTCACTTCTCTGCCAAAGACATAACCAATTTTGCAATTTTGCACGTGAGTTAATTTATTCTTTGAAAAAAAGCGTGATGCAATAAAGCAAGCTTTCTTGGCTGCCAACTTTATATGTTCATGGGTTATAGTGAAATTTGATGATTTTTTCACAAAAATGAGGTACACGGAAAAAAAATTGAAAATTCTAATGTAGCCTACGAAGAAGCCCATCTAAAGATGTGTATACTGGTTAATTTTCACGATTCTAGAGTGTGTAGTTTCCGAGAACATTCGTGGACAAAGGGGAGGGAGAGATAGAGAAAGTTAGCCCTTAGCAAATTATGATATTAGATAATTTCTAGAACAACATCAGTATGTTTGTATTTTATTGTGAATAACATAACTTTTTTTATTTTAATTTGGAGACAGTAATTAAGCATTTGATCGTAATTAATTATTAAACATAATAATTTTGACATACTGTAAATATTTAACCATTTTTTAAAATATTTTTTTTTCTTCTTCCTTCAGGTGTCCAGTTTGTGACATTTGACGATTGGGAGAAGATTGATGCTGTTGAAAGGAGGCGTGGATCAATATTAGGAAAGCCTAGAGAGAAAATTACGTCCATCGCCGAGATGTTGACAATTGCGAGTCACTGACAGGTAGCTACTAGCTGGTACAGTATTCGAAAAGTAACACATGTCGATAATAGTGTTTTGATTTTGATTGATTACACGCGCATATGTTTTAGTCGATGGTAATATAAATGTATTTGTATTTTATTACTTTATGTTGTTACATTCGGAACTCCATTTTCGCAGTGCTAAGAGCCTTGTATGAGAGAGTATTATTGGACCCTGCCAATACATAGCAGAATTTACAGAATGCAAAATCCAGTGTAACCAATCTAATTTCTTGACTTAACTGTGCCATAAAAATGTGTATATTTACAGAGATAGGTTTTTTAATATTTGCATTAAGAGGCTACATCACAAAATTACTTTTAAAAATCTCTGCAAATAGCGCTAGCATCGTTTTTCTATTGAGCCAATAGACCCAATGTTAAAGAAGAAAAAAAACGTTAATTTTTGAAATACACAGTCGCGGCTGCAATATGTTTATTTTTCATATTTAAAGTTGTCCAATTTTGATGGTTTAAAGTGCAATGTGCACTTTAAATATATGTTTATCTAGTGGTAGATTGACATAAAATTGGAAAGTGTGCTTCTGTTTTTAAAAATATTTCAAAATTGCGAATTTGTAACGCTCATGGTTAAACTTCATAATTGTTAGAAATTTGCGATTTTGAAATAGTCCGTATCCACTGCTGTATAATCTAATTTAAAGGCCTTCCTAGAGCTCAACAAAACCTTCTGAAATAATGGCTTTTACAACTTTTTTGTTTTAAAACCAGGCCCTTTTCAGAAGGTTCTGAAATAATGTTTTTAACAATATTTCAAGAGTTCTAAAAAGAGAAAACTAAAAACTGGCAGCACTGTGACCATGTGAAAACACAGGCAATTAGAAATCGGGACAAACAGAAGTTGTCTCCGCCCTTTTTTATGATGACCTTCAACTTCTAATTGGTTTGTTGTGTGGTTCGACGTTGAAAAGGGCGGAACATGTGACGTCAGACTACATAACTAACCAATTAGAAGTTGCCAGTCATCATAAAAAGGGCGGAGCCAACTTCTGTTTGTTCTGATTTCTAATTGCCTGTTGTGAAAACACGCATTGCAAAATTCTTCTTCAAGATTGCCGACCACATATTTTCACTAGATGGCATTCATTATTTCAGAATTTTCATTTTAGAGGTTTTGTTGAGGTTTAGGGAAAACATTAGGAATAGAACTTTTAGTTTTCATTTCAGAAATATTTTTTAGAAATAGTTTGTTGAGCTCTAGAAAGTCCTTAAAACAAAAACAATAAAATAGGCAAATCACATTCAACCATGCAGTAGGGCCTACTCACGATTTTTTGTTGGAATCGTGTGCAAAGGGTCTAAAATGAACATGTGTGTTGAAGGCACGGCATCACTATAGGAACAGGCATAAGAGCAACTTCATAATAAACTGTACAATGTACATGTACATGTACGTCTTGTGAGCAATCTAGTAATCAAGAAAGATAACATTAACTGGCTCCTGGCTCATCAAACCTCAGTGGAAGAGAGCCAGTGTTCTTAAGTACTTTCAATGGGATATTTAAATTTTATGAATCAGAAGAAAACGATTCGCAAAGCCCTTCAGGACAAACTCAAGAATTGAGAAATAAATAAGATTCCACAAACCCTGTGGAAAATGTTTCTTGGTTAAAATTTATCCGCTAGTGCGAACATTGCATGGAATACATATTTAAATTAAAGAAGGAAACTTGAGGAACTTCAGCTTACATGTTCTCAGTATAGGTTCCAACATAAAGCATTTTAGTGGACCCGCCTCGGCCACTGACGTGGCGTTTCCGATCTGATCCAAGCTTAGTGTGCGCGGCTCCATTGAAATGCTTATTATCAAAATATATTAGGATTCGTTTCGTTCCGTCCGTTCGGTTCCGATCCGATGTAGTGTGATATACATGCTTTAGGATTAGGAATGGGACATTCGAATCCTCGAATCCCGCGAATCTTGAAAAATATTCGAGATTCGAAAACACGAATCTTTGCGCTTTTTTCGTCTTTCGAATCTTTCGACTCCTAACCTTAAAAAAACTGTTAAGTACTTTGGTAAAATTAGTTTTAACTCCATTAACGTCCAATAGAAGCGTTCATTAACAAAAAACGGCGATTGTTGCAATTTCGGTGGTCGACCAGGATCACCAATATCATCACCTTGTGGCGACCCTGAGTGCCGCCACACTGGTTTTTTATTATTAATAATTTAATATTTAATATTATTTCATTTATTTGTATCTTCTTAATGAATAATATAGGATTTGGATTGTAATTCGAGAACATATAGGATTCGTCCCACCTCTATTTAGGATTCAAGTTAAACGTGTCTTGATTCTCATAAGTCAACCTATTTTTGAATTTAAAAAAAAAATTACTCCACATTACTACTTTTGTGGCATGATTAACAAGAATCCAATTGCAGAAGAAATGCATTGTCGAAGACGGAAAACACAAATGCCAACACAATTCTCAAGATACCCCACGATAAGATGTATCGTCAGAAAAATTTATGAATCTCTTAGCTCATTTAGAAAATAAAACCAGGGCCCTATTTCACAAAAGTATAAGTTTACAATTTGCAAGGAAATTGACTTGTAAAATATGAACTTAAGTTGAAAAACAACCACGCTCAGAAAGGCCAGTCACAATGAGCATAGACGAAAAGCTAAGCACTCTGTTATCAAGTCTTAAGAATTGATAACGGAGTCAGTGACCGTGAGAATGATAGCAGATGAACCGATCATTTGGAACCCATTTAGAAATAATCTAAAACAAGAAATAGAAATGGTGCAGCGTAGGGCTGCAAGATTTGTAAAGGGACGGTATGCGTATACTGACAGCGTATCGTCTCTGCTCCAAGAGCTAGAATGGGAATTATTAGCAGGCCGAAGAAATGAGCAAAGCCTCGCTCTTCTGGGACGTTTGCTGTCTTGTGATAACATTATCCTGCTTAATGGTTTACTAACTAGAAATCCTCGTAAAGGTAGATTTGGGCATTCAAAAACTTTCAAAGAATTAATGGCTAGGACTGATGCATATTTTTGGTCTATTCTTCCTAATGTTATTAGACTATGGAATTCTCTTCCTGTGAATAGTTCTTTGTTAGGATGATTTCAATTTCATGATGATGTCTTATTTTAAATAATGACAATCAGTCGTGATTGAAAGCAATCCCTCCCTGCCACATGGCTTTCGAGCTGATTGCAGGTGTATTTAATTGAATTGAATTGAATCATGTATCAGACATGGAGGCTACTTGGATGTTTCATCATGACAGTGCACCCTGTCCCTTAACCTCAAAGAACATTCATGTGGTTCTGCAGCCCTCGTCCTCACCAGATCTCAGTCCGTGTCGCTTGAACTATATTTCCAAAAATAATAAAAAACAGGCATGAGGTCATACGATTGAGACTATACCAACGAAACATCCAAACGGCTGTGACAAACCAACTTTAAAGGACCTTTCAGAAATGTACATGCACTTCCAGTACTGTTTTCAAGAGTGGGAAGACTGTCTCCGTCGGTGTGTGGCTTCCCAAGGGATATAGAAATTTGCCCTAAAGATGCATGTGATACGGACACTTGTTCTAAAGCCATTTGCCCTAAATGGACATTTGCCCTAAAACCACTTTTTGTTCTCTTTTCATATGGTAAACCATATGAAAAGAGAACAAAAAGTGGTTTTAGGGCAAATGTGTCGTTTGGTGGAGTATGTTAAATAGGTTCTGCGTGCCGCAGGCGTGCAAAAAAAACGCCAAATGACGTAAATTTACACTACTGATTAGGCCAAATGTTCTTTTATGACAAATGTTCATTTAGGGCAAATGTTCATTTAGGGCAAATGTTCATTTAGGGCAAATGTCCATTTTGGGCAAATGGTTTTAGGGCAGATGTCCATTTAGGGCAAATGATTTTAGGGCAAGTGTCTTTAGGGCAAATGCCCCACACCCGCTTCCCAATGGGGGCTTTTTTACAATTGAATTGTATGTACACAATTGTATACAATTGTAATAGTAGCAATAAATTTTTTTATGTAATCACTAATCAGTCTCATTACTTTTTATAAGGACCTCATACGTTGATATTTTGTACCTGGTCCCTTCTTCTTTCAGCCATTCAAAACAAAAACTAAAAAAATAGTTGCAATAAATTGATTGATAAAATTGAAAAATATTTTTGCATAAATTTTAATTTCGTCAAAACACATACATGTAATTACGACATGTTTTTCGAAATAATTCGAATGTTTTTCAACCGGTAACGAGAAGTAAATGGTATATGTTACATTTTGTCATTTACATCTAACAAAGTGGACATTTAAAGAACAAAATATATATATATAAAAAAACATTTCATTAATTTTTTTTACATAATCATAAATTCATGATAATACATGATAACATTTATTCTAAAATATACAATTAGAATTATACATATGAAATAGAATAAAAAACATAAGTGTTTGAGATTTTTATGGTTATGGTGGTTAAATCGTTTACGTTTTGAGTTTGGGTCACCATACCACACACGCAGGAAAAATGCCAACTGAAAACAGAATTTATATAATTTAAAAGAGACCATTACCTCCAGAAATTTCTTGTCAAGAATTATTCAACGATTACCAAAACGATTTTTAAAATTTAAATTAAGTCATTAATATAATTTAAAACATTAAAAATCAGTTGACTTCCTATAGATGAACTATATCAGATAGCTGCGCCACCAAACAACAGACATTGGCAACAAAAAACCCCAAAGTCTACTCCTCTATTGTAATTCTGATGGTGTTGTCACCAGGTCACATTACTTTCATTTCAAAGTACTATGGGTTTAACATTTGAATTATTCCACATGGAAGGTTGTATTGAGTTAAATATGAATAGGGAATACCTATATTTCATTAAGGAATTCTGGAAATGTGAGGTGACACCTTTGCCACAAAAATGGGGGGGGGGGAGACTTTCGTTTTTTGAAATTTAAAATGGCGCCTTTTGGTGACTCAGGAAAAGTCATTTCATTTTCAAGTTTTTATGGTTTTATTGACTTATTTTAAATTTTAAAAATCGTTTTGACAAACATTGAGTAAGTCTTGACATTATTTTGAAAAGATCTTTCTGGAGGTAATAGTCTCTATAAGTAATTTCATTCATTCTATTTATTTGACAGAAAGTAGGCTGAAAAAGAAAATGCTTGAATGTGTTTCAATTTTTTTTAATATATACAGTATATGCTTATACACTAGATAAATTCTATTTTCAGTCTTGCGTTTTCATTCGCTATTTTTAGATTAGATTACAGTAGAATTTAATTTTAACAACTCATTCAATTAGAAACTTGATTTTTTTTAATGAAATAACATGGTGGGCCGGTGGCGCAGGTAAAATGTTTATGCTTTCGATATCAATATAGCAACACATTTAATATATATCAAAAAAGTTAATTATTATCTCTTTGTGTTTTTTTAAGCTAAGGAAATACTTTCCTTTTAGATATTGAATTTTTAACTTTTTCTGAGTAAAATTCTATTCAACCTCCATATTTTGAAGGTCGATATTTTTTTCATAATTCTTCAATTAAAATAAATAGCAACCAAATTGAAATATTCAACGTTTTTGTACTTTAGGGCAGGGTGGCGTGGTTTTATCCATTGTGGTTAAAACCACGGTTTAAATCATGGTTTTAATCACTTGTTTTTTTTTTTTGTTTAAGTAAGCCTTTAGTTTTAACCTACAGTAATACAATTAATTTTATTTATTTTTTGTAAATTGTACTGAATCTATTGGTTTTTAATATGCAAACAAAAATTAAGACTTCATTCCCACAATATGCTTCACTACATACTGTAGGTCAGAGGCGTGACTCATAAAGGTTATATAAGTTGCAGATTGTAACTGAAGGTTTTAATGTATGTTAATCACTCACTGCTGCACACACACACATTATTCAGACCAATTTGGCTTAATGGAATTACTAGTTTAATTACTTTAATATTTATATTACATTAGTATTTGATCTTTGAATAAAAGATGAAAATATGCACAAAATGAAGAATGCTAAAATAAACACTTCCCAGTGTGGCAGTGTCTTATGTTCCTTGTAGTAATTTTCTTTTATATAAAACAACATATTTTCAAAAAAAAAAACAGGTTCAAACAAAAAAAAAATCCGGGTTAATTTGGTTTTTTCCTTCAAACTAAGAAAAACCAGCTACCCTGCTTTAGGGCGAATTTACACTTTACACTTTGGATGTACTGTACATTACAGATGATTCATCTGCAGTGAAAGATGTGAATATTGTTTTCCTCTTCATTGCACATCTAAAGTGTAAATAGTCAAATTGAAAAGTTGAACGAAGTAGAGCCGGTATCATCTACTTTTGATGAATCGAATGGATGATTCATCCAAAGTGAAGCGGCAGTGACAAGTGTAAACTGGCAAACCACTACAACTGTACATACTTTCAGTGATAAGTGAACATCAGCCGCCCATAGAACATTGTTTTGTTTTGTTTTAAAACTAGTTTGTAGTAAAGTCGCCCTTACAGATAAAATTTATCGATTTATGTTAATATTTTATGAAAATCTTTATTGAAATCAAAAAGTACATATTATTCAGAATATTGTTAGTTAAAAATTTGTCAATTTTGTCTTAATATTTTTTTTAAATTAATAGCTAAAATTTGAACGTAATAATCTTAATTTTTTATGAACTCGAAATGTTTTTCCCGAGATTTTTACGGTGTAACAATAAAATCCTAAAAATAACCAAACTAAGCATCAGTTTAGTCATCTTCAGTATCTTTTGAATGGTTTTGAGTTTAAAAAACTGACTGTTGGGTCTGTTGTCCAAGGCCGGCACACTGCCAGTACATTTTAAAGCTGTATACATGGGTAGGGGGTGACCACTGATCACTCTTAAGAAATTAGGAAGATATTTTAGCACAAACAAACTCGTATTTATTGTCATGTGTACCTAGGGTTAGTGATGTACCATTCAAATATTTCGCATGACCATGAGTTTAAAATATTTCAAAAAACCTGTTTCCAAGTACTGAAACCATAAACGAAAAAAATGGTGATTGTAATTGGTTTCTAGGAGTATTTTAAACATGTTTTCAAACCTAAACATACCCTGATACTTAATGTGGCACCCTCAAATTACATCTTAATTAAAATGAAATTTGAAAAAAAAAATAATTTTTATGAGACAAATACGGTATTATTAAACAGTATATAATGATGTTGCTATTGAACGCATATTGAAATTGGGGGATTGGTATAGCAATTAATGTCCATTTAGACTATGCATTTTTATGCTGCTTTGGGTACATGGACTTCAATGGGAATCATTAGCGAACCGTAGAGCTGAACAAAGACTTGCCCTTCTTGAACGCTTGCCAGTTCCAGACAACAGATCATTGTTAAATGGAATTCTTACTAGAAACCCCCGTATATCTAGAAATGGCCATCCAAATGCTATTAGAGAAATAGGAGCTAAAACTGATGCATATTTGTGGTCTTTCTTTCCAAATGTATTTAGACTATGGAATACTCTTCCGGCGCATAGTTCTGTTTTAGGACGAATTTAATTTGACGATGATGTCTATTCCTTGTCTCAGTGACAACCACTTGTGATTGGGAATTATTCCACCCTGCCACATTTCTCTCCAGCTGATTGCAGGTGTACTAGATTGAAAATTCAAATAATAATTAAAATAAACATTGTTACGACATAATTGATAGTTTTTTTCTTTTCTTAAAGATGTTCTGAAATATATGTACTTTTTCATTAAAGATTTCCATGAAAATATTTTGACAGAAATTGTTGAAATTTAACTTCACCATGGTTGCTATTAATTGGAGCTGTAAATATCAATATGTTTTTTCATTGGTGACTTTTACATGTTGATATGAATATTTTACCTGCGCCATTCAGTATATAAAATTGTGGATTTTTTAGATATTTTATTTGGTTGACTGTTGACATTGGTATTGGTTTTAAGATTTTTTTTTAAAATTGATTGTTATTATTATTATCATTGTTACGAACACATGATTGATCAAATTTTTAAAAACAAAAACAAAAACAAAAATGGTATACATAAATGGTTACATTTAGTTTGAGATGATTGATCTATTTTGTAAATCTGTAAATAATTTATGTTTTTTTAATTTTCTCATTTGCATACCTCCATTTCATTCTTACTGTTTTTGTTTGATAAAACATTAAAGTACAATAATGTCTTTTTTTCCCAGAAAGACAAACATTTTAACATGAAATTTCTAATTTATAAAAAGATTGTAATTTATTTGAATTCGTTTTTTTTTTGGTACTTAAAAGCACTCAAGAGATTATGGCCATCATTTTAAATTTGCATAATTCAAAGTTTTCAAACCCATTATAAGTCATAAAAAAAAACATTGCAACTCCAAACTACACTTTTGACTTGGTTACATGACGGAATTTTTAAATTTTAAATAAGGCTGCTTCTTTTTTTTTAATATGTATTTTATTTTAGACGATTAAGACTGACTGAATAACAACTAAATTGAGTCTGTTTTAAAGGGTAGGAAGGCTAAAATTTCCCGAATGTGCTAGTTTGAAGAAGTTCTATAAACTGAATAAGAGCAAACAAAAAAATAAGTGCACTGTATGAAATTAACCAGTAATGGTTATGTAGGGCCAAGTGCAGTAATTGGCAATAATTTCGCAAGTTGTACTTGCAGTGGCATAGCAACGGGGCCGGTGTGCCCCGGGCAACACTTTTTCGGGGGCGGCACCTGTCGGACTAGTAGAAGGGTCTCTCTGAAACGCAGAAACTGCAGAACAGCAGGAAGATGAAATTTTTGTCGCTCGCTACGCTCTCGCAGAATGTATTCTGCAATCCAGCATTATTTTTTAAGCCTGGAAAACATATACAATTGAGTAAAAAATGAAAATTGATCTTTGATAAGTAATTCCTACCGGGTACTGGTTTATTTAATAATTTCATAATTAATTTAAAATTCTATAAACCATTTCAATCACTGGATATCGATTATATATCGATTGACTCCTCTCAGACCAGAATCCTGGTTGCACTACTGATTTATATTGCACTGTGTTTTTCGTGAGGGAGGGGTGGCAAACTCAAGGACCGCCCTGGGCGGAAACAAACTAGCTACGCCACTGTGTACTTGGTAATATGTGGTCTTGGTAATATTCTGCTATTTTTAAATGTTAATTGTGTTGTTTTAGTTTTGCGTCTTAAGACGAAGGGCCATATGAAATTAAGGAACCTTTTAACCTTTTGATATTCTAAGAAGTTTGGCAGATTGTGTTGAACTAGCTCCAACTGTTATTGGAGTAAGTCGGTGGCAACGGTATACACTTGGTTCTTAAGAAACTACACATCGCAAGGGTTACTTCGAAAAATCTTCACAAAGAGTGCTAGCATCGTTTTTATATTGAGCCCATAGACTCAGTGCAATGTGCACTTTAAATATATGTTTATCTAGTGATTGATCGTCAAACAATTCGAAAGTGTGCTTCTATTTAAAAAAAAACATTTCAAAATCGCCAATTTTTAACTCTTATTTTAGACTCCATGGAGTAAGAAAAACACTACCATTAAAATGTTCATAAAAATACCTAAAAATATTTTTTTAAAAATCTATAAAGTAAACCACAGCGAAGCCAATACATTGTCGTACGTGCTGATTTTTTTTTAAAATTATTTTTACGTATTTTTATGAACATTTTGATGGTTGTTTTTCTTACTCAATGGTGTTTAACATATATGAAATATTTCTTTTAAAAAATAGAAGCGCGCTTTCTAATTTTTTAACATTCTATCACTTAGATAAACATACAGTGTATATTTAAAGTGCACCCTCTCTTTGAACCCTCAGAATTGGACAACTTTAAATATGAAAAATTAACATATTGCCGCGACTGTGTGTATTTTAAAAATTAACATTTTTTCTTTAACATTGGGTCTATGGTCTGAATAGAAAAACGATGCTAGCACTCTTTGTGGAGATTTTTCGAAGTAATTTTGCGATGTGGCCTCTTAATCAAGTCCAATTAACTGACTTTTAGGGGGGAGGGGCGGTCCCTTTGAAATATGATCAAGTGCATGTATTTGCTACTGAAGATTCAGGTTGGGCTGCTACACCCTGTAGCGTCATGTTGTCTATATGTAGTAATATTAATAACCTCAAAAAGACGGTTAATTGATCTGCATTGCTCTTTAGACGTCGCAAATATGTGGTGTCCAACCTCTGAGATTTTTCAGTTTGATGAATTTCGTTGTAACAACAATCAATAGGGACTTAGCGAAATTTCGTACGAAATAAATTTATTTACGAAATCCATTATTTTGACGTCATAAATAAAATTTCACCAATTGATCTCGTTAAATATAACGAAATCAGCCGGAAATGACGTCAAAATAATGGATTTCGTAAATAAATTTATTTCGTACAAAATTTCGCTAAGTTTGGCACATAGAGGGTCAAAAACTTTCAATGCCCCCCTCCCCTTTTTAAATATAAATTCATAGGTAAACGAAAAGTTGCGTTTTTCAGTTGCAGAATCTGGTTAGAGACTAGAATTCAAAGATGGACAAAGTTGTTTTTTTTATTACTAAAAGTGCATTTATTTCTGGTTGCATTATACCTAGTACACACCTGATAATTTAAATGCATTTAAATAATAAACGTGTTCTACAGAGCCCTCTGTGAAGGGCAAACAAACAATATGTCGAATTCAATTTATTCAGTTAATAATCTGAAAATATTGAGTTAATACTTAAATATAAATATATAAACTATTTTGAGAAAATATTGATTTAGTATTTCAATTTAAAATATTAATAAAAATGTCAATTTTTATTTGGTTCATGTCCGTAAATGGATTCCATATAATTCAATCTAAACACATTTAATTTGAATTAATTTAACTCATGTGTGTACAAGGTTTTACTAATTAATATCTTCAACATTGTGCCCCTCTGCAGATGCGGGAGTTGCGGACAACAATGGCTGGACAAATGATTCTTCTTGTTACTATGTCAACTGTCCTTGTGTAACATTTTACAAATAAACTGAGTTGTAACTTATTAGTGTTTATTATGGCTAGTACACACCTGGATTCTTTGTTGCTGGGCTGAGTCGCGTCAGTTGCGATTTAGACCCGCAACAATGTTGAAATGATGTGGGGCTGAGACACATCAGCTCAGATTCATATTTCTTGAGTCCCATCGAAATGGGAAACATTTAAACATATTGTTGCGGGACATTTCATAGTGTGGACGTCTTTCGAAACATGAACAAAGACTCAAAGGGGCTCAGTTTGTTTTTAATTATTAAAGACATCTTTAATAATTATAAAAATTAATAATTAAAATTGAGTCCTTTGCGTCTTTTTCAGTGGTCCACATATTTTTTTTAAGTCTAGTACTAGACTTAAAAAAGATCTGGACCACTGAAAATACTGTTAAACTAATTAAGGAACTTTGGCAGGGTTGGCAAAATTCCGGCAAACACTGGTATACCGGTTATAACCGATTTTTACCAGTAAAAATCTTAAAAACTAAGTATTATGCTATTTTCATCTAGTACTATATAAGCAATTGTTAATATTATCTTATTAAAAAGTGACATTCATGTCATTGCCAATTTTAATGTGTGCTTGTAATCATATACTGTAATGTGAAGAAAACCAGAAGTATAGAAAGCATAGAATTGAATGCAATAGAAGCTAGGAATCTCTTATATTACCCCCACAGTTTTGATATTGATAACCCTGCAAGGGAATAATCCCTTCTAGTGTGTAAACAGAAATGACGCATTGTCTCACGAGTCAAATGACAACTTCAGTTATTGGCTATACCTGGATTCTGGTCACTAGTTTTTAATTTTTTAAGTTTGTGTATTTTATGTACAGCTATTTTTTTATTTAAATCACCAAAAAATGTAAAGGGGTGGAACACCAATAGATCCTAATCATATTCACTTTGAAAAACATCGTGATGGACGTGGAAAATTAACTGTACGGAAAGAAAGTGTAAACGCAGGACTTAATGAGGAAAAAAATTAGCCTTAAAAAATTGAAATTGTATAAAACTGGGAAAAACCGTTATTCCCAGATGGTGAATACCGTGGTAATATTCGGTACATACCACCCCTGGGAAATACTTCGCCAACCCTGACCTTTTGTATAAATTGTGTTTGTGGGAAGTTCTGGTCTTCTCACTAAAAAGGCAAAAATAAAAGAAATTATATTTAGAAATTCTGCAACACCTTCCAATTTTAGGGTGTCCAAACAGGGCCGGATTTAGACTTGTTGTGGCCCTAAGCTATAACATTTAAGAGGCCCTTTCCCCTCCACAAAAAATTATCACACAATTTTTTTTAACATTTTAATTCCTTAACATTTGTGTAGTGGTGTGCCAGTGAAATATTTCAAATGAAATTTCAATGAAATATTTCATTTCATTGAAATATTTCACAGGTCTCTGAAATTGAAATATTTCAAAAAGTGATAATTTATTTGGAAAACTTGTATTCAAGTAACAAAACCAAAAATAAAAAAGAAACACTGGTGCATATAATTGATTCGTAAGAGCATTTAAGCTTGTTTGCAATCAAAATAATGTCATAACCCTCAAGTGGACCCTCAAATTCTATTTTAATGGAATAGGTGATGTCGTATATGATGCTACATATGATTCTAAAGATGACCTTTTTAACTCTGAACACTTTGATGATTAAACTTTTTGTTCATTTTAATTTGGGAGTGCAATCCGGGACTATCGACAAATCCGATCGACCAATTTAGGGAATGCAATCCTAGGATTTCGGATCTCAGGATCGCATTCAATAGATTGGTCGATACGTCCTGGATTGCACTGGATGCACTAATATGTATAGACAGCATAATACTGCTTGTGCATGCTCTTAATATCTCATGTTCCTATGTGTGTTTATTTTTCAATAAATTTCACAACTTGTCATAAATTTCATGAAATATTTCACGAAATATTTCAACAAAATAAATTTCATGAAATTGCCCATCACTAAATTTGTGGTATGAAACAATATGAGTAATATAAAATATAAAATAGAAAACAAAGGGGAAGGTTAGTAACAGTCTAACAGAGCAACTTTAAGAAAACAAAATAAAAAAAAAATTTTGGCTTTCATTATTTTATCTTAACTTTGTAAGACTGTGTTAAAAATGGAAAAATATTTCTGGATGAAGTGAGGCCCCTTGTATTGTGAGGCCCTAAGCTGCAGCTTTTTTAGCTTATAGGTAAATCCGGCCCTGTGTCCAAAAGGCTTAAACCGAACGTGCTCTCAGCTGAGAAGAGCTTGGTGTGCCCACCACTGTTTCTACTCTATTTACTCCTCTTTATGAATCACCGTGTAGGCCCATATTGCAAGGGCCACTTCAGCTGGTGATATTTACATAGTGAAAGCCAGAAGGAGGAAGAGAAACTGAATGTATAGGTGCGGTGGACACGGAACAATGTTGCGGAGGTCTGAATCGCGTCAGTTGTGATTCTGCCTCGCAACATTGGAATCGGAGCAGCCCTGCAACAATGTATCGCAACAGTGAATTCCAGCTGTGTTGTACTACGCTTAAGTACCATGTTTTTGAACACCCTGTATATTTCTTTTTAAAGAAACGAATTATTTTCTGCAGTTGCCCAAACCGCCAGTTATTAAAGATCGAAACATTTATGAATTTATGTTACACAAAAGAAACAATAGATCTTTTTTTTCTTCTTCTTTTTCTTCCGTTGTTTCCTTGTCTATTCAAACCTTTCAGGTTTTTTTTTTAAAAATCAAAAAATGTTCTACGACTTTTAATGCAGCAGCTCTAACTGAGGAGGAGGAACTTGTAACATCTGTAATGCTGATTATAATTTATACATCGATAATTAAGGTTTTCTTGTGTAAAATGAAACTTGCTTATTTATTGGTTGAGCTGTATATAGAAAGAAAAAAAGAATTCTGCGGTGCATTAATAATTATGCTTCTGTGTTTAACCTTTAATTAAGTTAAGTCCAAATTAAATTGCCAGAAGGCATGTGTCATAATTGATGGAAAGGTCTTTCCAGTTCAGCTGAGAACAGGAAATTGAAATTTATTTGGTTTCGGTGGCTGAAGAAATGCAAAAAAGGATTTGGCAGAATTTTAAATTTTTTTATTAGCAATTTAGAATGGATTTTTTTTGTTTGTTTACATTTTATTTTATACCTTGTACACACATGAATTAAATGACTTCAAATTAAGTGTGTTTAGGTGAATGATACGGAATCCAGTTAAGGACATGAACACCACATAAAAATTGACTTTTATTATTAATATTTTAAATTGAAATATTAAATCAATATTTTATCAATAGTTTATATATTTTATTTAAGTATTTTAACTCAATATTTTCAGATTATTAACTGAATAAATTGAATTTGACGACATATTGTTTGTTTGTCCTTCACAGGGCTCTGTAGAACATGTTTATTATTTAAATGCATTTAAATTATCACATGTGTACTAGGTATTAGGCTAATTTTACATTGGATCCGTTGTCTGACGCCCAATTTGAGTACAACAATATTACATATGGGGGTGTTACACTGGGGATAGACTATAATCGTAGGTCACTATAGGTGACCCGCATTTTCAGATATAGCTATTTGGAGAAGAACTGTGGGCTCACTCAGTAACCTACACTTTTTTACATTCTGGGGGGCTGCACCAGCCACACCCAGTGGCGTAGGTATGGGTGGATATAGGGGTTTGATCTTCCCAAAGGCTTAAAAAACAAAAAAAAAAGCGGGCGGTTCGCCCTGAGCGACACTTTTTTTTGGGGCGTCACCAAAGAAAGAAACATTTAAGAAGGCCTAAGATGAAATTATGAAATTTTTTTCGCTCGCTGTGCTCGCAGATTGTAGTCTGCAATCCAGCATTATTTTTTAAGCCTAGAAAACATAGACAAATGAGTAAAAATGAAAATTAAATTGATTTTTGATAAGTAATTACTAGGGCCAACGGTTTCATGCCCTAAAAATTAAAGAAATATGCATGCATATATGCTGTCATAAATCCTAAAATATGCCCACAAAATATGCACTATTGGATATCATTTGCACAATGATTTTTTTTTTGGGATTGCAATATGGAACAAAAAACATTCTCAAATTTTCAAATTTAAAATGATGAAGATTGTTATGGAGTAGAGCTTTATACACAATCATTTAGAAATTGGGACGAACAGAAGTTGGCTCCGCCCTTTTTATGACGACCGGCAACTTCTAATTGGTTTGTTGTGTGGTTCAACGTTCAAAAGGGCGGAGCATGTGACGGCAGCCTACATAACCAACCAATTAGAATTGCCCGTCGTCATAAAAGGGGCGGAGCCAACTTGTGTTCGTCCCGATTTCTAAATGCCTGTGCTTTATACTTCGAGAAAGTACGTTCTACATCAGAAGATGTAACTAGTGCCACTTAAAACAAGCAATATCAGAAATAGACAAACTGATATCTTCATTAAGATTTTCACCATTCAAAACTGCACAAATCTTCTGGAGCTCTTTATAGCCTTTATTTTTTGTAACACAGTTGACAATGTCTTTGTTCCTTCTTTGGAAGTATTCGCAGTAGCACATTTTAAATTGTCTTTAAGTTCTTGAATGACTGAAAATGTGTTCAGTTTCTTGAACTAATAGAAAAATCCTAATTTTTCTAGAAAAAGTGTTAAATATGCCCTTAACATGTCAAATTCACAAAATATGCATGCAAAATACAAATACCCTTAAATATGCAATTATATGCAAAATAAAACTAGTGTTATTCGACTTCATATCACATGAATCGTGCTTAAATCTGACACAGCATGAACTATAAAGCAGCAAAAAGAATATGCATTTTCATAAAACCTTTGGCCCTAGTAATTACTAATGGGTACTGGTTTATTTAATAGTTTCATAATTAATATAAAATTCTATAAACCATTTCAATCACTGGATATCGATAATATCGATTGGTCCCTCTCAGACCAGAATCCTGGTTGTGCCATTGATGCATATTGTGTTGTGTTTTCGTGAGGGAGGGGCGGCAAACTCAAGGACCGTCCAAATAAATATCTATTCAGCCACCTTAACCAAAATTAACATCATTGTATCAACCAAGCCTATGCATTAAGTGGCTACATCGTAAAATTACTTCGAAATATCTCCACAAAGAGCGCTAGCATCGTTTTTCTATTGAGCCCATAGACCCCATGTTAAAGAAAAAATGTTTATTTTTAAAATACACTCAGTCGTGGCGGCAATATGTTTATTTTTCATATTTAAAGTTGTCCAATATTCAGTTTTCAGAGTGCAATGCGCACCTTAAATATACAGTATGCTTATCGAGTGATAGAACGACAAAAAAATTGGGAAATGCAGTTCTACTTTTAAAAACTATTTCAAAATCGCGAATTTCTAACTCTTATGTTAAACTTTGAATTGTTACAAATTCACGATTTTGAAATAGTTTTTAAAAATAGAACCGCACTTACCAATTTTTTGTCATTCTATCACTCGATCAGCATATATTTAAGGTGCCCATTGCACTTTGAAAACTTAATATTGGACAACTTTAAATATGAAAAATAAACATATTGCCGCCACGACTGTGTATTTTAAAAATTAACATTTTTTCTTTAACATATTGGGTCTATGGGCTCAATAGAAAAACTATACTAGCGCTCTTTGTGGAGATTTTTCAAAGTAACTTTCTGATGTTAGCCTCTTAAAGAATTTGTTTAGATTGTGGTTTATTCATAGCAAATGAAACATAGCTCTTATTCAGTTTAGAGGTTCTTTTTTTTAGAAGCTTTTATTTAAGTTGACTTGACCGTTGTCTATTTGCTTGGACTTCTATTTATCCTATTTTAACCAACATCCCCCCATAACCTAGACAGCTGAAATTTTGTACACAACAGCCTCTACTAGTGCAACCTGTTAAACTATCAAATTTTGACGGATCGTTCTCGAATGACCTGTCCAGGATCCGGACCCCGGATCCTGTCCAGGTCTCTTTAAGAAAATAAAAAAAAACACTTAAAATTTGTTAGTTCGATCCATCCTGCTTTTAATGATTTTTCTAATGACTATTTCCTGACTTTCAATGTTTTTATGTTACGTTTATATAATAAAATTAGAGGTGGGACGAATCCTAAATTTTCTCGAATCCGAATCCTAAAAGGTTCTCGAATCTCTCATGTAAGAATCCTGTATTATTCATTAAAAAGATACAAATAAATGAAATAATATTAAATATTGAATTATTAATAATAAAACCAAGTGTGGTGGCACTCAGGGTCGCCAAAAGGTGATCACATTGGCGATCCAGTGTACCACCGAAAGTGCCGTTTTTGCTTGTTAGTGAACGCTTCTATTGGACGTCAATGGAGTTAAAAACTAATTTTACCAAAGTTTTTAACAATTTTTTTTTCAGGGTTAGGATTCGAAAGATTCGAAAGACGAAAAAAAAAAGCGCGAAGATTCGAGTTTTTGAATCTCGAATATTTTTTCAAGATTCGTGGGATTCGAGGATTCGAATGTCCCATCTCTAAATAAAATTGTTAATTTTACAGATGTCCCAGCTTATATATTTCAGCTGCCATAATCGTAATCTCGTATTAAGAATTAAAATCAATGCAAAAATGATAAGTTCTTGATTGTTTTTTTAACACTTTTGTATACAATTAGTCAATTATACAAGTAAATGAAATTCGAAAATGAGAACAAAGCATTTTAACACATGACAGGTTAGGTTAAGCGCAGCAATTTAATAAATAACATTGCGAACGCTTTATTTGGGCTGTAGCTTATTTGTACAGAGTGTTTCGTCTAAAAATCACCCCCAACAGATTACCAAAATATTATAAAATTAAACGTGATCAGTTTTTTTAGACAAAATTTTAAAATTATTAATTTTAGCACTGAAGTAAAACAGTGACGTCATTTGAAAAACAAAATCCATTGGAAGAAATACGTTTACTCTAAGCATCATCCGTAGTTGTAGAAAAAAAAATAGATAAAGGGTAAAAACATAGTGGAGAGGCTAGTCAGGAGCAAAGCTGTGATGCAAGTTGCGAGTGTGGTGAGTCAGTGGTGTAGCTAGGTTTGTGGCGCCCGGCAGCAAAAATCTTCAGTACGAGATTTAATTTAAAAAAAAAAAATAGAAATTCATAAGTAAACGAAAAATTGTTTTAAGTTATGGAACCTGGTTAGAGGCTAGAATTAAAAGGTGAAACCAGCATCTAGCATGGTCTTAAAAAGATTCAAAAGTAATTTTTTTCCAGGTTGCCTTGCTAATTAATTCTCTGATAAACATTGCGCCCCAAAACTTCCTGCGCCCCCCTTCGCCCTACAGTTGCAGTGTCTGTGGGGCCCAAGCTACACCGCTGTCTCTGATACAGAGTAGTAAACACGGTATACAACTTATATTATTAAACTAAAAAAACGGATGTTGAACGTTTTGTTACATTAGTGCACCCATCAGTGGCGCCAGCAGGATAATTTCATAGGAGGGGGGTGGCGATTCCTAGCGCTGCTGCATGTGTATAAGGCGCCTTTGTGCAAACTCTCATAAAGCCAGGGCTGTGCTGTGCTATGATGCAGAGAGGCAGCCGCATCAGGCGGCATTGTAAGGGGGAAGCATCGTAAGGGGGGCAGCATCGTAAGGGGGAAGCATCGTAAGGGGGCGGCATAAGCAGCGAAATGAAAATACAATGACCCCCCTCTCCCTTCCCAGTTGCATCTTTGCCACAGAATAAGGAGAACAACAGAAGGGAAACTGAGCAATTAACTTGTGACAGAATTTTTCTGTGCATGTGAAGTGCCGGCGTCGGCGCCGGAGAAGCTTTCAGTCCAAGTTCTCCTTATTCTGTGTCTTTACAAAGAACTGTGAATCTTTATTTAATATTTCAATAATTATTCAATAAGCCAAACGAAACTTAGAAATCTGTCATTAATTTCTATTGAATCTACATTGGTTGCCACTTTAGTCTACACATTCCTAATTAACGAATTTGCTAAAGTTAAAGATAGAAGGGTAAAACTGTAGTAGATTGTTGTAGTTGTTATCATTATTTTAAAGTAGTAACTGTACTTTATATTTTCAAAATAAAAATTGTATTCGTACATTTTGTGCAGTTTTTTTAAAAATCACAATCGAAGGTTATTTTAAATTAAGCAACATTTAAGGGGCGGCATTTTGAAGACTTGCATCATACTGAGAAAATCTACCACACGGCCCTGCATAAAGACATCCTCAACAAAAAAAGTGGGACTTCTGGGGCCAGTTGAACGTTCCTGAGGCATTTTAGAGCTTTTAAATATTTTTCGACTTTTGGCCGTTAATTTGAAAAAAAAGCCAAAGACTATAGACCATGCTTTTGACCCATTTTTTCGAATTTTAAAAAGTCTTGAATCCTTTTGCTTTTCCAATCTTTTTGGGGCAACATTAAAATGGCTTTGGAAAGGGGTAAGCGACTGCTCCTTTGCCCCTATGTGCTGATGCCCATTGCATCATTGCAGTTACATCATTTTTTACCCTTGACACGCCTCTCCACTACCCTTAGGATGTCTTCATGTGGACCACTTTGTGGTGCCACATGGTGATGATGCGGCTTGCTTCAAACGTTCACATGGATCACCATTAAAAACAGTTGCCTGCTGTCAGTGCTGGCCACTGGTATGACCTCGAATCCGAGCATTTCAGATGAAACACTTTGTACATTGTTCTGTTTTCTTCATTTTATTTTTGTTTTGTTAGAAAATAAAAGAAAAAATGTTATATGAACATGATCAGGGTTCGGATTTTAATACAACATCAATCGACTGTTTCTCAATTTGTGGTCCAATTGGGACAATTGTGAAGTAATAATCTTCATTTAGATCAAACCAACAATTATGTTGTTTTTTTAAATGAGAAACACTGTTTAAAGGCTAGAACTCAATAGTGGACAACTGAGTCTGATAATATCCCCCCAAAAAAGCATAATTCACAACTAAAAAAAAGCGCTTTTTTTGGTAAAATGAGTTTAAAGTTGCATTTTTTTTCTATCTCAATTTATTGTAGGGAAGCCAAATAAAGGGGATATTGTGAATAGTCAAAACGGTTTTTGCACTTGAGAAGCTTAGCAAAGTAAGCTCATGAATCTTCTCATTTTCTCATTTAAACTCATTTTCCCAAAAAAAAGTGGTTTTCTGAGTTGTGCCAATCTTCTAGCCGAGGTGCGAATTGCAGTTTCTCTAATGATAATTCACAATTGGCACTTGGGCGTGCCACAGATTGAGAAACATTTGCTGGATAATTACATAACAAATTCGAGCTCTTGAACATGATTATATCAACTCATTAATTAAGATACAATTTCTAGTTACTATATTCTCGCGAGAAGAAAAAAAACAAAACAAAAACAATCGTAATTGTAACTTTTTTGTTTTGTTTTGTTTTAGATAATGTCTACATCGTTGTTCGTGATACGACTCGACTTAGTGATCATACACCGTGTCTCGCTACGCTCTCCGTTCACACTTCGAGCATTCACTTGTCGATTCGACGGACAGGCGATCAGTTTACGAAAAGCCTTACGAAAGTTTTCCGAAAGAAAAGCATAGAGAATAGGATTGACACACGAATTCATATAGGCAAGTACGTGAGACGTAATCTGTATAATAATGTTTGTCGTGTTGAGATCGTACTTTCGTAGTCTTTTTAGAACTAAAACCACTTGTATGGGACACCAGCAGACGGCGAAGATGAGAACGACGACGACCACGAGCCGAGTGACTCGTTTCTTACCACGTAGACTCTCTACGGAAACGTGTCCACCTGGATTTACTCCGTGCCACAACCGCTTCAACATCAAAAGGTAAAGGACGCAGATTAGAGTGAGCGGTATCACGTAAGAGGTGAGAAAAAAGATAATCTGGTAAACTTCTTCATTGTATCCTTCGTTGTGAAGAAATATGCATGTCGTTTGTTGTTCGTAAGCATACTGATATTTAGTCTCGCCGTGAGCGAGTAAAGCCGGCGTGCAACTCAACAGTATGACCGACCACAGAATCGAAATGGCTAAGTAAGTGTTGCGTTCTGTACGAATGGACATGGAAGCGATCGGCATAACTACGGCAAGAAACCTATCGAGGGACATGAGCACCAGTGTGTAGACACTTGCGTAGGCACACACTATAACCAAATACTGTACCACTTTGCACCAAATATCTCCGAATGGCCAATAGGGTAACGCATAGTCGGTCGCCGTAAAAGGCACGCAGAATATAATGAAGAGTAAATCTGCCATTGCTAAATTAATAATGAGGATGTTTGTCGTGTTACGCATCTGCTGGTTGCACGAGACGACGACTACGACGAGAGCGTTACCGATGAGCCCGATGAAAACTATGAGGCCGAAAATAATCGGTACCACGATACTGATGATCCTTTCCATTGCAAGACCATCCGAGTAATCGGGTTCGTCGGCATAACACGTGGTGTTCGTACTGTAGTTACACGGCACCAACATTTTGATGGTTTCGTTGACGAGGATTGTGCCGTAAATTCCACCTCCCTCTGGTAGCCTATTGTTGTTGTTGTTGTTGTTACTGTTGTCCTCATAACTTTCCGGCATAGGTAAACTTTCCATTTCGAGTGGCATTTCCATTGTTGGTGGTCAACAATTGGAATTCTTTTTTAAATATTTCAGTGTGAGCCTTTTCGCTTTGTTTTTTTTTAAATTTTACTATGGTTTTTTTTTTCTTTAAAAAAAGGAACTAAATTTCTACTCTGATGGATTCGTTTTCGTCTTCTTGTGTCTGGATGGATTTTCTATCGTTTTCGAAAGAAAGAGAAAGAAAAATAAGAATATATATATGAAAAAAAAAAACCAGGCAGGCAGATGGGTTTCTTTTTTTTTCTTGTTTGAAAAGTTTTTTTTTGACATTTTGTATTCATTGAGAGAAAGGAAATAATTTGTTCTGGCCACCTGGTATTCTGGTTTCCAAATGTATTTAAAGGAAAAATCTTATTTGACGAAAGATCTGTCAATGTCCATTCTGTAAACACAGCAATCCCAGAGCTTCTTTTTTGTTTCTTCTTCTTCTTCTTCTTTACTTCACTTTTATTTCACTTGCTTGAAAATCAGCCTGAAATCCTTTTCGAAGTAAAATTACCTACGAAAAAAAAAAGGATGAAAAAATAAACTTAATTAAATTTTGAATGAAGTTTTTTTTTTCTTAAAAAAAAAACAGATTCGTTTTTTGAAAACTTATTTATTTATTTAGGAACTAGTGGGATAACCCGTCATAAATGACGAGAGCAAACTTCACAGGCAATTGTGCCCAGCATTAGAATTTATTTTCCTCTGCCCTTTTATGATGTCAGACCAAGTAACAAACCCAATTAGAAATTGATGACGTTCATAAAATGACTGCGCAAAAGAAATTCTAATGCTGGGCACAATTGCCTGTGATAAACTGCAGTTTAATTTTGCTACTATTATCCCCTCCCCTTTTTATATTTGAAAAAGAAAATGAGTTTTTCATTTTCTCTGTTGTGCGCATGCGCGTCGTTTGTTCCTTTTTACTCCTTTCATTTCAATTCTAGTCACCCCCTCCCACTTTTTCTCCCTCCACGTTTCTCTCTCTCTTTCTTTCTCCCTCTCTACACTTTCCAACCTTTTCCCCTCTCCAATTTAATATCATGGGGCTCTTGGATGAGAAGGGTGCAACATATAGTTGACCTTGAGAAAAAAAAAAAAAGCTGTTCATTTCTTCATTTATTTAAATTTATATAAATTCTGACGTACTTCAAGGTTTTTGTAGTGTTACTCCACACACACACACAGACCTGGGATATTATATATATATAATTATATGAGCTACTTTTTGTTTTGTAGCTGGGATGGTGAATATAGACGTTATTTTCGAAGAAAAGATATATTTTAAGAAATTGCAATTTCTATAACAGACTTTTTTTGGTTTGAAAAAAACTGGTTAAACTAATATTAAAAAAAGGAGAGACACGCTTTTAGTAATGTTATTATTATTTAGTAATTATGTAAGCAATTAATGGTTACATAATTACTGAATAATATTTTTATTTTATAGTGTTTCATGGTAGTCGTAAAACGGAGGGGGGGGGGGGAGGGGATTGAATGAATAAATACAGGGTGAGTCAAACGTCAGGGCCCCCATGAATATCTTCCTCAATGCCGGGACGGATGAACGGGATGAACATTTGTGGTTACTCTAAAACCCGAAACTGAATGCTTATAGAATTGAGGCCGGCTGTTCAGTTTCTGTGTTATTCAAGTGTAATAAATTTTTTCGTTGTAATTCAGTTTTGACGTTTTGAGGCTGTTCAGTTTCGATTTTATTCAGATTCGACTATATTCATTTTCTTTGTTGTTCTTGTTCGGTGTAATTTAGCTTCCTTTCGCCCTTATTCAGGTTCTATGTATAGTTCAGTTTCGTTGTTTATTCAGGCAACCCACTTTTTTATACATCGTTTTAGGTGGGGTTACATTAAATTGAGTTTGTTGCAGGGAGTCTGGGAGGGGGGCGGTACAACCCCCAGAAGGTAAAAAATTAATTCGATTTAAAACATGATTTGTGTGTTTTGCACCCATGCCCCAGGCCCCGGCTAGGTGTGACTTAATTAAGGATATCTGTACCCTTATAAGTTATAACTTAAAAAGAGAAATCAGCTGTGTGGAATTGGGTCAACTTTCTGTAAGACTGTACAGAGGGAGGACAAAGTTCTGCACCACTCCAAAAAAAAAAACACCAGGCTCGCTCCTGTACCGATTGTTTCGATATATAAGTCGAAACATGAACACAAGTCATAGTTCTGTAAAGGAAAAGAAAACATAGTGGAGAGGCGAATCAAGGGCCACACTATGGTGCGAGCTGCGAGCTACAGTAATAGATGTATATTTCAATTGATCAGCACATAGTGACGCTTCATACAGCACTTCATGCATCTACATGAAACGTGCTGTTTGAATTGCAGCTTGACTCTTGACTCGCCTCTGCAATATAATGTACTTTCAGCCTAAATGTTGTAAGAGTAATTTGCTTCTGTCCCCATAGCCGCGGATCCTTTCTCGCAGCCATCACTATAATATATGTACCAATGCACCATGCACATAATAAAATAACCGAAAAAACACTTTTCTGTATGAAAACCAACCGTTTGTTATCTACGAGGTTAGATAAGAGATGTAGAATGTTGCGAATGGCGCTTAAAAACGATTGTTATCACACCAGAAACTGTTTTTTGGTCACTGGATTGTACTGCTGAAGGTATGTAGGCCTATGCCCATACCACATGACAGCAAGAGCTAATAGTATTGCCATTGTGGCATTGAAGACAAGAATCAAACTTTTAGAATTTCTTCACATTTTACACACAAAAAAAAGATAGTCATTTACTTAGGCCTTGTTTCGATTTGGCGAAAATAATGGTGAAAATTCATTTTTAATTAGAAAAAAAAAAGCAGAAATAATCGCCCAAAAATGGGATGACTAAATTAAATTGAGTAATTTAAACTTCTCAACTAGTTGAATTTGATTTTAACTTGTAAGGGTGAGACTGTCTGCCATTGTTACATTTCTCTTTGCTTTTAGTGTTCCAATTTTAGTTTTCTTTTTTAAATAATCACTAGTGGGGTAACCCGTCATAAATGACGGGAGCAAAATTAACAGGCAATTGTGCCCAGCATTACAATTTCTTTTCCTCCGCCCTTTTATGACGTCAAACCAAGTAACAAACAAATTAGAAATTGATGACGTTCATAAAAGGGCTGAGCAAAAGAAATTCTAATGCTGGGTACAATTGCCTCTGATAAACTGTAGTTTAATTTTGCTACTATTATCCACTCCCCTTTTTATATTTGAAAGAGAAAATGAGTTTTTCATTTTCTCTGGTGTGCGCATGTGCGTCTTGTGTTCCCTTTTTTTACTCTTTTCATTTCAATTTCAGTCACCCCCTCTCACTTTTCCCCCTACACGTTTCTCTCTCTCCCCCCTTCTACACTTTCCAACCTTTTCCACTCTCCAATTTAATATCATTGGGGTTCTTGGCAACATATAGTTGACCTTGAGAAAAAAAGCGGTTCATTTATTCATTTAAATTTATATATATATTCTGACGTGGTTCAAGGTTTTTGTCCTTGTTTGTACAGCGTTAGATCACACACACAGACGGGGCTTAATATATATATATATATATATATAATTTTTTAAAGAGACCATTATTACCTGCAGAAATTTCTTGTCAAAATATTGTCAAGAATTACTCAACGATTACCAAAACGTTTTTTATAATTTAAAGTCATTAATATAATTAAAATCATATAAATAAAATAAATACAATAAAAATCAGTTGAGATTCCTGTAAATGGACTTTATCAGATAGATGCGCCACCAAACAACAGACATTGGCAACAAGACCCCCCAAAGTCTACTCCTCTACTCGAATTCTGATGTGTTTTGCGATCACCAGCTCATATTACTTTCATTTCAAAGTACAATGGATTTAATATTTGAATTATTCCACGTGGAAGGTTGTATTGAGTTGAATATGAAAAGGAATACCACCTATATTTCATTAAGGAATTCTGGAAATGTGAGGTGACAACCTTTTCCACAAAATTGGGGGAGACTTTCGTTTTTGGAAATTTAAAATGGCGTCTTTTGATGACTTGTGAAAGTCACTTCATTTTTAAGTTAATTTATGGTTTTAATGACTTGTGTCAAAATTTTAAAAATCGTTTTGGCAATCTGTTGGGTAAGTCTTGACAATATTTTAAAAAGATATTTCTGGAAGTATTGGTCTCTTTAACTTTTTGAACACGTTTAAAGTTTAATAATTTTGATCAGGTGGAAACAGGGCTCTATTTTTTATTTTATTTTGAAAGATGTGAGATTTGAAAGTATGAAATCCCTATTCCCTTTACACTTTGTCTAGAGATTTCATATATATATATATATATATATATATATATATATATATATATATATATATATATATATATATATATATATATATATATATATATATATATGATGGTTTGTGTGGTTCGATTATGTTTTTTTTGGTTTATTTTTTGTTACAAAAAAAAAAGCAAAGATATAAAAAGTTGAAAGTTTTTAAAGTGTTTTTAGAATGGATACACTGGAAATACGTTGACATAGGCAAAACATTGAAGTAACCACAATATAATAAATGGCCAAGTTTTATATTTCAGTAGAAAAATCATCTTTTTTTATATAGAAAGTGCATGTATAAAATTTGCAGACCCCTCTTTTCAGTTTTTGCTTTTCAAAAAAAAGGATTTTTTTTTGTGTTTGGGATTGAAAGATAATATTCAGCAGAATCAACACGTGTGTTTGTTTTTATTGTATGTTTTTTGGGTCTGAAATTGAGTTGGAAAAAAGTAAGAACGACCTAAAACCTTGTTTGTTATTCTGATACTGATACCAAGAGAAAAAAAACTTTTTTTAGATGTGATATTATTAAATCAACCGTCCGATAAGGTACACGTTTAGCTTTTTTTTGTTGTTGTTTTTTCGAACAACTCGTGTTTTTTTACCCTTTGGGTTTTTTATACAAGGTGTTTCAAAACAAACAGTGCCCCCGTTTCAAATTAACACGAGCAAGTAAAGACGGAAACACGCAGACATTTGCTCCGCCCCTTTTATGAGGACAGGCAACTTCTAATTGGTTTGTTATGTGGTCTGACGTCACGTGCCCCGCCCTTTTCAACGTCGAACCACACAACAAACCAATTAGAAGTGGCCGGTCGTCATAAAAAGGGCGGAGCCAACTTCTGTTTGTTCCGATTTCTAATTGCCTGTGTTTCAAACAGCCACAATTCTGGTTCTAGTATATTAAGCGGCATTCATACTGGCTATTTCTTATCTGCAAGATTCAGTGCAAGAACTCCAAAGCATGCATGTGTAACGTATGGCACGCTCTAAAGTTTAGAACGTTTAAATATTCGATTTTTGGTCATTTTTTTTGTTGAAAAAAGTAAAGTCTTGGCTTTTGACCCATTTTTTTCGAATTTTAGAAATTTTTTAATCTTTGTGCTTTTCCAAGCTTTTTGGGACTTCTGGGGCCAGTTGAGCACTCCTGAGACATTTTTAGAGCTCTTGGAGCATTTAAGTATTTCTCGACTTTTGGCTGTTTTTGAAAAAAGCAAAGTCTACTATAGTCTTGGTTTTTGGCCCATTTTTTCGAATCTTAAAAAAACTTGAATCCTTGTGCTTTTTCCAAGCTTTTTGGGACTTTGGGGGCAGTTAAGCACTCCTGAAACATTTTTAGAGCTTTTGGAGCATTTAAGTATTTTTCGACTTTTGACCATTTTTTTTTTGGAAAAAAGCAAAGTTTCTAGTCTTGGTTTTTGGCCCATTTTTTCGAATCTTAAAAAAACTTGAATCCTTGTGCTTTTTCCAAGCTTTTTGGGACTTTGGGGGCAGTTAAGCACTCCTGAAACATTTTTAGAGCTTTTAAAGCGTTTAAGTATTTTTCGACTTTTGGCTGTTTTTTGAAGTCTATAGACTGATTTTCAGCATAGGGGTCGCTGTGATTGGTTTACATTTGTTCTTTTGCTTAAGTGGGGTAGGTTCTGGAAATACGGAGTAAAGCTGGTGGACCAGATTCAGTGAAATTAAGAGAACTTCTCATGAGGCTTATAAAATCAGGTTCGGGCCGGATATGGCTCGCGGGCCATATATTGCACATGTATGGTTTTAAACCATCATTTTCGTTTATCTTTCTTGGGAGAGGACGTCAGAGGGATTGACAGAAAAAAATTAAGATTGCGTCACTTTTGTCTGATAAAAAAAAGGGTTAACAACAAAAGAATGCAAGGATTTTTTTGTTTTAAATTTTTGAAAACATTTCTTATTAACCCCTTTTTTGAAACAGACACAATGAAATCAGAACTGAAACTTTTCATTAACCTCTCTGACGTCACAAGCTTATTCGAAGTACAACGCAAGTATACATGTAGTGCTACTTTGTGGCGACACAAAGTGGTCCGTGTGAAGCAGGTCTTTTTAAAGCTACATTGTTGAAACTTCTCACAATTAACAACGTTCAAATATTTTATTTATTAAATCAAGACAGCGAAAAAATGTTGGGTTGATTATGTTAAAAAATTTAAAAATATAAAAATGAAAAAAAATCTGAAAAATGCAAGGGAAAAAATTTACCAAAAATTTTACAAAATTTACAAAAAAAAAAAAAGAGTAAATAAAGCAGCCCACAGACCTGCAACTACAGGCAATTAGAAATCGGGACAAACAGAAGTTGGATCCGTACTTTATGACGAACGCAACTTCTAATTGGTTGGTTATATAGTCTGACGTCATATGCTCCGCCCTTTTCAATGTCAACTCACACAACAAACTAATTGGAAGTTGCCGATCTTCATTAAAAGGGCGGAACCAACTTCTGTTCGTCCCGATTTCTAATTGCCTGTTCTGCAACTTGGTTGCCAACCATGTTGCAAACAGTGTTGAAGGTCTGTGGGATGGTTGAAGTTGCAATTTCAGGTTGCACCAACGGTTGCAGTGAAATCAAAAAGTTTAGATATTTTGTGGGAGAAGCCTAATGTTGGCAGCACTGTTGCGCCGTCTGTATTGGGGTTGGCAACTTGGTAGGTGACATTAGTACACCACAAGGAGTTCTCAAGTGAAGTAGTGCGTTAAAACGTTGTTATAAATAAAAGAAAATGGCTACCATCCCAAATAATGAAGCTTGGAGAGTTTTTTTTTCGATGCATATTGTTTCTGATGTTGCTGTAAAGGTTGCATTGTCTGTGTGAAACAAGTTGGCAACATGGTTGGCAACCAAGTTGCAGGTCTGTGGGCTGCTTAAGAAATTGTATTTCAAAATATTATTCGGGGTTTGTGAAAAAAAAAAATGTTGGTATAAGGTATGTCAGAAATTAAGACAGAATTAACTTGTTTCGTCTGAAATTTCACAAAACTATTCAATGTCCCGTGGCAGATCGGTAAACATAAAAAGGTTCGTGTTTTATTTCGGTTCTATACAAACATTATTTCAACTCTTGTCTGTGCAGTGCGGATACAGTTATGCACGTCTATGTAGACACAGAGCTCTATAGAAACAAAAACAAAACTCCCTTCGATATGCGGCATGGGACTCGAGTCTCCGGTAAAACCAGAGTGCGGTGGTAGTCCACCGTGGAAGGAAGGTCTTCGATATGCGGCATGGCACTTTTGAATCAAATTTGTTTGTGTTGTGTCACAAATTTGGTCGTGGATTTTGTCTTGAGTAGTCAAGTCTGCTGCGACACAGCCTGACAGTTTTCAAAATCAGCTTTTTCTGGCAATTATGTTGTGTTTTTGTTTGTCTCGAACTCATGTTGCACTTTTGTCAGAGCGCTTGATGTGGATCCGGTATGACAACGCATTGCCACAATAAAAAAGTTGAAAATATTTTTTTTTTGTTCGACCTTGCCCTTTCTAAGATTCTTGTTAAAATGACGTCACTGTATATTAGCTACGTCTCACATTTCTTCTGATTGCACAGTTATTTTGTAGCCTTGCACTGTGGCAACTAAACTTTGGCACCAAGTGTACGAAGGCTATTAATGTGTTAAATATTTTAGAACCTGAATTAAGAACATACATCGCAAAGTTACTTCGAAAAATCTCCGCAACGACCACTAGCATCGTTTTTCTATTAAGCCCATAAACCCAATGTTAAAGAAAAAAATGTAATTTTTTTTAAATACACAGACTCGCGGCGGCAATATATTTATTTTTCATTTTTAAAGTTGTCCAATTTAGATGGTTCAAAGTGCAAATGTGCACCTTAAATATATGCTGATCGAGTGATAGAATGACAAAAAATTGGTAAGTTCGGTTATAATTTTAAAAACTAGTTCAAAATCGCGAATTTCTAACTCTTTATGTTAAACTCCATTGATAAGAAATAAGAAAAAAAAAACATCCATTAAAATGCTCGTAAAAATACCTAAAAATAACTTTAAAAAACCAGAATTAAACCACACTGAAGCCAACACATTGGCCCACGTGCTGAAGTAAACAAACATTGCCAATGGACAACAAAAGATTGTAAGTTGAAAATTCTACATATGTTTATTTTTTTTTATTTTTTTTTCTTTGTGCAGATTTTCAATTCAAAGTAATTAAATATAAATACATTAATTAAAAACGACATAATTATAATTACTGGTTACAGATCAGTTAAAGCTAAGGGCACTAGGAGCCACTTAGCTTCCCTCTGTGCAGGAGCTTTTCACTTTAAATTGCGCCTTCGGTGCCAGCTAAACTGTATAACACCTCCACGACCTTAGATAATTAGAGGCTATACGTGTGGCCAGGGGACCGGCACTAGAGTATGCGAGGTCCAAGGCAGCAAGCGATAAGGGAAGCCGAGGAAATAAAAAACGTTTAGTCAGCACTCGCGTGAACACTCCCATTGGATTCAATGTTCTGCTAATAACGAACACTTATTGTGGCGACACAGTGTTTCTTATGTAGCGGACTTAAATACATTTGTACAATTTTTTTAAAAAAGCAATCTGGTAAAAATGGCTAATTACTTGGAAAAAAAAAATTCTATACAGTAATTCATTACTTTTGACAAATTACTTGCCAACACTGAATGCGTATATTTAGGCTAGGCGCAAATTGAGACGCGTATGACGCATGTCAGGCGACACAGCACAGCACGCTCTTTTGTAACCAACGAAAATTAATAGGACGGCGTAAATTGGTAACATGACGCTACACAGCGCTGCTCTGTAGTGCTGTGGTCGAGACACAGTTTCTCGTGCCCCGTGCGCGACGTGTCGTATTCAGGTCATTCATTTCTACACCCATGGCTGCGTCGAGAGTTCACTACTTGCGTCGCAATATGCGTGGGGTGTGTTCGTGTCAGGTCGCTCGTGTCAGGTCGTTTCACACGCATCTCAATTTGCGCCTAGCCTTACTGTAAACGGTGTGTTTGGGGGGTGTTAGGCACGCGCGCCTCTCCCTTTGAGTCTCGCGTAGTATGCGTGCCCTCCCACCAAGGCTCGCATAGAACGCGTGCCTCTCCCTTCGAGTTTCATGTAGTATGCGCGCCTCTCCCTTCGAGTCTCGTGTAGTACGCGTGCCTCTCCCTTCGAGTCTCGCGTAGTACGCGTGCCTCTCCCTTCGAGTCTCGCGTAGTACGCGTGCCTCTCCCTTCGAGTCTCGCGTAGTACGCGTGCCTCTCCCTTCGAGTCTCGCGTAGTACGCGTGCCTCTCCCTTCGAGTCTCGCGTAGTACGCGTGCCTCTCCCTTCGAGTCTCGCGTAGTACGCGTGCCTCTCCCTTCGAGTCTCGCGTAGTACGCGTGCCTCTCCCTTCGAGTCTCGCGTAGTACGCGTGCCTCTCCCTTCGAGTCTCGCGTAGTACGCGTGCCTCTCCCTTCGAGTCTCGCGTAGTACGCGTGCCTCTCCCTTCGAGTCTCGCGTAGTACGCGTGCCTCTCCCTTCGAGTCTCGCGTAGTACGCGTGCCTCTCCCTTCGAGTCTCGCGTAGTACGCGTGCCTCTCCCTTCGAGTCTCGCGTAGTACGCGTGCCTCTCCCTTCGAGTCTCGCGTAGTACGCGTGCCTCTCCCTTCGAGTCTCGCGTAGTACGCGTGCCTCTCCCTTCGAGTCTCGCGTAGTACGCGTGCCTCTCCCTTCGAGTCTCGCGTAGTACGCGTGCCTCTCCCTTCGAGTCTCGCGTAGTACGCGTGCCTCTCCCTTCGAGTCTCGCGTAGTACGCGTGCCTCTCCCTTCGAGTCTCGCGTAGTACGCGTGCCTCTCCCTTCGAGTGTCGCGTAGTACGCGTGCCTCTCCCTTCGAGTGTCGCGTAGTACGCGTGCCTCTCCCTTCGAGTGTCGCGTAGTACGCGTGCCTCTCCCTTCGAGTGTCGCGTAGTACGCGTGCCTCTCCCTTCGAGTGTCGCGTAGTACGCGTGCCTCTCCCTTCGAGTGTCGCGTAGTACGCGTGCCTCTCCCTTCGAGTGTCGCGTAGTACGCGTGCCTCTCCCTTCGAGTGTCGCGTAGTACGCGTGCCTCTCCCTTCGAGTGTCGCGTAGTACGCGTGCCTCTCCCTTCGAGTCTCGCGTAGTAAGCGTGCCTCTCCCTTCGAGTCTCGCGTAGTAAGCGTGCCTCTCCCTTCGAGTCTCGCGTAGTAAGCGTGCCTCTCCCTTCGAGTCTCGCGTAGTAAGCGTGCCTCTCCCTTCGAGTCTCGCGTAGTAAGCGTGCCTCTCCCTTCGAGTCTCGCGTAGTAAGCGTGCCTCTCCCTTCGACTCGCGCGTAGAACGCATGCCTCTCCATCCGAGTCTCACGTAGTATGCACCCCTCTCTCTCTCTCTCTCTCTCTCTCTCTCTCTCTCTCTGAGTCTTGCATAGTATGCGCGCCTCTCCCTTCGAGTTTCACGTAGTACGCGTGCCCTCCCACCAAGGCTCGCATAGAACGCGTGCCTCTCTCTTCGAGTTTCACGTAGTATGCACGCCTCTCCCTTCGAGTCTCGCATAGTACTCGCGCCCTCCCACCGAGTCTCGCATAGTACTCGCGCCCTCCCACCGAGTCTCGCATAGTATGCGTATTTCTTCCTACGAGAAGGAAAAGGTTTTTTTTATTTTGCTTTTTCAAGCAAGAAGAAATAAAAACAAAATAACCTTGTTTAGCACCACTCTGGCCTAGCACCTGGGGCAGAGAACCCGGAAGCACCCCCCCCCCCTCTAGTTCAGGCCCTGAACAACTGATGGAGGTTTGTAATAGATACACCAATGATATATTAACTCTTACTTAACTTTCATAAATAACACTAAATTGGCTCGCTATTGATTTCTTTTATATAAGAGAGTATAAAAATATGAAGTACCCATAAAATAATGTAAGCTACAAATAAAGCATCTGCCAAAAGCCTTGCTCTTTCTGTGCTTCACAACGTCTACCGTGTATTGCGAACAAATCATTAGGTTACTAAATTGGATCCTTATTTAGAAATTCGCTGCTTAAATAGACATGGAAATTCAAAGCCTATTAAATAATTAAGTACTAGAACTAATGCATATATTGGGTTTCTCTTCTTTTTTCAAATGTATTTCGACTTAAAATATTCATTAAACACCCAATGTTACTTTATTCTATTATTTTCTATTCTTATTTTGTTTTGTCTATTTTCAAAAACTAACATGCGTTTAAGAGGCCACACATCGCAAAATGACTTCGATAAATCTCCACAAAGAGCGCTAGCATCGTTTTTATATTGAGCCCATAGACCCAATGTTAAAGAAAAAATGTTAATTTTTTAAAATACACAGACTCGCGGCAATATGTTTATTTTTCATATTTAAAGTTGTCCAATATTAATGTTTCAAAGTGCAATGTGTGCATCTTAAATATATGCTGATCGAGTGATAGAATGACAAAAAATTGGTAAGTGTGGTTATATTTTTTTAAAAACTATTTGAAAATCGCGAATTTCTAACTATTAATGTTAAACTCCATTGAGTAAAAAACATCAATTAAAATGTTGGTAAAAATACCTAAAAGTAATTTTAAAAAACAAGAAAAAAATCAGCACGTGCGCTGGTGCGGTTGGCTTCACTTTAGTTTACATGTGGTTTTTTAAAATTATATTTAGGTATTTTTACGAGCATATTTTAATGAATGTTTTTTTTTTTTCTTACAGTACAAGCGTGTACTCAAAGGAGTTAACATAAGAGTTAGGAATTTGAGGTTTTGAAATATTTTTTTAAAAATATAACCGCACTTACCGATTTTTCGTCATTTTATCACTCGATCAGCATATATTTAAGGTGCATATTGGCACTTTGAAAACTTAATATTGGACAACTTTAAATACGAAAAAGAAACGTATTTTGTATTTTAAAAATTAATATTTTTTTTCTTTAACATCGGGTCTATGAGCTCAATAAAAAACGATGCTAGCGCTCTTTGTGGAGATTTTTCGAAGTAATTTTGCGATGTAGCCTCTTAAATTGTTCTCATACACGTTTACCTTAAATTGGCTTTATAGTTATGGCACTAACGCTCTGACATTGAACCCTTTGACGTTGTGGCAGTGGTAACTTATTATAAACATTCACCGTTAGATGGCGACACACATCCGTTATATAATATCTAAACATATATTTATTTAGAATGTTAAGATCCTAAGAATGGCAATGTCCCCTATTCCTATAGGTCTCCCCCAATTCCAAAATCCCATTTTTATGGCGGACATGCTTCTAGTAATTATAATAGTAATAATTATATGTATATTAAGCTTTGTCTGTCTGTCTGTGTATAACGCTGTACAAAGAAGGACAAAAACGGTTAAGCATGTCAAAATGTATTTAAATTTAAATGAACCGGTTTTTTCTCATAGTCAACTTTATGTTGCGCGCTCTCCCGATCCAAGAATCCAAACAATATTAAGGTGCTTATAAAAAAAAATGCAAGCGGCCAAGGCAAATTACTTCATGACAACCGGACATTCACACAAAACGCCATTTATAAAATATATATATATATAATAAAATTATATATACATAATATCCCAGGTCTGTGTATGTGTGTGTGGAGTAACAAAAACCATTGAAGCACGTCGGAATTTATATAAATTTGAGTAAATGAACCGGTTTTTTTCTCAATGTCAACTATATGTTGAACTCTTCCTTTGGAAAGTGTAGAAGGGGGGAGAGAGAGAAATGTGGGAGGGGGTGGCTGAAATTGAAATGGAAGGAGTAACAAAAAGGAAAAAACGACGCGCATGCGCACAATTGCTTGTGAATTTTGCTCCCGTCATTTATGACGGGTTACCCCACTAGTAGTTAAATAATTTTAATAGCAAAATTAAACTAGAATTTTGCTCCCGTTATTTATGACAGGTTATATTTTGTACACAGATACGAGTTAAGCCGACGCCTTGGTGGCGCAATGGGATGATCTCCGATTGCTGTGTTGGGGGGTCCCGGGTTCGATTCCTGGTATGGGCATGGCTGTTTGTGTATCTTCATCTTACATATGCAGTAGGCATGGGAAAACCACTGCATTTCACCTTTCCCGAGTATGCAGTAACTTACACTTGCTGTTTAACCAGTCCATGGACTGCATGACTTATCATTATAAGAGTTAAATGAATTCAAATTAAATGTGTTTAGGTGAATTATATGGAATCCAGTTAAGGGCATGAACCAAATAAAAATTGACTTTATTATTAATATTTTAAATTGAAATACTCAATCAATATTTTGTCAATAGTTTATATATTATATTTAAGTATTAACTCAATATTTTCAGATTATGAACTGAATAAATGGAATTCGATATATTGTTTGTATGTCCTTCGCAGAGGGCTCTGTAGAACACATTTATTATTTAAATGCATTTAAATTACCAGGTGTTTAGTAGGTATTACCCCACTAGTATAATAGTAATAATTGTAATAATTATTATATATATATAATATCCCAGGTCTGTGTATCTATCTATATGTGTTTCTGCCTCTGAAGTAACGCTGTACAACCATTGAAGCATGTCGGAATTTATATAAATTTGAATAAATGAAGACATGAACAGCTTTTTTGTTTCTCAAGGTCAACTATATGTTGCACCCATCCCATCCAAGAACCCCATGATATTAAATTGAAGAGGGAAAAGGGTTGAAAAGTGTAGAAGGGGGAGAGAGAGAAACATGGAGGAGGAAAAAAGTGGGAGGGGTGACTGAAATTGAAATGAAAGGAGTAAAAAAAGGAAAAAGCGACGCACATGCGCACAATTGAATGTGAATTTTGCTCCCGTCATTTATGACGGATTACCCCACTAGTAATGAAAATAATAATCAAAAACCGAAAATGTGCACCTTTATACAGTAGTTTCTGGTAATGCTATTCATCTTTAAATAAGATTCATTTTATTTGTGCCACTGTGTATTTTAGTTTTACAAACAAGAAAAAAAAATCATTAGCATCCTACTTATTGTCCTGGTTATATTTTATTTCTTAGAGCTGCTTTTGTATGTCTGAATCACTTTCATTAAGCTCATTCTAGCTTAACATCCACATATATATACATATATATATGGCTTTACGAGCCTCAATTTCAGCTCTCAATGGTTGTCAACCATTTCAACATTCTTAGATTTATTTTGTATCATTGTCATTTCAATTGATATGTTAGGAGGTTTGTCTGAAGAAAAGCTAAAAGGGTTAATGGCATGACAGTCAAGAAGAAAATCCTTGTAGCCATCAAGCATGAAACTGTTTTAAGAACATTGGAAGAAAAAAAAAAAAAACAACTGTTGAAATCTTGCAACATTTGTAGGTCAATTTTTTTTTTTAAGATTCTTCAAAAAATACATTATGATACGCAAGATTAGCATTCAAGTAGAAGAATCTCTTGTGAGAGTGCTCAAATGTTGAATATATATTTTGAGTTTAATGAGAAAAAGGCAATTAGGGGCTATTTAGAAATAATTAAGACATAAAAGTGGATTTTGCATGTGATTTCAAACAATCATTAGTTGTTGGGTTCTTAATTAATGCGCATATTTTATGTTTTAATGTCTGTTAATGAATAAATAGATTAACCATGCCTGCAATATATATTTTTTTGTCAACTTTTAAAGGTAGCTATAAATTTAATTATAAAAGTTGGATTAAGTTGCCAATGAAGATGGGGGGGGGGAGCATAAAATAGGGATTTCAGTTTTCTTACAAGAGCCAAAAAAGGTGTGTGTTTCTAGCTGGGACGATTCATGCTGAACCAGTGTCTGCACTGTCACCGACATAGTAGTCTCTGTTGTCCGTATTAAATATGTACCTTTTTCACCATCTGCCCTTTAAACTGCAGTACATGGTAACATTGGTGAGTATTGAGTATACCATGGTGTAACACCCTGTATTTCATCGTTTCGTCCCTCCCCTAGCCTGGGGGTCTCTGGGGACGTAGGGGACGGATTTCTGCCCCTTCCTTCCCTCTTGGAGACCCCAAAAGCTGCAAGACACATTCAGGTTCCGGTAGCGGCAGATGGATACCCGTCGATGCACGGTCCCCAGGGCATGTGTACCCCTAGAAAGGTGTACACAGGTTCTGGGTATAAAAGACCGTGTTTCGATAGATTCTGGGTCCATTCTCTGATTATCGAAACTATGAAACTACTCATATAATGGTCCAGTAGCGAAAGCACGCCACAGTAACATATTCTCTGTTATTCATGTTTTAATGGTTGGTCATGAATAAATACGTATCGACGAACCTGTCATCCATCTCGCCTGTCTAAATGATTCTTTCCCTAGCAGCTATGAATCCAGGAATATCTACGAGAACGACCCCGGCACCAGTGTGGACTCAGGTAATACATTCTAAACTCTCCCAGCGAAAAGCGTTATCCGCTCTAGCTAAAAGAGTCTATCACCTGAGCTCCCGTAACAAGAGCTCTACATTGTTTCATTGGACTGCTAAGAGAGGTTGTGAATTTGAGTTTAATGGATAACAAGCCTGGTTCGTAATAACTTCTTATAGTAGACAGTAGATTTTAAGTTAACATTTTACAGGGTTGCATGATTTAAATCTTTACGTTTTTTTTTCAATAAACATCTCCCAAAAAGCATTTATTTTCATTTTTCAGATCAACAAGAATTTATCTTCAAAAAACAACGGCTTTTTAGTTTTCAGTTTGGTTTTGTAAAAGAAATATTTCCACCTATTGGGAAAAGTTGAAAACTATCGATAATAGTACTATCGATATTGAATAAAATGAAGTCTTTTTTGAATAAAATAGTTAAAAAGGTTTTAGTAGCCAAATTAAACTATGATGTTGCTCCCGTCATTTATGACGGGGTTACCCCACTAAAGACAAAATGTTTTTTTTTTCTTTAAACATTTAGGGAATTTTCTTTTAATTTTTAGTATTCTAATAAAATCTAGAAAATTTCTACACGAAATTTCTTTATTGGAGCAGCCACAGCTGATGTCTGAATCGATAGTAGAACATTTAGCATCAAATATCTAAAAAAAAAAGATAGGCAAACAGACTGATTTTAATAAATGGCGGGCACTCGCCAGTCTAAGGTATGAAAATGACAGATGAAAAAGGAGAATTAAATCCAAAATTACACAAATTAAGATTTTACCCAATACAGAGTGTGCACTGTGCTAAGTGTGTTACAAGGGTAAAAACACAGTACATAGTGATGGGCAAGGCAATTTCATGAAATTTATTTTGTTGAAATATTTTATGAAATGTTGTGAAATATATTGAAAAATAGTAAAATTAATTGAATTCCATGAAATACATCAAGATGCATCAGTTTACATCAACTTTATATAAGGGAACTAATAGTATACATGTACATGATTGTTTCTCATATAATGTGACTAATGATTAGACTATTAGACTAATTAGACATAGTATTTCAACATTATGATTATTTTTCACATAATGTTACGAATGATTGTAGGGTAATTAGACATAGTGTTTTGAACATTAAAGAAAATTCCATTTATTCAAAAATGATTGAAAAAAATGAACCCGATTCCAAAAACCTTGAAAAAATATTCGACACAAAAATGACACAATTGGTAAAATTAAACATGTTTAAAATACCCATAGGAACCAATTCCAATCACTAGTGTTTTTGTTTATGGTTTTAATCTTGGAAACAGGTTTTTAAAATGAATTTCACATTTTTTGAAATATTTCAAACTTTTGTGTCATGTAACATATTTCAATGGTACATCACTATGGTACTACACCCTTTTAAAAGCTTTTTTATATCAAAAACACGCTCCAAAATATTTAATTTAGGTCCAAACTCAAGATAAATACTGTAACACCCAGCAACTCCCGTTCCCGCCAAAACCATAGCCTGGGGGGTAAACAACTCCCGCTTCTCCCTCCCTCCCTCCCTCTCTGACTCACACTTCTGACGCACATCGAAGTGGCGGAGTGATACACTTAGGACCATGGTCACTTGGACCTGGTCACACCTCGTAGGTGTACACAGGTCCAAGGTATAAAAGGACCGTGTTCCTCTTTGTTCCTCGTCCTTGTATTTGTTCTCTTTTGTATTACATTTGATCTTTATCCGTATCACATCATGGGCATGAGGACGCACCTTTGATATTCAATATTCATCCTTGTAAACTAAGTGTTTCCGTACTAGGATGAATAAAAAGTGTTTATAATGGAAAACAGCATTGTCTCTATGTTTGGTAAATAATAACTTCTCTACAGAGGCCAGAGACATCATAAGGCAGGAGACATACGATCCTGAAGAAGCTACAACATCTTCTATCGGTAACAACACATTGGAGAAGATGTACATCAGCATCGACCGAGAGAAGGATGGCCACCATCCTTCTGCATCGATTTCACCCCCATTAAGGAGGATGATCGTAATCCAACTCCATCCAGCTATTTCTGTAACTCGGATTTTATCCGTGCGGGCACCGCGTGATGAAGAGAAGAAATGAGTCGCAGAAAACACCATCTAAAAGCTGGTAAAATTAGGAGGTTGATGTCAAAAGCTCACAATACTATCACTTAAACTTGAAACCTTTGAGCAGGTTTCCAACATAGAAAAAAAATATGCCAAAAAAAAAAATAAGTTCAAGAAGCTCAATAAAACAGGATTTGTGTTTGAATCCTGTTTTGACCACCATGTATTTCAAGTGTTAGAGGTTTTAATAGTAGATGGTTTAATATAACTTTAGATTTAACTTAGATTACAAAATATATTTCAGCACATTTTAAAGATGTCACCCACCACCATTTGCACATTATAACATTGAGACAAGAAGAAATAATTTCAGTGAGACTTGATTGCTTTAATAGCCTAGATACAGCATTTAGTTCAAAATTTCTCCGAATGTAGGCGCTGCGATCGTTTTTGATTGAAAAATGGTTTTTAAACATTTTTTCTTCAGGTTTCAAGTCACATAATAATTAATAAAAAAATAATTTCGCGTGTTAAGCTTATAAAAAGAAAACATCCTGAAGCCAATAGATTAATGCACGTGCTAGTTTTTAGGTGATTGTTCTAATTCGTTGTTAATGGGAGTTCTTCAAATGTTTGGGTGACGGTTTTTTGGTCCTATGGGACTTAACATGGAGTTAAAAAAACGATCGATTTTGAACCTTGTTTAAAAATAGAAGAGCCTTTCAGAATTTAGAAAAAAGAATCATCGTGAAGACGTGCTAATTTTTGTTGGTTGTAAATTATTTTAATGAGATTTCTTCTAACGTTTGTGGGATGGTGTTTTGCTCCTATGGGACTTAATATGGAGTTAAAAAATGTACGATTTTAAATGTTATTAAAAAATAGAAGAACCTTTTTAAAATTTATAAAAAGGAAACATCGTGAAACCAATACATGAAAGTATGTGCTAATTATTTTGTTATTCTTTTAAATCGTTTTAAGGAGAATTTTTCAAATGTTTGTGGGAGGGTTTTTGATCCAATGGAATTTAACATGGGGTTAAAAAAACGAACGATTTTGAACCTTGTTTAACAATAGATGGACCTTTTCAAAAAATTATATAAATCCAGCACGTAAAGAACAATACTTTTTGTTGCATTTTGTGCTTTACTGTATTTTAATTGAGCGATTGTGTCGATTTCTTGCAGTTTTAGTAACACCATATAATAACATGCATCTGTCTCGTTGTCGTCTGCTTAAAACAACAAGATGGACGTGTATCTAGGCTCTTAAAAACACCTAATATTTATACCACCACCAAAACAGGTTAAATTGGAAAGTTAAGTGACCAATAAGCCACTGGTCACTTCCAAAAAAAATAGCCGGAACAATAGGACCATTGTATTAGAGAAGAAATGGTGTCACCTTTGAGTGACCACTGTCAACAGAAACTTAATTTGGGCACATTTTTGTATAACATGAAGCACCAATCTTTTCAGAAACAAAGTACGATTTGAAAAAGCTTTTTTTGGACACTGGTAAAATGAATTTGGTGTGGTTATATTCAGGAGTAGGCCTACATCTTTTAAAAATTCCAGTTTAAAAATGATAATTTGAACATTTCGGATAGGTTTGTTATTTAGGTTGTTGGTTTGTTTTTTGCTCTGTTGGTGTAGTGCGGCTATACCCCTCCCCTCCACCATTCTGTAACATGCCTGGTCCCTGTCGTCCAGGCATTTCTGCACTTTGTTTGTTTCTTTGTTGGGTGGCTGGTCCTGTACCAGCCAGTTGAGTTGGGATTGTACACCACTCCGCACCTCCCAAGCTCGGGCTCTTTGACCTGCCGGGTTGGAGTAGGACTCCCTGGCATGTCGATCTGTATTGGGTTCTGTGTGTACGGGACTCAAAGTTCCCGCATTTTAAAGAGAAAGTGACGACTTTGCGAATAAAAAACTTCTCCTTTTTCTATACTAACTGGTTTATTTTAGGTTAGGCGATACACCAAGCGAATGATAAAGCAATACATAAAATATGACTGATCCTTAGAAAAGATTCTAAGTCCAAAAATGATTCCTGAATTTTAGAATATTCTACTCTCGAACAAGGAGGGAAACATTCTGATCCCGCAACTTTTTGCCTACTGTCCTCCCTAGGGTACCTCACGTGCTTGTTTTATTACTCTGGCCTTTGGGAGGGGCCACTTGTGACCAGTGGCCGCCCTTAGGTCGTTCTGACCAATGTCGATCTCTGGTCCCAAAATATTTCTTTTTTTGAAACTTATTTCTCCAAAATATGCAAATGATTTCGTAGAAATTATTCGGGTTTGTCCAGTGTCACTGGACATGAGGAAAAGTAATTTCCTGTCTTTAATTGTTTCCATATGTGCCGACGAAAAGAAAACCCTTTTCGTAATTCGAACACTTCAAAAGACCAAGTAGCGACATCCCCGGGGACCCCCGCACATGTGTGCGCTGACACATGTGCAGGGGGTGTCACACATAGGTGGTGTTTTTCAATATGATTAAATACTTTGAAATTTCAATTGCACGTGGTTACAGGAGAGATATTAGTAGCTAGTTTTTTTTTAGGTAGATAATAAATAAGTTGGATATTTTCCTATGTAAACTGTTCAAATAATTTATTACCAATGAAGAAAACGCTGTAAGTGTTTTTTTGTTGTTGTTGAAGAAAGTGATAAAAATCATTGCTCCTCTCATCAAACTTTGTCATGTGTTTGAATAACATCACCCTAATTTAGTAGCTAATGTTGTGCATGTAAACACTTCAAGAACTACTAGTTTTTGTCGTTAAAAGTTTAGTGGTTAATTTCTCTCATGTAAACGTATGAAAACGTAAACGTAAAACATAAGATTTTACTTTCTTTCAGTCGATTTGTCTCATAGGCCTTGTTTCCACTGGGGTGAAAATTTGAGGGTGAAAAATATAGAAGAAACGTGACCACCGCTTATGATAGTGAATAGGCGGGAGCCACGTTTGCTCTATTTTTCACCAGTTGACATTTTCAAAAAAGTTAAAATTTCCACCCCAAGGGGGAAACAAGTCCTTAAGTAAATTTTGCTAATTTAGCAAACCATTAAATTAATTTTTAAGTATAACTATTTATTATTTGAGTTAAGAGCCTAGATACACCGCCATCTTCATGTTTTGAGCAGACGACAAGCAGATAAATGAGTGTAATATTGTGTTACTAAAACTGCAAGACATCGCCTCACACTCGCTCAATTAAAATACAGTTAAGCGGAAAATACAATAAAAAGTATTGTTCTTTAAGTGCTTGCTTTATATAAATTTTGAAAAGCTCCTTCTATTTTTAAACAACATTCAAAATCTGTTTGTTTTTTTACTCCATGTTAAATCCCATAGAGCCAAAAAACTACCCCGCAAACATTTGAAGAACTCTCGTTCAAAATGACTTAGAACAATCACGTAATAATTAGCACGTGCATTAATCTATTGGCTTCATGATGTTTCCTTATTACAAAGTTAGCACGTGAAATTATTTTTCCATTAATTATTATGTGACTTGAAACCTGGAAAAAAGTGTTAAAAAACCATTTTTAAATCAAAACGATCGCAGCGCCCACATTCGGAGAAATTTTTAATTAAATGCTATATCTAGGCGCTTAACAAAGATTGACTTTTTTTAATTGCTTCCGTGATCGAATTCAATAAAAACTAGTTTGGGGTTCCCTGCATAGGGTCACAGTATAAAGAAACCCGTTGTAATGAGAATACATTCTTAAACTCCTGGGGTATTTTGTTTTTAAATCCGGCTTTTTGAGAATCCAACTTTTGAAGTTAAAAGAAAATGCAAGGTTTCTTGAATTTGGGCCTTTTGTTTAGTTGATGTGTTGTTAGCAGTGATTGCCTGTATTCAGGGGTTTAATAAATATATTCTTTTTTTTTAGTAAAGACGTGACTTCAGTTCTTCAAAAAAAAATCACAATAAAAAAATCTTAGACTCAGCTTTGTTTAATTAACTTGTAAACATTATTAATGATATAATTATGATCATTTAAAATGAAGAGTGTGCATATGAAATGTGTGCCTACTTGAATATCTATCACATTGTAGGCACACACACACATACTGTATATATCATTTCAGATAGATGATGCTACTTACATTAAATTCTCAACACACTCTTTTTCTTATCACATTTATTTATATATAAAAAATTGTTCTCTTTTTTTTTTGGGGAGTAAACAGCAGCATCTCGAAAATGAATAAATGCTTCTTCATTGACTTGTCTCTACCCTATATACATATACATACACCATCTTTTCTTTTGATATCTCTAGTTGACATTCACAATTTGCGAAGAAGAAAATCTTAAACATGCATTCACTCATGCATGATAGCGAGTTTCTTATCAAGGAAAATCCATGCTCCTCCCTTTCTCTTCCTCTCTCGCTCACTCTCTCCATCCATCTATCTCTCCCTTTCTATATACAGGGTGGGCCATAAGTCACCTCCCTTACCTAGGAATCTAATGGGTCTGTGTGAGCAAAAGCATATGTTGTCTCTGCATAGTTTGGATACTATACGTCTTCAGGTCCTTTGCGACATTTTAGGTAACATTGCTGGTGTTATGTCTGCCCAGTGTGCGGCCCAAACAATCGCAACTAAGCGCTCTTCAATCGAAAAATGACTCGTATGTCTGGCCCTCTTTATTCCAAGTCATTATAAGTAACTAGTGGGGTAACCCCGTCATAAATGACAGCAGCATCTAGTTTCATTTTGTGTGAACAACGGGCACGTTGTCATGAAGTAATTTAATTTTAATTGACCGCTTGCATTTTTTTTTATAAGCACCTTACTATTGTTTGGGTTCTTGAATCGGGAGAGCGCAACATAAAGTTGACCATGAGAAAAAAAAAACTGGTTCATTTAAATTTAAATAAATTCCGACGTGCTTAAACGTTTTTGTCCTTTTTTGTACAGCGTTATACACAAACAGACAGACAAAGCTTAATATATATATGTATAAAATTATAAGTTACATTATAGATGATAATATCTATGATAATATATAAGAAGTACGGTGACTTATGGCCCACTCTGTAGATCTCATAATTTTTTGAACAAAACTGACGTTAAAAGGAAATTTTTTGAGCTCGGTTCAATTTCGTTCTTTTCTCTTTTTGAATCTATTATGTCTTTCTATAGAACCGTTATTTGAAAATGTTTGTAAAAGATATGGACACTCTTCTAATTATATTATTCATTTTCTAGATAATCCAACTTAATACTAAAATATATATATATATACTTATATATATATATATATATATATATATATATATATATATATATATATATACCTGAACATAATATGCGAGAATATACATGTACCTCGTATATTTAGTCATGTGTTTTTACACATTTTTTTTAAATTATTTTTTTGTGCATAATATAAAAAATGCAAGTTCCCTTCGTTAAGTTTCTCTCTCTCTCTCTCTCATGCATCAGTGCCAACAAAAATGGCGAAATCCTGTGCATAATTACTTTTAACTTGATTTGCTTAATTGCTTGCTTTTCATTCGAAAAGTAAACATCAGGATTTTGGTGGTGTTTTGCATCACAGAATTAAGAAACATCATTATAGCCCCCTCCCCTCCCCTCCCCCACCCTCTTTAATCCATTAACACACACACACACACACACACACACACACACACACACACACACACACACAGGCACACAGAGGGACAAAAATGTAGCTCCTTAATTATAAATTTACATTTGGCTTAATGATATAACGCTGGCAAATAATTATAATGTTTTGTTTGCCATGCATTTTTTTAATGCACTTTACTAGAATTTTAATCTTGTTGGCCAAGTGCTATTTTGACTATATCTAAAATAACTTTTTTTTTGTTTGTTTGTAGTTCATTATTCCCTAGTATATCCTACTGTTTATTATACACAGTCAAGTAATATTATTTAAATGTTTTACTCACTAATTTTTCACAACATTCTGTGTGAAAACATCATATCGTGTCTTTTTTTTTTTCGACAGAAAAGATTGCAATTGTGTTGTTTTTTATGTTGGCCTATATTAGAGCAGTATATAACTGTAGCTCATTAACACTTGTCGAGCGCATCAGTTGATGGCGATGATCAAGCGCCAAATTGAACAAACGCCAATCTGAACTAATGCCAAACTGAATAAACGCCAAAATGATCAAATGCCAAAATGATCAAATACCAAAATGATCAAATGTCAAAATAATTAAACGCCATATGGAACAAACGCCAAAAAAATTAGCCAGTTATTCCTTTTTAAAATTTGTTCAATTTATCGCTTATTCAGTTTGGCGTTTGGTCAATTTGGTGCTTATTCAGTTTGGCATTTGTTCAATTTGGCGCTTATTAGAACATACATGGTCATGGCCTATGAAAGTGAATAGGCGGGGAGGCCACGTTTGTTCCATTTTGCACCAGCTAAAATTTTCAAAACGTTTAAAAAAATGTTCACCCTATTGGAAGCAAGGCCTTATAAAGTAGCAAAACTCTCTTAAAGTAGCAAAATGAAAAGAAGAAATCTTCAGACAGATTTATTTTGACAACACATTTTATACAGCTTTTGAAGTAAATAGTTCCTATGCCACAGGCCCTCCAGACTGCTTGCAGAGTAATAGTCAAATTTAAATTCAATTGCCCCTAGTAGAATTTGTAAAACGTGAAGTAAACAAGTTTTATTCCATCTTTCTCTCTTATTTGCTTACTTTACAATAGCTGCTTATGAATCGCTTTCAGTTGTTTTTGGGAAGGATCTCAAATGCATGATAAACTCTCAATGAGTTTCATCACATTGTAAGGAATTTAACAGAAGCGCCATATATCTTGGATCATAGAAATATTCTGATTTTTTCATTTTTAATTCCCCTTTGTGGTGGTTTTTCAGTGCGTGTGATTCTCCCCTTACTCAAAACCACGTTAGGAGGGAAGATACCTCTTATCAAACGTAATAGCCATGTAGGCACGCCATCTGGGATTACAAAAGGAAACTAAATATTTATAAAGCCACCTTAAGTAGACCCCAGTGGCATAGCTAGGTTTGGTTGCAACAAGGAGGTTAGAATAAAGGGAGACAACATTTGCTGTTTCCACTCATGTTCTTGAGTGAAGCCAAGTTTTGGGGGTGGAAATGCAGGGGTGTGGCTTATTGGCCATATTGCAAAAATGCAGGATGAGAATCCGACTTGTGGATTCTCAGGGTATAGAAAGAGTGATATTTTTCTGTTTGGGACCAATTTCTAAAACACTGAACCTATGCCCGACTTTGGCTAGGTTCTTTTCATTTATTTTCTTGAAAGTATTATTTTTATGTGTTGTTCGTAATTCCCAAGTTCTATTTTGCTTGTGTTATATCTATGAAATAAATCGTCTATTCTATTTAACTTAAACAGTGGGGATCTTATTTATTCAACTAAATCATTTTGCGATTGTGCATTTCATCGTTCCATTGCAGATCTTCACGCATTTGGATACTCCAAGTCCCCAAACAGGTGCGAACCTGCAACACAAGATTGTAAGTATATTCACACTATTTTCAGGGACAAATTTATGGATGAAAGTCCGAGAGATACAGAGACAAAAGAGCCTCAAGACTGTGAAAGTCTTTAGCCAGAGTCTAGTGAGGACATTAAATAGACGTTATATTGGTCTAGTCCTCCCGGGCGGGTAGAATTAGTGACCTAGCCACTCACTATTAATACGAGTGTAAACTCGCTCACATCATTTAAACGAGCAGGTTCTACCTGGGGAAAAAATTCGTCACAATATATACACTTATACATGTATATACAATATATGTATGACAACATTAATGCATTTTTTGTCAGAAATCTATATATTGTATTACTTACTGTATACTAAATGTATATTTAATAATTTAAAACACAATATGCACCACATTACTCTTCTATGCAAAACAAATACAATGTTGTCATTTTAAAACTACAGTGCGTTTCATATATATAGACGCACCCCAAAAATTGGTTATAACTCGAGTTATAATCAATGGATTCACCTGAAATTTTCAGCATGAAGAGATCATCTTATATTCTAAACTTTCTGCTAGGCAGAAATTTTTTTCTTTAAAAGGTAAAAATTAAAAAAATTAAAAACTGGAAAATGACCGTTTCATAATTATAGACGCACTAATGAACTTTTCACTTTTATTAATTATTGTGACAAAATAACATGCTGAATCATTAAAAATAGTAAGGTATACAACTGTTATGATGTTTCAAAACTTAAAACTGTAACATCCCCGTTTCCGTAGGGTTAGTAGAGAGATCTCTACTAGCCATCTAGAAGTGTCGAATGGATGTTGATGATTAAGTCTTTCGGTCTATTGGCTCCTGTGTTGCTACTTAACCACCAGGGACACAAGGGTCGGTACCTCAGGAGACCTGTGGTAGAGAATATTGTAGAGATGTCGTCTTACACTCGGCTGCTGGAGACTTCGTTGTCCGGCGGAAACATCGGCTACGTGGCGGCTATAATCCTAAGTCCCACTCCCATAAAATGACTGAGTCCACACATTGAATTCGTATGATGAAAATGCTCTTTTATTCAATAAACAGAGAGTCCTGTAGATTGAGAGATATCGCATCGGTCTTAAGCATAAAGACGGTCTGTCCGATCTGCCTGATCTATCCGATCTGTCCTCTCAATCTACAACCTCTTGTATTTATACTCAAAATACAATGCAAACATCTGATTATGATAACAAAGGCTCCAGGTGTGTCCAAGTCTCTTGGACACACTCGGACCTAGAAGTGAACTATCACTTATCAAGAAAACGAAAACATCTATAAGATGTATAAATTATAACAATACAGAAGGATGTACGATCATCCTCCTATTAACAATTTGTAAAGATTCTCACGTCCAAAAGTTCTGCATCGATGGTTCTTCTAGGATCTATCCTATTAACCATCGATGTAGTACTTTTGGGCTATTCTTCTCATCTTTGGAGGGCAGGGAGTCATCGTCGTAATGACCTCCCGGCCACCCCCAAGCATGAGGTGAGAACCTTTCATCGATACAACTTGATTACAGGGTGTTTACAAAAACGGACGAATTCTAAACGGTGAATTCGTTACACCCCCCAACTAGTTTAAGAGTACGTCCCTGTACTCTCAAAAAGTTAACCAATAAAAATACCCGTTGGTATGAAAATCTATACGATAAAAATTATAATCCCGTTGGATAATAAAATTTAAAAATCACAACTCGTGATACTAATAGCATCTCGCTATTTTAAAAATTCCCGCTCGGAATTGAAACAATTCTAAAAAATTGACAAATAGGCGAAAGCCTATCAAATTACAAAAGGGACAATCCCCTAATATAAAAACTTCTATAAAAACGCAGGCAACTGCCCTAAAAACTACGAAAAATAAATAGACAACGGTCTATAAAAATAAATGCGAACGTGCATTAAAATACAAAATACAAAAAGTATAAACATAATACTTAAAATACTAAAACAAACGAACGAACAAGTATACAGGCGATACTTGTGAAGAATCAGTTCACTTTCCGTAACCTAATATTCCGCTTCAGCCCATCCGTTGGCAGGACTCTCGGGACTTCTTCGGAGGGCTCCTTCTAAGATGATGGCAGCGTCCGATGACCCTCTGCACTGTCGGTAGCTCCTGCGACCCTCCGCATAGCTAGTGGCAGCGTCAAATAATAGGTGGGGTCGATCATCATGAAAATGCGGACAGCGTACGGGACGTCCTGTCAGGCGAATGCTGGCCTGCTGACTCCACTGTAGAAAAGTGCGTGTCCACTTCATGATTCCGTCTTCGACCTCCCGGATTCTGATGTCTCCTTCGTAATGAAAGACCATGATGTCTCGGTGCTCTACGGCGATGACGAGGATGGTGGGCCGGCTGCAGACAACCAGTCCGATGAGAAAGGTCTTCGGACCTTTCGGGATACGGTTTCTTGGCGGTGTCTCATCCCATTCGAAGAGCCCCAAGTAAAGCTGATGTCTCGGCGTCCTTTTTCGCTGCCAGTGTACACAGAGATTGTTCAGCGTGGTCTCATCTCCTCTGGTACTCCGGTGTGGATGCGCGATGTTCCGGGGGCCTGAAGTCTCCATGGAGTCCGTTGGAGTCTTTACTACAGACCCCAGGCGCTCCTTTACTGGTCTCTTCGGTATGGCCCCTGTCGCTTGACTTGGTTCTATCTTGGGCTCGTCGGTCGTCTTCATTTTTGTTTCTGATCCAACTTTGATGGTCACAGGAGACGTTATGGAAGCCCTAGGACTCCCAGGAGCTTCCTTATCGCTCCTGACGGTAGTCTTTGGCTCCATCATCGTGATGTCATCTCGGTATAGCCCCGACTCACGAGGGCGGACATCTCTCAATACGACGGTGTTCTTCGGTGCTTGATGAAAGAAACTTTTTACTTCCGATCTCAATTGGGTTCGCAGGCCCCTGCTGGGCCGGTTTCGCTCGACGAGAGGCCTTGGCTGCCTCCAGCGCCGAACTCCGCGGACCAACAGGTCTTCTGTGGGGCCCGAGTTGCCAATTTCGATTGGAAGGGCGGTCCCCTTACAATCCATAATGCGGCCGTCGTATAATACGATACGCTCCCCATCAAAGGTTTCGTAGACCTGATCCACCAATGCCAACCCTCGGAGGTGGTACTCGACCGCGATGTCGACCAATAACCTCAGTTGCGCATGGTAGTTGTCTCTTGGATCCTCCATGACGGTAATTTCTTTATGTTCTGCAGTCGCGAGTTTAGCATATATCTTGGGAGGAGGAGGAACAGCGGTTTCAACTCCTCTGGCCTCTTCTTCAGGCCTGGCCCCTGGGAGCTCTTCATCATCGGTGTCGATATACAGGACATCGTTGTCCTCGTCATTGGTATTTCGAATGGTGATGACGGGTCCCTGCGTCAGATTCTCGACGACTCTTTTTGGAGGGAGGTGGGCATCGCAGGACTCCGCGAGCCCTGCCTCTCGACGCTTCTTTGCCTCCCGGTGTCGCTTGCTCAGCTTATTTTTCTTGCGCTGACTTGGTTCGGTGACAGTAGCGGCTGCAGGACATTCTACTGGAGCAGGTCTTTTTAGAGTATGGAGGCGGTCCTTCGTTTTGACTGCTTCCGGCTCTACCAACTCCTGATATGCCTTCTCTGCATCTTTCAGTGCTTGGCTTCTGGGCACATACCGCCCTTTACTGTCCCAAATCTCATTTAGACTTCTGTGTGGGACTGGTGGTCGATTCCGGCGACTATGGCGCTCCCAATCGGCAGGGGTCCATTCCTCCGTCCCTTCTGGTTCTCCGGTCTTGCCCCAATGGCGTGGTTCAGCTCCTCCAGGAGCAAACTCTCCGGGCTTGATGGATTTGTAAAAGTTGGGCTGTCCAGCCCCGACAAATCCTGGCAGAATCTTCCTGGCCTGACGTTTCTTGGCCGCCTTGGAGATGTTTGGGACAATTGCATAGTCCCAAAGACCATCGGCTATCTCTTTCTCCAGTCCGACTGCAGCAGTCTCAAATATCAACTTTGACCCTCCTTCTATCGGAACAATAGAGCTGGATTCGGTTCGATCTCTCTTGAATCCCCTCTCTTCGTGGCCACGACCTGACAAGGCGGGTCCACGGACACCGTGACCCCCACCTTGCCTGGTAGCGGCCACATCCCGATATAAATTCTCCAAAGGAGACGCCATCTTAAAACTAGGAGAAAAAGGATTAAAATTTCGGAGACCGAAATAATTCCGTTTATTTCGCTCCTTTTCTACCTTTCTCTGCCCAAATTTCCGTTGGATGAGGATTCCAATCTCTCTCTGTCGATGTACTCCGTCCGTTGGCCCGAATAAACCGAAACTTTCCACGACAAAACAAGACTTTTCCAAGATGTTTCCAATAAAACTTCCAAAATCTTTAGTGGTAACGGTAAAACTTTTCCAAAGATGGCCGATAACGGTACAAAAAGTGGTGATATGAAGAAGATGCCATAAAATAGTGCCGGTACATGTGTATAGCACATGGGCACAACTGTCAGTTGTGAAGAAGATAAACAATAGGACCCGGATCCATAGTGGTGCGAGGCTAGTAGACATTTCACTTAATGTATCCCTCCGCCCACGTGTTTCTTCCATGCTTGGTAGCGTCTTTGACCGCTCCCTGTTTACTTCCTCATTTGGGACGTCATTTCCATCTGTGGCGTCACTAGCATCGATATCATCGTCCATTTTTGTTGTTTCATCGATAACTTCCGCGTTTTTCACCTCCATTTGAAATTCCATCGGCGAATTTACATCTTTTTCGTCGATTTTCATCGTTTCTTCAGGAATTTCGCTGATTTCTTCAACAAATCCAATGGTTTCCATGGTAAAATTCGTCTTGTTACCATATTCTCTGGTGAATTTCATCGCATCTTCGCCAGGTAAGTATGAGAACTGCTGGTTATCGTCTGCTGCCATTTTTCTTTTAATTTCGACGTTACGGTCAGAATGCTTTCGGATTGCTTTCGTAATTATCTCAATTTCTTCTTCATCCTCAGAAGATTCGATCCAAGCATTTTGGCATCTGCAGTGTCCACAACATCTCTTCTTACGCGAAGGTAAGTTCTTTTTCTTGACAAACGCTGTCATTTCTTTTTCTTTTACAGGTTCCGATTCGGATTCTTCTGGCGATGAGTTACCCATGGACTCCAGGGTGTCTCCAGTCGTTGGAACATTGGGTCCGTCCTTGTGGTAAGTCTCATATAGTGGTCTCAGGTTTGCAACGTTTACAGAGTCCTCCACTAATCTTCCAGCTCGATTCTCGTAACTCAATCGGTATACGGTGTCCGATACTTTCGACACAATCGTATATCCCTGTCTCCATTTCGTTAAGAACTTCTTGTTCTGTCCAGGCCTGATTCGCATGTCTCGTACAAGTACTTTCTGTCCGATTTGGTACTCGTAAGGCTTCTTATGCCTTTGGTCGTAGTACTTCTTTCGACGATCATGTGCTGCTTTCAGGTTCGCCCTGGCTGTTCTTAGTTCTTCTTCTTGGCGTTCTTCCGCCTGTTGTCGAACATCCACGAGGTTTCCTGCCTCGTTATCCACAATAACTGGTCGTTCTGGAACTAAGGTGTCTACTTTAGTTCTGGGCTCCCTCCCAAACATGAGTCTGTACGGCGTAAACTTTGTGGATGAATGTACAGATGAGTTGTACGATTCCAAAACTTCATCCAGTTTTGTAGCCCAATCAGTCTGGTTCTTCGCAGGAGTTAGATACTTTTTCATAGTCTGAATAATGCTTTTATTCGTCCTTTCGGCGAGACCATTACTTTGCGGATGGTAGGCAGTTGTTGTTTCGTGCTCTATCTTGTTTATTTCCAAGAATTCTTGAGTGTTCTTCGCAACAAACGGCGTCCCTCGATCCGAAATGAGTTTCTCTGGTATCCCGAAGATTTTCTTTACGTCTTTTGCTAGGAAGTTCATTACGATTAGTGCGGTTGTGCTTTTCACTGCTTTAGCAACGCAATATCGAGTGGCGTAATCGACTGCCAACAAGATATGCTTGTTTCCTCCAACCGACGGTACTAATGGTCCAATGAAATCCATTCCCCAGCAATCACAAGGCTTTCCAATGGGCATTTCTTGAAGGAACCCTTCAGGTTTCTCCGTACCCAACTTGTGTAATTGACAAATCTCACATGAGCGCACATATTCGAATATGTCGTGCTTCATGTTATTCCAATAAAATCTTTGCCTGGCTCTATTCCAGGTCTTAGTTTGTCCCTCATGACCAGCATCGGGCTCGTCATGGCATAATCTCATTACTTCTGGGATGAGATGTTTTGGCACCACATTCACGAGTGTGGGTACGGAACTTCCGTGAAACACACAAGCGAACAACTTGTTGTCGTAATCGCAAAACAACTTATGAAGAGGTGACTCTGGTTGGTTACGCAACTCCTCACGAATCTTCAAAATCTCGGGGTCCAATTTTTGCTCCACCTTCCAATCCCATTGTAAGGTTACATTAAAGATCACACTGTCATCTAGGTCTTCCGCTTCTGGGATGGCCTTCCAGTTAACAGGCACTCCTGCTGGATATCTTGAGAGGCAATCGGCTTCGACGTGAAGTTTCCCCTCTTTGTAGATGATTTTGTAGTCGTACTCCTGCATTAGCAGCTGCCAGCGACCAAGTCTTCCTTCCAGACGTGCTGCAGTTTTCATGTAGCATAATGCGTGGTGATCCGTCACAATTGTAAAGGGCTTCTGGAACAGGTACGGCCGGAACTTGGTGACTCCATAGATTACTGCTAGGCACTCCTTATCCGTCGTACTGTAGTTCTTTTCCGCGTCCCTTAGAACTCTGGAGACACTTCCAATGATCTCCTTTCTTCGTTTATCCTCTGACTTCTGGTAAAGCATCGCTCCAATTCCGTATCCACAGGCATCAGTATGCATAAATATTGCAGCCTTCGGATCATATACGGCAACCAATGGAGATTTCGACAACATATTCTTTAGCGTGCGGAATGCATTCTCGCAGTCAACTGACCATTCGAACGGTATATCTTTACCCGTAAGGTCTGACATTGGCTTCGCTATGTTGGCAAATCCAGGTACATGCTTTCGATAATAACCCGCCAATCCAAGAAAACTTCTGATTGCGGTTACATTGTCAGGAACTGGGAAGTTCTTTATGGCGACAACCTTATCTGGATCTGGCCGAATTCCATCAGGCGAGATCAGGTGTCCCAAATACTTCACTTCTTGGAATCCAAAGAAGCATTTCATTGGATGCAACTTCAGGTTTGCTGTCCTCAGCAGGTCCAAGATAGTTCTCAGTCTTTCCAAAAATTCTTCGAACGTTCTTCCAAACACTACGATGTCGTCAAGGTAGACAAGGCACGTTTCCCATTTGTGCCCGGCGAGTAGGATGTCCAATGCACGTTGCATAGTGGCAGGAGCGTTTCGGAGTCCGAAAGGCATTCTTACGAACTCGAACAATCCTCGATGAGATGTAAATGCGGTCTTCTCGATGTCGCTTTCTTCCATCTCGAACTGCCAGTATCCACTCTTCATATCCAGCGTTGCGAAGTAGCATGCTCCTCTCATGGAGTCTAATGCATCATCAATCCTCGGTAATGGATAAGTGTCTGCCTTTGTAATCGCGTTCAACTTCCGATAATCTACACAGAAACGGTAGGAGCCATCCTTCTTCTTTACAAGGACGATGGGCGATGCGTACGGCGATTTCGATGGCCTTACAACCCCAGATTTCTTCATCTCCTCTAGCGTCTCATCAATTACGATGCGTTCCCCAGGCCCGCATCTTCGTAACGTGTCTCGAACAGGTAGATTATCTCCAGTTTCGATCTTGTGTTTGGTCAGATTCGTAGCTCCCAGGTCCTTAGATGAAAAGGCGAAGATCGGTTGGAACTCCTTCAGTAGGATCATCAACTCTTCTCTTTGATCATCTGTCAGTTCAGGACCAAGTTGAATTTCTTTCTCAAAATCAACGGGTGCTTCTCCGATGTCTCTAAAGTTTTCCTCTTCGGAAACTTTGCAGGCTTGCTCTTCTTCTAGTTCTTCTAGAAGTTCGAAGTGTCCAATAGTCTCGCGGTCTCCAATCCCCACGGACTCCAGTGTGGTATTCAGGAGTTGGACTTCCAGTTGTGATGTCCCATTCCCTTGTAGCACACTGCTGGCCACAACGATGCCTTTTCTATTAAAGAGACTATCGTTCGTTTCAATCATGAGTACTTCGTTTTCCTCAATGATTCGCCCTGCAGCTACTTTGAGGTTCAAAGCCTGGCCCGGATTTAACGTAATCCTTCCTTGGGCTTTTACGCAGCTTTCCTCTCTAGCTTTTATGGCATAGGAGTTATCCAGATGGCTATTCTGAGCACATCCCTCCTCTTTTAACTCTTTGAAGAAATTCCAGGGAAGGCTACTACGCGCACTTCCTTTCTTCAACAATTCTCGTGTTCCTTCGTAGAACATCTCATTAGCAAAGTAGATCTTGGAGGTCTTCATGGAAATGATGAGATCAAATGCAGCTCCCAGGTCTCTCCCCAGCAGTGCTTCTCGTTTTCCATCTATGATGAGCATCCTTGCCGTTACTTGCTTTCCGTTCAACTCGAACGTTGGCCACAACTGACCAAGTACTTTAATCGGTACCCCTCCTACTGCGCCTAATGCAGGTGCGTTCCGGATTGGTCCATATCGAAGTCCGTACTCTTTGGCCATTGTGCCTGACAAGATAGTGAACCCAGTTCCGCTATCCGCCAAAAATCGAACTGGTGTGCCGTCAACCTGAATGGTAATCTTGGCAACGCTCTCATCGGGCGTAGTATCTCCTACCTCGATGAGTTCGCATGAGGTGAGTAGGCTGTCTACAGTGATTTCGACACTCTTTCGACAACAAGCCCTACTCCTCAATAAATCTCCAACTTCAACGGATTCAATAACCTCGCTGTTCGCAGGGATCCTGCTGGTATCATCTCCTCTACCGATAGCTGCATTTACAATAGCCTTCTTGGATTTCTTAGCATCAGTTTCGGCCTTGCCCGAGGCAATAACATTGGATGTTACATCTTGAGGGATTTCCTGAGCAACATTGCTTATCCCCGGTATACACGCCGCAGAATTCTGTTGGGTTCTTCCCTCAATTCCGACTGGCACCGCAGAATTCTGTTGGGTCTCTCCCTCAATTCTGTCTTGATTAACTCCAGTTTCCATGGCTTCCACAATTCTCTTTGCTTCCTCCAAGCTATTCGCGTAAACTACCATAGCTTTCGTAGGTGACCAGATGATGGGTTCCGGAAATATCTCCTCGATGATTTCTCCCCTTCGACCAGTATCCTTTCGCAGCTTCTTATATTTTCGTGAATTCCGTTGTCGTTTTCCATTCGTAATGCCGACTAACAACTCCGACGATTGCTCAGGGAGTCCTTGAGTGTCCAAATCACATGGTCTCTTCGGTGCTCCAGCCTTTGGTCTAGTTGTGGCGACATTCGAAATGCCGACTAACAACTCCGACGATTGCTCAGGGAGTCCTTGAGTGTCCAAATCGCATGGTCTCTTCGGTGCTCCAGCATTCCGTCTAGTTTTAGTGACATTGGTAGCTTCGCTCACGCCCCTATTCCCCCCCAACAAAGCTTTATCCACAATGTTTCGGGAATTGGCGATCGCTGTTTCGTTTCGATTTTGTCGTTTTCCAGAGGGTTTTCCGTTCTTAAAGGGCGGTAGGCCCCTCTTTACTGCCACCCTTTCTAGTTTAAATCAGCCGGGTTTTCCTCTCGCAGGAACTTCTTCTGCCCGTTCTCGCTGACGACAAAATACTGCTGGCCATTTCTTCCAGTGGCCATTCCATGTTGAACAAGTCCAACGGTTCCATCCGCAACTACTTTCTTTGGGCAGTTTCTTGAAAAGTGACCCTTCTCGTGACAGTGATAACACTCTACCGTACTGAGATCTTTCAGGGTTTTACTTCCATCTTGCGTTTGCTGACCATTGTAGTTCTTCTTCTGCGGATATCTTTGGTTCCATTTACGACCTTGTTGCTGATTCGAGTTCTGGTTGGTCTTCTGTTGCGCTTGGTTATTTGAATTTGATGGAGTCGAGTTGTTCGTTGGGTCCGCTTGATCTTGAGTAACAACCGCGTAAGAACGTCCTCCGTCCATTACTGCTTGCGTCTGTTTGGCATTTTGGCGTTGGTTATTCTTCTGTGGACCCTTGGAGACCTGGGTCGTCGTTTGTTGACCCATCGTTCCTTCCGGTATCCATAACCCATCAGCCATCAAAACTTCCTCGGTATCCTTGATATATGTAGTGTACAGCTTCAGATTGCTATTCGGCGCATTCTGTGTAGCATTACGTATAATCGGATGAAGTTTCTGCCGAAATTCCACAATCCGGTATTTGTCGGTTACCCCCGGTAACACTTTTCTACTCAAGTCAAGGTAGCGACCCAAAAACTGATTGGTGTCCTCTCCTTTCCTTTGGAGCATGGTATCCAACCTCAGCTTCAGTTGCACTAACTCGTCTCGACGTCCAAATCTTTCAATTAACTCGCTTCGAATGAAGTCCCACGTGGTCTTTCCTCTATTCTCTTTATAGAAATTGGATAACCAACGTACTACGTCCCCTTCTACCGCTTTACGTAGGTAGTAGGTCTTGTGGACGTTGCTCCAGTCCTCCAGATCTGCGATACTCTCGTAGTCCTCCAGAAAGGTGTATACAGACGTCAATCCTTTGAAGGTCTCCAGATTCCGGAGTGGGTGAAGACTCTTGTACTTCCCATCCAACTCCTCACAGGTCCGATGACGATTGCAAATTGGATTTCCTTCCAGCTCTTCTACGCTGGGACCCTCACTTGTTAGGCTTTCATCCTCTAGCTGGTCAGGGTTCTCTCTCCGTAGAATAGGAGTCTCAGGTAGGCGACCTCTCTGGGTCCCTCCACTCTTCTTCAACATGAGCGGCGTCTGGAATACATTAACCTGTCTTAGGTTTTCAGCGTGGGCCGACGAGGGCTCCCCTTCAGTGTCCAATCCAGGAATCACTGTATGACGCTGAGATTCAGCGTGGGCCGACAAGGGCTCCACTCCGGTATCCACTTCTCGGACTACCGTATGACGCTGAACTGTACTTACACCACGCCCGCTCCGGAGTAACATCGATCCTGATGGTTGCTGGGCTTCGAACCAGGCCATCAGTCTCTCCCGTCTTTCAGCACTTAGATTTTGAAGGATACCTTCAAGTGGATCTTCTCCATCCATTTGGTTTGTATCGTCCTTCTCCCGTGTCTTCGACTTCGATTTCGGTCTGCCTTTCTTTCCTTTACCACCTGGTGTAACTCCGACATCATTGGTATTCTCTACTGGATCTGTAGTGAGGTACCCCGCACCTCCACCATTTTGTAACATCCCCGTTTCCGTAGGGTTAGTAGAGAGATCTCTACTAGCCATCTAGAAGTGTCGAATGGATGTTGATGATTAAGTCTTTCGGTCTATTGGCTCCTGTGTTGCTACTTAACCACCAGGGACACAAGGGTCGGTACCTCAGGAGACCTGTGGTAGAGAATATTGTAGAGATGTCGTCTTACACTCGGCTGCTGGAGACTTCGTTGTCCGGCGGAAACATCGGCTACGTGGCGGCTATAATCCTAAGTCCCACTCCCATAAAATGACTGAGTCCACACATTGAATTCGTATGATGAAAATGCTCTTTTATTCAATAAACAGAGAGTCCTGTAGATTGAGAGATATCGCATCGGTCTTAAGCATAAAGACGGTCTGTCCGATCTGCCTGATCTATCCGATCTGTCCTCTCAATCTACAACCTCTTGTATTTATACTCAAAATACAATGCAAACATCTGATTATGATAACAAAGGCTCCAGGTGTGTCCAAGTCTCTTGGACACACTCGGACCTAGAAGTGAACTATCACTTATCAAGAAAACGAAAACATCTATAAGATGTATAAATTATAACAATACAGAAGGATGTACGATCATCCTCCTATTAACAATTTGTAAAGATTCTCACGTCCAAAAGTTCTGCATCGATGGTTCTTCTAGGATCTATCCTATTAACCATCGATGTAGTACTTTTGGGCTATTCTTCTCATCTTTGGAGGGCAGGGAGTCATCGTCGTAATGACCTCCCGGCCACCCCCAAGCATGAGGTGAGAACCTTTCATCGATACAACTTGATTACAGGGTGTTTACAAAAACGGACGAATTCTAAACGGTGAATTCGTTACAAAACATTCTTTTTTACAGAATTAAACAATATTTATAAGCAAATTTGCAGAAATTCTACCCCGAAACAGCTAAAATGGGACTTTTCAACTCTGCTATTGTAGTATAATCATAGCAATCTGTAAATCATTATTGTATGATGTTGTCCCGAAAGTTCTCTGTAAGATTTAAGTCCGGGGACACCCTGGCCATTCGAGAGTGGTGATATTCTGATTTCGTAACCATTGATTCCTTAGATTACTGGAGTGAACTGGTGCATTTTCTTGCTCGAATGCTAAGCTAACGCTAGGAAATCGACTTTGGCAGGTCAGTAAACACTATCATAATATTGTCTGATAATAAACATTATTTTTTGGTTGGTTCAAATGCGCTAAATACTTCGCATATTGTTAGGCCACCACCACCGACATATCTGAGTGCGTGAAAAAATTCAATCTCGATGATTCTGACGGTTTTTTTTTCTTTCTTCATATTGGAAGGATGTTACGAGAAAAGCACAATATTTTTCTAAACAAAATTTCAGCAGTGGGGGAGCCTAATATTATGGGGAACATTTAGTGCCTTTCAAACGAGCAGCTTAGTTTTTGAAACGCGAGCTTAGCATTTATTTAAACCCAAATAAATATCAGTGATTATCAGACAATGTTACGAGGGTATGTACTGCCATATTACATCGCTTCTATAGCATTTGCTTAGTATTCCAGCAAGAAAATGGCCCAGTTTCCTCCAATAACCTAACGAAGGAATGGTTACGGAACCAAAATATCACCGATCTCGAATGGCCGGCGTGTCTCCCGGACTTAAATCCTGATGAAAACGTTTGGGACATCATTGTATATGATGATTAAGCAGATTGCCATCATGATAATACAATATCAAAGCTGAAAATTGCCATTTTAGCTCCTTTTCAGTAGAATTTCGGTAAATTTGCTTATAAATATTGTTTAATTCTGTAAAAAAGAATGTTTTAAGTTTTGAAACATCATAACAGTCGTATACCTTACTATTTTTAATGATTCAGCATGTTATTTTGTCACAATAATTAATAAAAGTGAAAAGTTCATTAGTGCGTCTATAATTATGAAACGGTCATTTTCCAGTTTTTAATTTTTTTAATTTTTACCTTTTAAAGAAAAAAATTTCTGCCTAGCAGAAAGTTTAGAATATAAGATGATCTCTTTATGCTGAAAATTTCAGGTGAATCCATTGACTATAACTCGAGTTATAACCAATTTTTGGGGTGCGTCTATATATATGAAACGCACTGTATTACAGTTTATTTGTAAGATGAACAATTTTTTTAAATGCATTTTGAAATTCTTTAACAAGTTTTTTTTTTAAAAAATATTTTATAATTATTTTTTTTACGTTGTCATTTGTGGAGGAGAATGAAAGATAAATTACCATATTTGCCTTTCTAAGGTGGTTTTGAAGTGCATTTTGATTATTTTGGCTTTCAGATGCAAAATCAAGAGAAACTTGAAAGTAGTTTAAAAACAAAAAATATAACTTAATCATTTAAGGGTTATTTTATGTTTATACCTTTATATGGAAAAAAATCCATCTACTTAAAGTTGAGACATTTTCAGGGTAGAAAAAAAATCCTAATTTTTATTTAAAAAAAAACAATAAAAATGGGATTGTTTTTATTTAAACCACGACTTAGAAAAGGCAGTATTTTCCATTAAATATCCTATGATTGTTTAAAATGTGCTATTTAATTGTTTATTAACTTTATAATTAAAATTATTAACATTTTCTAGAAAAAAGTAGTCATTTTCAAATTTTGGTTTAGTTTTTACTGCTTAGGTAAGTAATGAGTATATTATTTTTTTGCTGATAACATACTAACAAATAATAAATAATGAAGCAAATTTAATGAAGTCTCCATTTTTTATTTTAAAAAAAATAAAACCTCAATTTTTTATTTTTATTAAAAATCATTTAATTTAAATCAATCCACCCGGGTATATCCGAAGCTACGGAATTCTGTGTTTTATACTGACCCCATAAGAAGCTTATTTGTCTTTTAATTTTGAACTTCTGAAAAACAGAATAATCAGAGTTTGAAAATCACCTGTTCATAAAAAAATCTTAATCAGGCATATAACGCCTACTTCTGAAATGTCATTAGAGACTAATAGGTATTTTTTATTTTAAAAAAAACACAAAACAGCAATTTATTACGTCTAACGAATACTTTAAATACAAATGTAAAACATAAAATCATATTTGATTCATATAAGAATAACTAGCACAGATGTAGTGCTGGGTTTTTGCAAGATGGCGACTATGTTTCTCCCACTCAGATTTTTGGTTTCACTATTTAAGTCATGTGATCTTGTTTTCCCTTATTTTAACCTCCTTAAGTTGCAACCCCCACAGCTCCCTGCTGCTTAAAACATTGCACCGTCTTTGCACTCCCAAAATGCGCCCTCCATACCTCCTGCGCCCCCGAGTTACTAGGGTTGCGGGTCCCCAGATACGCCCCTGGTAGACCCGTGCAGTGAGTCAAACCACAAATTTCTAAAATTTTAACTGTCTAGTTAGTAAAATTGGCAAATACATCCCTAATTAATTTTGCCAAGGTTTATGCTATCATCATTGAGATATTTTGCTTAAGAGGAGGCTACAGCCCCGAAAATTATTTCGAAAAATCTCCACAATCAAGTGTTCCGTTGATACATGCAATTGAATGGCAGATAATTGTAATGATACAGTAGTTATATAATAAAAGGGGTTATTGTGTTTCTCTTGGGGCTTTTTATTGTTGACATTATTGATGCCAACTGTAATAAATGCAATGAGAAAGTAGTAATTTATTCGTTTTGAGTTAGCAGTAATTCAGTTTATGTGTTTACTGTTTTTTGTTTTAAGGGTCATGACTTTTCAGTAATGAAATGGTTTCATTTTCTGTTTGTAACCTGTTATTAAAATGGTACAGTTTGGTAATCAGAACTCAAACAAATAAATAAATTGTAGTATCCGAGTCAATCAATAAGTTGTCAGCAAGTGGAAGTAAAAAAAAACGCGCAGGCAAGCGGGGACCTAAACATTTCAAAGAGGGGAAAAAGGGGACTTTTTGCCGAGTTTCTTCTAAAGCCTGGAACACACAAGAGCGGCATTCCGCCAAGAAAAAAGAAAATAGGAAAAAGAAAAAAAAAAGTCATTTTCTTTTTCTGTGTCTGTTGTTCACACATAGAAACAGAAAATTAATGAGGAAAGTTGTGGGCACCCTCTATTGAGCAAGAAAAGAAACATTATATTTAGATCTATTGCCAAAATGGATTCCAATTTGCTTTTTTTTGTCATGTCACGTCATGCTTCTTTCTGATTGGTGGGAATTTGAACGGAATATTTTGAGAACGGAAAAAGTTCAGCTTTGTTCAACTCATTTTTAATGAATTTTCTGTTCAGTTTTTATGGAAAATTGTCTCATTTAAATATTCTGTTATTATTTTCTGAGCGGAATTCCGCGTGTGTGTTCCAGGCTTTAGTGCTTGTTGTAGTTGTTTTGTTGACAAGTTGCAAGTTGACAATTGACTGATGATACTAGCACCAGGAGACTCTCGTTTTCCTTGGCCGCGTGCCGCAAAACGTGTAAGTTTTGCCACCGGACGGCGTTTGCGGTCGCGTCTGACGTTTTTTGTGTCCACAGCCGCGTTCTCGTGGCCCGTGTGATTCCTCAGGTGCGTCTCGCGGCCAAAGAAAAGGAGAGTCTCCTGATGCTAGTATCATCAGTCATAGGTCAACTTATATTTTCCGACATGTAGACACACCAACAAAACAACTACAACAAGCACAAAAAACCTCGACAAAAAGACTTTTTTCCCATTGCGTTTGCGGCTATACTGCTTTCTGTGCAGTAGAGACGCCGGCCACACACTCTGGATGCCAGACGTATACGCATAGAAGGAATTGCTCACGTAAAGAACCGTTGAAAGCATTCCTGTTGCAGGCCGCCAGGACGCATCTAGACGCCGTCCGCAGACGCTCCAGAAGAATCCCACTTTTAAATTCTTCTTTTAGTTTAATATCTGTAGGCCTGTATATCCTATGGGTACATAGACCTTCTTTCTAGCCTATAATATTGGGCAACATAAGCCACGAAGCTAAACTTGAAGATGTTAGCTTAAAACATAATTGCTCATTTGCTGCTATTGTTCACTCGAAACGTTTGAACTATTGAGACTTCTTGCGGGTCGTTTTTTTATAGTAGTAATAAAAAAAATATGCAAATGAAGTGTAAATATGCATTTATTATTGCAGGAAATGAATTTCGTCTGTGTTTTTTTTTACTGTTTTACATGAGACGTTTGGGGGGTGAAATGGCATGGAGTCTAATGAGTGACAAACAAGTGGCGCCCTTAGTTTTAAAATATGCGTCAAACGGCCATAACCCTCTGAACAGGTTTTTTTATTATTTAGATTTGAATAATTACTTTGAAAGCAGCTCAGAAGTCCTGTGAAAGAGAGACCATTTAGTTCAAAAACAGCATATATAGAAATGCATTGTCAAAATAAACATTTATTCCCTGTGATACGAGAATCCGCCCCATTTGAATATAATGAATTCAATTGCAACATCATTATACATGTATATATGTGGTAGAAATCTGAGCAGCCCAAAATAATCTGCAGCCATGGCAGCATTATCCAGGGCAAACATGTCAAACTTGCGGCCCAGCCGCTATAACAGTATGTAACAAAAGTTTTAATAACAATTTCGTACTGTGCTTTTCGGAATAAACCTACGTTTCTAAAAAAAAATTGAAGTTTTTTTTTGTGCGGCCCACATAAACTTAGGCCCTGTTTATTTGGCCGTGTTAACCTTTGGGTTTGGCATGCTTGCTCTAGGGCATGCTGTGGCAGCAATCTCCTCCGAGTATCCTGCAGCAAGTGTCTTTCCTATTTTTTAAATAATGGCGGTAAACGCCATTAATCAGTGTTGCAGGAAGAAAGTGTTAGAAAGAAATGAAAGAAAGATGAGATCGGGGGAGGAAAAACACTTTTTTTGGCAACCTAACCTAAACGAATGTAACCTAACTGATCCAAATCTAATCTAACTGAACCTAACCTAACCGAACCAAACCAAACCAAATCAAACCTACTCTAATTTACTTTCAAAGAGATAAAGTGTTTCCTACTCCCAACTTTTTTTCGTTAGGGCAAATGGTTTTAGGGCAAATGGTTTTAGGGCAACTGTCCCTTTAGGGCAAATGGTTTTAGGGCAACTGTCCCTTTAGGGCAAATGGTTTTACTGCAACTGTCCCTTTAGGGCAAATGGTTTTACTGCAACTGTCCCTTTAGGGCAAATGGTTTTACTGCAACTGTCCCTTTAGGGCAAATGGTTTTAGGGCAACTGTCCCTTTAGGGCAAATGGTTTTAGGGCAACTGTCCCTTTAGGGCAAATGGTTTTAGGGCAACTGTCCCTTTAGGGCAAATGGTTTTAGGGCAACTGTCCCTTTAGGGCAAATGGTTTTAGGGCAACTGTCCCTTTAGGGCAAATGGTTTTAGGGCAACTGTCCCTTTAGGGCAACTATCCCTTTAGGGCAAATGGTATTAGGACGACTGTCCCTTTAGGGCAAATGGTTTTAGGGCGACTGTCCCCTTAGGGCAAATGGTTTTAGGGCGACTGTCCCCTTAGGGCAAATGGTTTTAGGGCGACTGTCCCCTTAGGGCAAACGGTTTTAGGGCAACTGTCCCCTTATGGCAAACGGTTTTAGGGCAAGTGTCTATAAGGTAAACGGTTTTAGGGCAAGTGTCTATAAGGTAAACGGTTTTAGGGCAAGTGTCTATAGGGCAAACGGTTTTAGGGCAAGTATCTATAGGGCAAATGTCCTGTTAGGGCAAGTCCAAAAATGTCCCACACCCAAGTCGAACAACTTGAAAGTCGAACCGTCTCTGGAACGGATTGTGTTCCAAGTTTGAGGTTCCACTGTTTTCAGGTACATTTCTAGTTTCTTAGCCATTTTCCAACATGAATATCGAATCAAGAGTATATTCAATAAAACGTTTTTGGAACTCTTGTTAAAACGAGGTTTGCTGCTGGCCAGCCTTCTCGTGCATCAAAGTTGAACATGTTCAACGTCGCGAAATCAAACTTTTAGATGCTAGCAATTAAATGAAGCAGCTTCTTTGGACGTTTTTACTGGCGAATTTGCTTGTGCCTAAAAGAAGCCAGCGACTAGCGTCAAAAGTAGGACCTCGTTTTCTCCGAGCCTTGCCATTTTTGCAAATCGTTAGCTAACAATCAGGGTTGTTTGATTTAAATCATAATTTAAATCAATAAAAAATTCTTGATTTAAATCACTTATATACAAATTTGAAATTTCACAGAACAAAACTTTTTTTTCACTTTCTGCCTAATTTATTTTTTGTTATTTGACTTGATGTCCGAGTTGAATACCCCATGCACACATACATTTTTTGGATGTGCGACGCCACTGCATCGCTGCATGTTCAAAAACGCATCAGTGCATCGGGCCAAGGCAGCAAAACTTGTTACTACTGTGTTTAAAGTACTCAACATGAATGAAACAGGCCACCAACCAATGCAGTCACGGAGTTTCAAGATTTTTTGACACCCTGTAGTAACAGAAAGGTGGAACACCCCGTAGAAATTCCTTTCTGTCAGTATGGCACCCCTTGATGCACAGATGTCCAAACTTGGGTGGCCCGAATTCTAGTGAATTCGAGGAACCTTGAGAAATTGGAAAAAGAGTCCCAAAAATACCTTTCCTTATTAGGCAATAGTCTCAGCCACGTCACAATTTGAACTGATATTTCAATTTCAAGTTTATTCATTTTATTAAATTATTTGTTTAGAGTTAGTCAGTTAATGTTCTACTAATCATGATTTAAATTAATTTAGGCCTACAATTATATATATATTTTGCCAGGTCTGTTTGTGTGTGTGAGTGTGTGTGTGGAATAACATCGGAATTTATATAAATTTGAATAAATGAAGAAATGAACAGCTTTTTTTCTTTCAAGGTCAACTACTGTATATGTTGCACACTCCCCATCCAAGAACCCCATGATATTAAATTAAGAGAGGAAAGTAGTGTATAGGGGAAAAAGAGAGAGAGAGAGAGAGAGAGAGAGAGAGAGAGAGAAAGAGAGAGAGAGAAAGAGAAAGAGAAAGAGAGAGAGAGAGAGAGAGAGAAAAAGAGAGAAAGAGAGAGAAAGAGAGAAAAAGAGAAAGAGATAGAGAAAGAGAGAGAGAAAGAGAGAAAAAGAGAAAAAGAGAAAGAGATAGAGAAAAAGAGAGAGAAAGAGAGAAAAAGAGAGAGAAAGAGAGAAAAAGAGAGAGAAAGAGAAAGAGAGAGAGAGAGAGAAAAAGAGAGAGAAAGAGAGAGAGAAGGAGAAAGAGAGAGAAAGAGAGAAGGAGAAAGAGAGAGAGAAAAAGAGAAAGAGAGAGAGAAACGTGGAGGGTAAAAAGTGGGAGGGGTGACTGAAATTGAAATGAAAGGAGTAAAAAAAGGAAAAAACGACGCGCATGCACACAATTGCCTGTAATTTTGCTCCCGTCATTTATGACGGGTTACCCCACTAGTTTTATATATTGTCATGCACAGTCAATGTGACATTTGTATTCTTTGATTGCACTTCTCCGATTCAGTTCTAAAGTTCTGAAATGCATTTTCATTAAATTTGACAAGCATATAAATGATATAATGTTGTTGTTTATTAAATGCGCGCAGTATAATTGCACACAATTGGTGTATATTATTTGAAAAGTAAGTTTTTTTCATGAAAAATGTTCATTTAAAAACAAAAAAATAATAAAAAAAAATCTTACTTAAATAAAAAAAAATCCGATTTAAATGAAAAAAAAATCTGATTTTGAACAATTTTTAGATAATTTTTTAGATAATTGGCAATAAATGGGATTTTTTTTTTAAATGTCAAAGTTGTTGAAATTAAAATGAACACAAGTGTTCTGTTCGATATATTTTGCTTATTTTGTTTGTTTGAAATAAGCAAGAGAATAATTAATTGAATGGTGACCTCTTAAGCCACTCGTGACATTTAATTGTATAACATTGATGTTATTTATGACTTGCATTTCATAAATGACCACCATCCCACAATCCCCTTTTTTGATTGATTTTTCACTTTTTGGATGAATGACCACGCTTGTTTTTTTTGGTTTTTGATAAGGGATTTTTCATCCTTTTGTCTATTTAGTTGAATAAATCACAGCTGTTGTTGTTGTTAAATAGCATTTTAATTAGGAAAATTTTAATTTTATTTAGATTACTTATTAAAGTTACTGCCATTTGTTACAAACTCTAAAAGTTTCAACACTCATCAGTGTCATCACTATACTGATTGATGCAACAGAAAGCTCACCATTGGTTATTCTATCCTAAATCAATCAAAATTTTGAAATTTGTTTTTTTTTTGCTCGACGATCTTCTTCTTGAAAAATAAATATGATGTGGAGGAATATAACTATGAATTACGAACCAACAATTTGGCTAGTAGCAGGGCCGACGAGAGGGGGAGGGGAGGGGAAGAGCTGAGACAAATTCCCGGTGCCCGGGTTTAGATTTTTTTTTTACAAATCACAATCCACTTTTATTATTTGTGATTTTATTGCATAATTTCTTTAATCTCTTTAGCGGTAATCGTAGTATGTAGTAATTAGAGGTGGGACGAAATCTAAAATGTCTCGAATCTGAATCCGAATCCGAATAGGTTCTCGAATACCTCGAATCTAACGAATCTCGAATCTCTTATATAAGAATCCTTTACTATTCATTAAGAAGATACAAATAAATGAAATAATATTAAATATTAAATTATTATTAAAAAAACAGTGTGGCACTCAGGGTCGCCACAAGGGTCGCCACCGAAATTTCATCAATCGCCGGTTTTTTTGTTAGTGAATGCTTCTATTGGGTGTCAAATGGAGTTAAAACTAATTTTACCAAAGTTTTTAACAGTTTTTTTAAGGTTAGGATTCGAAAGATTCGAAAGATGAAAAAAGTGCGAAGATTCGTGTTCTCGAATATTTTTCAAGATTACCGGGATTCCGCCAAACTCAAGTCGACTGAACACTTTGTGTTTTAGCTGTTATCGTTGAAAACAGCTAAATTACAACAAAAAGGGTCTTGATGATTTTAATTTATATTTTAGAACTAGTGGGGTAACCCGTCATAAATGACGGGTGCAAAATTCACAGGCAATTGTGCCCAGCATTAGAATTTATTTTCCTCCGCCCTTTAATGGCGTCAGACCAACTAACAAACCAATTAGAAATTGATGACATTCATAAAAGGGCTGAGCAAAAGAAATTTTAATGCTGGGCACAATTGCCTGTGATAAATTCTAGTTTAATTTTGCTACTATTATCCCCTCCCCTTTTTATATTTGAAAGAGAAAATGAGTTTTTCATTTTCTCTAGTGTGCGCATGCGCGTCGTCAATTTCAGTCACCCCTTCCACTTTTTCCCCCTCCACGTTTCTCTCTCCCCCTCTACACTTTCCAACCTTTTCCCCCATTCCAATTTAATATCACGGGGTTCTTGAATGGGAAGGGTGCAACATATAGTTGACCTTGAGAAAAAAAAAGCTGTTCATTTCTTCATTTATTTAAATTTATATAAATTCCGACGTGCTTCAAGGGTTTTGTACAGTGTTACTCAACACACACACACACATACATACACAGACCTGGGATATTATATATATAACTAGTGGGGTAACCCGTCATAAATGACGGGAGCAAAATTCACAGGTAATTGTGCGCATGCGCGTCGTTTGTTTCCTTTTTTACTCCTTTCATTTCAATTTCAGTCACCCCCTCCCACTTTTCTCCCTCTCCCCCTTCTACACTTTCCAAACGAAGAGTTCAACATATAGTTGACCTTGAGAAAGAAAAAAAAAGGGTTCATTTATTCAAATTATATAAATTCCGACGTGCTTCAATGGTTTTGTTACTCCACACACACACACACACACACACACACACATACACAGACCTGGGATATTATATATATAATAATTGTATATTTTCGTATTATTATATTACAGAATAAATAAAGAACAATTTATATCTACACGTAGTTTTTTTTTCTGTCATGGGGCTCATAATTATTTTTTTCTCGGGGCCCGGCCCCACTGGTCTCAGAGGGACCAATCGATATTATCGATATCCAGTGATTGAAATGGTTTATAAAATTGTATATTAATTATGAAATTATTAAATCAGTACCCGATAGTAATTACTTACCAAACATCAGTTTTTATTTTTGCTCAATTTTTTATGTTTTTCAGACTTAAAAAATAATGTTGGCTTGCAGAAGGTATTCCGCGAGCGCAGCGAGCGAAAAAAAATTAGTAATTTCTTTTTGGGCCATCTTAAAATGTTTTTTTCGTTGGTGACACCCCAAAACGTGGCACCCAGGGCGAATCGCCTCTATCTATGCTACTGGTGTTAAGGTGTTAAGAATAATATATTAGCATCTTGTCAATTTTGTAAAAAAAATGACTCAAGAGCCAACTTACCGCCACTACAACTCTCCAAATATACTGAAAAATGACTCTGTGAAGGTTTTACTCGATCGTAATCTTAATTAACAAAATCAAACATGTGAGCGCAGTTTAGCCATTGGCGGATCAGACTGTTGCACAATGAATAATAACATTGCATCTGTGCCCCATTGCTCCCAACCTAAACCCAACCGTTGCCAACTTTGCAGAGTTTCATTTGGCACACATGAAAAACAGTGAGTTATTCATTTTTGTTTTTTAAATATAAAAATTTCTGGTGGTGGCAGTGGCGCCTCCAAAAGCTCTGCGCTCCTCCGCCACTGCGTAGATTGCTCGCCTGAACGCTACGCCACTGTGTAAAGATAATCCTTGAGTGCTGGTGGGACTGCTTCATTGTGATAGTTTAGCTCATCGTAGATCAGAAATTAGTTTATGTATGTTTAAGAAAATTGTACGTGGTCAATGTCCCAAACCGCAGTCTAAGGATATATGTAAAGCATTGTATGTGGGAAGGGGGTGATCACTCAAGAAAAATTTGAGAGATTTTTGCCAAGACTAACTTATTATTAGTGTTTTTTCCTAGGGTTATATGACAAACGACAGTCGAATGCGCTTCCTAAAAAGGCTATTGATGATGTAATTAATGAATTGTGGGTTTAAATTTTCATGACTGCATTTGTATTTGTTGTTTATATTTGCAATGCAGGTTATTTTTTGTAGTTATTATATATATTGACAATGCATCTAGCAGCACTTGGATCTTAGGATCCCTCTGATATAGGCCAACCAACTGCTTGCAGAGTATTTTTTGTAATTGTGTACCTGAGAAAGGTTTGTTTTTAACCAGGGAATATTTGTGTGGGAGTATCTATGTTTTGCTTGGGTGGGTGGGTCTTCAGTGGTCCTTTTATATATATATTTATTGTTTTGCGGTATTTTGTCATGAGTTGTTGTGAACCTTAATTATTTATGTTGATTTTTTTTTTCTAATTTAAAAAAAGTTGTTTACTTGAGAAATGTATTGTTTTGAACTGAGCTAAGCTCTTAAGCAGAGAAGTGGCATAGAAAAATAGGATTAAATATGTTTTCGAGACTCGGTTGTGAGTTTTTAACAAGAAGGTCAACTAATAATAGAATTCAACCAATTGGGAATTCGCAAGAAGAGTGTCCATGAATGTGTTTTTAGTGGTGCGTTCGTATACCTGTTAAAAACTCTTGAGGCACTGCATAATTTTTGGGGTGTTATTTACAATCAACCCTATGTTATTGGTATCTTGATCCAACACTGGATCTCGGAAGACGACTAGAAGATTTTTGAGGGCACTTGTACCTTTCTGGCATTTTTATTATTATTATTTTATGATAATAATTAGAAATATTTTTTTCTACCCTGATTCCAGGGGTGTTTGGAAAAGGGTTTCATCGCCACCAAGTCACTGGCGTAGCTAAGTCATAAATGGCGGGAGCAAAATTCACAGGCAATTGTGCCCAGCATTAGAATTTCTTTTCCTCCGCCCTTTTATGATGTCAGACCAAGTAGCAAACCAATTATAAATTGATGACATTCATAAAAGGGCGTAGGAAAAGAAATTCTAATGCTGGGCAAAGTTGCCCGTGATAAATTCTAGTTTAATTTTGCTACTATTATCCCCTCCCCTTTTTATATTTGATTCTATAGATTTCTGGTGTGCGCATGCGCGTCGTTTGTTCTTTTTTTACTCCTTTCATTTCAATTTCAGTCACCCCCTCCCCCTTTTTCCCCTCCCCTTTTTCCCCCTCCCCGTTTCTCTCTCTCTCTTCCCCCTTCTACACTTTCCAACCTTTTCCCCTCTCCAATTTAATATTATGGGGTTCTTGGATGGGGAGTGTGCGACATATAGTTGACCTTGAGAAAAAAAGTGGTTCATTTATTCATTTACACACACACACACACACACAGACCTGGCTTAATATATATTGCATAAATTTGCATTTTGATTTTAAAATTTGTGGGGGGGGGAATTTATTATTAGTTCTACTTGCATAAAATGAACAAATTACTAAAAAAAAAAAAGATTTGCACATTTTTGAATTTTTATTTGCATAAACGTTTTTGCCATATAACCACACTAACATAATGCAACATAGATCCTAGGATTCGTTGAATCTTTTGTTTTTACTGTCTTATTTATTGATAAAGATCATCCCAACTCAATCTGTTTGTCAGATATTCGTTCTGACTCATTTTGTATTTTTTTTTGCTGTAATATTTTTGTCATTTTTACATTGCGAATTATGTGACAAGAAATGAGTTATTTCTTTTCTTTTTTGTGTTTTCTTAATGGAGATGATGATAAATAACTCGATTTACAAGGGACTTTGTTTATTGATATTGGCAGATAAAAGTCATGCTATAAGTTTATAAATTATTGTTTAGAACCGTCAAAGAAAAAAGATATCTAAATCCTAATATTCACGTCATTGTTTTTCATTGGATATCATTTTTGTTTAAAAAAAAGATGTTAAGGCTGCCTGGCTGATCCACATGAAGCTGACAAAAGTACAATATGAGTTCGAAACAAAAAACACAACAAAAAAACGTCAGAAAAAAGTCGATTTTGAAAACAAAACAAAAACTTGAAACAAATGTCAGCAGAACTCAAGACAAAACCACAACACAAACAAATTGGGTTTGGTTTTTGTTTCTATAGCTGTCTGCCTAAACGTGAACAATAATCTTTACACGCATAGGCTGTGCACCTTTTCTGTTGTTGTTTTCATAGGCCTACTAACTGTTCAAACTGTACAGACTGAGTTGACAATATTGTTATTGTAACACCCTGTATGTTGACTTTTCTTTATTACCGTAGCCTTGGGTCCCTCATACCCCAAGTGCTGCATTTTCGCCCCTTTTCTTTACCATCTAAGACCTCAAAATGTAAGTCACTTCCTGGTTCCGGTATCTGCAGATGGATACCCATCAAGGCATGGTTCATTGGGCATGGGTGCACCTGTGTAGCTGCACATAGGCCCTAGGTATAAAAGTCCATATCTTGATTGATTCGGGGTCCATTCTCTGATATTGAAATATGAAATAACTCATTCAATGGTCTGGTGGCTAAGCAACGCCACAGTTGTAACTCTTCAACTTGTTAACCTGCATTCGACTTGACTGTTACCATTCATTCTCTTCTCGCCAGTTGTATTTACAGGGAATACCGAAAGGAATAACCCTGGCACCATTCGGAGTTACGCCTAAATCACATACACTCTCAGTGTAAGGTGGTATCCACCCCAAAATAAGAGGATCTAGACCTGAGTCCCATAACAGGGGCGCTACCGAGACAAAATGCAAACTTTCTGATGTTAATTGATTTGTGGTGGGACCTGGAATAGTTTCTAAAATTGCAGACAAAAACCAAAACAAACCACAAAAGACGCAGAAATGTTATAGAGTTGCAGAAACTCGGTGTTTCAAGATAACACTGAGTTTCTGCTTTGCGTTTGTTTTGTCAGCTTCATGATTGGCCTTTGAATTTTTTTTTTAACATACTTAAAAACAAAGTATCACAATGCATCAATACACAAAGCCAATGTTTTGTGGGAAATATATAACATCATCAGGGCAAGCATACCATCAAATCACTAAACCTGAGGGTGGGGGTGTTATTTTGATGAATGTCGGAATGGCTGGTACAACAGTAGGAACAGTCGGAATGTTATGTTTAGTTAAATTAAGATTTTTGCAGGTGGTCTGAAGGGCACAGCCCTCCCAGTTTTTAAAGAATTATTTCATCAAATTAGTTCATTGTTTTGGCTGTTTTGTGATTTGATCAATGGGAGGAATGGGTCGGAACAATGGACAAATTTGACAACATAATTCTTTAAAACTGCGCCTTCCAAGAACCTCTGCAACAAGCTTAATTGAACTATACCTAACATCCCGACTGTTCCTACTGTTGTTCCGACCCGCTTGCTAGTTCCAGACAACAGATCATTGTTAAATGGAATTCTTATTAGAAATCCCCGTATATGTAGAAATTGCCATCCAAAGGCTATTAGAGAAATAGGAGCTAGAACTGATGCATATTGGGGTCGTTTTTTCCAAATGTATATAGACTATTCCAAGCACACAGGCATCTGTAGACAGTTTCAGAATTTCTTTGGCTCCGCCCTTTTATGAGCGTCATCAATTTCTAATCGGTTTGTTACTGGTTCTGGTGTCACATGTCCCGCCCTTTTTTATTTCTAATTGGTTGATATTTAGTCTGATGCTCATAAAAGGGTGGAGCGAAAGAAATTCTGAAGCTGTCTACAGATGCCTGTTGGCCAGCACATCCTGTAGTTCTGTTTTAGGACGAGTTCAATTTGATGATGATGTCTATGCCTCGTCTCAGACTGGCAATTAGAAAACGGGATGAACAGAAGTTGGCTCCGTCCTTTTTATGACGAACGCAACAACTAATTGGTTGGTTATGTAGTCTGACGTCACATGTTCTGCCAATTTTCAACGTGGAGCCACACAACAAACCAATTAGAAGTTGCCGTTCGTCATAAAAAGGGCGGAGCCAACTTCTGTTCATCCCGTTTTCTAATTGCCTGTCGTCTCACTGACAACCATTTGTGATTGGGAATTGTTCTCCCCTGCCACATGGCTCTCGAGCTGATTGTAGGTGTACTTGATTGAATTGAATTGAATCATAATACTGTAGCACACTATTCTCCTCCCCTCCCCCCCCCCCCCGTAAACCTGGACAAGAAGTACGAAAATGAAGAAAGGTCTAAGAATAAAACACAGATGAACACCAATTAGCAAACACCATGACTTAAGACAGAATAGTGAAAAGGCAGTAAAATTTAAATTTAAATTTAAACTAAAAAAAAAAAAATACAAATGTTTACATCTTTTATTATTTTTTTTAATAAAAATTTTCATTATTTTTTTTACACTGGCCACTTGCTTCAAAAAATGCTTTTCTAACTTTCATCATAATTGACAGGATTTTATTCTTCTAGATTTCTTCTGATAATTTTTAAAGGAACATTCGTTGTTGGAATTCAAATGTTTGCATATTTCATTTCCGTTGCGAATCTTTTCTTTTTCTTCTACTCTTTATTGTCTTCTTTTTACGTGGGGTTTTTCTCGTGTTGTTTTTATTCAGACTGAGAAAAAAAAAAAAAAAGGAAAAGGGATTTTTCTCCACCCATTCTAATGATGAGACATATTTCTTGCAGAGCAAACATTTTCTTGTGGATGACTTCTTTTTGATAATATATATGTTCTTTTTTTTTGTTTTCTCTTAAAAATTGGTTTCTTTTCATCATAGTTGTGTTTTCTTTGAAAAATAGTTGCACTGCTATCTCGGGACTCATTTTTCTAAATTGTTCAATCTCTTTTGCATATTATATTAAGATATGTTTTTTATACTTTCTTCTTCTTCTTGTTTTTTTTTTAAAACACACTGTGGTGAATTTCAAATACAAAATACAGATGTAATGTAATGTTTGTGTTTTTTCTTCTTCATTGTTGTCACTTTACAAGATTACATTGCAAATGCCATTTTAGTAGTTTATGCAGACACATATACATAGAGTTAATAAAAAGTATACCAGAACGATAAAATATATCGATCTATCTTTAATTATAAATTAGAACTATTTTATGAATAATATTCACTCTTCTAATCCCTTTGAAAATATGCCTGCAAATCATTGCCAGATGGGCATTAAACTTATGACATACTAAATTAAGCCCGTACATTGTACGGGTAATCTAGCAGTCAAAGGTAGTGATGTTCATGTTTGCACATGATGTATTCCCACAGTAACTAATAGCTATAGGCAGGTCCGGACTGGACCACAGGGAAGTGTGGAAATTTTTGGTGCACCCCCTCAAAAATAGAAACTAAAATTTCAAAGGATGGTTTAAAGTAAACCATACAGGGGCACCATACGGCCCGTGGGCCACATCTGGCCCCACCTTGATTTTATATGGCCCATGAAGAGTTCTCCAAATCTCTCTGAATTTTACCTACCAGTATATTTCCATATTCACAGAACTTACTATATTTCAGCAATAGAACGAATAAACCAATCTCAGTGACCCTCTACTGAAAATCACTTATGGTTTTTATTAATCTTCTATCTGATCTGTCTTAAACTTAATGTTTGTTCATAAAGCGAACTTTAAAAAATGATATTCGTTACAATAAACATTATATGGTATGGCCCACGGATATATATTTAAAATTCGCTATCCCGCCCAGTCTTAATGAAGTTGCACATGCCTGGTTTAAACTTTTGTTTCCCATTTGTAACTAGCACAGAATAATGTGTCTGTCTGTCTGGTGTTACTAGTGTGGTGTTTGTGATTATGAATATGCATATATATTGCAAGAGTAGAACTATAATGCAGTGGTACAGGGTGCAGGCGCCCCCGCATGTTTTCCCCGATAACATTTTAAATTTTCAGTCCGGGCCTCCATACCAGGGGTGTAGCTAGGCAACCGCAAGACCCGCAACTGCGGGGGAGGAGGGAGGCGCAGGAGGTTTGGGGGCGCAAAAAACGAAATGAAATTTATGTATTTTCAAAAATAATGGAATAAATAAAGTGATTCCGAATCGCTCGCTTAATTTATTCAGTTAATTTCGAAAATGAATCGACTTTCATTTAATATTTACTTTTAAAAACTACATAGTTGCACCAGTAAATCTTCATAGAGATCAATGGGCACGGAGGAACAATGGTAGGAATATTCAAAAAAATTGTAGGAACAGTCGGAAGGTTAGGAAAGGTTAGGAAATTAAGCTTGTTGCAAGGGGTCTGGGTGGCGCAGCCTCCAGTTTTTAAAGATTTAATCTTATTAAATCAAATTAGTCCATTGTTCGACTGTTCCCTAATTTGATTAACGGGAAGAACGTTCGGAACAATAGACAAATTTCTTTTAATAATTCTTTAAATACTGGGGGGGCTGCGCCCCCAGACCCCTTGCAACAAGCTTAATTTCCTAACCTTTCCTAACCTTCCGACTATTCCTGCTGTTGTTCAGACCTGTTCTACCGTTCATCAAAATAGTACCCCCACCCAGTATGAGAGCTGTGTGGAGAGGTGGGTAAGGGGGCGAGGGGGCGAGGGGGCGCAACCAAGTCTAGCTAAGCCACTGCTCCATACACATATTGTCATCCACGTAACCTCGTGTGAAAGCGGCCTTACTCAATATGTGGAGTTATTTCTCACCAGTATAACAAAGGTACAAACCCTATGACATGATGACCGTGATTTGAGCCAGTATTACTCTGATGAAACATTGTACAACATGTAGCATGCAACATGACACACAATGTTTCCTCTGTGGCACCCTGTTGCATGTTGTCGCCATTGGAAACAAACGGATGACGCATGCCGCAGTCACTTCAACAATAGAGTGAAATGAAACGATATTGTCTTTCATTGAAGACCATAGGAAAAGTGAATTGTTGTGGGGCATGTGTTAGATTTCGGTGTAATAAGAATGGCGCATGCTGCGAGATTATTTGGGTGCCGCATGCACGCATACAACAGTATGCTACACGATGTTGCTTGCCGCAAATTCACATGCCACACAATGTCTCCTTGGTGTAATCCCGGCTTTACAATGTGCTGAAATTGTATGTTTCAGCATATGTGCTTATAAAACAAAAATCATATATATGAAATTGTATACAAATCCGCTCTATACTTAAAAATGCAAGGAATTTAAAAATAATTAAAATATTATTCAAACTTTCCATGGAACACACACCTTGCATAAATTTTCATTTTTGTTATGTAGGGAATTAAGATGAAAAACTGGCCATAAAAATAAATTAGGTAATTAAAAAGAAACAGTATATTTGCCAAATATGTAATTGAAATTCATTTTACCAGTACTAACATAAGCATGTTAGAATGCATACATGCGCTGTTGTAGAAAAGATTACATTAAAAGCTTAACATGGTGTCTATTCACATGGCCAGCATTTAGTGTTTTCGTTATTTTGGCAAATAATGTACAGTATATGCAAAAATATCCAAACTGTGTACTGATTCGTTAAAAAATCAAAAGTTTGCATTAGCCACACATCCATGCCATGCTATCAGTATTAAAAAAAATTATTAGTATTAGTAAAAAGTATTAGAACTTTATTAAAACAGAGGGAGCACACTAAAACAAAATCATATTCATTCCATTCAATTCAATTCAATTCACCTCAGTACACCTTCAATCACCTTAAAAAGCCATGTGGCAGAGGGGGAGGGATTGCTCCCAATCACAAATGATTGTCATTCAGGTAAAACAAGACATCATTGTTAAATTGAAATCGTCCTAACAAAGAACTATCAACTGGAAGAGAATTCCATAGTCTAATAACATTCTGGAAAGAAGACCAAAAAATATGCATCAGTTCTAGCCATTAATTAGTTCTTTTAAAGTCTTTGAATGTCCGTGTCTTCCCTTACGAGGATGTATATTCAATAAGTCATTAAGTAGGGCAATATTATCATCTGCCAGTAAACGTCCGAAAAGGGCGAGGCTTTGGTTCATATCTTCGGCCTGCTAAGGATTCCCATTTTAGTTCCTGAAGCATACAAGATACACTTTAAAGAGACTTAGGTGCCCATTCAAAATGGAATCTTGACTAACAGCTAGACGTCGCAGATCTTATCTCTCACAGTCCGGATCTGTTCCTCTGTTTAGCCGTATGAATCACAGTAACGGATCAAATATGACCAGTTTTGCAGCTAGGTTTGGTTGTACCCTCTGCCACCCCTGCTGTTTAAAACATTCTACCTCTTTGCACCCGCAAAATGAGCCCTGTAAACCTCCTGCCCCCTCCCTGCAGTTGCGGGGACTACGGGTCTTCAGCTACGCCCCTGAATCTGATGAATCAAATAAGTTTTTTTTTGTGTGATTTGTTTCATTTGTCAAACTGTCTGTGCCTTGTTGAGAGCTGCACAGTCAAAGTGAATGCGCCTGTTCTCTCAGATCCGACGGATCTAAGATCTTTTTCTCATCCAAGTGTGGATGTGGATAAGAGGCGGGGCTGGCCATAGGTCAGCTTGGGCAAATGCCAAAAGGGCCAGTAATTATTTCAGGCAGTATTCAACTGTGCCGGTTGTTTTTTTTTTTCAAAAAATATTGCCAATCCAGTATAAAGAAAAAACAGTGGGTCATTATATTTCTTGTCTCTGTACAAACTGTGTGTAGCCGGGTATTTGTTGCTTATGCATTATTGAAAGTGTAGCGCCTTTTCAAAAACGCATAAGCAACAAACACCCGGCTAATAATTTAATAAATTGGATACTAATGGTTTCCTGCATATATATACTAATGTAGGAATTACCAGCCAAAAGATTTTATGATTTTTTTTAAGAGAGGCTACATCACAAAATTACTTCAAATAATCTCTGCAAAGAGCGCTAGCATCGTTTTTCTATTGCGCCCATAGACCCAATGTTAAAGAAAAAATGTTAAACCTCAGTGAAGATAACACATTGGCGCACGTGATGATTTTTTTTTCTGGTTTTTTAAAATCATTTTTACGTATTTTTACGAGCATTTTAATGGATGTTTTTTCTTTCTTATTTGGGCGTTCTCAATGGAGTTTAACATAAGAGTTAGAAATTTGCGATTTTGAAAACGTTTTTAAAAATAGAACCGCACTTACCAATTTTTTGTCATTCTATCACTCGATCAGCATATATTTAAGGTGCACATAGCACTTTGGAAACTTAATATTGGACAACTTTAAATATAAAAAATAAACATATTGCTGTGGCTGTCTATTTTTTTAAAAAATGTTTCTTTAATATTAGGTCTATGGGCTCAATAGAAAAATGATGCTAGAGCTGTTTATGGAGATTTCTCGAAGTAATTTGGTGATGTAGCCTCTTAACGAAAAGCTCGACCAATATGAATTGGAAGTGAAATGTTCTCTCCCAGAAAAAGAGAGTTCGAAAAAGAAAAATAATGCCACCATTTATGACCACGTTCTAGGCTGGTTTGGGCATTTCTCTACCCCATTTAACCTCCAGATCGAATCTTATCACCTGTTTTAGCAGCTCATACCCCCTCCCCCCTTCTCCCCCAACTTTTTATTAATGAAAAAAAAAATCCTATACAACTGTAGTTAGAGAACGTAATAAATCCACAGTCTAGTTATGAGATTCTTGATTTCATTTTAATAAATTTGAATTTAAAAGCTTGTTATAAAATGTGGTTAAAACGATTTTATTTTTATATTTTTTTCCCTCTTCATTTCAACTAATTAATGAGCCGTGACGTATGGAAATTGCTTTCGTTGGGCTGGATACGATTTAATCATAAAATAATTTATGCATTTGTGCGTTACTTTTTTTTCTTCTGCAGTTAGGGAGGGACCTAAAACCTGCACTCATTCCTTTGAGGCTTCCCATTACTCTCTATTCCTAGTTGTTTTACATGACATTAGATATACTCTGCTAGAAATCTAATCTCAATCATAATTTGTTATAAGAAGAGAAGACTAAAGGAAAGTTTTTTAATGAAAAATAAGGAGGAAAAAATGAAACGGTTTGATTTTCCTCATGTTGTTGATCCCAAGTGCAATATTCATCATTTTAATCAGAGTTTCCTACAGAAATGTCATTTGATTTTTTTTATCTAAATGAAATGGACTCACGTAAGACAGTTTTTATTTGTATTTTTTTTTACTAATGAAGTTGAGCTTCAGCTTAAAAGCCAAGCCCCTCCCCCTCCAAAAAATATTTTATATGAGTCATCATCATCACCGGCAATTAGATATCGGGACAAACAGAAGTTCGCTTCGCCCTTTTTATGACGAACGGCAACTTCTAATTGGTTGGTTATGTAGTCTGACGTCACATGTCTGTTCCGTCCTTTTCAACGTCGAACCACACAATAAAACCGTTCGTCATAAAAAGGGCGGAGCCAACTTCTGTTTGTCCCGATTTCTAATGGCCTGTGTTATCATCTGTCCACTCAGTTTAATTAGATTTTATCGAGTTTTTTTATGTTATGTTTAATGTCACGACCCTTTTGCATTGTTTTATTTACTGTAGTTTTTTTTGCAAAAATACTCTTGAGGTTTTATGCTTAGAAATCCTACCAACTTTTTTATGTTGTGATTTTTTTTAAATCAAAACGTTATAAAGGCCAATTTTAGCATATTTACAACATGTATTTAGAACATTAAACACAACAAATTAGCAATTCAAATATCTCAATGAGAATAGAAAGGACAAGGTCTGTGTAGTTGACTTTAATACAATGTGCAGTAGAATGAATATTTTATGAGGAGAAAAATGGATTAATTTTTTTAAAAAAATGAAGTTACGTTACAGCTAGTCCACTGGTGTAACTTTGGTCCACTTTTTTTCTTAATATATTTTTGTTTGCTCTTCATTTGTTTACATGTAAACCATTTAAATCATTAAGAGCCTAGATACACGTCCATCTTGATGTTTTGAGCAGAAGACAAGGAGATACATGAGTGTTACTATATGGTGTTACTAAACTTGCAATAAATCGACTCACAATCGCTCAATTAAAATACAGTAAAGCGCAAAATACAATAAAAAGTATTGTTCTTTAAGTGCTCACTTTATATAAATTTTGAAAAGCTCCTCCTATTTTTAAACAACGTTCAAAATCGTTCGTTTTTTTACTCCATGTTAAATCCCATTGGATAGAAAACCGTCCCACAAACATTTGAAGAATTCTCGTTAAAAACGATCTAGAACAATATCAAAAAAGTTCGCACGTGCTTTCTTGTATTGGCTTCACGATGTTTATTTTTATAAATTTTGAAAAGGTCTTTCTATTTTTTTAATAACTTTTAAAATCGTACGATTTTTAACTCCATGTTAAATCCCATAGGGCCAAAAAACCGTCATCCAAACATTTGAAGAACTCCGATTAAATACGACTTAGACGAATCGCATAAAAATTAGCACGTGCATTAATCTATTGGCTTCAAATCGTTTTCTTTATATAAGCTTAGCAAGTGAACTTATTTTTCTATTAATTATTATGTGACTTCAAGCTTGGAGAAAAAACGTTAAAAACCGTTTTTCAATCAAAAACGATTGCAGCGCCTACATTTAGAGAAATTTTGAATTAAACGCTGTATCTAGGCTCTTAAGGCGCATTTTACTAGTGATCTGAAGAAGAGAAATATATGAGCTGAAGCAGAAAACGTTGTACCATCTTATGCTTCTCCTCTATCAGCTCTGACATTTACATTGTAAGTTGAAGATGAAAAATTTCAGCTGAAGCAGCAAATTAGAGCTTAAAATGCATTTCAGCTTATATCTAATGTAGTTAGATTTTTCAGCTCATTTGTAACTGGTCAGCTAGTGGTGCCATCATCACATGGTACCCATCAACCAATAGGAATGTATAAATGGTGTTCTATGCTAATAATTGTCTTATCACGTTGTGCAATAAAATACAATCATTTTATGTGAACTGAAAAGCTGAGCAGTTTTGTTGCAGCTGAAGATGGCTAATCACAATAGCTGAAACAAATGTTCTTTTTCAGCTACTGCTTCAATACCAGAAATTCATCTTCCGCTCACTAGTAAATGCTCCTTTACAAAAAAAGGAGTAGATATAAACCTAAAGTAAAAATTAGGGCACATTTCCTAGTGAGCTGAAGATGAAATTCTTGTATTGAAGCAGTAGCTGAAAATGAACATGCGTCTCAGCTATTGCGTTTAGCCATCTTCAGGTGCAACAAAACAGCTGAGCTTTTCAGTTCGCATATAATTAGTTCCAAGTGCCTCAATGGATGTATTTTATAACACAAGGTCGATGACATCATGTGGCCTTCATAAGATAATTGTTTGCATGTGATACCGTTTTTACAATCCTATTGGTTGATGGGTATCATGTGATGATGACATCACTAGCTGACCAGCTACAAATGAGCTGAAATATCGGTTGGGGGTCACTACAGCTACCAAGGCTCACAAGCGCTACTTGGGGGAGAACAGCTACTTGGGTCACTACAGCTACCAAAAAAATTAATAGACCTTTTGTTCATCAAAAGGGTCACTACAGCTACCAAAAAGTAGGGGGACAAAATATAGACCTTTTTTTATCACTTTCTCGTCACTACAGCTAAAAAATAACCCTTTCTCCCTAACCTAACTGAACCTTACCTAATAAAACCTTACCGAACCTTACCTAACCGAACCTTAACGATCCTAACCAAAAAGTACCGATACTAACCGAACCTAACCGATCCTAACCGAACCTAACCGATCCTAACCGAACCTAACCAATCCTAACCGAACCTAACCGATCCTAACCGAACCTTACCGATCCTAACCGAACCTTACCGAACATAATGAAACCTAATCGAACATAATGAAGCCTAACTGAACCGAATGTAATCTAAACTAAACGTATTGATAGATAAAAAGGCCTATATTTTTTGGTAGCTGTAGTGACCCTTGGTAGCTGTAGTGAGCCTAGTAGCTGTAGTGACCCAGTTAGCTGTAGTGAGCCAGTCCCGAAATATCTAACTACATTAGATAAAAGCTGAAATACATATACAGGGTGGGCCAAAAAAAGTGAGAACATCGCGTAAAAAGTAATATAATTACATAAAAATTTGTTTAACTGTATCCATAATAGCTTAAATTGTTTACTCATTTACTTACTTACCTATTTAGCTATATGATGTCTTTATTTCGACAGTTTCCAGGCGCCATCTTTGGTTTTAATATGCCAATTGTTTACATCAGCAGGTTACATTTTTTTACCAAGAATGACAAAAATTACCGTGGAAGACCGTATTCTGATTAAACATTTGCGAATTGAAAAACAGTGGGGTGCTAGGAGAATGACCAATGAGTTTCCAAACAAAGTCTGGAGCCTAGCTAGTGTTCGTCGGGTTATCAATAAAATTGACAACGACGGTACAACAGAACGTAAACCCGGAAGTGGTAGACCAAAATCTGCCAGAACACAACAGAATATTGAGCGTGTGAATGGGCTGCTCTGCAGTCAAGATGATGATCCTCACAGTCACAAAAGTCCGCGGGAAATACAAATAAAATTACATGAACACAATATAATTAATTAAGTTATATTTTTAAATAACTCGTATGCTGCAAGATGTTCTCATTTTTATGGCCCACCTTGTACATTTTAAGCTCCAATTTGCTACTTTAGCTGAAATCTTTCATCTTCAAATTGCATGTAAATGTCAGAGCTGATGGAGGAGAAGTATAAGGGGGTACAACAATTAATTCTGTTTCAGGTGAAACAACTCTTCTTCGGCTCACTAGTAAATGCACCTTTACACACAAAATATGAAAATTAACTCATAAAATATATAAAAATAATTAAAAACAAGTGCTCCGAAGTTACCAATTTGAGTTGAGTAACTTTGTACAACCTTCCTAAAATCCATATAAAACCCATGAGGAAACCTTTATTTGACTAACGTTTTTGGTAGTATAATTAAAACTGAGTACCTGCTCTTTATTCAAATTTTCGGTTCGTTTTTTTTTGGTGTGGAGGCTGGGGTTGGTATGAAAAAAAAATACATGAGTAGCTGCTCAAACTGGGATCACAAACTCATGTTATAAGCATGGACTCCAAATTTGAGCACATGCTTGGACCTAGATTCCGGTCCACGAACCCCACTTTGAGTATCACTGACCTAAAAAGACAATATTATTGTTCTACAATTTGTTGATGAGGGATGATCTCTGATAAATTACCACATTCTTAGAGGAACTTCTTTATATTTTTATATGAAAACCGCATTGCTTATGTGAAACGTGATGATAGTAAAAGACAAATTGCCTGTCAGAAGCAGAAGGGAATTTTTTTTAGCAGTTAGTTTAGTCGTCATCTATCTTTTTTTTTTGAACATGAATTTGTCTATATGGTGGTCATTTTATAATTTATTTTGTTCACATGGTGACTTATGAACAAGGCAGATATTTGTCACGTATACACATGACCCTTTCTCTCTTTCTCTTTTTTTTTGTAAAAATGATATCTAGAGTGGTTTTATTTTGTACAATCTCTGGTTTTGATGGGTGTTATTGGGCACTATCAAAGGTCAATCACTATTTGATTGTTCTGATCAAATTTCATTTGAGATTTCAGTTGGCTTCACTTCAAAAACTCTCATCTTAGAAAACATTGTTGGAAAGTTTTCTAAAGATCACTGACTTTCCAATTCAAGAGGTCGTTTTGTGGTTTAATTAAACTTGAGATTAATGAGAATTGTGGTCTAAACGGTGTGTATTTCGTCTCAAATGATTACATCTCAAATGACGATTACATTTTGGAGGATGGAGGCTAGAGCTGCTGTGTCTGTGTAGTATGCTGGCAATGGGAGTATGTTAACTTGGATTCTCGCCTTGTATTAGCCACATGCAGTCAACCAATTGACAAGCTGAACATGCTTGTGAAACTGCCCACCTGATAAGGTCATAATGATAATATACCAAGTATAGATATTAAATCAACTCTTATGCATCAACTGCATAAATGGTGCCATACCAATTGATTCATTAAAAAAACTGTGGGGATTCAAAATTTAGTAACGACTTGATATTACTGTTAATACAGCTAACTGACCAGAGACTCATAACAACCTAAAGCTTTTAAGCATAAAATGGTTTAAAATTTTTGGTTCAACTTTTTGCCGTATTTGAAAATATGAATTTTTTTAATTTGAATAATTAATCTGCTCAAGTAGCTCAAAAGGCATGTGGTAGGAGGACTACATGTAGTCCTAAAGCAGCGTATAGATGCATTGTTTAAACAAACTTCCATCATCCAATATAACAATTCCCCATGCAAATGGCAGCATTAGTATGTATGCCTTGATTCAACAGCGTCCCTATAAATTTCCTAAATGAAAACGTTCCCCACCCACAACCTCCTCTGGAAGTAAATTCTATTGTCAAATCACTCTTGGTACAAATGACCAAAAAAATACTAGTCTGTAGGTACATCGCTTGAGGATTAAATTAAATTCAAGTTGAAATCAAGAGCCGTGTGGCAGCAGGGCCAAAAATAGGAGGGTCACGGGAGCATTGCACCTGGCATCAATCTGAAGAGGGTATGAAACTGTCCCTTCACTAATTGTTTTTAGAAATCTGCAAATGTGTTTTGTTAAGTCACCAAAGTGACCACTACAAATAATCGAAATATATTGTTGGCAACAATGCTATGGATGTCTATCCTAACTTAGTCATTGCCATTAGAATATTTTTGACATGGTCAATCAGTGTCACAAGTGCTGAAAAGGTCTTTCAGTAAGCCTGAAACTCCATTAAAAACTACCTGAAGGCATCTATGGCACAGAAATAATGGTCAACACTTTCTGTGCTTCCAGTTGAAAAGCAAAATTGCCAGACAAATCTTGATGATGTAATTAACACGTTCGCAACTATGAAAACACAAAGTGTTACTAAAAATTTAAAATTATTTAGAAGAAAAAAAAAAGTATTCATAAGGGCATTTTTTTATCATTGCACCTGACCCTTCTATACTCTCGTTGGGACACTGTGTGGCAGGAGAATAATTCCCAAACATAACATTTTCATTTAGACAAAATATAGACACAGACATACATGTAATTAATTGTCAAGTCGAAATATCCCTAACAAAAATTTCAAAATAACCTAAATACATTTGAGAAGACCAGTTCTAGCAAAGGCTTTGAATGTCTGTTTGTGTGCTCTAGTTGAAACATTTGCAGATTCAGATTGAAATTGAAAAACCTAGTAGATTTAATAATGTTTGTTCAGAGAGGTTTTAGAGAACGTGGGCGAAGAATTAAAAAAAGTATTCCATTTACTGCTAAGCAACAAAATTTGATCATATTATGTCTATTTAATTTTAGATGTGTTTGGGTGTTCACAGTAATTCAACCATTTCTAAAACGTGCCACAAAAACATAAGGTTGTTACGGACGTCTCATGAGTAAAGGATGAACCTCATATCAGTGATGCTCCGCGAGCAATGTGGATCGATTGTCCTCTCCTACATGGATCCACTACATTGTTGCCACATAAAGGCGACGTGAAGTGTTGGGGTTAAGTGTCCTGGTACACAAGGGAGTTTTAAAAGACTTTAGGACAAAATGAAGTCGAAGGTCACGCGGGCACACATTCAAGTTTAATTTAAAACTTGCCTGTGTGCACTGCACGCCAAGGTTCTGATAGTAGCATCGCGACTTATTATTGAAAACTGAAGCTTCTAAACCGGCAAGATACTTCAGGCTGTAGTTGCAAGTTGCTTTGGATTCAGCCAATCAAGAGCGCATTCTTTATAATACAAATGAAGGCCCCTCACTTCACTGTGTTGGTTGTTTTATTGACTAAATATCACATCCACGCATAATAATGTAACATACTGTATATGTCATATTTATATATTTTATATAAATATGACTTAAGAGGCTACATCACAAAACTACTTCGAAAAATCTCCACAAAGAGCGCTAGCATTGTTTTTCTATTGAGCCCATAGACGCAATGTTAAAGACAAAAATATTAATTTTTAAAATACAGAGTTCACGGCAATATGTTTATTTTTCATATTTAAAGTTGTCTAATATTAAGTTTTCAAAGTGCGCAGTGTGCACCTTAAATATATGCTGATCGAGTGGTATAATGACAAAATATTGTTAATTGGGGTTATGTTTTTTAAAAAAATATTTCAAAATCGCGAATTTCTAACTCTTATGTTAAACTCCATTCAGTACGCCCAAATAAGAAAAAAAAAACATTCATTAAAATGCTCGTGAAAATACGTAAAAATAATAAAAAAACAGAAATAAAAATCAGCACGTGCACCAATGTGTTGGCTTTACTCTGGTTTAATTGTGGTTTTTTAAAATTATTTTTACGTATTTTTACGAGCATTTTAGTGGAAGCTTTTTCTGCTTACGAGTGTGTACCCAATGGAGTTTAACATAAGAGTTAGAATTTCGCGATTTTGAAATAATTTTTAAAAATTTAACCGCACTTAACAATTTCTTTTGTCATTCTATCACTCGATCAGCATATATTTAAGGTGCACATTGCACTCTGAAAACTTAATATTGGACAACTTTAAATATGAAAAATAAACATATTGCCGCGGCTGTGTATTTTAAAAAATAACATTTTTTCTTTAACGTTGGGTTTATGGGCTCAATAGAAAAACAATGCTAGTGCTCTTTGCGGAGATTTTTCGAAGTAATTTTGCGATGTGTAGCCTCTTAAGGTGGCTTTATAAATTTGCGTGAAATTACGGCTTTGTGGTAGGGCCATGATCCGGGGGCATCAGGTGTGTGTGTATGAAATTTGCTACTAGCTGTTGTCTATTTAAGTAGCATCACATTGCGTTTATGAGGTCCAGGCTTTAGACATAAAAAGTGCTGACTTGGATCGTTGAATTTGTTTGCCTAATTGGTTTTACACTTCCAAACTTCATCACTCTTTCACTCTTTCTATACACTGTATATATTGTCTGGTCAGAAAAGCTTGTTTTGGAAAACTTATTAAAGGATCTCCTTTAATAAGTTTTTTTTTTCTTCAAACCAGCATTTCTCTTGTACGTATTTCAGGCTTTTTTTCTGATTCTTTCAGCAATACTTTCAAATTTGGCCATTTATCGATTTTTGCAACTTAGTACAGTATATATGCCTATAAGAGTTTTTACATAGTTGGAGGCTGAAATACTACACATAAACATATAAAAGCTAATCAAAAACATGAAATAGATCAAATTCTCTAAACATTCTAAAATATAGCAGATCATACAGGTCATTCAGCTGAAAAGGGTTTGGTGGTTGGGTGGGGTTGGGTATTCGCCGCTATTATGCTTGGACACAGCTGTTGAATATATCATTAAGATATTGATTGTCCCCCATTTAAAATGCAATTTTGCTAAAGAAAAGATGGAAAAAGATATCCACTAAATAAGAGACCTTACATGAAGCTCATACTCCAGTTTATTTGATGCTACTTTGTGTCTTAATTCAGTCTGGAAATTTTTATAAATAAGGCATCATTCCTGCTTTAAATTAGGGGTTTTCTAGCCGAAAGGAGAGGGGGGGGGGCATGGGAACCAAATAATGTGGGGATATGAAACTTGATCTCTGAACACTTTGTTAAAAACAGGTGCTGTTAAATTAGAAAGGAATATCACTGATTATATCATGATTTTCTTTCAGAGCTGTTTTCTTCCTAACTACATGATAAACTATGCTGGTGTCTCCGTAAAGTAAAACCTAGATATTGGCATCTTTTGAAGTCATGCGAGTTGAAGTAATGATGATGATGATTTCGACAGCCTGACAAAGGGGGGGGGGGTATGAGGAACATACTGTATTCCGCAAACCACTGTAGGTCTGTCATAGTATAGTAAAATTGTTAAGAAACTCTTAAATAACGATCGTCAAGCAAATTTTCTTGCATGGAACAGGCCCACAGAATATGAAGAGTGGAACATGGCTGGACCCCGTCCAGCCGGGGCTAGGGACCCTGTTTGATCTCTAGATGAGCTTGGAGACCTGCCGGGTAATCCAGGTCTGCTTCTAGACCTGGATGCAGGGCCCCTGGTCGCGCCTCCGCTTCTGCCTGTCGGAATTGGACTCCCTGGCATTTTCTAAGCCCTGTTGTTTCTGTTTCTCGATCCTTGGGGTGTCGTGTAGGACGGCTTTCCCGAGTTCGCACTTTTTAAAGTGGCAGCGATGACTCTACACCTCCCAGAGGTGTTCATGCAAAAAGAAAAAAACTGTTCCTTTTGCAATTAAACTTGATTTATTTTATATGAATGAATGCGATAATATATTAGAGCCAGATAAGAATAAAGCGAACTGACTCTGAAATATTCCAAGTCCAAAGACTCCTTTAAAGGCTTTAGAACATTCTCTCTCTTAAAGCCTCTGTTCGAGGAGGGAAACACTGTCCCTGCATACTCTCTGCCAACTGTCCTCTCGAAAGTACCTTGCGTGCCTGTTTTGTTATCCTGGCCCTTGGGAGGGGCCACTGACCAATGGCAATCTCTGGTCCCAAAATATTTCCTTTTTTGGAACTCATTTCTCCGAAATATGCAGATGACTTCCGAAAAATTATCTGGACTTGTCCAGTGTCACTGGACATGAAGAAAAGTAATTTCCTCTTCTTAATTGTTTCCATGTGTGCGAGCGAAAACCCTTTCGCTTTAAGGACACCTGCTTTAGGGCCATCTGGCCATTGAAAAAAAAGGTGGTTAAACTTAACGAGACATGGTAAGTAATATCCCTACACGCGTGTATGCTGACACATATGCAGGGGGTGTCACAAAAGTTATAACTTTTTATTTTGTGGCATTAGTAGTGATGTAAAAATGTTTAAAATTATTTTTGCGTATTTTTGCGAAAATTTTAATTGATGTTTTTTTGCATTACGAGCACGTACTCAATGGAGTTTTAACATAAGAGTTAGAAATTCGTGATTTTTCTGTCATTCTATCATTCGATCGGCATATATTTAAGGTGCACGTTGCACTTTGAAAACTTAATATTGGATAACTTTAAATATGAAAAATAAACATATTGCTGCGACTGCGTATTTTAAAAATTACCATTTTTTCTTTAACATTGGGTCTATGGGTTCAATAGAAAAGCGATGCTAGCGCTCTTTGTGGAGATTTTTCGAAGTAATTTTATGATGTAGCCTCTTAAATGTTTTCTTTTCTTTTCTTTGAATTGGCATGCAACAACCAGAGCGTCAATTTTTTGAATTTAGAGGAAGTGGCAACAAAAAGTGAGGAAATGCAGTTTAAAAAAAAACAGTTATCAATTTATTACTAAATGTGTTTCAAGATTTTCTTTGGTCTGTTATTTGTGGTTGCTTCAACCGTAGAATCTATACTTCACTGTAATCTTTGGTCAAAATACAGTTGGAGACAGGAAGTGTAATTGCTGCTGAATGGATGGATTCTATTTTGACTGGATTTTTTTTTCTCGCATCAATGGGGGGAGGATTGTAGACTAAGATTACTATCAGTTTCTTCTCAACATCAATTCTTACAGAACGCAAACTGAGAGACAATCATGATCTGCTTTCTATAAATGCAGACGAAATTTCAGTGTGCAATTTCGATAACTCCTACTTAATTGTATGGTGCTCCTAGGGAGCGATCATTTAACTTATTTCACTTCTCTTATTACAGCGTTTACTAGAGTGCAGCATTTCCACAATTTAATTTGGTCATGGAACCCTTTTCTAATTTTTTTTAAAACATTACCAAACCGTGTCCGGATAATTCAACTTTAACAACTCAAAGGAGAAAATTCAAACTCAACAACTGTTACAGATTGAGGAACAATTGAACATAACGCTCATTAAATACAACAACGTCACAACTCAAAAAACCTTATAACTAAAAAAAAAACGCAAATGAAAGTCTGGAATAACGTTGGAATTATTGTCATACACTTTACAGCAACCACATTGGTATATTTTGGTAGAATAATCAATAATAGAAATACAATCATGAATGGTAAAGGTCTACCGAAGCAGTTAAACAACTTTCATTTAGACTTGTATCGTTATTGCTACATAAACTTGAAACAACAAGGGGGGCATTCCTGTGAGACTCAACTTATACTATTCTTTGGCTTAATCCAGGGACACACATGCAGAAAATGTAAAAGAAAACATGTAAGAAAACAGACAATTCCTTCTGTTTTCAAATGCAAGAAACAGAACAGAACCTGAGATAGAGCTTTGTTCTATCTTTTCTGTTCTTTCCTGCTTTCTGTTATAAATGAACCAGTAGGATTGTAGCCCATCAAAACATTTATCAGTAACAATGCACCCATAAGGTATGTTGCAACTACTGTCTGATCATCCATATAGATTAGCCTGTGGAACACATGTTGTTTGTGTTTCACAATAGATGGTGTCGCATTTCTGTTCTGCATTGTGTGACACCCTATATTTACATACTTGTGGAATGCCCCATAGAAATTCCCTTCTTTCAGTCTGGCATTCCTTGGTGCACAGATGTCCAGACTTGGGTGGCCCGAATTCTTAGTGAATTCGAGGAACCAAGTAGAACCGTGAGAAATTGGGAAGAGTCCCAGAAATACCTTTCCTTAAAAGGTAATATTTTCAGCCCAGGGCAATGATTGGCCCAGCTGGCCACTCATTGAGCCCTGAGGTGACAGTTGCCTTTCCCTAGAGACCGAACAAAAGTGCCATGCCACTTATGTTTGAGGGCAGTTCGAGATAGAGAACTGGAGTAGAGTTCAGAGTAGAGACTCGGAGAGTTTCTAACCAAAGTTTGTAATCAAAATTATATCGAAAAGTGTAAACGCACAACAATGTAATTAACAGAAAGATTGTAAGAAAGTAAAGTTAACTTTTCTACCTCAAGTGTTGTGTGTTTGTGTAAGTTTATTTCTGAATAGTGGAGTTATACAAAAGAGGCTTCAGCCCACCATTCAGCCACCAACAGAGGCACTCAGAAACAATCTGAGTCCCTCTGCTTGGGACCTTCAGGCCGGGCTAAAACGAGGATTAGTACTGTCGAAGTCGTCACGCATCTGTACATAACTTACATAAGATTCCCAGGTAGAGGTCTTTTTGTGGGCCTTTAAGACGGCCGGTTTCAAGAGACTGAAAGAGCGGGCCAACCGCTTGAACTTTCAGAATGTCGTAACTGGTTAAATCAGGGGCTGGTTCAGAGCCAGCACCACCACGTCAAAATGGTGGCGCCAAAGAGCCAGTGTTCATCACATGCAAACAGAAAAAGAAAACGAACAGAATTTCTTTTGTTGCAGTGGTTTCCTTGTGCATTTTCTGTTGTATGTAGTATGTTTTACAGAAAAGTTTGGATAAGGGCGAATAGGTTGACCTGGTGACCAAACTTGTTGGTTATGGTCTGGGGGCAAGTTTGCAATTGGATTAGGTCATTTCTCAGTGATAAGAAAGCAAAGGGTTGTTATTGATGGGTTTCAGTCTGGGTGGGGGGGTGTTACATCTGGGATTTCACAGGGTAGTGTGTTAGGTCTTCTTTTGTTTCTGGTTTTCATTAATGACCTCAGCAGTATAGTTAGCAGTAACTGCAGGCGTATTGCTGATGACACATGACTTTATAGGGAGGTACAAAACACCCTTGATTGCAAATCACTAGAGGTAGATTTCAAGGCAATTGAAAGTTGGTGTGTTTCATGGCAATTTCAGTTAAATCAAGGGAAATGCAGTGTGATGAGGGTAACATTGGGTAGAAATCCATTGGTTTTTCCATATATTTTGAATAACAAACTACTTCAAAATGTTAATTTTTTATAAATACTTGGTGGTTACATTGACAAGCAATTTGTCTCGGAAGCAGCATGTTGATAATGTTACTAGCAAGGCAATGCAAATGCTTCGTTTTTGTCAACAATCATTGAGTACTTGCCCTGAGCAAGTTAAAATTGTTGCTTACAATGTGCTGATTTGGCCTCATTTTAAGTATTGCTGCAGTGTGTGGAATCCCAACTCTAGTGTTAACTCATGCAGTGGAAATGGTTCAGCATAGGGCAGCAAAGTTTGTCTGCGGCTGATATAAGTTGACTGATAGTGTTTCTGAAATTCTGGTTGGGCTTCATTGTGATAGTTTTGCTCATCATAGATTAAAAAATTAGTTTATGTATGTTTAAGAAAATTGTACTTGGCCAATGTCTCAAACCACAGTCTAATGATATGTGTAAAGTATTGTATGTGTGAAGGGGGACCACTCAAGGAAAATTAGAGATTTTTGTCAAGACTAACTCTTATTATTGGTCTTTTTTTCCGAGGGTTATACGACAATGGAAGGCTCTTCCTAAACAGGCTATTGATGATGTCGTTAATAAATTGTGGGTTTCAATTTTTTTGTAGTTATTATATAGTGACATTGCATCTTGCAGCACTTGGATCTTAAGGTCCTTCTACCATAGGCCATCTAGCAGTTTGCAGGGTATTTTTTTCTAATGGTAATTAATTGCCAATGCTCTTATTTATAATGCAATGAAACAGTCACTCATAGGAGCCTAAGCAAGCGACCTTTGCATCTGTGTTGGGAGGTTAACAAAACACTCTATCCTCTTAAAACATTGTGTACCCAAAATGCGCTCTCCAAACCTTCTGTGCCCCCACCTGCAGTTGTGGGGGGGGGGGGGCTGTGGGTTCCAAGCTATGCCACTGTGCCCACTGCCCAAGGCTGTTTTGTTTGCGCCAGTGTGCGTTCGACATTAAGATGTTATCAACAGTATTTTATTAAAACACTCAGCAGCATATTTTAAAAATACATTTATATTTTAATTTTAAACACTGTACATTATTTTCAAAACACACATAACATTATGTACTTTTTTCTGTTTTGTGTTATTATTCTCTTTAAAATGCAATTATTGCTAGGATTTAGGTTACGGTTCAAAAAAACATGTATTGTTAGATTCAGAGCATAATGATTCCATTATATTATTTGTTTTGCATCCATATTTCAAATCCGGTTTCAATAGAAAGAGAAAAAAAAAAAAAAGAAAACATGCAACAAAATATTATCAGACAAATAATTATTTGAACAAATTATTTTTACGAAAGTAAACATTTGTTAATATTTTATGATTGGGTTTCTTTGTGAATACAATTTAAATGAATTATGAAATTGCGTCGGCATACCAACTTTTTTTATTAATTTAAGTATTATTAATTCATTATTAATTATCATTTAATTATACATACACATTTATTTATTATTCATGTTCTATTTTATGGATATGTTTTTTGTTGTTGTTGAGAAAATTGAATTTACTTATTTATTTTTTAACGTTTACAGGTTGCAACTGAGCATGCGCAAACCGCAAGTTTTTAAACTTATCTCAAAATTTAACTTGCTAAATCGGCCACTACTGTTATTGGTGACGTCACGCTACTTACTACTCTTTAGAAAGTCTACCACTAATGTTTACGCTAATTTCTAACCTCTACTCCCCCCCCATTTTTAATATTGTCGTCTTACTCAATGAAGTATCTCATTGTAACAGTTTATTTGTCACGAAAACGAATAATACGTTTTTGCACAGATTTTTTTCTTCTTAAAAACCATAAAATCGGTTCCATTATTTTTCATTTTCGGCGCGTCTGTTGAATGTTACTTTTAATCCAGGGGCATAGCTGGGGACCTGCAACTCCCGCGACTGTGGGGAGGGGCGCAGAAAGTTTGGAGGGCGCAAAGGGGATGTAATGTTTTAAGCAGCAGGGCGCGGTGGAGACACATCAAAACCTAGCTACGCCACTGCTTTAAGAGAAATTGTGTCACTGGCAAAACTTTTGGAGAAAAAACAGCAGATGGCGCTTCAAAAATTCATTTAAAAAACCTAGCATAGGAACAATGAAAGTTTAAATGTTATTTTGTTTTCAATAGAAATAATTTGCGAATTCCAATTTGGTGTTTTATTTTATTGATGTTTTTTTGTATGTACTGTATGTATATTCATTAAATAGGTTTCTTGTTCAGTTTTTCACTTGTAGTTCAAATTTGGTTCCAAATGAAGTCACAAATTCAGGCACTGTTGTTAGATAACAACAAGAATAATGAAATAAGTTGAAATGTTTCGTTTTTGTTCAATGTATTTTACAATTAATTATACACTAAAGTAAAACAAAAGTAATTCTGTGTGATTCATGTAGTTCTGACATGTATTTCATTGATCCATGTAAAAGTCCATAGGACATGAAATACACCAAATTCAATTTACAATAACTATTTTAGTTCTAATGATAACAATATATGTTATGTAAATTCTAATTTAGAGTCATAGACTTACAGTACATGGAGCTATTTAAACGCCATGGCAGATACAAATTTATGTGCAAAAACTGATGAATTGATAAAAGTATTGAGACTGCCATCTTGTATTAGCTGAAAATTCTCCATTTTATGAAGTTGTTTTCGTTTTAAGTGAAAATGACATCACTTTGCCTATGTCACCACTTGCAGAAATTTTAGCAGAGTGATTAGATACGTTTCCACTAATGTAATTAGATCATTGGTTAAGTTTAGAAACTTGCAGAAAGTTATTCAATTTAATTCAACTAGGTACACCTGCAATCAGCTAGAGAGCCATGTGGCAGGAGGAACAATTCCCAATCACAAATGGTTGTCACTGAGACGAGGCATAGACATCATTGTCAAATTGAACTCGTCCTAACACTTAAGTATGTGCTGCAAGAGTATTCTATAGTCTAAATACATCTGGAAAGAAATACCACAAATATGCATCAGTTCTAGCTCCTATTTCTCTAATAGCTTTTGGATGGCCATTTCTAGATATACGGGGGGGGGGGGGGGTTCTAGTAAGAATTCCATTTAACATTGATCTGTTGTCCGGAACTAGCAAGCGTTCAAGAAAGGCAAGGCTTTGTTCAGCTCTACAGTTTGCTAGTGATTCCCACTAAAGTTCATCTAGCATGAGGGTCACATTGTCAGATTACATTGTCAGATCACATTTAACAGATCTTGCAGCCCTATGCTGCACGTTTTGTATTACATATGTTAGGTTAGCTCGAGAAGGATTCCAATTTGGTGAGAAATATTCTAACAAAGGTTTGACAGGAGTAAAATAACTGACTTCTTTTACATTTTTTTACAATTTTCAAAGTCCGCTGTACGAACCGCAAAATTTGAATTGCTTTGCTTACTGCATTTCTTATAAGTTCCTTCCAAAAGAAGCCTTTGGATAAAGTTAAACCGAGATATTTAAAGGTATTCACATGATCCAACAGATTATCTACTAATACATAATCTGCCTTATTTGGATTACGCTTACGGGAGACGTGCGTAACTTTGCATTTACTGCTGTTCAGCTGTAGATGCCATTAAGAGCACCAATCTGTTATTAGATTGAGATCTTCTTGAAGATTTCAACATCTTTATTATATTAATTTCTCTATAAAGAAGGGGCTTCATCAGTAAACAGTTGTATTGAGTTGCTAATATCCTTATCCTTGGGTAGGTCGTTTATAAACAGTAAAAAAAAAGAAGGGGACCAAGAAAGCTACTGTTATTAGCATGTTTTAAAGGTAAACGTTAAGCTAGAAGTCTGTTCTAGATTTATGTTGACATTTACATTTAACGTACACGTTTCTATGGCAATGACAGGCATTTTTTCCAGAAATGTTTCATATTCTCATTAAAATTGATTGAAAATGGAAAGTTGGATTGAATTACTATATTAAAAAAATCAATGTTCTATAAACGAGAAAGTTAATATTTTTTTTTTGAACGTAGATTTGAACCTTTTGGTCTGTAGTGCGAATATAAGTTACTTTGAGATTCTATTCGAAAACGACCGTATGGTAATTTTCTAGAGGTGGGACGAATCCTAATTTGAATCCTACAAGGTTCTCGAATCCTTTTCTCGAATCTCGAATCCGTCATATAAAAATCCTATATTATTCATTAAGAAGATACAAATAAATGAAATAATGTTAAATATTAAATTATTAATAATAAAAAAACAAGTGTGGCACTCAGATTCGCTACAATGTGATATCGTTGATCCAGGTATGACCGAAATTGCAACAATCGCCGGTTTTTTGTTAGTGAACACTTCTATTGGACGTCAATGGAGTTAAAACTAATTTTACCAAAGTTTTGAACAGTTTTTTTTAGGTTAAGATTCGAAAGACGAAAAAAACGCGACGATTCGAGTTTTCTAATCTTGAATATTTTTCAAGATTCGAGGATTCGAATGGCCATCCCTACAATTTTCTCACTGTAAGATGACGCTTGTGACGTTGGAGGGGTTGACAACAAGTTTAGTCTTTGTATCATTTTCAATTCAATTCAATTCAATTAGATACACCTGCAATCAGCTTGAAAGCCATGTGGCAGGGGCGATTGCTCCCAATCATGAGTGATTGTCATTATTTAAAAATAAGACATCATCACGAAATTGAAATCATCCTAACAAAGAACTATTCACAGGAAGAGAATTCCATAGTCTAACAACATTAGGAATAAAAGACCAAAAATATGCATCAGTCCTAGACATTAATTCTTTGAAATTCTTTGAATGCCCAAATCTACTTTTATGAGGATGTCACGAGGACAGCAAACGTCCCAGAAGAGCGAGGCTTTGCTCATTTCTTCGGACTGCTTTTGTTTTTGTTTTTAATATTAATACAAAGGGATAATAACAAAATACTATTCAAGAACCTTTTTTTTTGTTTAAACTGTTGAAAGCGAAACGACACAATCCTAATTTTTTGTCGCCCTTTCTAATGTTATATGCTTCATCTTATAATGAGGGAAAGTTAAACCACAGGCATCTGTAGACAGCTTCAGAATTTTTTTGGCTCAGCCCTTTTATGAGCGTCAGACCAAATATCAATCAATGTGAAATAAAAAGGGCAGGGCAAGTGACATGAGACTAAGTAACAAAACCAATTAGAAATTGATGACGCTCATAAAAGGGCAGAGCCGAAGAAATTCTGAAGCTGTCTACAGATGCGAGGCGAGAGAGGCACCTGCCTCGGGCGCGCAAACCATAGATGGGGGGGGGGGGGAAAGAATTTTTTTTTGAAAAGTACACAGCACTAAAAATGCTTCTTGCTGGCCATGCAGCATGAACAGAAGCAAATATATTGGTGACAAATGTATGAACTTGTATCCTATTTTTATTGCAAGGTAAACTTCTAAAAAAAAATTAGAAATTAGAAATAGATTTTTTTTTTTAAAAACACACTGATCTTGTTAGAACTTTGTTTTCGTATAATTTATTTTTCAGCGTGTCAACAATTTACGGTTGGTTCATTTTATTTAAGAACGTTGAGTATTTTCTATAGGTGTACAGTATGTGTGTGTGCATATTTATTTACAGCACTTTGAAAATGGGACAGTTATTGCAAACAAGCTTTATAATAAATATATTCGCGAACCTTAAATAATTGAGTGGAGTTCTCCTAGTAGGCCTTACTAAGCTCGAGTGTCTGTCTTTAATATCAACATGTGATGTGATGTTTTCAAATATGTGTTTTGTTCTTCCATTTCGTTGCTCCCTAGGTTAATTAAAAAAGCAATGAACAACCAAAATCTCATTTTAGTAGAATTCAATTGAGTTTTCTCTCTCTCTCTCTCTCTCTCACTCTTTCTCTCTCTCTCTTTCTCTCTCTTTCTCTCTCTTCTCTCTCTCTCTCTCTCTCTCTCTCTCTCTTTCTCTCAACAAAATTGGTTTTTATTTTTATTTCAAATAGATTTTTTTCATTTGTATTTTTTTTCTTCTTGTGATATAAAATGAATTTAAGGTAACGTGTTTAGTTAAGTTTCTTTTTTTAGATCTTTTGCAATTAACAAGTTGTGGTGCCTCAACATCTAATAAATGTTTTTTTGTTGTTGTTGAATTCACTCATGATTAGACTTCAGTTGAAGAAATAATAAAAAAAAAAAACTAGACAGGCAACCAGTGTTAACTCTCCAGGGACTTATTTGAAGATAGTTTGATGAAAAAAAAAAGTTCCAGTCTCGTTTGTGTTTAATATGGTTGGTGAAATACTAGACAAAGAGACTTTTTTTCTTCTTGTTCGTGCTTGTGTTTCTTTCAATTGGGGTGTATCAGATGGTTCTGTCAACAACTGATGATTTTTTTAAATGGTGGAACAAATTGATGGGTTTTGAGATGATTTTTGTTGTTGCAAAGAAAGGGTTGAAGAAATGAGAGCTTTGTTTGTATTTAATTCTGTTGTTGACTATCCTATATATGTTAGTAAAGAAAGGACAGTTGTAATCAAGAGAAACACTTTAGAAGATGCTTTCAAGTAGAATCATAGTTAGTTTATACTGAGATTATAAAGTATGACCATGGCAGATGTAACTTGAAATAATTTTGGTCCAATTTTTATAATTTAGGGTTGTTTTCTATTGGGGCGAAAATTTGAACTTTTTGGAAGTTTCAACTTGTGACACCACCCACATCACATGTGCGACTGACTTTGCATTCCTGACCACCCTGATGGATTGCACCCCTTTGTGTCCAAGTGGCTATAGCGAGAAAATTAGTTAGAAAAACTCCTTTCGCATGTTGCGAAAGGAGTTTTTCTAACTAATTTTCTCGCGGTTCGTGACAGATAATAATTTAGAAAATATTCCCCAAAGTGATCTGCGTAATTTGAAGAAATTAGTTCCGAAATGGGAAATGTTTTGGGACCAGGATCAATCATTGGCCGGTTAGACCTGTGATTGAGTCCTGGTTGACAGTGGCCCTTCCCAAGGGCAAAAAGAATAAAACTGGAACACAAGGTAACCTCAGCAGAGTCAGCAGTCTGTCTGTGAATGAAGAAGTTCAAGATAGTGTTACGGTGTTCTGATGTCTAGAGTTTGGATCGCTTTGTGTTCCTTAGAGACGTGGAATAATTTCCGAGAATACATGAGAAGTATAAGGGTCTGTTGAGCAATAGATGGCACTGCGAAATGTGTGAAGATTAGGGAAAGTCCTCTAATGTTAGTTCTTTGGCCCTTCCGAAGATCAAGATCTGGGTATGGCCCTGCTAAACCACTGCTGGGTGTGCTGAGCATTTATTGAAACATACTGAAAAAATATAAATGCAGGCAAAAAAAAAACAATAAATGCATGCAATCATACTTATATAGAGACATTTTTATTTGAAATGGTTATCCTGCATAGTAGCTATGTAAATGAAACTGATATTTTGTTGAGTTTTCCAAGTATCCTATTAATATTTTATGGAGGTATTAAGTAATTAAAAGAATAAATTTGAGGGAAAAGCCAGAAAACCACGAAAAAGAGAACATGGCCACCATTTAATGTCTTATGGTGAAATAAATGTGGTATTTGCCATTCATTATAAAGGTTGGGGGAATGTTTTGCGTGATATTTGTGGTGTTGTTGGAACATGATGCTAGAAACATTTAATACAACAAGATTTACTGCCAATAAAATCTGTATCTTTCTCTATGTGATGTTCTTGTCGTGCACTTTGCTATGTGCTGCTAAGTCTTTAAATTGGCTTGCCAGATATAATAAGCTAATACATGTTTTAGTGGTTAAGATTGTATCATAAGTTGTTGTTTATCAATTGTCTAATGAAGGGTTTAAGTCGTGACCATGAGACGATTGGCCACAATATAGGATCAACCTCTTCTTATGAAAGGGCAATCTATTTTAGATGGAAAGCCGTAAAAACGAAGCCTCGATCAAAGCTTAATTATAAATGGTGCTAGCAATAGAACCTAGTTTTTATCAACATAGACATAAAAAATGTGTTGGTGTTGTTGTGGGTGATGTGTCTGATGACTCTTGAGTCTGATGACCCTGTTCGCTGAATAAAGCTGATTACTTGGCATAAGCTTTAATTAATTATACATAGAAATAGGATGTAATAGAGATCGGCTAATCTAGCTTTAAATGGGAAAAAAAGAGCCAAATTGAACAAACACCAAACCTCATACCACAGACATACTAAAAAAATAATCATATAGCCTCCAAGTTTCAAGTGATGTTGGCCCTCATTTAATGATAAACTGTGCACGGCTTTAGGATTTAAGCCCTGCCTTAGACCCAATCCACATGAAGCTGACAAAAATGTAATATGAGTTCGAGACAAAAACACAACAAAAAAAAGCAGATCTTGAAAATAAAACAAAACTGAAACAACTGTCAGCAGTACTCAAGACAAAACAACAACAAATTTGTGACACAACACAAATAAATTGGGTTTGGTTTTTGTTTCTATAGCTGTCCGCCTAAACGTGCACAATAATCTTTACACACATAGTCACAGTTCACAGTTTCACTGTTACGAAAGAGACTCGCAAGTAGGCTTGCCACCTTTCCTCTTTTGTGGAGGACAGTCCTCCATTCGGAAGAAATGTCCTCCGTCCAGGACCATCCTCCACGAAGGCAAACATATCCTCCACACCATGAATATTATAAAAACTTAAATACGTTCATGGAGGACGATTCTGGTCAGAGTACATTTCTTCCCGAATGGAGGACTGTCCTCCACAGGTGGCAAGCCTACTCTCAAGGTTCATCCAAATTTGAGAAGTTCCCGAGGACTTGAAGATTTCTATATGCTTAAGATGCTGCTTATGCCTAGTTCTCACAACCTTCTTGTAGCTCGGGCTAAAATAGCCTTGACTAAACGACTGTGTTCACATGTGAACAGCTACATATGGGCTTTGTAACCTGCCTAAAGGTGGCGCTCACTACAGCATATTTATTTCAATTTTACAAATTTGGCACTGGCCATTATGTGTGGACATTGTGCGTGTGTATAGCCTGCATAATGTATACATAATTGGAGGGAAAATGGCTGATATTGTACATGCTAACAAAACTGAATTGCATGAGTTTTCATTCAACACACTAAATGGAACATATTTTAATTGTAGGTAGGTTGATGATTTATAGTTTATGGAAATAAGTAATTATTAAATAAAGATCAATTGATAATTTTAAATTATTTTAATAAATTAACAAATAGACTGAAACATCTAACAATGGAAATAGAAAATGAATGACGCCATTTTCTATTCAGATTTATGACCACCAGGTGGTGTACCATCAAGTTAACTTTGTTTTGCATTCACACTAAATAATGTGTAGGCTACATATGGGTAACCAACGCTACCTAACCAAAGCTAACATTTGACATTGACCACCATCTAGTGTGTGTTCTCACAACCCTTATACATAGGCTAAGTCCTTAGCCTGAGCTATATACAGGTTGTGATAACTAGGCATTAGCTTTGAAAGGCTCCCAATGGCCTTCCAGTTTTGAGAGGTTTTTGGATGCCTCTCAGTTTCAAGAACATCCAAACACCTTCACACTGCACAGACAACAGTTAAAAAACTGATGCATAGTATACCGAGACAAACCACACACACCTTTTGAAGTTTACCGACCTGTGGCGGGACATGGAATAGTTTGCGAAATGACAGCCAATAGTAAAATGACAGGTAGACAGACATATTTTGGATTGTTTTGTTTCATATTTTCTATTTGAGTAAAGTGCACAATTTCTAAAACAATTTCCACGTTTTGTAATTTTTATTTACATAAAAGGTTTTGGCAGTACTCATTTTACACACATAATGTACACTATATGTAGGCCTATGATACTGATATATTACTGATAACGCAGCAGTTCTTTAATACTTTTGTTAAATAGACCATTACCTCTAGAAATTTCTTGTCAAAATATTGTCAATAATTATTCGAAGATTACCAAAACGATTTTTAAAATTTAAAATTAGTGATTAATATAATTTAAAAAATTAAAAATCAGTTGACTTCATGTAAATGAACTTTATCAGGTAGATGCGCCACCAAACAACAGACATTGGCAACAAAACCTCCCCGAAGTCTACTCCTCTACTTGCTTAATGCTGCATGTGGACTTTTATGTCACTCTGCCATAGGCCTATTTGGCTGCTAGCAGAGTATTGTAATTGTAATTCTGAGAATTCTTGATAGATTTAATATTTGAATTATTCCACATAGAAGGTTGTATTGAGTTGAATATGAATAGTTAATACATGTATTTGAATTCTGGAAATGTGAGGTGACAATCTTTGCCATAAAAATAAGAGGGGGGGGGGAGATTTTGCTTTTAGAAATTTAAAATGGCGTCGTTTGGTGACTCAGGAAATGTCAGTTCATTTTCAAGTTTTTTTAAAGGTTTAATGACTTATTTTAAATTTTAAAAATCGTTTTGGTAATCGTTGAATAATTCTTGACAATATTATGAAAAGATATTTCTGGAGGCAATGGTTTCTTTAAATTTCATTATTGATTTCGAGCTACTAATGATTACGTTTGCTATAAAAATCTACAGGAACCTTTTTTTTTAAACCAGTGCAATTCTTTCCTATGTAGCATTGTCCTTTTTATATGCCGAATGTTTGTTTTTTCATAAGCAAACAACAGTTGGCAATCACAGCTAAAGTGCCTAATTTGTCTTATCTTAATTAGTAACCAGGAATGCTTAAGATTTGAAATTTTAAGACGAAAGTAGAGGAAGATGAAAGAAAATAGTGCGGAACTTAGGAATGTTGACTGAAGCAATTTTTTTTTTACTAATGACGTTCTGATGAGCCATTTTGTTTATGTTGAAACAAACGACTGAGAAATGTTTTAAAGAGACCATTAAATCTAAGAAATTTTTTTTCAAAATATTGTCAAGAATTTTCCAATGTTTACCAAAACAATTTTTAAAATTTAAAATAAGTCTCTAATATAATTAAAAAAATTAAAAATCAATTAACTTCATATAAATGAACTTTATCAGATAGATGCGCCACCAAGCAACAGATATTGGGAATAAAAAAAAACTCCAAAGTGTACTCCTCTACGCAAATACTGATGTTGTCACCTCACATTACTTTTAACTCCCTATTCAAATACATGTATTTCCTATTACTTTTAATTCACTATTCAAATACATGTATTTATTATTCATTTCGAAGTACTATGGATTTAATATTGGAATTATCCCACCTGCCACGTGGCTCTCGATTTAATTGGAAAGTTGTCTTATATTTTTAATATGACTAGGGAATACAAGTATATTATGGAATAGTAAGATGACAACCTTTCCCACTAACTTGATCATGTATTTAAGCACAGCAAAATACAGTCGTTTGTCCCGCCCTTTTATTAGGAATGGCAACTTCTAAATGGTTTGTTATTTGGTCTGACATCACCATGTCCCGCCCTTTTCAATTTCTAATTGGTTGATATTTGGCCTGACGCTCATACAAGGGCGAGGGCTGTGCTTAAATGTCTGCTAACTTGTGGGGTAGATTTTTGTTTTTGTTTTGGTAATCATTGGGTAAGTCTTGACAATATTTTGAAAATAAATTTCTGGATGTTATTGTCGCTTTAAAGGTGAAATTCATTACGGCTAAAATATTCTGATTCACATTGAATTTTTTTTCATGTAAGACGAGTCGGTGTGAGGCACTTATTTTCAGCTACTTATAGCTATTGGGTCTTTACGAATAAAACTTGAGTATTTGCTCGACTTGGTATGAATACAAAGCATGAGTTTTTGCTTAAACTGCGAGCAGTTCCCTCATTTTCAGTGAATAAAAATGAGTAAGTTATAAGTAATTTGAGCAAGTCGAATACCCAAAATGATTCAGTTATATAGTTAGTATATTTCTAAAACAAATTAAAGTTTGTCTTAGTTTTGTTCTCCAAAAAGATGCACTAACAAGAGTTCGTTATTCGGTCACATTTTTTAACAAAAAAAAATACAGGCTACTATTGAGATGTTTCAGGCCCATATATGTTTTTTTTTTGTGCGAGTTACACTTTTTTTTGGGCCCTGTATCTTTTTTAGCTTCTGGGCCACTTGGTACTGTGTGTGCCGATTGGCCAGCTGGACCAATTTGTTGATTAGTCTATTTGGTCCCAAAACCTTAAAGTGACCAATAGAAAAAGTGCCCTGAGAATCCACCAAAAGTAATATTTGATGTATTCTCAGGGTATATAAAGAGTTGTATTTTGTATGTTAAAAAAGAAGTCTTAAAAGGGAATTGATGTACAACGAATGTACGATGTACGTTATTTTTTTGTGTGTTGTCTAAATTGAAGTATTTACCAGTTCGCATTTTTATATTTTTTATATACGGAAATTAAACAACTTATTTTAATTCCTATCCAGTGGTGCATTTAAATTCTTTAAATTATTCTGCCAGGGTCCTTTCCATCACTATTGCAGCTTTCCACCTCATCATCATTACCAGATGATGATCTTGTGCAAACCTGCCAATCAAGAGGAAGCAGTCAACTCAGTCTTCAAAGGTAATTTATTGAGTGCAAGCCTGAAGGGGGTACAAATGACAGAAGATCATCAAAACTGTGGAAGTCTTTTTGAGGACTAGTGAGGATGTTAGAAAGGTCTTATATTGGCCTAGTCCTTCTGGACCAAATAGAGTAAGTGACTTAGCCAATCACTTTGAAATCGAGTGAATTAACTCGACCGAGTCAAGAAGGGTCTGTTACACTTTGCGTTTGAAAAGGTAGAATGGGCTTCAATTATAAAATGGAAATTAATATCACCTTTTAATGTGAAAATATTAAAAATCACCTAAATGTGTCATTATTAGCTGTTTAGATTAGAGGACCAAGTGAGTGTGTGGGGTTTTGTAAGACAATTCAAATGTAGATGACCATGTTTGTCGCAGATCGCACACATAGCCATCTACATTAGAATCTATGTAACACAGCATTGCGACCAGAACGCAATGAAAGTTGCAACTTTATTACTAAACTTTTTTCATAAAGAATATTTTCTGATATTACTGTTTCTTTTTTATTTAAAGTATCAAAGTATTTAAGCGTATCCAGCTTAATGTGTGTCTTGATTTTAGATACATTATTAGCAAGTTACTCATATTTCAACATCACTCATTCAAAGAAAATTTCTTCATTGTAAAGCCAAAAAAACTAAGTATCCAAAAAGGAGAAACAAAAATAAAATAATAATAATATAAAAAAATTGAGCAAAAAGTTTAAAAAAGACTACCAGTATACAAGCAAGTCAAATCGGTATACAAGGCACTCAAATCGGTATACAAAATAGTCAAATCAATACACGGATAGGAGAACGGCAACCTATACCGGTTTCACCACTGCCAAGTGGCTCATCACGAGTCATATGAGTCTTTTATGGCTTTACGATCAAGAAATTATGATTGTTTATGTTTATAGCCAAGAAAATGCTTTACATTTTATAATATATTTTGTTGTTTCTATTTTTCACCATTTGCATCCAATTCACCGAGAATAGTAATAAAAATGTTCTTATCTGAAACAACTCAGTAAAATTGACCAAAATTCATCCAATTATAAATATAGCATTTAAAAAAAAAAAAAACAAGAAATTATTTTCTTCAGAATAGCGATTTTTTTCTAAATCCTTTGATTTGAACAATATAAATGTTTCATTCAAATTTTTTTCCCGTGGGTTGTTATTTTCTAAGATTTTACAAATTTCTATGTAAGAGATTTTTTTTTCTTCTTTTTATTCATTCAAGTGTACAGTATTATATATTGCCTCTAGGTTTAAATCTATGGAGATAGTTTGAACTTTGAAGATGCTTGGTATATAAGCAAATGAAGAGTGAATAGAATGGAGAGAGAAAAAGATATATACAGAGAGAGAGAGAGAGAGAGAGAGTGTGTGTAAGAAAGAGGAACATCGAGATTTTTTTTGTGTTGTTGAAATTTTAGGTAGAGTGAAGCTTGAAAATGGAAAACAATATAGAATTCTTGCATGAAAACGCTTATTGAATTCTGTCTGTCTTTCTCTCTCTCTCTCTCTGGCTCTCTCTCTTTTTCTTTTCTTTCTTAAAAGAAGCCAAGAATAAAAATTGCATCCATCCAACAGCCACTACCTTCTCCCACTCCTCCATACTTACCGACCGACCCACTCAATTACTTTGTACATGATTACATTTTTGCGGTAACGCGTTATTGAGGCTCTTTGTATTTTGTTATTCTCTTTGAACACAAAGAGAGAGAGAGAGAGATTGAGAGAGAGGGGGCTTGTGTGACTGACTACAAGAAGCAATCGAATACACGTTCAAATGCAGTATAAGTTGTTTCTTTTTATAGATTGAATATGGTATGTACTGTAGATAGCAAAGTACAGTAGTAGTAGTAGTAATAGTAGTAGTAGTATGGTAGTAGTGTGCTACTACTGTATTATGTAATTAGCTTGTTTTATTTTTGTTTCTTTTATGTAAACATTTTTTTTTTCTTGTGAATTTTGAATGAGGTGGATATAATTGTATATTCTTATTCGATAGAAATGCATCATGTTCGTTTGTTGCATTTTCATATGATTCATTATTTATTACAGGTTTGCTTACGTTTACTAGTTTTAGAACGCTATTAGTGTCATACAAGGTGTTTCAGACAGGGTGGATTGATTTTAAATCACTGATTTAATTCAATTGATAGTTTTCATTAAATCAACATGATTTAAAAGGCGATTTAAAGGGACCATTACCCCGAGGAATTTTTCGTTGTCATATTGTCAAGACGATTGCCAAATCATCATCATCATCATCATCACTTTCTGCACCTTTTCCCGCACTATGCAGGGTCGGCCTTATAGGTTCTATCTCTCCACTCCTTTCGATTTTGTGCCAAACTTCCAGAGACCCCACATGCCCCCATATCCCCATATCCCATTTTACCACCACATTCCAAGCTTGTTTGGGCCTTCCTCTACATCTTTTAACCCACAGGTCAAACCCCATAGCCTGTTTAAGCAGCTCATCCTCCCCACTCTTAGTTACATGCCCAAACCATCTCAACCTATTTTCCAGCATCTTTTCTACTATGCTTTATACCCCTACACTCTCTCTGATAAAGTCATTTCTGATCCTATCCTTTCTTGTTACTCTACACATAAACCTTAGAATTTGCATTTCAGGCACCTGCAGTCTATCCTCTAGCCTCTTCTTGGCTACCCAACATTCCAACCCATACAACATAGCTGGTCTAACCACTGTCCTATAAAACTTGCCCTTTAGTTTTATTGGCATCCTCCTGTCACATGATACCCCACATGCCTGTCTCCACTTATGCCAACCTACTTTGATCCTATTTGTATTATCTAAATTTAGGTCACCATCATACTGTAGGACTGATCCTAAATATTTAAAGTCATGCCCCTGTTGCATTACAGTGCCCCCAAGTCTAAGCCCATCCTCTGTCTCATTGTTCCCATTCTATCTAAATGTCATATACTCTGTTTTGGCCCTACTTATTTTCAACCCCCTAGATTCTGAGGCCTTCCTGGTCTATTCTACCCTCATCTCTAAATCTGCCTTGGATTTACTAACTAATATTATGTCATCTGCAAGCAGCATACACCAAAGTGCATCATGACCTACTACAGTCAGTAATTCATCCTGTACTAAAATAAATAGATATGGACTAAGTGCTGAACCTTGATGCACCCCAATTCGTACATAAAAACTATTCCAGGCCTCCTGGCAGTCCTGACACTTGTCCTTGCTTTCCTTTGCATGTCCTTCACAATGCCGATATAACTGTCCCCCACCCTACTTTTCTGCAAAACCTCTCACAGTCAATTTCGTGGCACCCTATCATATATATACATATATATATACATATATATATATATATATATATATATATATATATATATATATATATATATATATATATATTGTGACGGACCTTTTTCCGCTAGTAGAATCTGCTCTTTTTGGTTAATACGAGCGAGTTTACACTCGTATTGATAGTGGTTGGCTAGGCCACTAATTCTACTGGCCCGGGAGGACTAGACCAATATAACGTCTATTTTATGTCCTCACTAGTCTCTGGCAAAAGACTTCACAGTCTTGAGGATCTTTAATCTCTGTATCTCTCGGACTTTCGTCCGTAAATCTGCCCTAAGAATCGTGTAAAAATATACTCACTTATGCGTTGCAGGTTTGCACCTGTTGGGACCTTCTTGATGTATCCAAAATAGGTGAAGACCTGCAAAATGATGAATTCACAATCGCGGATTCAAATATTGAATAATTAACACCACAGATTGTGTTTAAATATAAAAATCTGTTTATTTCTAAGATAAACAAAGTCGGCGAACTGGTTTTGCACACACATAAAAATAGCACTTAGAAAAATATTAAAAAGAAAAGAACCGGGCCAAAATCGGCCATAGGTTCGGTATATAAATCAGAAGTTTAAAAAGCGTTTTTTGACATTACAAATGTAACTCTTTATATACCCTGAGAATCCACAAGTCGGATTCTCAGGGCACAATTCGATAATTGGTTAAAACAATATTTTGGACCAAAAGGACCAATCAAAGGATTGATCCACTTGTCCAAAACCATGATTCATCTCCTGTTGTCACACATAGGTGACAACAGAAGAAATCAAAACAAAATCAAACTTTAAACGAATAACATGAGGGGGGAACGAAAAGGTCAGATGATTATCTCATCACATATGATATCTGGGTCACTCGGTACCAAAAGTACCGAGTGGCCCAGAAGCTAAATAAAGTACAGGGTGACGTTAAATCTAAAAAAAACGAAAACGCTAAAGAGCGAAAATAAGCGGCGGGCCCAAACGTCTCACTCCCCCCGACTAAGCGGAAAGTACACTACTTTCCAAGACAATTCCCAAAAATCCCCCTCCCCCCGACTGGATCTAAATCGATAAGACCCAGGGGTATCACAGGTATTTAAAAAAACAAACGTTTCGAAAAATATATAATTTGATTACAGGTTTTTTGATAAAAAATTATACAAAATTTTCTAGAATAAATTAATTTCGACTAGAAATTAGACTCAATCATCGCACCCACTGGTCCGGCGATGACTCTGCTTCTTGTGGACATCTTCCTCTAGGGTTCCGGTGATAGGTGGCCGCGTCGATCCCTCCTTCCGAACTCTCCTTCCGTGGTCGTCTCGTAGAGTCGCTCCAGTGTCTCCAGCGGGACGACAGTCGACCGCTCCAACGTCGCTAGCACGGTGGCCTCCACGAAGTCCAACATCCTGGTGGCGGAGTAGTCCCTCTCAATGGCCCTTGGTGAATGGTGGCGGAATCGTCGATCCTGGTTCCGATCGGGAATCAGGGTGGCCAACATCGTTTCGGCGATTAACTCCAGAGTCCTGGTGCGGGATTGCTCCCGGGTTCCAGGGTGAATCAGTTGAATCATGTTTGGTTCGTCGCTTGCATGAAGTGCGACGACGGCGGGATATCCTGGCGTCTCCAAAACTACGGCGGTCCAGAGGACATCTCTTCTGGGTCGTGGTCGTTCATTGGAAATCTCCCGTCTACTGTTGAACACTCCCAAATATCGGAGTGCGTGTCGTCCTCCGCGTCTAGAAAAGGAAACTAGACCATTATTAAGGAGACGTAACTGACGCTCCTGTTCCTCTTCTGGTGTCGTCTTTGAAGGCGACGGTGACTTAGGTTTTGCTGCTGGCTTAGGGATTGCTCCCTGAGATGGCACTGCTGTTGGAATGGCAGGGTGTCCTCGGCATCCTTGGAATTGTTCGTCCCGACGAGCTTTTCGGCGGGCAGCGGACCCCTGACCTTTCGGTCGTCTCATCTCTCGTTGTCGTTCCCTTGGCGGCGATTGACGATCAAAGTGAACCTCCCTCCTCTTGTTTCCTTCTCGGACGACAGTCACTGTCGATTGTGGTCTGAAAGGGACAATGGGCGGTAGAGATGTAGACGATACTTCTCTTGGTGGTGCTGGGACCGAAATTGGTCCTGGTAGCACCAACTTCCTCGTTAACTCCGGCCGGTATCCTCTCACGGTGGGCTCGTCCACTGTGGCCCAACTGTTGGCAGGAGATGCATCACGGACTGGTTTTCTGGTGGTCGGCAACACAGTGCCGACTTCCGGAACTTCGATGGGTTTCTGGCCCCTCTTGACGCATTCTTCATTTTGTTTAGCGATCCACTCCTTCATGGCTCGCTTATCGGCATTCCTCTCTCCTCGGGTGCGGCCCCGGCGATTTGAGGAGTACAATTCGGCTGGTACTCCCCCTTCGGCATCACTGCCGGGCGGCGTGTCCATTTCCTCTGGGGGTCGCGGGAACTGCTGTCTCGGGTCCCGGGCTGGTCCCATGTAGATGTCCGGTTCTGGATCACCTAACTGAGGAGGCGGAGATCTCATTAGAGGAACGAAACGATTTACCAAGTCATCTTCCGATTCGGGGCTCTTCCGTTTCTTCAAAGAGTTGCCCGAATCATTCTTATCCTGGCTGGAAGTCGAGGCATTGCTGCCTAAAGGCTTTTCAGCCGTGATGGCTGCTCCGGGCTTTAGGGCGGCGTCCTCGATTTCCATCACATCATCGTCGTGTCCTTCTCCAAATAAAGCCGTGAAGTTGAATGAGTCCTCACTGCTTGTAGACTTTCCTCCAAAAGAACGCGGCATTCTCTTCTTAAAAATAAACTTTTTAACACTTGACACAGTAGAAAATCGCGAAATTTTACTTTCGCGTGCTTCTCTCTCAGAAGTGAATTTGAAAGTGGCGTCCAAAATGGCGGCGGCATCCCCACGTGGTTCTAAGGGGTTGCCAAGTCTAATTTCCGGGTTAGAAGAGGCGGAGCTATTAACTACTTCCGGTTTCTCTTCTTTTTCTCTTCTGTCGATTTCTCCCACCAGGCGGCGCTGCGCAAGGCGGCAAATTCGAATTTCTGCATCCCTTGATGCTTTTTCTTGACTCTCTGGGTCTAATTTGGTCGTTTTAACGCCAAATTTCGCCCATCTTGGCGGTAAATTAGCTTTTGCATAATTTTTCTTCTCTCCACCACGTGTTTGCACACGGGAATCCAATTGGACTGGTTCCTTTTGAGCAGTTTTCTTTGGTCTCCCGCGTTTTCTTTTAGGTGGTTCCAGAGGAATTTCTGGAACTTCCTCTTCTTCTTTTTCAGAAGTTTCCGGATGAGTTTCTTGGCTGGCATCGGGGATAACTTCTTCTTCTTCTTCACGATGAACTTCTGGAGTATTCTCAACAGGTAAGTTGTCGTCTGCTTCGTTGATAATTTCTTCACCAGCGTCGGACTCTTCCTTGGCGCTGGTAGTCTCTTCAATGTCATCAGGTAAGTTTGTTTGAGGAGCCCTCAGGTCATTGGCCTCGAAATAGGGTCTCATTTGCTGAACATTGACGGTGTCTCTCATAGTCAGACCAGATCGAATGACGTACTCGATCTCGTAGACTAGATCGGTTATCTTCTTCGTGACAAGGCAGGGTTCCTTGTATGGCCAGATAAGTTTCTGAGCCATTCCTGGCTTTGGCACACGATCTCTTATGAGCACTTTCTGACCCGGCTTATAGTCCGGAATCGTACGATGCTTTTCGTCGTAATTTCTTTTCTGCACCTCTTGGGCAGCTTCGATATTCTTCTTAGCAGCATCCAAAGCTGGATCGGACTGCTCTGCTTCGTCTGTTACGGGCGGTGGCACGATAGGAGCGCGTGGCATCATGTTATCCAACGTGGTCCTGGGCTCGCGCCCGAACATCAATCGATATGGCGAAAACTTCGTTGAGTTATGTTCTACCAGATTGTAGGCCATAACTGCGTCACCTAATTTCTTTTTCCAGTCAGCCTGTTGCTGAAGGACATCCAAGTGACGTTTCACCACTTCCATGACTGTATGGTTCGTTCGCTCTGCCAACCCATCAGCTTGTGGATGATAGGCGGTTGTGGCAGCATGCTGGATTGCGTAGGTCTTGAAAAACGCTTGAGTCTCATTACTCAAAAATTGGGGTCCTCGATCAGTGATGATCTTCTGAGGAACTCCAAATTCGTTTACAATTTTATCTTTGACGAAGGCAATTGCTGCCTGAGCGGTTGCTCTTGCCACTGCTTTGGCGATGCAATACTTCGTCGCGTAGTCCACTGCAATCAAAATATGTTGAACTCCTCCGACTGACTTCGGAAGAGGACCAACATAATCCATCCCCCAACACTCTGTCGGCTTTCCCACAATGATTGGTTGTAACAATCCAGGTACTTTTTGGTGCGACAGTTTGGTTCTCTGACAGATGTGGCACGACCTGACATAGTCGGCGACGTCTGCTTTCATTGTTTTCCAATAGAATCTCTTCTGGATTCTCTTCATCGTTTTGGTGAATCCGAAATGTCCGGCCTCAGGCACATCATGGAGCATCTCGAGAATCCCAATCCTCAATTGTCGGGGCACAGTACACGTCAGTACTGGCACGGTGTCTTCATACTTAAGGTGGTATAAAACGCCATCCACTATCGCAAACTTCTTGTGATAGGGGTGCAGTCGATCTTGCTGGAGTGATTCTTTGATGAGGAGAAGTTCATCATCAAGGGATTGCTCCCGTTCCCACTGGAAATCGTTGTAGACAGTAAAGATGTGAAGATCTTCGAGAGCTTCCATCTCTCCATTCTTCTGCTTCCAATTAGCAGGAACGTTGCTCTCGTAACGTGAGACACAATCGGCGTCCACGTGCGTTTTACCCTTCTTGTAAACTACCTCATAATCATATGGCTGTAGTTTCATCTGCCATTTACCCAATCGGCCATCTAAATTCTGTGCTGTTCTTAAATGACACAGGGCCTTATGATCGGTAAATATCTTGAATTTCCGGTTGAAAACGTACGGTCTGGCTTTTTCTATGCCATAAACGATGGCAAGACATTCTTTTTCAGTCGTTCCGTAGTTTCGTTCTGCTCCTTGGAGTTTTCGGCTATAGTAACCTAGAACTCCAGGTTTCCTTTCGTTTTTCGCATACTGATAAATTATGACACCAATCTGGTAATCGCAAGCATCAGTGTGCAAGGCAATTTCTGCCTCCGGATCATACAAAGTTAGAATCGGAGCGGAGCAAAGAGCCTTCTTCAGACCATCAAAAGCGACCTCGCAGTCGTCATTCCACTTGAAGTCCAGGTCCTTCTTGACTAGGGCTTGCATTGGTTTGGCGATCTTGGAGTAATTCTCAATGAAACGGTTATAGTAGCCGGTCATTCCAAGGAATCTTCTGACGTCAGTCACATTTTTCGGTGCAGGAAATCCTTGAATCGTCTGCACTTTCTCTTCATCAGGTCGAATACCAAGGGCGCTGATCTTGTGTCCAAGGTAGTTGATCTCGTCTTCTCCGAAGAAACATTTGCTGGGTTGAAGACTTAAATTGGCGTTCCGGATGAGCACCAAGATATCTCTCAATCTTTTCATGAACTCTTCGAAGTTCTTCGCAAAGATGACAATGTCATCTAAATAAACCAGGCAGGTCTCCCATTTGTGGCCTGCCAGTAACAAATCCAAAGCACGCTGCATCGTTGCAGGTGCATTCATCAAACCAAACGGCATTCTGTTAAATTCGTAGAGGCCATTTGTGCATACGAAAGCCGTTTTTTCTCGATCTCTTTCCTCCACCGGAAATTGCCAATAACCCGATATCAAATCCAAGGTTGCAAAGATCGTGGCTCCAGACAGAGAGTCGAAAGCGTCATCTATCCGTGGTAACGGATATTGGTCAGATTTGGTTTGAGCATTTAATTTGCGATAATCGACGCAAAATCGATGCTGACCATTCTTCTTCTTGACAATCACCACCGGACTTGCGTACGGACTCTTGGATGGGCTTACAATGCCGGCGTCCAACATATCACGTAGTGTCGTCTTGATGATCTCTCTCTGAGCAGGTGAAGTACGCCGGAGCGGTTCTCGAACCGGCGGGTTTTCACCCGTGTCAATCACGTGTTTTGCCAAATTTGTCTTTTTCAAGTCGGAGGTCTTGAAGGCAAAGATGTCTCTAAATTCTCCGAGAAGCTTCCGAATCGCCATTTGTTCTTCTCTCGAACGATTCGGGTTGACATTCAGACTGTCTTGAAATTTGACATAGTCTTGTACTGTCACTTCGTCACTCTGTGCTTCAATTTTATAAATCGAGGGGCCCACAGGTACATCAAGAGCTGTAACGGCGTCCTCGATCTCTGCGATCGTTTCTCTGGCTCCGAGGTGAATAACCTCTCCAGACGGATTGAAGATTTGAATTTGAAGGATAGACTTTCCTCTTCCTTCAATGATCCCAGGAGAAACTTTGACTCCTCTCTGCTGGAACGTGCTTTCGCACGAGTCGATGAATTGAAGACTACCTTCTTGTAGATCATCAGGAGCATTGACTTCGACGATTGCAACTTTTTTTGGATCCAGCACGAGATTCTGGACCAGACGTAGCTTAGCTGGCCCCTTATTCAGGAGTTTCTCTTGCAGATCTTCCTCTTCTTTATTCTTAAGATTTTCAATAAAATCTTCTGCTTTTTGGTTCTTTTGGAGAGTGTCCGGCAACAGTTCCTCTCCAAAATACACTTTCTTTTTGTTCATGTCAAGGCAAAGGTTGAGGTCTTTACCGAGATCGTTTCCCAGCAAAGCCTCACGTCGTCCTTTGATGACAATCAGCTTTCCTCTGACAAGTTTTTCGGCGACTCGAATTGGCACGATGACTTGTCCCATGATGTTTAATGGATTTCCTCCGGCGCCAGTCAAATTCGGCGGAAAAGGTAGCGGATCCATTACCAACTTCATCTCTTTGACTAGTGACTCACTTATGACAGAAGCTTCGGCACCACTGTCGGTAGTCATCACTAACTCACGACCTCCGAAGTTCACACGAACTTTGGGAGCCGTCTGCTCATCTTGTTGTTGGACTTGAAGTTCACGAGGCGTGACTGTCTCAGTCAACTTGGTCCAAACATCTTGTATTGTCTTCGAACAACACTGGTTTTTCAACCGACAGAGAAGACTAGACTCTGCAGCTGAATTAACAGGTGTGGCTACTTTCTTTTTCGCCACTCCATGTCCTGCTTTGGTTTCAACAGGAGTAGCTCCTCTTGAGACTACTACCTGTTCTGCTTGGTTTTTAGCAAGAGTAGCTCCTTTTGAGACAACTACTTGCTCTTCTTTAGTCTTAACAGGTGTGGTTACTTTCTTTTTCGCCGCACACTGTTCTGCTTGAGTTTTAACAGGTGTGGTTACTTCCTTTTTCGCCACACACTGTTCTGCTTGATTGTTAACAGAAGTAGCTCCTTTTGAGACTACTATCTGTTCTGCTCGATTGGACATCTTGGCGTCGTTCGTCTTTACAAACGACGTAGAGGCCCCACTTTGCAGTGGGTTCCGCCGGCTCCCATTTTCGTGAATGGTACGGATGTGGATCCCATCTCCAAAGTCTGCTTTATGTCGTGGAGAGTCCTCTAGCTGCACCGCAGCACAGCTCTGCTTATTAGTCGTTGATTCCTCTTCTCTGTTGTCGTGTTGGCACAGGCTACCCAGACCTGGAGGCATCCCAGCATGGTTGACCGCAGCCAAACCAATAGATCCTCTCGTTATCTGGTCCTGTCGGACCGTGACGTCAACCTTTGCAGGTTTCGTTGACTCCTCTTCTTTCGGGCTCTCGTTGACATCTTCTTTTTCGGGCGTCACTACTTTGGGTGCGAGTGGCGCCCTTAGTAGTTTAAAGTTGTCAGATGGTTGTCAAAATGGAAATAATGCGTTCGATTATTTATTAGGACAGGCACCATCTTCATTCCATTGGGTAGAACATAGATTTCGTCGGCGCGGATAACTTTCGGCGCCGTCGTTTCCGACGGTTCATCAACTCTACTAACTGGAGTTGGTGGAGTCGTCTTGTTCTCCTCCTTCTTCGGTTTCGGTTCGTTGGGGCACTGGAACGCTCGATGTCCAGGCTCCTGACATTGATAACAGATGAGTGGCCCAGTAGACTTCCTTCTCTGCTGGGGTCTCGATCCACCATCTCGATTTGGTTGTGAATCCTGCGTCTTTTCAGACGTGGCCGGATTCTTAGGAGTCCACGTCTGCTTCCTTTGTTGTTGCTGCTGTTGGTGCTTCTGCTGCTGAGGCTTCTGCTGCTGGGCCGGTTGGTTACCAGTAGACGTCCTGTATACTAGCATCTTCTCCTCTATTAGTTCTCCTTCTGTTTGGGCTGCAAATTTAACAAAGTCATATAAATTGTCTTTAGGTGCCCCAAATAGATACTGTTTGAGAGATGGTAGCAGGCTCTTCCTCAGGCTTGAGATCAACAAAGAGTCGTCATCATTTGGATGTATCCTTCGATACATCTCTGCATACTCCTCCGCATAGACTTTGAAGGTTTCGTTGTCCTTCTGAGTCCTTGCGGACAGCTCGTTCTTCATCCTTACTTTCTGGTCCGGCAATAGAAATTCATTTATAATTCCATTTCTCATCATGATCCAATTGATCTCGCCATATTCCAAGCGGAAACGAGCAAGCCATTTGATCGCTCGTTTTCGAAGGAGACCAGTAAAGTGGCTGCATCGCTGCAGGGAGTTCCACTGGTGCGCAATCGCAATATCTTCGAACTCTTCAATATATAGAAGGATGTTTTCAGATCCAGTATACTTCGGAAAACCCTGGAGTGGATGTAGCGAATTCTTTTCAGAATACGGCGTAGGTCCCAGGTTTGGAGTCCATTCAGGAGCTTCAGGCCTGAGCTTTCGCCCGGATTCTGTCGGTGATTTGCTTCTATTTCTGAGATTTCTCTCATGTGTGTGTTCAAAGCGGTGTGGAGTCGATTCTCCACATAACCGTCTTACCAATTCTTCTCGACTTTCAGGAGTAGCGTCTTTCATTAGTTCGGCAAACCGGTCGACCATCTTCTGTTCGTTGCTTCGTCGAGAGGCCTCAGAAGATGCTTCAGTCTTGAGTCGGGTGTCGGCTTGTCGTTCTTCGTCTTCAGCACGCTGTTCTTCCTCCTGGAGTCGCTTCTCTGACGCAAGGGCCCTCAGCTTGTCCTCCTTCTCCTGCTTCCGTGTCTCTCGGGCAACACGGCGTGTTTCCCGAGCTTTCGCTCGTTCCTTTACGAACTGTTCACGTCGGCGTCTGTATTGGAGTTGCTGGGAGAACCTTGCGGTTATTCCGTTGGTATTCATCATTATGTATCGTAATTTGTGTCAATAAAAACGTAAAAATGTTTCGAAAAATTTTGTTTGGTTTCAAAATTGTTTGCACAATTGAATTACGATAATTCTCGTGTTTTTCAACACGTTTCTTAGGGCAAAACGAGGTAGCAAGTTTTATAAACTACCCCGCACCTCCACCATATATTGTGACGGACCTTTTTCCGCTAGTAGAATCTGCTCTTTTTGGTTAATACGAGCGAGTTTACACTCGTATTGATAGTGGTTGGCTAGGCCACTAATTCTACTGGCCCGGGAGGACTAGACCAATATAACGTCTATTTTATGTCCTCACTAGTCTCTGGCAAAAGACTTCACAGTCTTGAGGATCTTTAATCTCTGTATCTCTCGGACTTTCGTCCGTAAATCTGCCCTAAGAATCGTGTAAAAATATACTCACTTATGCGTTGCAGGTTTGCACCTGTTGGGACCTTCTTGATGTATCCAAAATAGGTGAAGACCTGCAAAATGATGAATTCACAATCGCGGATTCAAATATTGAATAATTAACACCACAGATTGTGTTTAAATATAAAAATCTGTTTATTTCTAAGATAAACAAAGTCGGCGAACTGGTTTTGCACACACATAAAAATAGCACTTAGAAAAATATTAAAAAGAAAAGAACCGGGCCAAAATCGGCCATAGGTTCGGTATATAAATCAGAAGTTTAAAAAGCGTTTTTTGACATTACAAATGTAACTCTTTATATACCCTGAGAATCCACAAGTCGGATTCTCAGGGCACAATTCGATAATTGGTTAAAACAATATTTTGGACCAAATGGACCAATCAAAGGATTGATCCACTTGTCCAAAACCATGATTCATCTCCTGTTGTCACACATAGGTGACAACAGAAGAAATCAAAACAAAATCAAACTTTAAACGAATAACATGAGGGGGGAACGAAAAGGTCAGATGATTATCTCATCACATATGATATCTGGGTCACTCGGTACCAAAAGTACCGAGTGGCCCAGAAGCTAAATAAAGTACAGGGTGACGTTAAATCTAAAAAAAACGAAAACGCTAAAGAGCGAAAATAAGCGGCGGGCCCAAACGTCTCAATATATATATAAAAAAAGTGTTGCTCAGTCATCTCAGATATTAATTAAAAAAATTGCAACACAACTAGAACATAGAAAAATACTATAACTTTTTTTGTTTTTAAAGTTTGAAAAATATTTTGAACTTTTAGTATAAATTGTAACAAACAATGTGTATTAAACATATGCAAATTCAAAAACGTGTAGATTACATAATCTATAATGCAATAAACAATCATTTCAATTTTTAATTTATAAATTTTCAATTGGTCATTTTTCATATAAAATACATACGTACATGTAGTACTGTATATGCACATGTATTATACATACACTGCATACACAACATTACACATGGCTTATACATTTTAGTGACTTTCACAAGTATATGTATTACTATATAAAAAATGAGTTCTCTCCAAATATACCTTTTTTAAAAAAAGTGACCAATTGAAAGTTTATACATTAAAAACATTGATGTATTGTATTATACCCCATGTAATCTACAGGTTTTTTTTTTAATTTGGATATGTTTAATACACATTTTTTGTTACAAATTATATTAAAAGTTCAAAATATTTTTAAAACTTTAAAAAATCGTCACTGCTTCACCTGTAAAATGTCATCTGTGGGTTTTACATCACTGGAAAGGAAATGTAATGAACTTTCACATAGCAGAATTAGTTTTTTTGTAGATAGACCACCACCAGGCGATAATTGGGGTCAAAGGTCATCCAAATTGGATTTCTCGAAGTTTTGTCTAATTTTTTTATTATGTTGCAGTCATAGTTCAATGAAAGTAATAGTGGAACACACTAGAGTAGACCCAAGTGCATAACTGCAAAAAAATATGAACTCTGACCTTTGACCTCAACACGGCCTAAAGCAGGTTCATATTTGACCAAATGGCTAAAAATTGAACATGTAATTTGACACCCTAAATTTTAAAATAATGAAAAGATGATTAAGTACTTTTTTCTTTCCACTGTTAAGACGTTTATTATGAGCTATCAACCATTGTTCTATCTTTAGTAGTTTTGGAGTTAGCATTTTTTGAATTTGCATCATTTTCAGCAAAACAGTGAAACTTCAAAGGGCCAATTCTCCAAAAATTATGGCCCGATTTAAAAACAAAAAAAGTTAGAGTATTTTTTTATGTTCTAGTTGTGTTATGATTTTTTACAATAATATCTGTGATGATCAAGCAACAAAGTTTGAAATTTTGGGTGAATTAGTGTAGAATGGCTCATATATATAATAGTTATTTAAAATTTAGTAACATTTTGTTTTTCCAGTTTCATTCAGAGAAAGAAGCTGTTTTATGGAGAATTAATAATCATACTTATTCATTTTCACGAGATATGAATATAAATGATAAGACCTTGCTCAAACATGGAAATTTATTAAAATAAATAGATATGAAAAGACTAGAGAAAAAAAGCAATTAGTTAAAAAGTATTATTAAACACGAACATATAAGATAGTGAGCCATATGTTGTGCATTTGGATATTAGAAATGATTAAACAAGTTTCTATAATTACTGAAATCTAAAAATCTAAACAACAACAACAACAAAAAAAATGTTCACATTTGAGAATATACTGTAATGCCTTGTTTCCACTTGGGCTACAGTTTCAACCTTTTGAAAATTTCAACTGGGTGAAAAATAGAAGACAAGTGGCCACCGCCCATTCACTACCACAATTTGGTATGTGTGTTGGGATGAAGTTTGTTTTTATATAGGCTAAATTAAAACCGCCTACACCTATTAATACAGTGGATTTACCATTAGGCAAGAGTTGGCAGCTGCCTAGGGAGGAAAATGTTTGGGCGTGTAAAATTTTTAAAAAAATATTTTTTGTTTAGTTTTTTTGAAATTTTCTTTTTTTTTGGAAAATTTGTTTTTGATGCAAAAAAAAGTATCAAAAACTATAAACTGCCTACTGTAACTTGGTAGGCAACATTTGGCATTTGCAGAAGTACAGATTAGAGAGGGGGATATAGAATTGGGTGAAGGAGCAACACGATGGTGGCTGCCTCGGGGTGGCAAATTGGCATTGCCAGACTGGCTAGTGGTTGGCTCCACCGGCTATGAAATTGTGTTGGCCCCAGCCCCAAATATACCTTCAGCATATTACACGAAAATTCATAAGTAATATAAAATCGAGGAAGATTCTTGTACTAACTTATATTATTTATTGACTAAAAGGATCAAATGATAAGAAAAATAAAAGAAAAAAAGATAAGAATGCACATATGAACCTAATATTACACAAGCATTACATTGACTTCATCAGCATTCTCTGATCGTAACTTACTTTAGGAACGAGGGAAGTTTAGGAAACTTTAGGAAGTTTACAATTTCAGAATTCTAGACAATTCACGTGAACTAGCAGCAATATTATCAATTACTTTATCATAATCAAAATTCAAATCTTATTCTACATAGAACAAAACAAAATTCTCTAATAAATCTAGACCCAATGAAGAACGCAAACAATTTTTTATGATTTTCAGAACTGAAAAAACCCTCTCATAAGAAACCTGTGTACACGATAATGTTAGCACAAACTTGTAAGCTAGATAATGTGATGCGTAAATTGACCCGTGACCATTTAACTCGTGCAATAATTCCAAAGCACAAAGTAGGCATTGTTTGCACTTTGCCTTTTTTCACACTTAATCGATTCACGAAAGATATCATTGCTTTCATCCATTGCAAATAATGTCTTCGGCTGTTCTTCAGTGTCACTGTGATCATCATCATTGAATTCAATGTCTCTATCAGAATCTGATTGTTTAACTGCATTGTAGTCCTCATAATGATTTGCAAATTGTATCAATTCTCTGCACAGCTCAGTGCGATTGGTTCCCGTAAGTTGAGCCAATGTTCGAAGCATATAATCATTACGAGACATTTCGGCACTCTGCAGGTTCTTAAAATTTCTAGGGTCCAATTGTGCAATGTTCTTCATAAGTTTTTCATTGAAGGTAAAACGTTGTTTTATTTGCTGCACTGCCGTATCAATGATCACATAATGAACATCTGTTTTAAATCTATTGGAGGGTAATATGTAAATTTTTCTAACCTCATGAGTAGCTAATTCACCTGCTCTTTTCTTTGCAATCGGGGTAAGCTAGGTTCAATTTCAATGTGGATTTCATTCTCAGCAAACCTTCCATTTAAATGAGCCACAAAATCTGTGGCGATGGCGTGCATTACTTCAAAGTTTTCTCTTTTTGCACTGATTTGCCAATAAATCATGGTAAAGGAAGGCAACCATGAGGTTCTCAAACCTGCACCAGTTTGCAAGCAACGTTTTTGCTTTAAATGTCACATCAGATGCAAAATTTCTACTTTCTGCAATTGTGAAGAGGCAGATTAGTAAAGTAAAGAACTTCTTGCAATCTTCTAATGGAACATTCAAGTCATCGAAGACACTTTTCAATGCCCGGTCTTTGCTCCACCATCTTGTTGCATTAACCTTCTGAAGTCGACGCAACAGTTCATGACCTTCATTTGATTCCCTATTAACTTTGGTCCAAACCAGCATGCGCTTGTGTGATTCTGAGATAAAAACCGCTGTGCTCTGCAACAGACCAAGAAAGTCCTTGGCTGTTTTACAACTTTCTGTCGAATCTGTTAGGACCAAGTTCAGCACATGAGCACAACAATGAACGTATATCAACAAATCATTATCTTTTTTAAGCTGTGCTTGGAGCCCATTGTATTGGCCACTCATATTAGCAGCTCCATCAAATGAACATCCAATGATTTGCTTTATGTTGATCTTAAACTTCTCAAGTTCTGCCTTTATGTGAAGGTAGAGTGCCTCACCTGTTGTTTTCTGTGCAACAGTCAGCTTCAACAATCTCACAGAAACTCTTCCATTTAGCACATCTAACACACAGAGCTAGCTGATCTAGAACTGAAGCATCCTGTGTGGAATCTACTTATGCTGAAGATGCCTGCTCGCTGAATTTCACTAGCAATGTCGATTTGTATTTGATGTGCTAAATATTTAATTATTTTGTTGATGAACAACTTTGACAGAAATGTAATAAGACCACCTCTTCCTTGTGATTCAGGGTGCCTATTCTTACGCTCTTTGCTGATGCATCTGTTGCTGAGGGCTGCAGTATCTTCAATGGATCCTCTATAAGCTAGCCCTTGCCTGCCGATGAACAAAATTATGTCAATTAGCCTGTGAATCACCTTGCCTTCTGTTTTCGATGTCACTTCGCTGTTTTGCTGCCATATTCTTGTTGATCAGAGATTCAACATCCATACTTTTGCAGATTTGCAGATAGGCTTTCACAGCATTGTCATGGGCAATGGAATGTTCATGTGTTTCAATCTGCTTATAGTGATGTTTTATCTCGACTTTAACTCCATGGACGAATGGGCTTTCTCTGTCTGAGGAAAACGGCATGCAGACACTGCAGTATATTTTCTTTGTTTCAAGGCAGTATGACAACCATTTACGAGGGGCTGTAGTTCAGTATACACTGCTTCAATTTCGCCACTTTCTTGTCCTGGACATTAACCTAATTCCTTATGTGTAGACTTCAGTTCATTTGATTCTTCAATGGGAGCTTCAGGTTCTGCACGTTCAGTGGGATCTGAACGATCATCGACGTCAGTTGATGTTTTTGGTAGGGAGCAACGCTGCTCAAATCCGAATAGCTTCCTCTGCTTTGGATCTCCTCCAATTCGCTCCAATTCACGTTTATTTTTTTCATCACGTTTTTCAGTTCCCGATCTATAAATTCGTTTCTTTCCACTAGGTCTAAATTTATCCATTTTTTATCAGCATCAGCTTCACTCAAGAATTGTTAGGTTAGGTTAGGTTAGGTTGTACAAGTTTGATCATCAACTTTTTAGTAGGTGACCAACTGTAGGTCAACATTATATTGGTTTGTGACTAACTCTCAACCAGTTCATTATATTCTTTCCATATTTCTCCCCTAATCATATCTTCCCTACTAAAAATTTGGTGTTCCAACTTACAGTGACTGGACTGTAGAATCTGTTTTTGATTATTCTGAAATTTTTTTAATTTATTTATTTGTGGCCCCCATTTTCTTTTTGGCCCCCAATTGACCGGTGATCGCCGGTCAGCCGGCCGGCCGGGCCAGTCCGAGCCTGCAAAATGGTAAATCCGCCACTGAGTGGATTAATGGGATGCTAGCAAAAACTTCACAACTATCTTCATTTTTAAATGTAGCCCCTATTGCTTCACGCATAGACATAATTTGGGATTGAAAAGTGGGCATTGTGGGGTGGAAAGATTTGGGGGGAACAAGAACAAAAAGGACCTAGTATTGCATTGCATTTTTGGAAGGATTTGAACTGTTAGAGCACTAAAAGGGCTTCATGCTGGCCTATGCATGAACAGGAACAAATAAATTGGTGACAAATTAATTTAGGTGTTTTGGGGTGGTGCTGGCCACCCCGCGCGCCCCCTAATTTAAACCTATGTATTGAAGAAAAAAAATGTTAAGAATTATTTCCATCCCGCTTTGCTCATTACCAGAGAAATTTGGAAAGCAGGCTAAGCGCCTCTGTTCAGGGTTTTATCAATCTAGAATGAATTCTTCAGCTAGTATGTACCTTGCAAAAGCATTGCCCTTTTCGAATGTTTAATGGCTGCAGAAAAAATTATGCTATGCTTTAGGTAGTTAAATGTACTGTAGCATACTTTCAGATTTTTGGCAACAATGTAAAGAAATGGAAGTTGCACAAAAAAATGAAATATAATATACTAAAGAAATGAAATTTTAATGAATTTATAGTTTCGTGAATCAGTATTCTTTTTTTTTTTTAGGAAAAGCTTTTAAAATGAAATATTTTAATTTTTCAACATTTTTGTTTACATTTCTGGTGCATCAACTTTTTCATTTGTTCATAACGACATAAAATTTCAACTTTGAAATATGTGTATCGTTCTAACTGCAGTAATTTATACAGCGCCTATGTCAATACGGACTGGTGCATTAAGAGTCTGCATCGCAAATTTACTTCGAAAAATCTCCGCAACGAGCGCTAGCATCGTTTTCTTATTGAGCTCATAGACCTAATGTTAAAGAAAAAAACGTTAATTTTTAAAATATACAGACTCGCGGCAATTGCTAGGAATTCGGGCCACCCAAGTCTGGACATCTGTGCTCAATGGGGTGCCATTCTGAAATAAGGGAATTTCTACGCGGCGTTCCACAAGTATGCAGGTACAGGGTGTCACACTCATCTGAACAAGGGGTAGGCCTATAAGGGGGAAAAAGATGAAAAGTACAGTATTTCGATTCATCCGTTTAACCCGTTTTTCGTGTTAAACGAATTTCGCTATACCTGGTATATGAGACTACAAGATTAATCGATAAATAAAATAATTGCTGCTTTTGATAGGTCTGTTGTTGACTAAAGTTGAGATGACGAGTTCCAAAGTGGACTTGATTTTAAAATGACTATTGGCTTTTTTTCTGAGGTCATGGATATTGCTGACATATTTTTGCTATCCATCGGTGATAGTTTACTAAAAAAACTCTTGAGGGTTAATTCTCAAGAAGATGCTTTTAGAAAATTTGTAATTTGTTTGTGTGTGTGTGTCAGTGGGAGATAAGTGTCATTTAACTCCGTCATGTTGGTTTTATTTATTTTTAAAAAATCGATTCGTTTTCTAGGTTTAATAATTGCATAGACTGTAAACAGCAATAAGTAATAATTGGCTTGAATTTAAAATCATAAGAAGAATAAAAAAGATGACAAAGCCAAATGGACTGAGCCATCAATTAAGGTTCGCTATAGGTAACAAAAATTAATTTATTTTATTATATACTAGTGGGGTAACCCGTCATAAATGACGGGAGCAAAATTCACAGGCAATTGTGCCCAGCATTAGAATTTCTTTTCCTCCGCCCTTTTATGACGTAACACCAAGTAACAAACCCAATTAGAAATTGATGACATTTATAAAAGGGCGGAGCAAAAGAAATTCTAATGCTGGGCACAATTGCCTATGATAAATTCTAGTTTAATTTTGCTATTGTTTCCTCCCCTTTTTATATTTGAAAGAGAAAATGAGCTTTTCATTTTCTCTAGTGTGCGCATGCGCGTCGTTTGTTCCTTTTTTTACTCCTTTCATTTCAATTTCAGTCACCCCTCCACCTTTTTTCTCCCTCCACGTTTCTCTCTCTCCCCTCTACACTTTATAAACCTTTTCCCCTTTCCAATTTTATATCATGGAGTTCTTGGATGGGGAGGGTGCAACATATAGTTGACCTTGAAAAAAAAAGCAGTTCATTTATTCAAATTTATATAAATTCCGACGTTAAACACACACAGACCTGGGATATTATATATATATAACTAGTTGGGTAACCCGTCATAAATGACGGGAGTAAAATTCACAGGCAATTGTGCGCATGCGCGTCGTTTTTTTCCTTTTTTTGCTCCTTTCATTTCAATTTCAGTATCCCCCTCCCACTTTTCTCTCTCTCTTCCCCTTCTACACTTTCCAACCTCTTCCCCTCACCCCCTCCCACTTTTCTCTCTCCCCCCTTCTACACTTTCCAAAGGAAGAGTGAATAAAAAAACGGTTCATTTATTCAAATTTATATAAATTCCGATGTGCTTCAATGGTTTTTGTTACTCAACACACCCACACAAACACACAGATCTGGGATATTATATATATAATATTTATTATTTATTTAGTCTTGATTTTAATTTAAGAAGTAATCTCTCCAGATTTTAAAATCTAACGTTTCCAGTAAAAAGATTTATTGCCCTGTTACCAAGAAAATATTAAAAAAAAAACGATTGGAATAATATAATAAAAAGGACGAAATCTCACTGTTGTGATCTAAACATGTTTAAGACGTGGTTAGTGCATGGGAGAGAGAGAGAGAGAGAGAGAGAGAGAGAGAGAGAGAGAGAGAGAGAGCACAAAAAGCAAAGAAAAATAGTCATAACCATAAGAAGTATACAATAGACACAGTCAGACACACACAAAAAAAAAGGGAAATAAATTGCAAACATTATCTGAACAATATGATTCATACATACTGTATATATGGTGATATAAATGTAGTTCCAAGACAGAAAAGGAAATTTCACGAACTCATTTCTCTTGGATTTTTTTTTTACAATTGTAATGTCAAAGGCGTAGGAAAACTTTCTATAAAAAGCTGTAGCAGGAGAACGAAACCAAATCCTGCACACTGTCCAAATTCATTTATTTATTTCCATCTAAATCTGTCAAATTTTCAATACAGACTTCAATTCCAGAAACACAAAAGTGAATATTTAATTTTAGAAGAGTGGCACAACTCAAAAAACCACTTTTTTTTAGCATAATAAGTTTAAAGTTAAGCAAAGATTCGTGGCTTACTTTGCCGAGCTTTTCAAGTTTAAAAATCTTTTCAGCTAATCACAATATCTGTTTATTTGGCTCCCCTACAATAGATTGAGATAGAAAAAATGCAACTTCAAACTCATTTTCTCAAAATAGTTATTTTTTGTCGTTTTCCGACGTCATCGATAGGGCCTACATATACTTTATTTACCATCTAACAGAAAAAAAAAACTGTTTTTTTTTTCTCTAATTTGGAATGTTTTCATTTTTATGTTTGAACGCAATTATAATTTTAATTAATGAGCGTTGTTTATTTAGAAAAGAAATGTGGTAATTCCTAAATTATAGAAATGTATGAGGTTTGCAGCAAAAAAAAATTATGAAATTTATATTTAAATTAATTTTTCATGTTTACAACAATAATCCAATCCTTTATAGTTACCCCCTAATGTTTATGTTTGGGGTAACAAGAAATTTTTTAAGGATAGGACAAGAAATGATTTTATCAGAGGGACTGTACGGATAGCAAGTGCATATAATTATAGTAGAAAAGATGCCTAAAAATAGGCTGAGGTGGTTTGGGTATGTTCAGTTCAATCAAGTACACCTGCAATCAGCTCGAGAGCCATGTGGCAGAGGAAGAACAATTTCCAATCACAAATGGTTGTCACTGAGACGAGGCATAGACATATCATCGTCAAATTGAACTCGTCCTAAAACAGAACCATGTGCTGGAAGAGTATTGCATAGTCTAAATACATTTGGAAAGAAAGACCACAAATATGCATCAGTTCTAGCTCCTACTTCTCTAATAGCCTTTGGATGGCCCTTTCTACATATACAGGGATTTCTAGTAAGAATTCCATTTAACAATGATCTGTTGTTTGGAACTAGCAAGTGGTCAAGAAGGGCAAGGCATTTTAATTTGGAGTGGGAAGGATGAGCTGCTGAAACAGGTCATGAGTTTGGACCTGGGGGATTAAAAGGGGTAGATGAAGGCCTGGAACATGGTGGCAAAACGGGATATATGGGCATGTGGGTCTCTACTAGTTTGATACAAAATCGAAAGGAGTGGAGAGCTCCAACCCGTAAAAACCACCCTGCATACTGCGTGGAAAAGGTGCAGGAAATGATAATGATTAATGTTTACAACAAACAAGCTAACAACACAGTGAGAAAATTCATAGCGATTCTTGCACCCGATTTACACGTAAGTTAAAGTTTAGTTTTACTCGAGCTTTATATGAAAACAAATTTCAGTAATTTTTTTTTATGTAAACGTCATAACTTTTAAAATGTTATGTCAGAAAGGTCTTTCTCAAAAATACAAGTAGTGTAATACAAGTGAATTCTAAGGAGCCCTGATCAGGAATACATTGAGAATTTACAATTTGTTATTACGAATTAACAATTCGCAATGACAAATTGTGAATTTGCGACTTGTGACTTTTACAATGCTCCGTATGGCTCCTTGTATTTTTGAGAAACAGGACCCTGGACGATGTTGTAACCATCGATGAAATAAAATAGCAACTTATAAAAAATACCATAAATGCAACATCTAGCTACTTCAGTAGCTAATGCCGTGTAGTGAATAGCAAAAACGCATTATGGCATGCACCACTTGTAATCAACCCATTCACGATGTGATCTGAACTGACGGATTTTGGCAGACATATCTGCCAGTCATGAATCCCACAGTGACTGTGTGCCTATCTGATTGTATACCCCCTTGCAAGAATATAGTAGAATTCCTTTTTTTCTTGTATTAAATGGACTAACCTAAACCACTCCTTAACACATTCAGATTAAGAGGCTACATCGCAAAATTACTTCGAGAAATCTCCGCAAAAAGCACTAGCATAGTTTTTCTATTGAGCCCATAGACTCAATGTTAAAGAAAAAACGTTAATTTTTAAAATACACAGTCGCGGCAATAAGTTTATTTTTCACATTTAAAGTTGTCCAATTTTGATGACTCAAAGCGCAATGTCGCACTTTAAAAACATGTTTGTCTAGTGATATATTGACAAAAAATTAAAAGTGTGCTTCTATTTTTAAAAAAAATATTTCAAAATCGTGAATTTCTAACTTTTATGTTAAACTATATTCAGTACACGCTTGTAAGAAAGAAAAAACATCCATTAAAATGCTAGTAAAAATACCTAAAAATAATTTAAAAAAACCACAAGTAAACCACGGTGAAGTCAATACATTGGCGCAGGTGCTGATTTTTTTTTCTAGTTTTTAAAAATTTTAATGAATGTTTTTTTCTTTCTTATTTGGGTGTACTCAATGGAGTTTAAGATAAGAGTTAGAAATTCGCGATTTTGAAATAGTTTTTAAAAATAGAAAAACACTTACCAATTTTTTGGCATTCTATCACTAGAAAACACACAGCTGCGGCAATGCTTTATGTTTATTTTTCATGTTTAAAGTTGTCAATTTTTTGATGCTTCAAAGTGCAATGTGTACTTTAAACATATGTTTATGTAATGATAGAATGTACAACCATTAAAAATGTTCATAAAAATACCTAAAAATAATTTAAAAAAATCAGCACGTGCGCCAATGTGTTGTCTTCACTATTGTTTACTTTATAGATTTCTTTGTGCCCAAAAAACCTTCTATTACAACGGCCGCAACCAGACTGCTCTCAGAGCAGTATAGTTGCAGTCGCAAATGCATTAGAGACAACAGTCGCGCACTCTGGTCGTCATTTTATCTTTTCCTTTATATTACTATATTTAATGTTAGCTAATGAAAATAGGCCTACATGCATTAAAATTATAATTTTCTTATTTTTTTTAACTTGTCATTTTGCTATATAGGCCTATTATTTTATAATTGGATGGAAACCTGTGAAATTCACAAGGATTATTCAATTAATTAGTTTTCTTTCCTCTGATGGTAGTAAACATTACACTCAGACCTCATCCCTAATAAGCCCAGTGACCTCCACAATCGGTTTATACTACAGTTCTCCCCTTCTAAATATTATTGGTCTAATTTCACACCCCCCCCCACACACACACACACAAACACATAGTATTAAACCACCACTTAACTTTGTTTCCCTCTAAAAGCATTGATTAATCAATCTTGTTACTCTCGCATTTAGGCACCACAATCATTTTTAATTTAATCACTAATGAACTAATTTTATTCTCTCTCTCTCTCTCTCTCTCTCTCTCTCTATATATATATATATATATATATATATAATGTTCCGGTTAGGTATAACTTGCTAAAGTGAAAAGACAAATCTAAGAGCAATCAGTGACATCAAATGGCATTGAATAAATGAATGTACAATGCCCTTGGTATTACCTATCACAAAAAATCTCATAATGTCCCTTTAGAGCAAATGATTTTAGAGCAAACGTCCTTTTAGGGCAAATGGCTTTAGGACAAATGTCCCTTTAGGACAAATGGCTTTAGGACAAGTGTCCGTAGGGCAAATGTCTATATCCCCTATCATACAGGTATCGCAATACACATATCGCCGCGTGAAACTATGCTAACGATACCTTCTGTTGAAAATCAGAAATTGGATTACATTTTTATTTACACAAATAATAAACATTATAATTTATCCTGAATTTAACACTTGATTTTAAAACATTTTAAAAGAAATTATTCCACAAAAGTGATTAGATCCATTGATTACAAATTTCAAATTTGTTTTTTAGAATAGCCTTAACATAGGCAATCACTGCTAACACCTAAAATTCACTATTTTTTTATGTGTTAGCAGTGATTGCCTATATTCAGGATACTCTTAAAACTAGAGGCGGGATGAATCCTAAATTTTCTCGAATCCCAATCCAAATATTAAAAGGTTGTCGTATCTCCCAAATTTCAAATCTACCGAATCCTTCGTATAAAAATTCTATATTATTAATGAAGAATTTGATACACATAAATGAAGTATTATTAAATATTAAATTATTATTAATAAAAAAAACAAGTGTGGCACTCAGGGTCGCCACAAGGTGATATTTGTGATCCAATTACCAACGAAATTGCAACAACCACCGGTTTTTTTTTGTTAGTGAACGCTTCTATTGGACGTCAATAGAGTTAAAACTAATTTTACCAAAGTTTTTAACAGTTTCTTTTTTTAAAAGTTAGGATTCGAAATATTCGACAGACGAAAAATAGTGCTAAGATTCGAGTTTTCCAATCTCGAATATTTTTCAAGATTCGCGGATTCTAATGGCCCATCTCTAGTTTTAAGAGTATCCTGAACACAGGCAATCACTGCTAACACCTCTGAGCAGCGCACTATTTTTTATGTGTTAACAGTGATTGCCTATGTTCAGGATTCACTTAAAACTAGCTGTCGTACCTGTCATCGATGGGTTAATTTGGGGTTATGTTATCTATTTTTAAGTACGCAAATGAGAGATGCACGAGCGTATCTTAAGCACTTACTGTACATTAATCTACTATAGTGTATTCAATTTTACACTTTCTATTAAAAAAACATGCAAAATCATTAATTAAAATCGTAAATTAAAACTTCACCAAATTAAGATGTTCGCAAAAAAAAAAAATTTTCAAGCATTCACAGCCAAATTTAACACACACAAAAAACAATTGAACAAAGTCAAGAAGAAGTATTATGATCATGTTTCATGTAATATTTAAGACAAATAAAGAATTAATTAATTAATTGTTGTCGAATTTTTTATATTAATTATTTAAATGAGATGTCTCAATTGATATTGTTGACATATTGAAGTCTGAGTGATGGCATTTCATTGTTAATAGCTAAAAGACACACATTAGTGATTTAAAGTTGTTTGTGTGTGACGTCAAACTGACGTCAAATTGTCTTTACTTATATCGGGTGGCAAGAAATCAAAAAAAAACTTCAATTAATTTCAAAGTTAAATAACTTCAACATTTGAAATCTTATGTGATTGAGATTTGGCACACATTAACAAATGCATATAATCAATAATTGCTTCAAGTTTCAAAAAATATGTAAATTCTATACTTTTATTACAGTTACATAGTGTCTAAAAATAGCACACTGGGGGAATATTTTGAAATATCGGGTAACCCTAAACATTCTGATTGTGAGACATGGTAAAGGCTGACAAAAGCGCAACATGAGCTTCAAACAAAAAACAAAACAAAAAAAAAACGCCAGAAAAAAAGCAGATTTTGAAAATAAAACAAAACTGAAACATCTACCACAACGCCACGAAAGACTGAGCATTCAACAAAGAATACAACATTCACAATTGAACTTTGAATAGAAGCTACAAAAAATAAGACAATACCATAAGAGCGTCAACTATCACAAGGATAGTTTCCACCTAACCATTATTCGAGGCTACCTTCACCACAGTGACTGTTTTATTGTTTGTTCAATGCTCAGTCTTTCAAGGTTTTGTAATTAATCACATGTGTCTCTATTACACTTCAAGCCAATAATTATTTAATTGAGTTTTGAAAACAACTGTCAGAATTACTCAAGACAAAACCACAACAAATTTGTCTACATAGAAGTGCATAATAAATAGTCTATACAAAGCTGGGCAGTATCGGAATACATGTATTGGGGAATACGTATCTCCAATTCAATTGTATTTTGTATATTGTATTAGGAATACACTGGTTCATTGTATTTTATATTTTGTATTAGGAATACACTGGTTCATTGTATTTTATATTTTGTATTAGGAATACACTGGTTCATTGTATTTTATATTTTGTATTAGGAATACACTGGTTCATTGTATTTTGTATTAAGAATACACTGGTTCATTGTATTTTGTATTAGGAATACACTGGTTCATTGTATTTTGCATGTTGTATTGGAAATACACATTTTACATTTATCTTGTATCTTGGAAAATACATAAAATACAATGTTTCTATATTTATAAAGCACAATTTTTACAGTTAACAGATTGCTTACTATAATAGTATTTCACTGTGAAATACTATTATACTAAGCAATCTGTTACCTGTAAAAATTACTGAATGTGTGAAATTTCTGCACAACACCATTGGATGTTTTACCACTGCCAAGTGGATCATCAGTAGGCTTAACTCCAAACATGTATAATTAGTAGTGTTGTAAATTTTAAAAAAACATGTTCGTTTTTTTAAAAGTGTTAAAAAAAAACAACAAAGAAAAAAGAAAAAAAAACAGAAGGAAAAGAAAAACGCAAGAAAAAAAATCGATCGGTTTTAAGTACGTGTCCCCGAGATTACTGAATGATTCAGTTAGAAATGTACATTAAAAAGTGTCCGTTTTTTTTTATAAAATCATGTTTTATTTTTAAAAAAAACTGGGGGGGGGGAATGTCAGATTCGTGAATTGAGTCATTTTAATTACCTTCACTATACAATAGTAAATCTGAAAAACATTTTTTAAAATAAAAACTTTAAAAAACATTATAGTAAAAAACACGTTCATTTTCAACACTAGTAAGGTTGGGAAATGGAAATTAAGAAAAATAAAAAACAAAAACAAAAAAGGGGTTTTAAAACGGTATTTTTTTCTAAAAAAAAATCAAGAAAAAAACACGTTTTTTACAACACTAGTAAGGTTGGGAAACGGAAAATATGAAAAATTAAAAAAAAAATACAAAAAAAAAACGGTTTTTTAAAACGTTTTTTTTTTCCTAATGAAAAACATCAAGAAAAAAACACGTTTTTTACAACACTAGTAAGGTTGGGAAATGGAAAATATGAAAAATTAAAAAAAAATACAAAAAAAAAAACGGTTTTTCTTCTAAAAAAAACATCGAGAAAAAAAAAACGTTTTTTACAATACTAATAATTTGAAACCTCTCCAATGGCGTTGTGCAAAACTGACTATTCTTTGTTATAGTCTTTTATGGTTTCTTATTGAAGCGTATTGGCGACTGGTAATGTCTTAATAGGGGTTTGGTATTTATTTAATTTGGCATTGGTCAAGTTTAGTATTTGTTTCAATTGGCATTTGTTTCAATTTTTGTTATTCTATTATTTTTGTTATATAGTGATAGTTCAACACCACAATTTTTTTTAGGATCATTGTATTTTTTTTATCTTTATGCAGTTAAATTTCCAAAAGAAAATATCTCTACACAAAGGTTGTTGTATGCAGTATAATAGGACTGTATAACGCACAAGTCCCATTACTTTTTTTGTTGATGGCTGTAAAGACTCCTCAGAGTTTCATTTTTTTACATTTTGGTTTGTCGTTTGAATGTGATGCTTCTTGTCATTGATCTGGACAAAGATTTGATTTAATGGTTCTGTGGGACATTTTTACTTTTGTTTGTTATTGAGGAAATTCCACACGCGCGCACAATTATGTCTGGAGAAATCTGATGAGCTGTCTTGTTCGGAATATTCTTTGTCCATTGTCAATTAGATAATTTCAAATCCATGCAATGGTTTTGTAGGGTCCTATACAACTGAAATAAAGTTGTTGAATCACTAACTGGAGTTTGAGAAATGTCAATTTGGATTTCACAATCCAAACTTGATCATAATAATAGTGTTGTGCTTGTTTGCCTGGCTTTTAGTGAAAATAAAAAGAAGAAAACAACAACAAGAACTATGATAGGTTGAAATAGATTGTCATCTGCATCTGGCAGAAATTGAACCATATTTCATGTGGTAATATGTTTGTATATTGTTAGGCATGTTTATTAAACTCATACATAACAGTACAGCAACAACGTAGACTTAATAGTTTGACTGTGTAAAAAGCAAAAAATAAGGATGATATGTTTGAAATGTGAGCCACTCAATATAGGTATAGTTATAGTGTGAAATTCGAAAATTGGAGAAAAAAAAAATTAAGATGTCAAAATGTGCCAATTATGGATATCCATAATTTCAATATTTACAGAACTGAAAAAAAAAAAAATAATAACCAAAATGTAATTATCGACTTTTGTTAAACTTTAGTAGGATTTTTTTTTTCCAATTTACGTTAATAATAGAATAAGCCCGTACAAACTAGGGAAAAATCAAATTGACCAAAACTATCGCCATCGTCCGGTGAAAAATTGGGTTCTTGAGGCACATTAATTAAAAAAATTCTATTCGCGTCTTTCAGTGGCATTGCTAGGTTTTTGGCGTCAGGAGCAAAAAAGTCTTGAACGCCTCCAAAATTCTTTTGCAATGGTCATTTCTAAGAAAAAACTTGTTAGATGCTAGAATTCAAAGATTAAAATAACTTCTAGCATATAGCCTCAAACAGACTAGAATGCCAGGTTATCATCTGGTTGGTCAGGTTGTCTTACTAACATAAAATTATCATTTATTAATCAGAAAACTTAAAATAGTTTTAAAAATTCAATGTGAGATTTGAGGACTAGTAGCAAACTACTCCCATTGCTCTCCTTAGCTACTCCACCAGACACGTAGTGGCGAGCGAAGCAAGCCACAAAAACTAGCAACTTTTTTTCAATATCGAACCAATCAAACATATAAATACGTTTGAAATTTTAGTGACTATTAAATTTTGGTAAACGTAAATTTAAATTTCACAGTTACGAAAGACTCTCGAGGGCCACCTCTGGAAGTTCTCTTCTGGAAGTTCCCGAGGGATTCATGCTTTCTATATGCTTAGGGGTCTTCTTGGTTTTGATACGCACCATGGGCTCCAAAGTTTTGAGAGGCTTCCGTGGGCATTCCAGTTTAGAGAGGCTTCTGGGGGCATTCCAGTTTAGAGAAGCTTCTGGTGGCCGCGCAGTTTCGAGAACATACCAGCAACCTTCACGAATTTGAGAGGCTTCTGCTCGCTTGTTTATTCAAGAACTTATTCTATTAACATCTAGAGTAAATTACAAAAGTGTAGGTTATATATAGTTTTCGAAATATGCATCCTTAAACAAAACGCATGTTATGTGCACCACTCGGCACTGTATAAAAGTGATTGTTTGGTGCACAGGCACCTAGAAGGACTGGCGCAGGTGGCATTTGCCGCCTTGCCATCCGGGCCAGTACATGCCTATACGCCACTGACGTCTTTACTATTGTAATGTACGAGAACCCTTGAATGTGAAGGAAAGCTTTTCTTTATGTATGTGGGATCCAGGCCCAAGAGTTGGCATTTAAAAAAATGACTTTGTAAGCAACCATAAAGACCCATATACGGAAATTATCAACAATAGCCTCGAATATAGTCACGGTTTTTTTTTAGTATTACAAGTTTTAACCCGACAAAATATACTTTAAGTTGATTTTTGATGAAAAGCAACATCCATTCAGAGGAAATTGCTTTTTTTTTTGTTCTCTTGTGTACCATTTACTGTAATGGTATGTCTTAAGTATCTCAGGTAGAATGTTATGAGAGAGAGAAAAAAAAGTTGAATTTCTATTATAGATATGTTCATTGTCCATTTCCCTGGTGTGTGTGTATGTTCAATCAGATATAAGATATTTACAATTTTTTTCTTTTCAATTCTGTAAACGCAAAAAAAAAAAATAGTTTCTGTTATTTTCGGTTCATGTACAGCAGTAAATAAATATTCTATAATACGCTCATTCAATACTGACCACATCATTTTCTTTTCTTTTGTTTTGTTTATTTGTTTTTTCTTAAGTAAATAAACTTATTTTCAATTACAACAAAGGGTATATACCTGTATGGTTTATATTTTAACATATGCATGTATAGGCCTAATAAAAAAAGGACAAATACATATATTCTGATTGCAGTTTTAGGCCCAGGTCAGGGCCGGTTCTAGGCGTAGGCGGTTGCCTACGGTGGCACATTCTTAAGGGGCGGCATTTTCTGGAACAGAAAATATTTATTTTCTAAAAAAAAATGTGTGTAAACATTTTTTTTATACAGACTGTGAAGAAATAATAGCCTTGCAGAGCCGGTATTACACTAGCAACTTTTAATGCAATAAAATGTGCATGTGACAATGTTTGTGCAATGTTTATAGTGTGATATGTGACATGCAACTGGATAATACTTTCCTTTTAACTAGTGTGAGATTCAGTCTCACCGAGTTGAACAGGTTCAACTTTGAGAGACTTTTCAAGTAAACTTTCTGACAAACAACCAATCATGTCGTTTGCCGGAAATGACATATGTAACATTGAACGAATTCCCGGTTTTATGACTTTCTGTTTATGAATTTCCTGTTAGTTGATCACAATATGGACACAAACCAAGGGAGCAGACATTGAAGAAAATCATGTACGATTTTCACTAAGATTTTACAGCAGATCTCGTGTGGATGGAAAGTCATTTGACTTTTTAGCTGCATTTAATGGATATCCAGAATAGAATTGAAATTTTAAAATTAAGTAAAACTCGGATTAAAAGTAAATTGGCTTCCGATGCCGTACGAGATTCACGTGAATGTCGGCCCCTTGACATAAACGAAGTTTTGAAAACTTGATTGGGAACTAGGTTGCATAGTGTGATATAGAAGTTTATTACAAAGTTCTAGTTGCAAGTCACATCACAGGTTGCATTGCAAGTTGAATTGCATTGGAGGTTGCACACTCACTCACTCAGTTGAAATGGTTCAGCATAAGGCAGCTAGGTTTGTTTGTGGCAGGCACAAATTTATAGATAGTGTCACTGAGGTGCTGTCAGTGGCACAATGGCATAGTTTGGCACATTGCAGGGCTGAGTTATGTTTGAAATTGTTTGGAAAAATTACACATGGTGATTGTCCTAAACCGCAGTCCAGTGTCTCTAGAAAAATTAGCTAGATTTCTAGGTCAGATTCATATTATTGGTTTTTTTTCCTAGAGTTATAAGACAATGGAACTATCTTCCTGAGGCAGTGGTGAATGGGGATAATTTTGTTTTGTGGGATTGACATTTGTATATTCAATTTGTTTTTATATATGTGCATGTTTATGTGCTTATGTGTTTATGTGCTTGACTATGCTCAATGCTGCATGTGGACTTTTATGTCCATCTGCCATAGGCCTATTTGGCTGCTAGCAGAGTACTAATTGTAATTGTAGTGTAACACTGGCTTTAACATAGCAAGTTGTGGATCCACGAATGCACGATCCGCAAATGTAACGTTGTTGAATTATTCCATAATCTCTTCATAGCCCTTCGAATACTGCTAACGTTGCCTATCACAGTTGCCAGCGCTGAACGAAGCTTTTCAAAGCTGAAACTCATCAAAATCATATCTGAGTTCACAAATGTCGCAGGGCTCGTTTAGTTGGTCTAGCCACGATTTCCATCGAGAAGAAAATCGCAGATCAACTAAATATGGAAGAGCTAATTCGAGAGTTTGCAGCATTGAAAGCCAGAAGATTGAATTTCTCATAGATAATGACTATAATGTCAACATATTGAAATTTCATTGTATTACATTGTTTGTTTACGAAAAATCCATAGAACTAGCCCTGGCCCAGATCACACATGAGTAGAAGTTTCAGCTGTACTTCGGTATTCCTTCGCATTCAAAGTTTCTCGCACATGACAGTAGAAAACATTCTACAGAATATTTTTGAGATCAGATTTGTCAGTTCAAATCTGCGGATCTAGTTGATCCACCAAGTTAAAGGATTTGGACTTAAGAGACTACATCACAAAATTATGTCTTAAAAACTCCTCTGGGACTGCTAGCATAGTTTTCTTTTATATTGATATGATTTTGACATTTTTATGGGTTTGTTTATACTCCCTTGCTAAGCAGCAAAGTAGCCTGCGAATCTTCAAAAGTGACATCAGAGCTTCAGGTTTTTGCCTTCCCCAGAGCAATGTGCCAATGAAGCTAGCTTTGAAATTGTTCAACTTTAGAAACTCAAAGCACCAATCATGAAAAACGGATACACAAATGGGATGAACAAGTCATACCTTTTTTGCTTCTTGAAGGGGACGATTTCTATTGTTTTGCATATCTGTTTTATAGGGTATAAAGGTTAGAAAATATTGTGAAGTTGGCAAGACCACATGTTTGTATGAACAAGCTAAGCTTTGGTGAGCTAATTTTTAGGAGCTTCAAAGCTTGCAAATCTTAGCAAAGTTTGGAGTATAAACCCACCCTGTTGCCCTTCTATAGAGGCAGTGGGTGGCAATCGAAGAAAAATATTTTTTCCCTAATAGTAATAAGAAAGCTGTTTCCCCCCACTTCCTCTTTCAACCCTTTATTTTTTTACTGTCAATAAATTATTTTTTTCTATTTTTAAACGTCAGTTTATTTATTAACATTAAATATACAATGACTTGTTAATGCTATGGTAATATAAAGTAAATCACAATGAAGGCAACACATTGGTACATGTGCTGATTTGTTTTTGTTTTTCTAAACCTTATTAGAGGCACTTATTATGAGCACTTTAATGAATGGTTTTTGTTTATTTTTTGTCTTGTTGGTATCTGACAACAGTGCCTGAATCTGTGATGTCATTTTGCACCAGATTTGAAATACAACTGAAAAACTGAACATGAAACCTCTGTGACAAGGCTGGCCCTTTGGCACCACCACTTTATTGTGGTGCTGGCTCCGAACCAGCCCCTGGTTTAACGGCATGCAACATTCCGATAGTTCAGGCACTTTACCGATCACACAGTCTCTCACATACAGTTGTTTTGAAGGCCCACAAAAAGACCTTTCTGTTTTAGCCGGGGCCGAATGTGGCCCTCCTTACTCCTCGAGTAGGAACACACTCAGTCTCGACTCGGAAATTTTTGGTATAGCTGCATAACAGCTTGACGATCCTAATCCTCTTTAGCCTGGGTTTGAAGGTGCCAATCAGAGGGACTCAGAAGATTTCTGAGTGCCTCTGTTGGTGCTGAAGATGTAGGCTAAAGTCTCTTCCTTCGTTATTTTCATTGTTGGAAAATAAACTCACACACACTTTTATGAGGTATAAAAGGTTTCATTATATATAACAACTTTGCACTATTACATGGTTATAATCATTTAAATTGATGATACAATTTTCTAGTAAACTTTTGAATATTACATTCACTCTTAAGTTCATAATTACTCTCTGAAAACTCCACACTTTGTTTACTTTTCGAATCTCTATATCGAACTTACTCATTCGAACTCTATTCGGAACTGTCCTCAAACATAAGTGGCACAGCACATTCATTCTGTCTCAAGGGAGGGACAACTGTCACCTCAGGACTGAATGACAGGCCAACTGGGCCAATCATTGTCCTAGGCTGAGAATATTACCTTTCAAGGAAAGGCATTTTTGGTTCTCTTTCCAATTTCTCCCTGTTTGTCTTGGTTCCTTGAATTGCTAAGAAATCGGGCCACCCAAGTCTGGACACCTGTGCTCAATGGGGTGGCATTCTGACATAAGGGAATTTCTACGAGGTGTTCAACAAGTCTGCTGATACAGGGTGTCACACCTCTTTAATAAATAATTTATTTTTCTGAAGAAAGTATATACAAAATGTAAGTAAAATAAACACTGAATTTTATTTTACAAAGTATTTCTCTTGAAAGAAAGTTAAAATGACAAAAAGAGTTCAATTATTTCCACCCCTTTTCTTCTTAAAACTTTGACTTGTTCTATGGGTCCTTGATGTTCCTACATTAAGGGAATTTCTTTATGCTAGTTTTATTTCAAATCATTTTTTGGCGCCATCTGCTGTTTTTTCTACAAGTTTGCCAGTGCCACAACCTTTTAAAGAGACCATTACCTCCAGAAGTTTCTTTTCAAAATAAGTGTCAAGAATTATTCAACGATTGTTGAAACGATTTTTAAATTTTAAAATAAGTCAATAAAACCATAAAAAACTTAACAATGAAGTGACTTTTCCTGAGCACCAAACGACGCCATTTTACATTTCCAAAAACGAAAGTCCCCCCCACCATTTTTGTGGCAAAAGTTATCACCTAACATTTTCAGAATTCCTTAATCAATTACATGTATTCCCTATTCATATCCAAGCTTCCATGTGGAATAATTCAAATATGAAATCCATAGTACTTTGAAATGAAGGTAATGTGAGCTGGTGACAACATATCAGAATTCGAGTAGAGGAGTAGACTTTGGGGGTTTTTGTTGCCAATGAAGTCAACTGATTTTCAATTTTTTAAATGATATTAATCACTTATTTTAAATTTTAAAAATCATTTTGACAAGAAATTTCTGGAGATAAATGGTCTCTTTAAGTAATTTTAGAATGCATGAAATTCCTTCTTGTAATTTACAAAGGAAGCGGTATATTAGTGATGGTGAGAAAATCAGTTGCTTTAATGAAAAATGTAAACAACGTATTGTTTAAATAAATACATTTCAAAAGTCAAATGAAAGTGAAATTTGCAACCAATGCGTCAACAGAGAAGAAAGTAATTGGGTTAAATTTTATTTTTGAAGGCAAAATCAACTTCGACACACCAACTTGCCCCATGTGGCGATTAGTGACGGAGTTTTCAACTTTGGATGTACTGTAGGCAGGGCCGTCTTAGGGCATGTCGGGGCCCTTCGGCACACAAGAATTGGGGGCCCCATTGGATAGTAAAAATTAGAAAAAATTTAAAAATCTGATCTGGTGTCCTATTAACATTTCAATTTAGAAATGTTGACGGTAATTCTTAGTAGGTATCTACCTAAAAATAGAAAAAAATTTAAGCTCCTTTTTTTCGTGTAAGCGAATATATCGGCCTTTCGGGGCCCCCATGAGGTCGGGGGCCCTGGGCACGGGCCCCGTGTGCCCTTATAGTAAAGACGGCTCTGACTGTAGGTATATACTCAGTCTCTAGGATACCTTCTATATACTTCTAAGACACACACTCTGGTAGATTTATTATTTTTCGCAGTATGGTAAAAAATATTACATTGAATCTAATGTTCCTTTTAATATTTAATAAGGAAGAGCTATTCATAAATGTGTGATCATTTTTTTTGTGTGGATTTCCTTACTACATTAATCATTAACAAAGAGGGATGTTACACGTAGGCTTGCCACCCGTCCTCCTTTGTCGAGGACAGTCCTCCATTCGGAAGAAATGTCCTCCATGAAGGCAAAAATGTCCTCCACATTTTTTCTTCGTGGAAGACGGAGGACATTTCTTCACAGGCAATTAGAAAACGGGATGAACAGAAGTTGGCTCCGCCTTTTTATGACAAACGGCAACTTCTAATTGGTTTGTTGTGTGGTTCGACGTTGACAAGGAAGTTGCCGGTCGTCATAAAAAGGGCGGAGCCGACTTCTGTTCATCCCGTTTTCTAATTGCCTGTCATTTTTCCGAAAATACTATCCTCCTGAAATACTAGTTGCAACATTCAGTGCAGACAACACTACTGTAGTCCTTCATCAATAATGTGAACATTAGTTGAGAGATGGGTGGCATATCATCCTATTTCTCAGCTGGGAAACTGACATTCACACTAACATGTGTCTTGTTTGGGAACACTTCTTTGGAGACAACCTGGGTGCCAGCCCAGCTACTTTTTGGCTGTGGGGTTGCCCAGTTGATAGATACTAGTTTGGTGGGTGTGCCTATGGACATGGGTGGCCTAAAGCTTAACGGCAGGGGGGCCGAAGTCGTATTTCACACAAAGCAGGACCGGTGGCAAGCCTAGTTATACGGTACACTGCCATATTTAAGAATGCAAGTAAACATTTATTTTGTACCTGTAGCATTAGATGGCGCCACTAGCGCTCCCATATAAATGTACTGAAACTCAACTCTGACTCACCTTCTCTTTTTTCATGCAAACTTTTAATTGTGTCGCTATTTCTACATGCTCGCTTAACACTTACACTGAGAATACGTTGTATTGGATGCTTTTATAGCTAAAAGGTACTCTATTTCAACTAATTGGCGAGTGTAGTTTGCCACCTATGGAGGTTGGCGCCATCTACCTTGCAGTTACACAAGTATTTTTTTTCTATGGAGCCTTCTTAAGTTTGGTAAGGCCTTTACTTCTTTGTTGCGATACTTTGCAGATACTGTATATCGACATGTCTCTATTCCACTTAAACTAGCCGGTTAATAAAACGATTAAACATCGTTTGGTTTGGTTAACTCCTGTCTGTCTGATTGACCCAATGGGAGAAGTACAGAGTTAAATAGTGAGGTATATTAGGTGTGGAGCCTGCATAGGAGGAGATACTACCGTGTAAAAACCCTCAAAGTTTGTCTGAAAATATAGTGAATTCTCCAATATTTTATTCTTAGAAAAATGTTTTCATGTAAAGGGCATTAAACATGTTTCATTTTTTGTAATAAACACGACAGTGACGTTACTGTTCAGATCTACGAGCATATTTGAAAAATGTTTCATATATTGCAGTCAAAATCAAAATTTAGATAACATTGCTTTTAGTTACATGAAAACTAACTAATGGCACATTCACACTAGGCTGGTTGCTGATGGCTATTAGCAGCAACAGGAACAGCTTTTTTTGGGTTCACACTCGTATAGTGACTGCTGGTATTTGCAGCACAAAGAGAACAGAATCATGGCGATATGATGAGAGGTGATTGGCAATAGTTGACGAAGGTGGTGAGGTTTCAACTACCTGCTAGTGACACTACTAGCCATGGAGGGTTCACACTAGTTGGTGGCATGCTGTGGTAGTAGCAAGAAGTGAGTCACATGAATGGCTGGTAGCTGCTAAAGTTGTGGATATGTTTAACTTCACCAGCTGCTGTTAAAATCACTAGCCTGCTGGTGAAAGCAGCTGCTGGTAGCAGTTCACACTATTGTAACGAATTGTGATATTCGTATTTTTAGATCACCCTGTAGTTTTAAGATATTTTAATAGGCAGGTTTAAACTCATGCTTGGGGGTGGCTGGGATGTCATCAAGACGATACCTCCCTGCCCACCAGGATGAGAAACAAAAGGTAAGAGGCCTGCATCGTCGATTCTAAAAGGATGAATCCTGGAAAAATCGCCGATGCAGAACTCTTGGCAGGTGAAACTCCTATCAGGTGTGACGAAAAGGAAAAAGTCCTTTTCGTTTGGATGCTTAATTGATTTAATTTGTTACATCTTATAGATGTTATTGTTATATATTTTGTATATTATTGGAAGGTTGTGTTGAAGGAACTTGGACACACCTGGCACCTTTGTTGTAACATTAGATGTTTGTATTGTTATTGTATGTATATAAGCAGGATCACCATCTTGCAAAAATACAAACTCCAACAACAACCAACCCAAGCAGTGGAGTTTCAACTACCCACTAGTGCAACTACCAGCAACACTGGCTAGTAGCACACTGGTAGTAGCAGGAAGAGAGTCACATGGCCAGCTGGTAGCTGCTAAAGTTGGACATGTTCAACTTCACCAGCTGCTGTTAAATTCACAAGCCTGCTGGAGAAAGCAGCTGCTGGTAGCAGTTCACACTATGCTGCTAGAGGGCTACAACCAGCCAGCAGCAACCAGCAGCTAGGAAACCAGCCTAGTATGAATGCGCCATAAAATTTAGTCTGCCTGTCTTGTTACTTGCCATTCCGGTGGGTGCTCGAAGAGTCGGAGTAACTTATAAGGCACATACACACTAGGTTGGTTTACCAGCTGGTTTTGGCTGGTTTACGGCTGGTTGGTTGTAGCCCTCTAGCAGCATAGTGTGAACTGCTACCAGCAGCTGCTTTCTCCAGCAGGCCACTGATTTTAACAGCAACTGGTGAAGTTGAACATGTTCAACTTTAGCAGCTAAGAACTGGTCATGTGACCCTCTTCCTGCTGCTACCAGTGTGCTACCAGCTAGTGTGAACCCTTTGTCACTAGTAGTGGCACTAGTTGGTAGTTGATACTTCCCAGTTTGGGTTGGTTGGCTGTTAGATTTTGTGTTTTTGGAAAACGGTGATTGGATGACTTGCACTGCTAATACCAGCAGCCATAACAAGGGCGGAGCCAACTTCTGCTTATCCTGTTTTTTAATTGCCTGTATCTACGAGTAGTTAAAACTAATTTTCTTTGAATTCGAGTTTGAACTGTTAACATAAAAAAAAAATTGTGTATTTTGAGTATTTTTTTTCCACTGCTGAGTTGTTTCCATTTTTATGCATATTTACATTGGGCAAATAAAGAAGACGGGTCAGCAGGAAAGTTACTTGAAATTGTCTTGAGATGTTTGAAAGTTACATATGTTTTTTTTTCTGAAAATTTCTGTTCCTATACAATTTCGTATGGAAGAATGCATTGAAAATGAGTCGTACATTTATCAAAGTCGGGAGAAGTGTGTCTTGTGGGTTTACTTTCTTGGAACTCCCTTTACAATGTCAATTTTATGAAGGTATTTTATTTTTTTAGCAAAGATCTTATATTTACCATGATGCTAAATTCAAGTAAATTTTCGTTTCAATTCACTGTAAAGCCCAAGAGATATTATCTGTGTGTGTAGTAAATAAGGTTTACATATGAAGTGGACGTAATCGCTGACAACCAATAGTACCGTACTTCAACAGGTAGAGGGTATAAGTGGGCCGAAATCAAAAAAAGACGTACGTTACAGGAAATTCAGGAATGTTTGCCTGTTTGCATAAAAGTTGTTTAGAGAAGCTTAATACACGTACAATAGTTAGAAAATGCAGGACAACAAAGTTGTGAATTTATTTCAACTACAGCTGTCTACAGACAATTAGAAATCGGGACGAACTGAAGTTGGTTCTGCCCTTTTTATGACGAACGCAACTTCTAATTGGTTGGTTATGTAGTCTGGCGTCACATGCTCTGCCCTTTTCAACGTGGAACCACACAACAAACCAATTAGAAGTTGCCGGTCGTCATAAAAAGGGAGGAGCCAACTTCTGTTCAACCCGTTTTCTAATTGCCTGTCGTCTCACTGACAACCATTTGTGATTGGGAAGCGCAAGGATTCAAGACTTTTTAAAATTCGAAAAAATGGGTCAAAAGCCAAGACTCTTTGGGTTTTTTTTTTCAAAAATTGGCCAAAAGTCAAAAAAATATTTAAATGTTTTAAATGCTTTTAAAATGCCTCAGGAGTGCTCAGCTGGCCCCAGAAGCCCAAAAAAGCTTGGAAAAGAAGAAGGATTCAAGAATTTTTAAAAATTTCAAAAAATACCAAAAAAAATGGAAGTCTTCTAGATACCCTGAAAAGCACTGAAATGAACTTCGGAGGGTCCAATAGACAGAAAGAATAGACCAATAATAAAAAATAGATAATAATCAATACATCATTCTTATTACTCATAAAAACAATAACCAAATTTGACCTTATTGTCACCAATGACAAAATATGCAATTAAGCATAAAAAAATTTTCAGAATGATAAAAAAAAATTAAAACTGACCACCAAGGTCACATGTTGCTAACAATGCTGCAACTTTTGTGTTGCATTTACGCCCATCATTGGGGAGTGTTTTTTTTTGTTCAAATATCCTCGAGAGAGTAGTTTTAAAAGTGATTAGGAATTTGAACGCATCCATTTAATGCAAAAAATTAGAAAAAATGGCGTCGATACAGAGGCCTTGTGGAAGGGTTGGCAAACAAATTGCAAAGTAAGTTGGAAAATGATTTTTAAACCCCTGTGGAATGTGCTTTTGCTTTGCTTTTGATTGTCAGTTGTTGACATTTCTTTTGACTGTAAAATTCTGAAGCTTCTTTGTTTTCAATGAATTTGATTATGTTTTACATTATTAAGAGCAAGTTTGAATTGTTGAATTTGTTTCCTGTTACCATTTGTTCCTTTTAACGGAAGACAAGATAAGTAATTTTTTTGTTCCGTTTTGCTAATGTGGGTGTAAATTTATATTCCAAAACTCATTCTATACGAGGTTCAGAAATTATTCGTAGTTTCTTCTCACTGTCTTCTAAAGATTCTTTTGTTTTTTTTTTTTTACAAAAAAAATCTGCTTAAAAATTTATTCTTCTTTAGCAACATAATGATAAGTCTTCTTCATTGTAGCTGTTTGACTGAGTAATAGGCTTCTCATTTTTTTTGTCTTTTAAGAATTTATTTATCAAATTGGGTTCCAAAAGTAAAGTGCGACAAATGCTTCAAGCCATAAAATCTATTGGCTGTGAAGTAGAGACCTATACATAAAGCCCATGGGCTGGCATTTTTATGTCAAAGGCCCATGGGCCTAGAGGGCCTGGGGTGGGGCCTTTGTGGGCTTCATGGGCCTGGAGGATATGGGGTGGGCCTTTGTGGGTTTCATGGGCTTTATGGGCCTGGTGGGCTTCATGGGCCTCGTTGGCTTTGTGGGCCTCATAAGGTTGTGGCCTTTGTGGGCATCAAGGGTTTGGATGGACATTTGATCATTTCTGTCATGGTACTCTTTACAAATGTATAGAACTGAATCGTATATACATTATTATTTGACACATTAATAAATGTGTAACAAATTTCTCATTGACCCATCAATAAAATAAACGTATTAAAGCAATTCATGGGGTACTTTCTTTTCTTGGAAAGCATTTGAACTTGTGAACCCATTTAGTATGGATATTAGAGACCTACACAAAGCCTATGGGCTCGGCTGGGCTTGGATCGGCATTTTTATGTTAAAGACCCATGGGCCTGGTGGGCTTCATGAACCTGGTGGGCTTCATGAACCTAGTGGACTTTGTACAAAGCTGGTAAAGGCCGGGCCCAGTATAAAGTCTCATGGGCTGGGCCCAATATAAAGTCTCATGGGCTGGGCCCAATATAAAGTCTCATGGGCTAGGCTGGGCTTAGCTTCAAATTTTGACACAATGTAGGTCTCTAGCATGAAGCATTTGTGTTTTGTCACATTCTGCATGCACAGAAAGGGCCATCCCGTCCATTAGGCGAACGTAGGTGGTTGCCTAGGGTGAAAAAGTTTCAAGGGCGCATAAATTTTTAGTGTTTTGATTTAAGAGGCTACATCACTAAATTACTTCGATAAATCTCCGCAAAGAGTGCTAGCATTGTTTTTCTATTGAGCCCATACACGCAATGTTAAAGAAAAATGTTAATTTTTAAAATACACAGTATGGCAATATGTTTATTTTTCATATTTAAAGCTGTCCAATATTAAGTTATCAAAGTGCAATGTGCATTTTAAATATAATATGCTGATCGAGTGATAGAATGACAAAAACGTGGTAAGTGCTTTTCTATTTTTAAAAAATATTTCAAAATCGCGAATTTCTAACTCTTTATGTTAAACTCCATTGAGTACGCCCAAATAAGAAAAAAAACATCCATTATAATAATGGTCGTAAAATACGTAAAAATAATTTTTAAAAACCACAATTAAACCAGAGTGAAGCCAATTGATTTCTTTTTCTGTTTTTTTTTTAAATTTTTTTTACGTATTTTTACGAGCATTTTAATGGACGTTTTTTTTTTTCTTATTTTCGGCGCACTCAATAGAGTTTACCGGTCGATACCGGCTCTACTTCGTTCACTTTTCAATTTGGATGCTCACTTTGGATGCAATGAAGATGAAAACATTTTTAACACCTTTCACTGCAGATGAATCATTTGCAATGTACATCCAAAGTGTAATGTGTAAATTCGCCTTAAAGCTTGTTGGTAGGCAGGGTGATGAATAGGCAGACGGATGGTATAGAATACAACTGGGGCGCAAATTTTAAGTCTTGCCTAAAAAAAATAAAACTTCATAAATTGTAAAAATCAGAACTCTTTTATAGTATTTTTCTTCAATTATAATCATTGCTGATAAATCTTATGTGTTTGTTTGTAACTGAGTTTAAAATTCTATTATAGGTCACTTGAATAACTTAAAAGTAGTGTAAATTGCTTTTTCTGTACAAACTAGTGAAATTAATTCGATTTGAATATCGAGGGAACGTGATTAAAACGAGATTATATGTTTGAAAGAAGCCTGTAATTTCTTCTTTGAATTGATTTTAAGCTTTTTTAAACAAAAATGTTTTTCATTGATTGCCTCTTTTAAGAATGCTTGTTAAAATTAGTTTCGAGAGCAAAGGGAGTCATTAAGTACCATTGCTAATGTGTCTTCCCTAAATTCATCTACTACTTTTAGTGAAAGCAGTTAAGAGCCTAGGTACACCGCCATCTTGATGTTTTCAGCAGACGGCAATAAGACAAATGAGTATTAAATACAGTAAAGCGCAAAATGCAATAAAAAGTATTATTATTTAAGTGCTAGCTTTATATAATTTTTTAAAAGCTCCTTCTATTTTTAAACAACGTTCAAAATCGTTCGTTTTTTTTTACTCCATGTTAAATTCCATTGGATCAAAAACCGTCCCGCAAATATTTGAAGTAGAGTAAAAATATGAAGCCCAGCCCAGCCCATGAGACTTTATGATGGGCCCAGCCCACCAGGCCCACAAAGCCCACCAGGCCCACGAAGCCTACCAGGCCCACGAAGCCTACCAGGCCCACGAAGCCTACCAGGCCCACGAAGCCCACCAGGCTCATGAAGCCTACCAGGCCCACGAAGCCCACCAGGCTCACAAAGCCCACCAGGCCCACAAAGCCCACCAGGCCCACGAAGCCCACCAGGCTCACGAAGCCCACCAAGCCCACGAAGCCCACCAGGCCCACGAAGCCCACCAGGCCCACAAAGCCTACCAGGCCCATGGGCCTTTAACATAATAATACTGATCCAAGCCCAGCCTAGCCCTAAAGCCCACCATCCCGTGGGCTTTGTGTAGGTCTCTAATTTCCACACTAAATGATTCACAAGTTGCATGCTTACCAAGAAAAGAAACTGCCCCATTAACGGCTTTAATATGTTTATTTTATTGATTGGTCGGTGAGGAATATGTTATACTTTTATTAATGTGTGAAATAATATGTGGGTCAGTTCTATTCATTTGTAAAGAACCTCATGACAGAAATGATCAAACGCCTTCCAAACCCGTGATGCCTACAAAGGACACCAAACCTACGAGGCCCACAAAGCCCACCAGGCCCATGGACCTTTAACATAAAAATGCCGGCCCATGGCCCATGGGTTTTATGTAGGTCTTTAATTTGAAGAACTCTCGTTAAAAACAATCTAGAAAAATAACAAAAAGTTTGCACGTGCTTTCATGTATTGGCTTCACGATGTTTCCTTTTTATAAATTTTGAAAAGGTCTTTCTATTTTTAAATAACATTCAAAATCGTTTTTTTAACCCCATGTTAAATTCCATTGGATCAAAAACCATCCCACAAACATTTGAAGAACTCTCGTTGAAAACGACTTAGAACAATAACAAAACAATTAGCACGTGCTTTCAGGGGCGTAGCTAGGCAGCCGCAAGACATGCAACTGCGGGGGGGGGGGGGGGGAATCCGAATCCGAATCCGATTCCGAATCGCTACGCTTAATTTATTCAGTTAATTTCGAAAATAAATCGACTTTCATTCATTATTTACTTTTAAAAACTACATACTTGCACCAGTAAATCTTCATCGAGATCAATGGGCACAGTGGAACAATAATGGTAGGAATAGTCAGAAAAACACATTTCACGATGTTTTCTTTTTATAAGCTTAGCACGTGAAATTATTTTTCTATTAATTATTATGTGACTTAAACCTGGAGAAAAAACGTTAAAAAAACCTTTCCATTCAGAGAAATTTTGATTTAAATGCTATATCTAGGCTCTTAAAAACGGCAAGAGTGGACCATCTGTGCCATAAACAAAACATTCAAGAGATATTAAATTACTAGTTTATTTTATTATTTGTGATCACTCATCATAGCTGTGTCCCTTTTTGTCAACTAGATTAAAAGAGGTTTAAGGTTATACGGGGCAGAATCGCAACTGACGCGATTCAGACCCGCAACATTGTTTCCGCGTCCAGACCTATACTCAGTTTCTCTCCATCCTTCAGGCTTTCACCATGTCATTAAGACCTGCGGAAGCGGGCCTTTCAGAAGACATAATTTCCCACAAACATAATTTACACATAAGGTCTTCAATTTAGTTTAACAGTATTTTCAGTGGTCCACATCTTTAAAAGTCTAGTCTTTAATAATTAAAAGCAAACTGAGCTCTTTGAGTCTTTGTTTATGTTTCAAAAAGCGTCCACACTATGTAATGTTTCGCAACACTGTTTAAATGTTTCCCTATTTTGATGGGAGCCAAGAAACATGAATCTGAGCTGACACGATTCAGCCCACCAAACATTGCAACATTGTGGCGGGTCTGAATCGCAACTGACGCCATTCAGACCCGCAACATTGTGTCGCAACAACGAATTCTGGTGTGTACTATGCTTTAGATACCGTGTATGTACACTTAATTACTTCAAAGTCTTACGAGGGAGGAGCGCACCAAAATGACGTGGCATGTGATCTGGCATCTAACATGCATCTTCAGGTTACACCATCAGGTTACACCATCAATGCAACATTATGAGTCAGCGCCCACTGCAAGGGCTCGACATAGTGGTCACATAACACACGCCACGTCATTGCCAGACAAATGCTGGATGCTCTAGTGATTGTCACTTGTTACGGGCAAGTTAGTTCATTTAATGCATTTATTTCACTTGACACCCATCTCAATGAGTTGCTGCTAAATCATTCCAATGTGCTTTAAGTCACACGTGAATATCGTCCCCATCACATGTCTGCCATTTTACTGCCAGATCATGTTGTCACATCACGATCACATCAAGATCACAAAATGTACAGTATGTCCATTTTGCGAAATGAACATACATTTCGTGTAATGGACAATAACACCAAATGGCGGATGCAACATAGTGATTGATGCTAGACACTCACTCACTTGCTTCAAATTTTCAGATATTGCCTTGCATTATAGTCTAGTATACACTTCTTTAAGTTAAGTCATTATCCTTTCATGCAAGTTGCATGCCGGCTTTACTATTCAATTCAATTCAATTAAATACATCTGCATGTCCTTGGACAAGGTTAAGCCAAGATATTTGATGGTATCAACATGGGTTAGCTGAACATCTCCCATTGTGTAATCTGCCATGAACGATTCTCGCTTTTGGGAAACTCGCATAACATTGCATTTACTCCTATTCAGTTGTAAATGCCACTTAGAGCACCACTCTTCAACACTGTCTAGATCTCTTTGGAGGACTTCACTATAATCATTATCCCTAATCCTCCTGTAAACAACAGCATCATCTGCAAACAAACGCATCGTACTGTTGCATCTATCTGTCAGATCGTTTATGAACAGAAGGAAAAGCAGTGGACCAAGAATGCTACCCTGAGGTACACCAGATATTACTTTAGCCCAGTCTGACACAGCACCATCAATTTGGACTCGCTGTTGTCTATTTGATAAGAATGATGATGTCCACGAAATTACTTGTTTATTTAAGTTAAAAGTCATCATTCTTTTAATTAGTAGTGAATGCTTCACTGTATCAAATGCTTTTGCAAAATCTAAAAATACCAAGTCAAATTCGCCATTACTATCCAAGCCAGATTGTATGTCTTGGATGAATAGTGCTAGCTGGGTATCACATGATCTGCCTTTTCGAAAACCATGCTGGTTTTCATGAATTAATTTATGGTTTTTTAAATGCTTGATTGTATTAGAATAAATTATATGCTCGAGAGTTTTACAAACAATGGAGGTCAGAGAATTGGGTTTATAGTTCTTTGGACAATTTTTATCTCCTGTTTTAAGAATTGGGCAGATATTTGCTTGCCTCCATGCCATAGGCAGTATACCACTATCAAGGGAATCTTGGAAAAGTTTACTTAAAATAGGGCTAACTTCTATGGCCAGCTCCTTTAGCAATCTTGGTGAGATTTCATCTGGACCAGCTGATTTATTAACATCTAGATTACAAAGCAAATTTTGTAATCCAGTGGGGTTATTGATTATATCAGGCATGACATGAGATAAGGTGCCAAGTTTTTGGTTCCTCATTGCCATCATTAGCATGAAAGACACTTTGGAAATAATCGTTAAGTGTGCTTGCAATAACCTGTTTGTCAGTACAGACATCACCAAGTGGTGTTATAATTGAAGTTATATTATTTTGAATTTTGTTGAGATTTTTTACATATTTCCAGAACAACTTGGGATTTTTATGGAGTGATGCCCCTAAGACATTATTAGTAAAGTTTAAGTGTTCTTTTTTAAGCAAGCTTTTCACAAGACATCGCTGGGAATTAAACTGCAATTTAATAGTATCATTCATTTTAATCTTCATTTTAGATCTAAATTTGCGTTGTTTACGAAGAGCGCGGCGTATCTCAATGGTGTACCAAATTGGTTCCAAGCGCATTCCTTAGGTGTTGACGAAGCTTTGGATAGCCAATGCTACTTATACGGAGGTTTCTAGTAAGAATTCCATTTAAAGGTACATCCAGACATTGTGCCATTACTGACTTGTCTGGCTCGTGCTCTTGTCAACCGAGGGTTGAATTACTTTTGAAACTTTAATTACTCGAGAGGCTTTGACTTGTGCAGATCCGATGAGCGACATGGTTTTCTCATTTGCTTAGAAAATGAAGTTGCCTATGTTGCCTCCTCGAGTACAGCGAGTCAACTAAACTGTGCTCGTCTTTGTCAATTACTATTATAAATTCAATTAGAACTTTGCTAGCAGCCAAATAGGTCTATGGCAGAGGGACATAAAAATTCATATGCAGCATTAAGCATTGTCAAGCACATATACATACACATATATAAAAACAAAATGAATATACAAATGTCAATCCCACAAAACAAAATTATCCCCATTCACCACTTCTTCAGGAAGAGAGTTCCATTGTCTTACAACTCTAGGAAAAAAAGACCAATAATATGAATCTGTCCTAGCAAAAATCTCCCTAATTTTCTTAGAGTGGTCAGCACTGCCCATATATAGTGCTTTATGAATATCACTGGACTGCGGTTTAGGACAATCACAATTGGTGTATATTATTTGAAAAGTAAATAAAATTTCAGTTTTTTTCTTGAAAAAAAAATCTGATTTTTAACAACCCTGCTAACAAATCGAATTTAGATAATTTGCAGTAAATGAGATTTTTTTACTGCTGCTGTTGCAAAAAAAAAAACACATTTTGCCACATGCCTCATGCCAATGTTTAGCGCCCAAAAGACAAACACTTTCTTACAAAACACACTAATTTACAGACATGTACGAAATAAAGTAAACTGTAAAGTATACTTTAGTACGTAAGTCAACATGTACATATACGTGTTTCTAAAAAACTTAACAAACGTTTTAACAAACATACTGGTAACAAATTCGACTTAACAAATATGGTTTATTTGTACTGTTTTCTGCTTAACGCATGGAAATAGCCACGTCATTTAATCCTTCGTGTATAAAAGGTCCAAAACTCGGTAGAATTTTCAACAGTGCAGTTTGGATCTTTTGAAGACAACTACATCTACTAACAATAACAATAACCACTTTAAAAACTCCAACCATCATCTAACTATGGCACGGTTCAATTTGGTCCTCTTGTTGTTGGTTGTTGTTGCAGTCGTCTTTGTTATGGCCACCGATAAGGTAAAAACATTTAAAAACAAAACTTAGGCCTTCTGCAATTTTAAAGTTGTAAAATTTAGAAACTTATATTATAAAATAACAATTAATATAATGCATAACTTCACATCAAATTAATTTAAAAATAACTACTTGTAAATTCATTCAAAGAAGAAAACTTTTGATGTTCGAATCATTTTTTCTTAAAATCTTAAAAAGCAATTTTGCTTAATTTTTTACTAAGTCTCTCAAAATCAACATCTTTAATAAATTAACATAAATCAATTGTAATTTTAACATACAATTTTATTTATGACTATGTGTGTTGATGTAATGTAACAAACTTAATTGAATGTAAATTAGCTCCTAACTTAAATGAAAATATTTTACACAGGGAGGAAATCCACCCCTCCCAGGTGGAGGACATGAAGGAGGTCATGAAGGAGGACATGATGGCGGCAACCATGAAGACTGCGACCATGACGGCGGAATAGGAGGTGGCTTTTCCAAGTTTTTGAAAATCCCAGCAGAAATATGCAAATGCATTAGTGGTGCTTTTCACCATTAATAATTTGTGTTCTTAATAGTTTGTAATTTATTGTCTTATACATCTTTTGTAATTAAGCTGTGATGCAATTGTAACTACAAATAAATTATAATGTGAATTCAAAACATTTCAACTTTGAGTACATCTTTAATTAGCTCCGAAGCCCTGTTTCAGAGGGATAAAATGTTATCATTAAGACCACATAAACTGCTAAAATTAATATTATGAGAGTGAAAATATCACGAGATTGAACTGTAAATGCCATTGAAGATGAAACAAATTTACTGAAGCATAGTTGAGCATCAGTCAACTGTTGAGTTGGTAAATGAAACATGCAGAGTTGATAAGTAAATTACTAGCATCTTATTGGCATTTTTTTTGCTCCTCTTTTGGTTGATGAGAATCTTTGTGATGGTAACATTTCTAGTTTTTTTTTTAGCAATAGCAAACTGAAACATACAATGCCTTCAGATACTCCAGCTCAACTTTCAAATTCAGTGAAAACATTGACTCAAAGTTGATAAGCTTAAATGACAAAAAAAATCATCTTTAGGTACAAAAAGGATCAGTGCACTCATCAGTCCTAAACATGCATTTCACTCAAATACAAATACAAATACAAATACAAGAGTAATCTTACAATTTAAGAGATTTTGTTTTACTTCATTTTACTTCAAGACAAGTATTAGAATATCGCCAATTATTTTAATTTAACTATCACTTCCAATCAGCTCAAAAGCCGCATGGAAGGTGGGTGAAGTTGAATGCGAAACGTAATTTTGATGTCACAGTCAGTCAGCCAGCAATATTCGTTCAGCATGCTGCTTATTAAACTATCCCAAAAATGTTTGTTAAGACGTTTTCATTTGGAAAATGTACCCTTATTTTGAATATGGGACAATTATTTATGGTTGGTTGTATAGTAATTCTTTCAGCATTGTATTAAGAAGTTAACCCTAGCCATTTTTACCTCAACTATGGCAAGTCCCATAGTTCTAAAATATATAATCATAAATCACATCAAATACAGCTGTCATTATCTCAATAGCAATTTGTTTCCTTTATAGAATGTTACATTTAATATTTAGTGGATTTTCAGAACGACCGATAGTAACAAGAACAATGGTTCCAAGCTGAATCAAAATCTAACATTATATTCCTGGCAACATTTAAATTACTTAAAGATTCAAAACATGAAACAACATACAGTAAAGCGCAAAATACAATAAAAAGTATTATTTAAGTGCTAGCTTTATATAAATTTTGAAAAGCTTCTTCTATTTTTAAACAACGTTCAAAATCGTTCGTTTTTTTACTCCATGTTAAATTTTATTGGATCAAAAACCGTCCCACAAATATTTGAAGTAGAGACCTACATTGAGTAAAAATTTGAAGCCCAGCCCAGCCCAGCCCATGAGACTTTATGATGGGCCCAGCCCACCAGGACCAGAAAGCCCACGAAGCCGACAAGGCCCACGAAGCCCACCAGGCCCACAAAGCCCACCAGGCCTTTAACAAAATAATATTGATCCAAGCCCAGCCTAGCCCTAAAGCCCACCATCCCGTGGTCTTTGTGTAGGTCTCTAATTTCCACACTACATGGTTCACAAGTTCGCATGCTTACCAAGAAAAGAAACTGCCCCATTAACGGCTTTAATATGTTTATTTTATTGATTGGTCGGTGAGGAATATGTTATACTTTTATTAATGTGTGAAATAATATGTGGTTCAGTTCTATACATTTGTAAAGAACATCATGACAGAAATGATCAAACGCCTTCTAAACCCATGATGCCAACAAAGGCCACCAAACCTACGAGGCCCACAAAGCCCACCAGGCCAACAAAGCTCACCAGGCCCATGGGTTTTATGTTGGTCTCTAATTTGAAGAACTCTCGTTAAAAACAATCTAGAAAAATAACAAAAAAGTTTGCACGTGCTTTCATGTATTGGCTTCACGATGTTTCCTTTTTATAAATTTTGAAAAGGTCTTTCTATTTTTAAACAACATTCAAAATCGTTTTTTTTTAATCCCATGTTAAATTCCATTGGATCAAAAACCATCCCACAAACATTTGAAGAACTCTCGTTCAAAATGACTTAGAACAATAACAAAACAATTAGCACGTGCATTCAGGGGCGTAGCTAGGCAGCCGCAAGGAGGGGGGGGGGCAGGAGGTTTGGGGACGCAAAACACGAAATGAAAGTTATGTATTTTCAAAAATAATTGAATAAATTAAGCGAGTGATTCCGAATCGCTACGCTTAATTTATTCAGTTAATTTCGAAAATAAATCGACTTTCAGTCATTATTTACTTTTAAAAACTACATACTTGCACTAGTAAGTCTTCATCGAGATCAAAAGGCACCGTGGAACAATAATGATAGGAATAGTCGGAAAAACACATTTCACGATGTTTTCTTTTTATAAGCTTAGCACGTGAAATTATTTTTCTATTAATTATTATGTGACTTAAACCTGGAGAAAAAACGTTAAAAAACCTTTCCATTCAGAGAAAATTTGATTTAAACCCTGTATCTAGGCTCTTAAAAACGGCTAGAGTGGACCATCTGTGCCATAAACAAAACATTCAAGAGATACTAAATTACTCGTTTATTTTATTATTTGTGATCACCATAGGGCGGAATAAAATGTTTTTATTATTGGAAAATATGTACATATATATGTACTCAAAATGGGCAAAATATGTATTAAAATATTTTTAAATTCCTAAATATTCTTTAATAAGCAAATAGTCTGTTTAATACTTTTAATTCGTTTATTTTAATTTTCTTAGAAAGTAAAAATGTTTTATCATCAGAATTATCATAAAATGTAGATGTTAGATAATTGATAGTGAGAGACCACTTTACTACAATAGGGACTTAGCGAAATTTCGTACGAAATTAAGTTTCACGAAATTTATATATTTAAATTAAGTGATTTTGTTTTCGTTTCAATTTCGTTATTGTAGTTAGCGAAGCAACCCAAAAACGTAAACGAAATCATTCACCTTTTACGGCGATTTGTGTGGTAATTTTTGCCTAATTAATCGCCACTAAGCGTAGATTTTTTTAATTTTTATTGTTCTTTGCACTTAATATTCTTGCTTTAATAGGAAATCTTTCATGAAGGGTTGGTTATTCTTTTTAAAACGACGTCGTTTTCCATCGACAAAATCCAACTACGAAATAATTTTATAATTTCGTAAAGAAATGCCTCATTTCGTACGAAATCTTTGTGTTGTAACGAAATCAGCCGGAAATGACGTCAAAATAATGGATTTCGTAAATAAATTTATTTCGTACGAAATTTTGCTAAGTCCCTAATACTTCACAAGTTACTGTAAAAGACAAATTTTCTTTCAAATAGTAAATGGTTTTGTTAAATTTCATTAACAACTGGAAAACAGACATAAAATAACTTAACTTTCTTTGTCTTCTTTGATTCTAACATGTGGTCTCTACTAACCTTATATAAAGTAACTAATGATTCACGAAATAACATTTAGATACTTGAAAAATTATAATTTTGTTAGTTTCTTTCCAATTCAGTGATTGATAATGATTGTGATTGGTATAAATATTTGAAATTTGAAAAAAATATTTATATGTTTAAATTTCAATAAATATGTACAAAAATATGTGTATTTAAATATTTTCCAAAATATGTAAAATATGTATTTATAAATATAGTTTATTCAATTCCTAACATTCTGAAATGGATGGATATTAAATTTGGGCATGATATCTGAATGTATTTGGAATATGTTTTTTTATAGAATTCCGCCCTCTGGTGATCACTCATCATAGCTGTGTCCCTTTTTGTCAACTAGATTAAAAGAGGTTTAAGGTTATACGGGGAAGAATCGCAACTGACGCGATTCAGACCCGCAACATTGTTTCCGCGTCCAGACCTATACTCAGTTTCTCTCCATCCTTCAGGCTTTCACCATGTCATTAAGACCTGCGGAAGCGGGCCTTTCAGAAGACATAATTTGCCACAAACATAATTTACACATAAGGTCTTCAATTTAGTTTAATAGTATTTTCAGTGGTCCACATCTTTAAAAGTCTAGTCTTTAATAATTAAAAGTAAACTGAGCTCTTTGAGTCTTTGTTTATGTTTCAAAAAGCGTCCACACTATGTAATGTTTTGCAACAATTGTATATATAATATCCCAGGTCTGTGTATCTGTCTGTCTGTCTTTCTGTCTGAAATAACGCTGTACAACCATTGAAGCACATCGGAATTTATATAAATTTAAATAAATGAAGAAATGAACAGCTTTTTTTTTCTCAAGGTCAACTATATGTTGCACCCTCCCCATCCAAGAACCCCATGATATTAAATTGGAGAGGGGGAAAGGTTGGATGGAAAGTGTAGAAGGGGGGGGGCGAGAGAGAAACGTGGAGGGAGGAAAAGTGGGAGGGGGTGACTGAAATTGAAATGAAATTAGTAAAAAAAAAAAAACGACGCACATGCGCACACTAGAGAAAATGAAAAACATTTTCTATTTCAAATATAAAAAGGGGAGGGGATAATAGTAGCAAAATTAAACTACAGTTTATCACAGGCAATTGTGCCATAAAAACAATTAACCCTAATGGAACATTTTCCTTAAAACCATTTACCCTAATAGAACATTTGCCCTAAAACCACTTGCCCGAAAACCATTTGCCCTAGAACCATTTGCCCTAAAACTATTTACCCTCAAGGAACACTTGCCCTAAAACCATTTACCCTAAAACTATTTACCCTAATAGAACATTTGCTCTAAAACATTTGACCTAAAACTATTTGCCCTCAAAGAACACTTGCCCTAAAACTATTTGCCCTCAAGGAACATATGCCCTAAAACCAATTACTGTATATTTAGACTACTCATTAGGGGAACATCTCTTTAGGGCAAATGTTGTTTAGGGCAAATGTCCCTTTAGGGCAAATGTCCTTTTAGGGCAATGTCCCTTTAGGGCAATGTCCCTTTAGGGCAAATGTCCCTTTAGGGCAAATGTCCCTTTAGGGCAAATGTCCCTTTAGGGCAAATGTCCCTTTAGGGCAAATGTCCCTTTAGGGCAAATGTCCCTTTAGGGCAAATGTCCCTTTAGGGCAAATGTCCCTTTAGGGCAAATGTCCCTTTAGGGCAAATGTCCCTTTAGGGCAAATGTCTCTTTAGGGCAAATGTCTCTTTAGGGCAAATGTCTCTTTAGGACAAATGTCTCTTTAGGACAAATGTCCCTTTAGGGCAAATGTCCCTTTAGGGCAAATGTCCCTTTAGGGCAAATGTTTTTTTAGGGCAAATGTTTTTTTAGGGCAAATGTCCCTTTAGGGCAAATGTCCCTTTAGGGCAAATGTCCCTTTAGGGCAAATGTCCCTTTAGGGCAAATGTCCCTTTAGGGCAAATGTCCCTTTCGGGCAAATGTCCCTTTCGGGCAAATGTCCCTTTCGGGCAAATGTCCCTTTAGGGCTAATGTCCCTTTAGGGCAAATCTCCCTTTAGGGCAATATCTCCCTTTAGGGCAATATCTCCCTTTAGGGCAATATCTCCCTTTAGGGCAATATCTCCCTTTAGGGCAATATCTCCCTTTAGGGCAATATCTCCCTTTAGGGCAAATGTTTCTTTAGGGCAAATGTTTCTTTAGGGTAAATTGTTTTAGGACAAAAACTTAATCAGATTGAAATTTAAATGAACTGCTTTTTTCTCATGGTCAACTTTATGTTGCACTCTCCCGATCCAAGAATCCAAACAATAGTAAGGACAGGCAAGTAAAGACAGTAAAATACAGTCGTTTTCCCCGCCTTTTTATGAGGGCCAGCAACTTTTAATTATTTTGTTATGTCGTCTGATGTCACATGCCCCGTTCTTTTCAATTTCCAATTGGTTGTTATTTGGTCTGACGTCACATGCCCCGTTTTTTTCAATTTCCAATTGGTTGATATTTGGTCTGACAGTCATAAAGGGGCGGGGCACACGACTGTATCTCCCTGTCTTCACATACCTGTAACAATATTAAGGTGCTTATAAAAAACACAAGTGGTCAAGGCGTATTGCTTCATGACAACCGGACAGTCACACAAAAAGAAACTAGATGCTCCCGTCATTTATGACGGGTTACCCCACTAGTGTTTAAATGTTTCCCTATTTTGATGGGAGCCAAGAAACATGAATCTGAGCTGACGTGATTCAGCCCACGAAACATTACAACATTGTGGTGGGTCTGAATCGCAACTGACGCCATTCAAACCCGCAACATTGTGTCGCAACAACGAATTCTATTGTGTACTATGCTTTAGATACCGTGTATGTACACTTAAATACTTCAAAGTCTTACACGGGGGGGGAGCGCACCAAAATGACGTGGCATGTGATCTGGCATCTAACATGCATCTTCAGGTTACACCATCAGGTTACACCATAAATGCAACATTGAGTCAGCGCCCACTGCAAGGGCTCGACATAGTGGTCACATAACACACGCCATGTCATTGCCAGACAAATGCTGGATGCTCTAGTGATTGTCACTTGTTACGGGCAAGTTAGTTCATTTAATGCATTTATTTCGCTTGACACCCATCTCAATGAGTTGCTGCTAAATCATTCCAATGTGCTTTAAGTCACACGTGAATATCGTCACCATCACATGTCTGCCATTTTACTGCCAGATCATGTTGTCACATCACGATCACATCAAGATCACGAAATGTACAGTATGTCCATTTCGCGAAATGAACATACATTTCGTGTAATGGACAATGACACCAAATGGTGGATGCGACATAGTGATTGATGCTAGACACTCACTTGCTTCAAATTTTCAGATATTGCCTTGCATTACAGTCCAGTATACACTTCTTAAAGTTAAGTCATTATCCTTTCATGCAAGTTGCATGACGGCTCTACTATTCAATTCAATTCAATTAAATACATCTGCAATCAGCTCGAAAGCCATGTGGCAGGGAGGGATTGCTCCCAATCACGACTGATTGTCATTATTTAAAAATAAGACATCATCATGAAATTGAAATCATCCTAACAAAGAACTATTCACAGGAAGAGAATTCCATAGTCTAATAACATTAGGAAGAAAAGACCAAAAATATGCATCAGTCCTAGCCATTAATTCTTTGAAAGTTTTTGAATGCCCAAATCTACCTTTACGAGGATTTCTAGTTAGTAAACCATTAAGCAGGATAATGTTATCACAAGACAGCAAACGTCCCAGAAGAGCGAGGCTTTGCTCATTTCTTCGGCCTGCTAAGGATTCCCATTCTAGCTCTTGGAGCATAGACGATACACTGTCAGTATACGTATACCGTCCCTTTACAAATCTTGCAGCCCTATGCTGCACCATTTCTATTTCTTGTTTTAGATTGTTTCTAAATGGGTTCCAAATTGGGGAACAATATTCTAAGATAGGTCTAACTAGGGTAAAGTAACAGACCTTCTTTACATTTTCTTTACAATGTTTAAGGGTGCGTTGGACAAACCGCAGCCTTTGGTTAGCTTTGGCAACTGCTTTGGTTATATGATCTTTTCAAAGCATGTCCTTGGACAAGGTTAAGCCAAGATATTTGATGGTATCAACATGGGTTAGCTGAACATCTCCCATTGTGTAATCTGCCATGAACGATTCTCGCTTTTGGGAAACTCGCATCACATTGCATTTACTCCTATTCAGTTGTAAATGCCACTTAGAGCACCACTCTTCAACACTGTCTAGATCTCTTTGGAGGACTTCACTATAATCATTATCCCTAATCCTCCTGTAAACAACAGCATCATCTGCAAACAAACGCATCGTACTGTTGCATCTGTCTGTCAGATCGTTTATGAACAGAAGGAAAAGCAGTGGTCCAAGAATGCTACCCTGAGGTACACCAGATATTACTTTAGCCCAGTCTGACACAGCACCATCAATTTAGACTCGCTGTTGTCTATTTGATAAGAATGATGATGTCCACGAAATTACTTGTTTATTTAAGTTAAAAGTCATCATTCTTTTAATTAGTAGTGAATGCTTCACTGTATCAAATGCTTTTGCAAAATCTAAAAATACCAAGTCAAATTCGCCCTTACTATCCAAGCCAGATTGTATGTCTTGGATGAATAGTGCTAGCTGGGTATCACATGATCTGCCTTTTCGAAAACCATATAGTTTTTTAAATGCTTGATTGTATTAGAATAAATTATATGCTCGAATTTTACAAACAATGGAGGTCAGAGAATTGGGTTTATAGTTCTTTGGACAATTTTTATCTCCTGTTTTAAGAATTGGGCAGATATTTGCTTGCCTCCATGCCATAGGCAGTATACCACTATCAAGGGAATCTTGGAAAAGTTTACTTAAAAAAGGGCTAACTTCTGTGGCCAGCTCCTTTAGCAATCTTGGTGAGATTTCATCTGGACCAGCTGATTTATTAACATCTAGATTACAAAGCAAATTTTGTAATCCAGTAGAGTTTATGATTATATCAGGCATGACATGAGATAAGGTGCCAAGTTTTTGGTTTCTCATTGCCATCATTAGCATGAAAGACACTTTGGAAATAATCGTTAAGTGTGCTTGCAATAACCTGTTTGTCAGTACAGACATCACCTAGTGGTGTTATAATTGAAGTTATATTATTTTGAATTTTGTTGAGATTTTTTGCATATTTCCAGAACAACTTGGGATTTTTATGGAGTGATGCCCCTAAGACATTATTAGTAAAGTTTAAGTGTTCTTTTTTAAGCAAGCTTTTCACAAGACATCGCTGGGAATTAAACTGCAATTTAATAGTATCATTCATTTTAATCTTCATTTTAGATCTAAATTTGCGTTGTTTACGAAGAGCGTGGCGTATCTCAGTGGTGTACCAAATTGGTTCCAAGCGCGTTCCTTAGGTGTTGACGAAGCTTTGGATAGCCAATGCTACTTATACGGAGGTTTCTAGTAAGAATTCCATTTAAAGGTACATCCAGAGTTTGTTCCATTACTGACTTGTCCGGCTCGTGCTCTTGTCAACCGAGGGTTGAATTACTTTTGAAACTTTAATTACTCGAGAGGCTTTGACTTGTGCAGATCCGATGAGCGACATGGTTTTCTCATTTGCTTAGAAAATGAAGTTGCCTATGTTGCCTCCTCGAGTACAGCGAGTCAACTAAACTGTGCTCGTCTTTGTCAATTACTATTATAAATTCAATTAGAACTTTGCTAGCAGCCAAATAGGTCTATGGCAGAGGGACATAAAAGTTCATATGCAGCATTAAGCATTGTCAAGCACATATACATACACATATATAAAAACAAAATGAATATACAAATGTCAATCCCACAAAACAAAATTATCCCCATTCACCACTTCTTCAGGAAGAGAGTTCCATTGTCTTACAACTCTAGGAAAAAAAGACCAATAATATGAATCTGTCCTAGCAAAAATCTCCCTCATTTTCTTAGAGTGGTCAGCACTGCCCATATATAGTGCTGTATGAATATCACTGGACTGCGGTTTAGGACAATCACAATTAGTGTATATTATTTGAAAAGTAAATAAAATTTCAGTTTTTTTCTTGAAAAAAAAATCTGATTTTTAACAACCCTGCTAACAAATCGAATTTAGATAATTTGCAGTAAATGAGATTTTTTTACTGCTGCTGCTGCAAAAAAAAACACATTTTGCCACATGCCTCATGCCAATGTTTAGCGCCCAAAAGACAAACACTTTCTTACAAAACACACTAATTTACAGACATGTACGAAATAAAGTAAACTGTAAAGTATACTTTAGTACGTAAGTCAACATGTACATATACGTGTTTCTAAAAAACTTAACAAACGTTTTAACAAACATACTGGTAACAAATTCGACTTAACAAATATGTTTTATTTGTACTGTTTTCTGCTTAATGCATGGAAATATCCACGTCATTTAATCCTTCGTGTATAAAAGGTCCAAAACTCGGTAGAATTTTCAACAGTGCAGTTTGGATCTTTTGAAGACAACTACATCTACTAACAATAACAATAACCACTTCAAAAACTCCAACCATCATCTAACTATGGCACGGTTCAATTTGGTCCTCTTGATGTTGGTTGTTGTTGCAGTCGTCTTTGTTATGGCCACCGATAAGGTAAAAACATTTAAAAACAAAACTTAGGCCTTCTGCAATTTTAAAGTTGTAAAATTTAGAAACTTATATTATAAAATAACAATTAATATAATGCATAACTTCACATCAAATTAATTTAAAAATAACTACTTGTAAATTCATTCAAAGAAGAAAACTTTTGATGTTCGAATCATTTTTTCTTAAAATCTTAAAAAGCAATTTTGCTTAATTTTTTACTAAGTCTCTCAAAATCAACATCTTTAATAAATTAACATAAATCAATTGTAATTTTAACATACAATTTTATTTATGACTATGTGTGTTGATGTAATGTAACAAACTTAATTGAATGTAAATTAGCTCCTAACTTAAATGAAAATATTTTACACAGGGAGGAAATCCACCCCTCCCAGGTGGAGGACATGAAGGAGGTCATGAAGGAGGACATGATGGCGGCAACCATGAAGACTGCGACCATGACGGCGGAATAGGAGGTGGCTTTTCCAAGTTTTTGAAAATCCCAGCAGAAATATGCAAATGCATTAGTGGTGCTTTTCACCATTAATAATTTGTGTTCTTAATAGTTTGTAATTTATTGTCTTATACATCTTTTGTAATTAAGCTGTGATGCAATTGTAACTACAAATAAATTATAATGTGAATTCAAAACATTTCAACTTTGAGTACATCTTTAATTAGCTCCGAAGCCCTGTTTCAGAGGGATAAAATGTTATCATTAAGACCACATAAACTGCTAAAATTAATATTATGAGAGTGAAAATATCACGAGATTGAACTGTAAATGCCATTGAAGATGAAACAAATTTACTGAAGCATAGTTGAGCATCAGTCAACTGTTGAGTTGGTAAATGAAACATGCAGAGTTGATAAGTAAATTACTAGCATCTTATTGGCATTTTTTTTGCTCCTCTTTTGGTTGATGAGAATCTTTGTGATGGTAACATTTCTAGTTTTTTTTAGCAATAGCAAACTGAAACATACAATGGCTTCAGATACTCCAGCTCAACTTTCAATTTCAGTGAAAACATTGACTCAATGTTGATAAGCTTAAATGACAAAAAAAATCATCTTTAGGTACAAAAGGATCAGTGCACTCATCAGTCCTAAACATGCATTTCACTCAAATACAAATACCTATACAAGAGTAATCGTACAATTTAAGAGATTTTGTTTTACTTCATTTTACTTCAAGACAAGTATTAGAATATCGCCAATTATTTTAATTTAATTATCACTTCCAATCAGCTCAAAAGCCGCATGGAAGGTGGGTGAAGTTGAATTCGAAACGTAATTTTTATGTCACAGTCAGTCAGCCAACAATATTCGTTCAGCATGCTGCTTATTAAACTATCCCAAAAATGTTTGTTAAGACGATTTCATTTGGAAAATGTACCCTTAGTTTGAATATGGGACAATTATTTATGGTTGGTTGTATAGTAATTCTTTCAGCATTGTATTAAGAAGTTAACCCTAGCCATTTTTACCTCTACTATGGCAAGTACCATAGTTCGAAAATATATAATCAAATCACATCAAATACAGCTGTCATTATCTCAATAGCAATTTGTTTCCTTTATAGAATGTTATATTTAATATTTAGTGGATTTTCAGAACGACCGATAGTAACAAGAACAATGGTTCCAAGCTGAATCAAAATCTAACATTATATTCCTGGCAACATTTAAATTACTTAAAGATTCAAAACATGAAACAACAGTTTTATTTTACTGATTAATTATATTTATGTTCTATAAAGTACATATTTTCCAAAACGTAAAAATTCCGTTTAGCGACAGGGGAAAGAAATACTGTTTGATTTAGTTAATGTTATGCATAATGAACGATTTTAACTTACTTGAATTAGACTATATTAATTTATTTTCTACATGTAAAATAAACATAGTTTTTTATATTTTAGTGATTTTGCCTTTTTTATTGCCCTTCTAGAGAGACAATTGGTGGTAATTAAAAAAAAAAGTTTTATTTTTCTAATAGCAGGTATTAATTTAAATTAAATAAAATATAAAATTACCTGTTAATATTAAGGTAATATAAATAAATCACAGATTGGCACACGTGCTGATTTTTTTATCTGTTTTTAAACCTTTTAGACATATTTAGGAATAATTTAATAGATTTGTTTTTTGTGCTCAATGAAGTTTTACATAAGAGTTACAAATTCGCGATTTTGAAATATTTTTTTTAAATGGAAGCACACTTTACAATTACATTTACAATTAGTACTCTGCTAGCAGCCAAATAGGCCTATGGCAGAGGAACATAAAGGTCCACATGCAGCATTAAGCATTGTCAAGCAAATATACATGCACCATTGCACATATATAAAAACAAAATGAATATACAAATGTCAATCCCACAAAACAAAATTATCCCCATTCACCACTGCCTCAGGAAGAGAGTTCCATTGTCTTATAACTTTTGGAAAAAAAGACCAATAATATGAATCTGTATTAGCAGAAATCTCCCTAATTTTCTTAGAGTGGTCAGCCCTGCCCATATATAGTGCTTTATGAATATCACTGGAGTGCAGTTTAGGCCCAGCAATGTGCCAAACTATGCCATTGTAGCACTGACAGCATCTCAGTGACACTATCTGTAAATTTGTGCCTGCCACAAACAAACCTAGCTGCTTTATGCTGAACCATTTCAACTGAATAAGTGTGTGACAGAGTGAGTATTCCATACACTAGAGCAATACTCAAGATGAGGCCGAACCAATGCTTGATAAGCAATAGTTTTAACTTGTGCTGGGCTGGTGCCCAATGTCCTTTGACACCATCAATGTTTTTTTCCAAGAAAGGTCATCTGTCATTGTAACCCCAAGTACTTATAACACTTGACACTCTGAAGAATAGTGTCATTCATACTCTCATTGAACACAATTAGATTTCTACCCCGAGTTAGCCTCATAACACTACACTCCCCCTCATTCAACTGAAGTTGCCATGTATTACACCATCCTTCAAGTGCCTTCAAGTCTAGAGCTTATGTTTCACAGTCTTGGATACCATCATCCTCTTTGTAAATTAGAGTATCATCAGCAAATTGTCTACAGTTGCTTCCAACTGTGCTGCTGAGGTCATTAATAAATATCAGGAACAAAAGAGGACCCAGCACACTACCCTGGGGTACACCAGATTTAACAGCCAACCACTTTGAGTGAGACCCATTTACAACTACCCTTTGTTTCCTATCACTTAAAAAAGAAGTTACCCATTTGGTTACATGCCCCCCAACCCATATGCTGCAACTTTTGCCAGAAGTTTTGAATGTGAAACAGTGTCATATGCCTTACAAAAGTCGAGAAACACTATGTCAACCTGCTTACCATTGTTTAAACTGTTCTGGAGGTCATCCACTACCAGGATAAGTTGAGTCTCACAAGAGTGCCCTCTCAGGAAACCATGTTGGTTATCAGAAATGAGATTGTGAGATTTGTTAAACTTAATGCAGCCAAAGTATATGATATTCTCAAGAATTTTACAAACCACTGAAGTTGTTTTGCACCTTCGGACTTATTACCTGACTTAAATATTGGGGTAACATTTGCTAATTTCCACATACTTGGAACAACCCCTTGATCCAAAGACTGCTGATAAATTAGCTGAAGAAATGGTCCCACTTCCCTAGCTAATTTTATAAGAACTACTGCATGGCCCCCACTTTTATTTTTATTACGGGTCAATAGTTGCTTGATAATGCCCTCAGTATTATCAATAATATCCCCCAAAAAATGCATTGTTCTAGACTCAAAAGCATTAGGTGCAGAATTTTCATCTGCTGTAAAAAACACTCTTGTATTGTTCATTCAACAAAAAAGCTTTCAATTCTGGGTGTCACCAGCCCGAGAATGCTTGACATACCTCCAAAACAGCTTTGGATCTTCTTGAAACATTTTACTGAGTTTATTAGTTTTAAAATCGTTATTTGCTTGAGCAATATGCAAACCATTTGCATTCAATAAACTTGAATTACCTCTGTATCTATTTCTCCATAATTGCTGTTTATGAAGAGCCCTTCTAACACACGGTGTATACGATGCTGGTGTTGTGGCATTCCCGACTCTCTTTAATTAAAAAAATTTCGAGACCCCTCCCATCAGTAACGAGTGAAAAATTGCCCAATTTTCATGAACATCATGCTGATTAAAATTATTTTTTAAAGTCTCCTAACATTAACATTGACATCACAAGTTACAATGTGATGGTCACTAATTCTCTCAGAAACCTTAACATTAGATATCATAAGGGGAAGGTTAGTTATTACAACATCAAGGACACTACTATTCCTAGTTAGTTGCATAACCAGCTGTTCCATTTAGTAAATATCCAAACTTTCCAACAATGACTTGCTCGTGCTACTTGTATTAATGCTCGTACATTACTCGGGCTTGTTGACGAGCCACCTCACCGAGCATGAATAGTCTGGAAGCACTTTTACAATCCATAGCTCTCTGCATTCAAGAAGGGCAATGCTTTGCTCAGCCCTACGGTTTGCTAGTGATTCTCACTGAAGTTATCTAGCATGAGAGTTACTCTGTCAGAATATAATAAATGTTTGCAGCCCTACGCTGTACCTTTCATATTTCGTATATTAGATTAAGTTGAAAAGAATTCTAAACTTGTGAAAAATAAGGCTAAGATTACACAAGCAGAAAATGCCGTCTAAAGAGGTGACTGAAACAGAAATTTGTCTATTCATTTGGCAAAAAGTCACTGTGCATATTTTATTTTTTTATTCAAAGATCAAATACTAATATAATATAAATATTAAAATAATTAAACTAATAATTCCATTAACCATAATCGTTTTGAATGATGTGTATGAGCTGCAGTGGTTAACATAGAAATATAACCTTCAGTTAAAATCTGCAACCCCCACGACCTTTATGAGCCACAGTATGACCTATGTCAGAGGCGGGCTGGCCATAGGGGCAGCTCGGGCAAATACTAGAAAGGCCGGTATTCAATTGGACCGGTATTCAACTGTTCTTTTTTTCAAAATAATATTGCCAATCCAGTACCAATCCAGCCTCAATTATCATCATCATGCCTCTGACCTATATAGTGAAGCGTATTGTGGAAATGAAGTCTAATTTTTGTTTCCATATTAAAAACCTATAGATTCAGTACAATTTACAGAAAAAATAATTAAAATCAGTTGTTTTTGGTTAAAACCAAAGGTTTATTTAAAAAAAAACAAGTGGTTAAAACAAGGCTTTTAACCGTGGTTTTAACCACAATGGTTAAAACCACGCCACCCTGCAGAGAAAGTAGACAAAAAAGCAAAATAAATAGAAAAGAACTATTCAAAAATAAGAGTAATTGTTTTCCGTCGCTTTTTGCTTGGCTTTGTGATATTGGCTTAAAGCTTAATATAGGCTATGCAAAGTAATTTAAAACAAATTAAGCATGCAGAAAAAACTGGCTTTAAATTTGCAGAGGTTTTTTTTATTTTCACGTGTGTGAGTGGAATAAAATATAGATTTAAAAAAGATGTTGCAATTTTTGTGGCTTTCTCATCTTACGAAGTTGTCTTAAAGAGACCATTACCCACAGGATTTTGTTGTTGAATTATCGTCTAGACTTACCCAACGATTGCTAAAATAATTTTTAAAATTAAAAAAGACATTATAATAAATTATAAGACATTATAAAAAAAACTTAAAAATCGAGTGATTTTTATTAGTCAATAAACAACGCCATTTTAAATTTCTAAAAACGAAAGTCTACCTCTCAATTTAGTTGTATAGTGGGATAATTCCAATATTAAATCCATAAGTACTTTGAAATGAATAGGAAATACATGTATTTGAATAGTGAATTAAAAGTAAGGCTAGGTGACAATACAGGCAAAATTATTATATACATAATATCCCAGATCTGTGTATGTATGTATGTATGTGTGTGGGTGGGTGTGTGTGTGTGTGTGTTGCAAATATAACTACGGCCCACCTGCCGATAGGCTTAAGGCCACTTATACCATTTGGTGTACGACGGTCTTAACAAGAAGGGTCTTTGCCGCGAAGGTAGACAAGAGCCTATAGGTTCCTACCCCTCCCCGGTACCACCAAAACATAGTATCTCTAGGTTAGCAGCTAGGGTTTGTGCACAAGGTTGTGATTAACAGGTCTGTGTTATCATAGTTCCAATGTTCAGTTCGGGTGATTTAGACATCATTGTAAGGGAAGCAGCTAGAGTTTATGCACTAGGTTGTGATTAACAGGTCCTGTTATCATAGTTCCAATGTTCGGTTTGGATGACTTAGTCGTCATTGTAAGGGAGAAGCTGAAAGGGGGTGGTGGCCACTATTATCTCACTAGGAGTTATCGCTGTCACTGGCAGAGCTGTTGTCAGTAGTGGCATCATCATGAGAAACAGGGTATCGGAAGACTGCTTCATTAGCGAACTCACGCATTGCCTTCAAGTGTTCAGCTTGAAAGAGGACAGCTGGATGGATTGGCCAACTAAGATCAGTTCTAGTGGACCACAAGATGAGTCGTTCGCGTGCTGCAGTGCGAATGGGAAGCATACAATGGAACAGGATGTGCTGTAGATGTGCCTCCTCACCAAGTTTGCATGGGCAACAGCCGTCTGTAGTAGAGAGCCGAAAACATTGGAGGTAGCGATTGAACAGACAATGCCCGGTCATCAACAATACTATTTTCCCTGAGAAGATGTGGTGAGAATGAGAATGGTCCAGTTGTGGAAGCAGCTCATGGACTTGACGGCCGGTATTAGAAAGGTTCCACAGCGACTGCCACTCCCGGTGTTCCCTAGCTCGGACTGTTGTCTGGAAGCTCGATATTGCGCGACTGTGAACTGCCACTGTAAGTGATGTAGTCCATAGCTTGGCAAGTTGGTCGGCATGCTCGTTCCAGGTGTGGCCAGCATGGGCTTTAATCCAGGCCAAGTGTATCTGCCTGCCATAACTCCCAAAGCGACATATATCGGCATTTGCATGGTATGAATCAGCATGTGTGCTGGACACATTGTGCAATGACACAACAGTTAGTGCAGATAATGAGTCAGAGCAGATCATTATGGTTGTCCCTCGCGGGGCACGCTCCCCGCCCATTTTAATTGCCATCCGGATTGCTAAGAGCTCAGCCTGAAACACAGTACATTCATCCGATAGACGGCACCCCCATGAATGAAACTCGTGATTGCGGTTGGTTACTACAAATGCAGAGCCAACCTTATTGTCTCTTTTTGATTCATCGGCATAGATGCAGAAATCCACCTGTGTGTTTAATTCTGCAGTCCATTTCTCCACAGGGTATTCTTGCTGGAGTGCGGGGTGCATGGTATTCTTGATGGTTAAGGGGTGTCCAGCAGCTCAGAGGATGCCTGGCGATGTTTTCAAAGTACATGACGGCCGTGTGCAAGGATGAACACAGGTGGGCAGCCAGAAAGCACCTGAAGCGCCCTTGTCGGTGCTGTACGAAATACCTTGGTTATTGCCAAAAGAAAGGACCTCTGGGTAGCATCCAGAAGACGGGTGAGTGTGCCAGTAGATGCTCTGTTACCCCAGACTTCCGCCCCATAAAGCAGCATTGGGAGAAGTGCACGCCGATATACCTCCCGCAGCGCTGCCGGACTCATCCCCTATTCATGGCCACAAATAGCAAACAGGCAAGCAGCCATGCTTCCCACCCTCCCTTGAAGATATCGGATGTGAAGAGACCAGTCAAAGTGTGGGTCGATCATCACTCCAAGATACAGCATTGAAGCAGATGGTTTCATTACTTTTTCTCCCATGTGAAGGTAAGGTTGCTTAACCAGTCTACGTGCAGAATGGAAAAGAACAATACTCTTGTCCACTGCATAAGACAGCTTCATGAGGGTGACCCACTCTGTACAACTTGACCAAAAGTCCCGGAACTTAGCTTCTAGACTTCTTACTGATCGACCACACAGCAAACCAAGTGAGTCATCTGCAAAAGCCTGAACATGATCCTGGCAGGAGATGACACTCTTGATTTTTGTTAGCAATGATTCCATCAACACCAGCCACAACACTGGGCCCATGCAAGAACCCTGAGGGCAACCAGTTGTTGCCTGATGCTGTACTGTTCCAGACTGCACCGAACGGCCAGATAGAAAAGATGAAATAAGGCAGAAGAGGTTCTCCGGGCATTGCACTGCATGCAATCCATCAAGTATAGCAGGGTGCCAGGCACAGTTGAATGCATTGGAGATGTCCAATGCAACAGCAAGGGCATGATCACCTCTGGCCAATGTCTGTTTTGTCCATCGCACATAGCTTTCAATAGCAGCCACTGAACTGTGCCCCTGACGAAAACCAAACTGTTCAGGCGAGAGATGGCTATGTTTCTCTAAAAAGTAGTTAAATCGGCGAGCCACGAGTTTGTCTAATACTTTCCCCAGAACAGGTAAGAGGCAAATAGGTCGAACGCGATTCCCACTCTTTTTAGGTAGCCATACCACTTGTGACAGTTTCCACACACTAGGGAACACACTTTTTTCGTAGCACTTATTTAACATCTGTAACCATTCTTCTCCAGCAGCTAAAAGGACATGTCAAAGTCCAGCAGGTGGAAAGCCATCACATCCTGGGGCTTTGTCAATAGCAAAGCTCAGGACGGCATCACACAGTTCTTTTGATGACAAGGGAATGTCAGGAGCATTTCCTGTGCATAGTTTAGCCCTAGATCGAATTTCCCTTTGTTGGTGTGTGTCACTTTCGGGGTTATCCTGGGGAAAGTATTCATTGAGCAGAGCCACAGATGTTTCATCAGCATCTTTCGTCCATGTGCCATCCTCCAGCTTAATTGAAGTAGGAGAGGACAGGCTTTTACGTTTCCCGGCCAATATTTTGTAGGGGATTCCAAAGGGACATGTTGCTTTTACTTGCCCACAATAGGCCTTCCAAGATGATAGTTTTGTATCAAGGACCAGTTGTTTGAAGTTACTCCGCTCGAGACGAAAAGATTCTAGGAGATGCAGGCGTCAAGCTGGGTCTTTCTCTTGTTGAAAAAACTTGCGGGCCTTCCGTACAGTACAGCGGGCATGTTGAAGGTCAGAATTCCACCATGCACACGATTGTTTAGAGGCAGCTGGCATGTATGGCATAGAGGCGTGGCATGCTTTGATGCAGAAGTCCTGGAAACGAGTAGCTGAGCTATGCACATCAGACAGATCGCCAATGGCTGAGGCTGCTCCACTAGAGATAATGTCTTGGAAAATCGACCAGTCTGCTTTCTTCCAAATGAAGTGCTGTCCATTGCTATGGGCTGATGTTGATATGGTAAACTGCGTGGCAATGTAACGATGGTCGCTGTGGGACTCTTCATCAGGTACCTCTCAAGAGCAATTCTGAACTCCTTTTGTCAAGGTCATGTCTAGGAAGCTCTCACCATTGACAGTACTGAAGGTTGGGCCAAAGTGATTATCATTGCGAATGTGAAATCCATATGATACAGCGAAATCCATCAAGGCAATACCACGAAGATTGGTCTTGTCAGACCCCCAAGCTGGGTGGTTGGCATTAAAGTCTCCTAAAACCACTATGGGGCAGGTGTAGGTACGGTTGATGGTGGTCAAAGCCTCCAATATGGTTGTGGCAATTCGTACACACACACACACTTCGTGTGTGTTTGTGTGAGGGTGTGTGGGTGGGTGGGTGGACTAATGCTGTGTCGGAATTTATATAAATTTAAATAAATGAAGAAATGAACCTCTTTTTTTCTCAAGGTCAACTATATGTTGCACACTCCTCATCCAAGAACCCCATGATATTAAAATGGCGAGGGGGAAAGGTTGGAAAGTTTAGAGGAGGGGGAGAGAGAGAGAAACATGGAGGGGGAAGTGGGAGGGGTGACGGAAAATTGGAGAGGGGAAAAGGTTGGAAAGTGTAGAGGGGGAGAGAAAAACGTGGAGGGAAAACAAAGTGGGAGGGGTGACTGAAAATGAATTGAAATGAAAGGAGTAAAAAAAGGAAAAAACAACGCGCATGCACACAATTGCCGGTGAATTTTGCTCCCGTCATTTATGACGGGTTACCCCACTAGTTCTTAAATATCGATATATAGATATTTCTCGAGTAGAGGAGTATACTTTTTATTGCTTTAATTTCGATTTATGTTGTTTGGTGGAGCATCTATCTGAAATTGCAAGTTTCTACTGAATACAGATTCACTTTGAAGTTTTTTTTTAAATTGAGAAGGTACTTTAAAAAAAAAAATAAAACATAATTTTTACAATCAAAAGTTAAGTCTCTTCATAATTTTAAGTAGAAACTTCTAGAGGTAATGGTCTCTTTAAGGTGTATATTATGTCTTTTTGGTGCCTGCCGAAGATGCTCATACTATGCATGTGATCGAATTCAATGTTACGCACATTTTTTCATAAAAAAATTAGCAAAAGAGACAATGCTTACTTCTTGCACCATTGTTGCATTTGAAGTTTTATTGAGATTTGTTAGCCATCCATGCCTCTTTTCATTAGAAGAATTTCTAATGAAATCGGATATTCTCTTTCAGTCATTTTGCCTTTTTTTTAATTAGTTAGAAACATATTCAAATGCAATAAAAAGCGAAAGAGTTTTAGATTGCCGACTAACATATTTAGCCTTAAATTCATTAATGCCTACATGTATATAATATTAACCGTCAAAGTGTAAAATCAGTTATTTTGTACTATCACTTGACGAATTTAGTAGTAAAAATGCAAGCAATTAAAAGCGTTTCAGGCAATGTATATATGACCATCAAAAGTCTATTAAAATAATTAAGAGAGAGAGAGAAAGAAAGAGAGAGAGAGAGAGAGAGAGAGAGAGAGAGAGAGAGAATTGGGTGCCTATTTTTGGTCCTTTTGAAATGTATTGAGCGTATTTTTTAGACTATGGAATTATTTTTCTGCGGCTAATCCTTCTTTAGTACGATTTTAATTTGACCACAATGTCTGAACTTTTTTTTGTCTAAATGATAACCATTTCGTATTGGAGATGTTCTCTATGCTACATTGCTCTCGAGCTCATAAGCGGCAGGTTGTTTTAACTTAAATTAACTTCATTTAAATTGAGATTTAAACCACCACAGGGTCCACATGATATTCAAAACTAGTGTAAAATTTATCAACTTTACATGGAAGTTTTTATCATTGGTGTGTTTACACGTACAGTATGACAGCTAGTGTGTGTGTAGGTCTTTAGAATTTTCAGTTTTCTAAAGCCTGGAACACACACGCGGAATTCCGCTCAAAATCACAACATAATATTTAAATGCGAAAATGTTCAATAGAAAGTGAACGGAAAATTCATTAAAAATGAGTTGAACAGGAAAGCTCAACTTTTTCGGTTCTCAAAATATTCCGTTCAAATTCCCATCAATCAGAAAGAAGCATGTGACATCACACAAAAAGCAAATTGGAATCCATTTTGGCAATAAATATATTTTTTTTCTTGTTCGGTAGAGGGCGCGCACAACTTTCCTCATTACTTTTCTGTTTCTATGTGTGAACAACAGAGATACAGAAAAAGAAAATTGTCTTTTTTTTTCTTTTTTTGTATTTTCTTTTTGCTTGGTGAAATTCTTCATGTGTTCCAGGCTTTAAACATTGTTTCCAAGGCCGGCGCGACAGAGGGTGCAACTTGTGCATACAGGCAATTAGAAATTGGGACAAACAGAAGTTGGCTCCGCCCTTTTTATGATGACTGGGAACTTCTAAATTGTTTGTTGTGTGGTTCGATCTTGAAAAGGGCGGAGCATGGGACATCAGACTACATAACCCACCAATTAGAAGATGCGTTCGTCATAAAAAGGGCGGAGCCAACTTCTGTTTGTCTCAATTTCTAATTGCCTGTCTTGTGCATTTGCACAGGGCGGCAGATTTTGTTAATTTTTTTTACAAACATTTTTTAATTTAGCCTACCTTCATTGGTACAATATTAATATACACTGTGAATATATATTGTTACAAAGCTTGAGGGGAGAATTGGCACATAATCTTTTATTACGTAGTAATTTACAGTAGGTTTACAACCACCTTTTTTGGCTGATTTCTTTGCTAGTTTCAATGAAAGAGACTCTAAGCAGCAGTGGGTGACAAACAGAAAATGTTTTTTTTTTGTGAAATTAAGCATTTTTGAAAAAGGCAGTTTGTTGTCTTCTAATTCCCAGCATAAATTCAATGTCATAAATGAGCATGTGATGCCAAAAACGAATTAAAGTTAGGTTTTAGCAAATAGTTTTAGTTAATTAAGAGCACTTTCTTCTTATTGAAACATGTGAGAGACAGCACTTTTTTTTATTTGCAGTTTCCATCAGACTAAATCAGTTTAGTTTTAAAATTTTCATTTTATTGCAACTTTCAATTTCAACTGTGCTAAAATGTCAGATGGTAGAAAACATATTTATTAATAAGCTAGTTAGGGACAAGGTTTGGCACTTCAAAAGGTGCCATTTAGAACTTTATTTTTATACCGCACATTGTTGCTCTTTAGAACAACAAAGCATCATTCTTTTTTTCAATAAAACAAACAAAAATGGCCAAAAGTTAAAAAATATTTAAATGCTCTAAAAGTTTTAAAAATGCATCAGGAGCACTCAACTGGTCCCAGAAGTCCCAAAAAGTCTGGAAAAGCACAAGGATTCAAGAATTTTTAAAATTCGAAAAAATGGGTCAAAAGCCCTTAAGACTTTGACAGTCTTTTTTTTTTTTTTTTTCAAAAACCGTTTTTATACCAAAAACGATCTCAGTGCCTACGTTTGGAGAAATTTTGAATTAAACACTGTATCTAGGTTCTTAAAGAGATCATTACCTCCAGAAATTTCTTTTCAAAATATTGTCAAGAATTACCCAACAATTGCCAAAATAATTTTAAAATTTTAAAATTTGTCATTAAAATCATAACAAAACTTGTAAATGAAGTGACTTTTCATGAGTCAACAAACGACGCCATTTTAAATTTCCAAAAACGAAACTCCCCCCCCCCCCTATTTTTGTGGAAAAGGTTGTCACCTCACATTTTCAGAATTTCTTAATTAAATAAAGGTAGTCCCTATTCATATTCAACTCAATACAACTTTCCATGTGGAATAATTCAAATATTAAATCCATGGTACTTTGAAATGAAAGTAATGTTGAGGTGATCACAACACATAAGAATTCGAGTAAAGAAATAGACTTTGGGGGTTTTATTGCCAATGTCTGTTGTTTGTTGGCGCATCTGTCTGATAAAGTGCATTTACATGAAGTCAACCGAATTTTATTTTTTAAATTATATTAATGACTTATTTTAAATTTTAAAAATCGTTTTGGTAATCTTTGAATAATTCTTGACAATATTTTGACAAGAAATTTCTGGAGGTAAATGATCTCTTTAAAGCTAATTTTTAAGACCACTGTGTATATTTTTTTTATATACATAGAGAGGGAGAGAGAGAGCAAACAAAATGCTTCTAAAATGTTGGAAGAAGATAAAAAAAAATCAGATTTTTCTAAAAAGAAACATTTCGTAATGAATACATGTGGAATTTCATTGTTATTTTTTTTGTTGATGAATAATCAAAAATTCATGTTCACTAATATTGGATGTAAAGTTGTTAATAAAAACAAAATATTGGCTCATCATATAAAGAAAAAAAAAATCATTGCACATTTGAGTGCTTTATTTATGCACATAATAAACTTTGACATAAAATGCAATTTTTACTAATAAAAAAAAATATTATTGGCAATAGTAAATGTTGTTTGGATCAATTAAAGTGTTTCCATTTTTTTTATTGCTCAATAAATTTATACAAAGGCAAAAATGACTGGAATCTATGACGTGATTGTTTGTGGCATTCACATTTCACTGAATATTATTTTTGTTATTATTACTCTCTATAAAGGCCTTTCTAGAGTTCGATAAGCTAAAAACCAACTCTGAAAAAAACTTCTGAAAATTACAATTACTCTTATGTAATTTCAGCACCATCTAGCTACAAATTGTGACTTTTAATTTTAATAGTTCTATTTCAATTTTCAGAGTTTTCTGAAATATTGCTTGCAATATTATTTCAGAGTTTTTGTATTTTAAACTCTGAAATGATAGTTTTTAGATAATACTTTGAACTTGATTCAGAGTTTTTCATTATACCATTTGGTAGCCTATTATAATTTTTCAATTTATGCTTTCGGATGTTTCAGAGATATTTGTTATAAAGTTCTAGAAAAAAGGCCTTTAAAGTATAACTGTGATATTTTTTTTTGTTCCATTGCTGTAATTGAAAATTGTTTTTGTTTTTCTCTTCTTAGATGTTAACCTAGGCGATGTTAAAAAAATGGCCATTATTTTCTTTTGCATGTTGATTACAAGTAAAGATGTTTGTATGGTGAGTCACGTGAGATAATGATTTGGATTTTCTACTCGTGTGCAAATTTGTGAAACGGTAAGAGAAAAAAAATTCATTTTTGTATTATTTTTACATTATTTTTGTTTTACAAAGGTGATCATTAGGAAGTGGATTTTATAATGCTAGTGAATCTGCTAAAATTCAACACCTAAAAGAGGTATTGAATTTTGCAGATTATTCACTGGCAGTTTGGTGGTTTTGCCTAGATTGCCTAGGCAATCTGCAGATCGACAGTAACAAATGTGCACATGTACTTGTGAAAGAAATACAGTGAGGCTCAAATCCTACGCAAACTTCATTGCTTTAACTTTGAACTCGGTGAAAATACGGTTCCAAGCTGGAAAACCTCAAAGGTGGTGGAGGTGGTGACAGACATTTAGAAATCGGGACGAACACAATTTGGCTCCGCCCTTTTTATGACGACCGGCAACTTCTAATTGGTTTGTTATGTGGTTCGACGTTGAAAAGGGTGGAGCATGTGACGTCAGACTACATAACCAACCAATTAGAAGTTGCGTTCATCAATAAAAGGGCGGAGCCAACTTGTGTTCGTTCCGATTTCTAAATGCCTGTGTGGTGGTGGTGGTGGTGGGACAGGCAAGTAAAAATTGTGTTGGCCCCGCCCTTTTATGAGCGTCATCAATTTTTAATTGGTTTACTTGTTCTGATGTAACATGCCTCGCCCTTTTCAATTTTTAATTGGTTGATATTTGGTCTGACGCTCATAAAAGGGCGGAGCCAACAAACTTTTACTGCTGGGCACACTTGCCTATGGTGGTGGTGGTGGGGGGGGGGGGGGGAGAGGAGTTTGTTGTTATCCCCTTGTAGAAATTGTCAATTATTATAAAAGCCTTTATCTGAATAAATTGTTTCTTTTAAGATAATGTTCTGTAGCTAGATTATAATTAACTTGAAGGCATTCAACAAAACAGGTGTAAATTGAATAATGCATTTAACGGGTTAAAGGTTTAAATTGGCAATAATATTAAATATGCATTTATGCATATTTATTTTTCATCTTGTTGCCAAATTTCTTCATTTTGAAGTGTTTGAAACAGGCAATTAGAAATCGGGACGAACAGAAGTTGGCTCCGCCTTATTTATGACGAACGCAACTTCGAATTGGTTGGTTATGTAGTCTGACGTCACATGTTCCGCCCTTTTCAACGTCGAACCACACATCAAACCAATTAGAAGTTGCTGGTTGTCATAAAAAGGGCGGAGCCAACTTCTGTGTGTCCCGATTTCTAATTGCCTGTGTTTGAAATTAATTCCAATTATGTTTTATTGATAGTTCAAGCAAAAGATAATTGTTTTAAAAAGTTTAAAAAAGTTTAAACACCGAAATCGATTGTGATCCATTAAATGTGATCCATTTGTATCCATTAGCTACAACCGTCGCGGAAAGCAATATAAAAATATTCAAATAACAAATTTAAGTGGGTTATTTTTTTTTATTATTATAGAGACAACATAAGTTACATGAATTACTAGAATAATTTTCACAACATTTATCCAGCATACAGCTTAAGCATAAGCATTTTAATACATATTTGAATGCATACAGAAATCCGCTATCTGATGATATTAAATTTGAAACTCATAAAGCCGTACGCAATCAATGAAATAATCCATGATCGAAGGCACAAATTAAAGAAGGAAACTTTGGCATTAAAACTCGGATTAACAGCTGATTTTGAGTCTGTCTGTACAACATAATACCTTGTACACACACGAGTTAAATGAGTTCAAATTAAAGGTGTTTAGGTGAATTATACGGAATCCAGTTAAGGACATATGAACCAAATAAAAACTGACTTTTATTATTAATAATTTAAATTGAAATACTAAATCAATTATTTATTATTAGTTTTTTCTATATTATATTTTATTATTAACTGAATTATTTTCAGATTATTAACTGAATAAATTGAATTCGACATATTGTTTGTTTGCCCTTCACAGAGGGCAAAGGGCATTTAAATTGTCAGGTGTGTACTAGGTAATTAGAACGCTGCGCAGAGAGTTTCAAAGTCAAAATTGAAAGGATGAGAGTTTCCTCTTAAATCAAAAGTACTTAAGATGAAATGCATTGGTGCCATTAGAGAAAATGCAGCTGTGAAGAGAGGGTATACCACCATATATTGATTGTTGATTGATTGATTGATTGGTTACTGCAATATATATACTGTATGTTGCTGATGTGTCCTTGCTCTGTGCGACTGTTTTTTTCCTTTCTTTCTTTATCTATTTCTATCTGAAACCTCACTCAACACAATATTGTGAAGTGATGGTGACGTATGAATAGAAATGAGCAATGGATTTGTCACCATAGTAGGTTTACACTAGTTAGGACCTTCAAGAGAGAGAGAGAAAGAAAGGGAGGCTTTTGTGAGCTGCATCGATTATTTATCAGTTTTTTTTTTTCTTACAAAGATTTTGGTGTTGTTTGTGTGCATTGGAGCTGTGCATCTCTCAGTACGTGGCATTGCATTTTAAGAGTCTAAACACAATGCCACGTTACTGAGCGATGATGTACTATTGTTTAGGCTCTCATAGACGTAACCGTTTTTTTAAGGGTGTCATTGAATATGTGACAGTACAGATCTCAAATTTGCTCATTACCTATCTACTCAAGAGTATTAGGAAATAGAAGAACAAGCGGTTCAAGGAACCCTATAAGACTTTTGTTGCAACATACAGTATAAGATCAACCTGTCTCTGTACTCTGTAGACCAGGGATGGGTAGGTAGAATACGTCACGTATTATACGTGGTTTTATACTGTCTATTATACTGTATAATACGTGACGTATAAAACTGTTGTTTTGTGTACTTAAAAAACCAAACGTATAAAACTAAAAAAGTACAAAAATAAAACAAAATTGCAAGATTATTTTAAATGTTCAAAACAACGTGTGTTTCATTAAAAAAACAGTTGCAAATCTAAAATATGGGGGGGGGGAGGAAACTAGAAAATTGCAAAAAAAAAAAAAGGCTGAAAAGGAAAATTAAATATTTTAAAATTTAAATGTAACTGCTATTTAAAATATTTATGCATATTAATTGCTTCTCAGAATGTTGTTTATCTTGCTCTTTAAGAACGGGATAAATGTAAAGAAGGTTTTTTGGATTGCTTTTTGGAGAGAGCCTTATTCCTTATTGCAGAACGAACATATAAAAACCAGTTCGAAAACAGCCATCGCCCTTCATAGATGGGGATGCTGGAATGCTTAGTACTTTTTTTCTGTCAGCTCAACTCATTGTATCAAGTTTGTTACTACTTGTTTTTATTTAACGTCACGATGTGTTTGTTTGTCAACGGCCACCTTCGGAAATATTTGAAATTAATTCACACTTCACGGGGACTGAACCCATGACCAACATTACCAATGGGCTAAGACACTAACCACTGCACCAACAAAACAAGAACATATTATATTTTGTTTTTTACTCGCTTTTATCTAACGTAATAATTTGTTTGAAATATTTGAAATTAATTCACACTGCACGGGGATTTGAACCCATGACCAACACTTACAATGGTCTCAGTTGCCTGAGACAAGAGGGGAATTTGAATAAATCGACTTTCATTTAATATTTACTTTTAAAAACTACATAGTTGCACCTGTAAATCTTCATAGAGATCAATGGGTACCGCGACATTGACACCTCACATATGAATTCACACATAGCCATCTAATGACAACAATTGTAATTAATTCTAATAGAAATCTATTAGTCACACTGTGACACCTTAAGCAATTATTTGGCATAGAATTTTTTTTTTGGGGGGGGGGTGCTATTTTGATGAGCGGCAGAACGGTCGGAATAACGGTACGAACAGTCAGGAAAATAGTAGGAACAATAGGAAAGTTCGGTTGTTACAGGGGGGGGGGGGGTATAAGCTGTGTATTTTAAAAGAAATACGAGATTGGAACTTACTTCGAAACACTTGTAAAACAATCTACCTATACCTTTTGAGTTAGGTAGAAAAGCTTTGGTTGGTAACAAGTGTCAGCAACAAGTTTGTTCACTACACTTGTTAGCTACAAGTGATATTTGATGGTTCACAAGTAATTCATTTGTAAAATTGTAAAAATTCACTTGTAGTTACAAGTGTACGCTTGTACTTTTGTGAAAGGCTAATAATTACACTAACAAACTTGTAAAAATTTACTTGTTACTAACAAGACTAACAAGGCAAGTTTTGTGAAACGGGCTCCTGCACCTTCACCACCGCCTCCTCGGGATGTTTCTACTATATCTAAAACATGTTTTAGTTGGAAACGCAAAAAGCATTGACTACATGTATCTTGAATCATGTATATTTTCAAATAAATCTTTACATGCAGACTCTTGAGTATTAGCAAAAAACAATGCTTTAAAGCAATACAAATGAACTAACAGTACATTCTATTCTGCCCCAAAGGGACATAAAACTGAAAGTGCATCAATAATTTACAATTTTGCATTAACTTGACTCAATTTTTTTTTTCACTTTCTGTTTTTGCTTTTAACCCCCATTTTCATCAACATCATCATTCATCAGTAGTAAAAAAAAATTTAAAATTAATCGAAAACTTACAAACAGTCTTATAGTGCAGTCCATTTTGCCATGGCAAAAAAAAAAATGTTTGGAAATGGAAAATGAGATTACACAGAGTGTCTCATTAAATTTTGTTAAACTTTTTGAAAGCACCAAAATAAATAAAGATAAATGAAATCTGTTTTTGTTGTTGTTGTTGTTGTTGTGCTTGGAGCAGAGAAACGACTTAAAAGCCTAGATACACGTCCTCCATCTTGTTGTTTTCAGCAGGTCGACGACAATGAGACAAATGAGTGTCACTATATGGTGTTACTGAAACTGCAAGAAATAGTCTCACAATTGCTCAATGAAGATACAACAAAGTGCAAAATGCAATACAAAGTATTGTTAATTAAGTGGCCACTTTATATATTTGGTCTATATAAAAGGTCTTTCTATTTTTAAATAACGCTTAAAGTTCCATGTTAGATCACATATGGTCACATGGTGGCGGGACATAAAATGAGTTCTGAAGGTACTCAACTAAGCATCTTTTCAGCTAGACTATGGCGTGCAGCACCGTGCCACTCCGAACCGCCATGTCAAACATTCCAGCCACCATGATACATCTATCATGGTGGCGGGACATAAAATGAGTGCTGAAGGTACAGGTTAAGAGAAGGAAAAAAATAATTAGAGAAAAAATTATCAAATGTAAACACAGCACTTTTTGGCATGTAGATAAAATTTTGGAAGGGGGGTCCGGACTCATGGACCCCCCTGGCTACGCCACTGAGCAACTATCACGAGAACTATCATTGTGCAGACCACATGATAGTCACTGTCGCACTGTTGCGATAGCACTATCACACTATCTCGTTTGACTAAATAGCTGGTAGTACTATTGCCACAGTGATAGTAACTATCATGATAACTATCACCATGCATACAAAACTGTCGCAATAGTAATAGTTGTTGAATGACCACTTGTAGAGAGAAATATTCACTTTGTAGGGAAATTTGGCTTCTGTAGGGAGAGAGGCAACACTGTTGTTGACTCGACACACATTTCTTTAACTGCTGGTGGTGTGTTTTGTGCTGTCAAACATCATCATTGTCATGACAGAACTTATCACTTTCAAGACCATGTAGACAGTTGCTATCGTGAGAGTGAACTATCACAACTTTCATGACAGCTACTCTCACGAAAAACTATCGCCATGAAAACAAGGCTTAAGTTCAAACAGAATGTGAAAAATCCCATAATTTTCTTTTCTTTCTTTCAAATAAGTAAAAGAAAAAGTGAGATAATTGAATTAGGATCAGCGATTATAATCATAAATTAGAATTGGCTGTGCACTTGGAAAAATGTCTTACAATAAACCGTGCTTCAAAGGTGCAGATGTTATTTCTTCTACTGCATATGAGGTCATGGAAATTGATATTGTCAAATTTGACATTTCAAAAATACTATTTGTGTGTGTTTTGAGTTATTAGTTATGAAGTAGCACGATGAGCTTTATTGGCACGACGCCCTTAAGGCGCCTTTCATATCACAAATATAGTCCACTTTTTCTTATCAGTAATTAATATACTTAATGAAAGATTGAAGTTTTACTTCAAGAAGTGCAGTGCCATTTCAATGCAAAGGTTAAGTGGGTTGTACGTAGCCTAGAGGCTCGTGTTCGAAATATGTTTATGGAAATTCAATAATCGTCATGAATATTTCAATTTGAAAGAAAAAAAAAAACCAATACATTTGTGTAATTGTAAATGTTGACATTGTGTGTGGTTTTATGAATCTATTTTTGACTTAAAGCCCAGGGCACCAATAAATCTTAAGACTGCATTATTGCCATAATCCCACTTTAGGAACTAAAACATCCAGCCAGTGATGTCGATTTTGACAGATGCAATTTATTCAAACTTGAGCTTTGAATCCACACTTTTAAACTGTATTTTGTTTTATGATATTGAATGACGCTTTTATTCTGTTCGATGTTAAATGACTCAAAAAAGGACACATTTTCTAGGCAGTTGAACTATCTTTGTGAACATATTGTGTGGATTATTTATTCTAATGGCTAGAACTAATGCATATTTTTGGTGTTCCCCCCCTCCCCCCCCCCCCTCCGAATGTTATTAAGAGTATGAGATTCTCTTCCAGTTGATAGTTCGTTTGTTAGAATGACGATTTCAATTTAACAATGATGTCTTGTTTTACCTGAATGACAATCATTTGTGATTGGGAGTATTCCCTCCCCCCTCTGCCACATGGCTTTTAAGCTGATTGCAGATGTACTGAGTTGAGTTGATTATGCTCTTTGTGTGATCTGAAGTTTGGATGACAAGAAATGTCATCCAAACTTCATAGCTACTATACTGAACACGTCTCATGGCACGTGCACATGTAACTGGTCTACAATCCCTGGCCAAATTATACTGTATTATTTAAGATTCACATTTTAGCATATGGGTTCATTTATAGCATTTTTTTTGCACATGGCTGCTTCTATAGCACAGAAAATTCCTAAACTGTTTAGGAATTTTGTTTTTAGGCTGATTTTATTATAAAATATCAGATTTACCAATGATTTGCTATTTTTGGAAAGAACTCGGGACTTTACCCCACGAAAAAAAAAACAGCTCAAATTTCTATACTTTTGTCCAAAATAAAAATTGTTACAACATACCAAGGTACAATATTAGTAATACAGTAATGTCTGGAATAAATTTAATACATAAATAAATGCAGACATGATAAAAAAAATTCAAGTGAGACTAATAAGTAATTTGGCTAGGCAGTGTATTTTTGGTATCAAGACACTTCACCTAAAGTTGTTCACCCAAAAGACATTTCATCTAAACAATTACTCCTAAACCTTTTCATCTAAATGACAGTACTATGCACCTAAATCTTTTAACCTAAATGACATTACTACTAACCTAAACCTTTTCACCTAAATGACATTACTACTCACCTAAACCTTTTCACCTAAATGACATTACTACTCACCTAAACATTTTCACCTAAATGACAGTACTACTCACCTAAACCTTTTCACCTAAATGACAGCACCACTCACCTACACCTTTTCACCTAAATGACAGCACCACTCAAATAAACCTTTTCACCTAAAGGCCAGTCCTATTCACCAAAACATTTCACCTAAAGGCCAGTACTATTCACCAAAACATTTCACCTAAGAGACAGTACTACTCACCAAAACATTTCACCTAAGAGACAGTACTGCTCACCAAAACATTTCACCTAAAAGACAGTACTACTCACCAAAACATTTCACCTAAAAGACAGTACTACTCACCAAAACATTTCACCTAAAAGACAGTACTACTCACCAAAACATTTCACCTAAAAGACAGTACTACTCACCAAAACATTTCACCTAAAAGACAGTACTACTCACCAAAACATTTCACCTAAAAGACAGTACTATTCACCTAAACCTTTTCACCTAAAGGACAGTACTACTCACCTAAACCTTTTCACCTAAAGTACAGTACTACTCACCTAAACCTTTTCACCTAAAGGAGAGCACTACTCACCTAAACGTTTTCACCTAAAGGAGAGCACTACTCACCTAAACGTTTTCACCTAAAGGACAGCACTACTCACCTAAACGTTTTCACCTAAAGGACAGTATTACTCACTTAATGTTTTCACTTAAATGACAGTACTACTCACATGAACTTTTTCACCTAAATGACAGTACACCTAATCTGTTTCACCAAAATGACAATACACCTAAATCCTTTCACCTAATGACCATTAACCTAAAGGAAGTTCTTTAGGTGCAATTGTTTAGGTGAACTGTCTTTTAGGTAAAAGGTTTAATTTCATATAGTGTGGCTTATTTGAATATGTTAAGTGTGGACCTGTGTGGTTTTTAGAATAAATCACTTACCGGCTTCAGGTGAATAGCTGAATCACGTTTGAGGTCTTATTTTAAATAGTTAAACTTAAATAATAAACACATAAACACAAGATTGCGACGAGAACAAGTCAACAAATATTGGATCAGCAGCAAGTGTGACAGAAAAATATCACCAAAACAAGTCGAATGGACATATGATATATTAATGTTATCTTGATAAGACAGAGGAGGAGGAAGGAGGGGGGGGGGTCGGTATTTATTTTTAATTTTGCTGTAAAAACCATTAGTCAAACTAATATTATTAACAGAGATATCAAATGACATCTGATGAATTAATTCCTTTGATTTCAAAATTATATTTTAATGAAAATTTAACTTCATTAAATTTTCAACTTTCTTGATAACATCCAATACATCCTCTTATGGCCCCCACAAGGAAGGCTGACAGGGCTCTAGCCTGGGGGCCTGGCTGACAGGACTCTAGCCTGGGGGCCTGGCTGACAGGACTCTAGCCTGGGGGCCTGGCTGACAGGACTCTAGCATGGGTGGCCTGGTGTTGGCAGGTCGCCCAGCTAAGTGAGATGAACAAAAGACAAAAACAACTTTGTAAGATGACTTGTTTTTGTCTGTCCAAATAAAATTATTTTATTAGGCACTTTACATTATCCTCTCATCTAGCATTTCTTTCCATCGAAAATGATTTAGCTAAGCAAGTTGATTTTACTGAAGTTAATGAAAAATTTGCATCGACAAAAGCTATAAAAACCTAGACGAAAAATTAGGGGGCGCGTGGGGTGGCGGCCACCATCTCCAAAAAACTAAATTAATTTTCTTTTTTTAAAAAAAATTATTTCTAATTTTTCGTACTAAAAACAGGATACAAGTTCACACATTTGTCACCAATTTATCCGTTCCTGTTCATGCTGCATGGCCAGCATGAAGCATTTTTAATGTCCTAACAATAAATCCTTCCGAAAATGCAATGCAATACTAGGCCCTTTTTGTTCTTGGTCTCCCAACTCTTGGAATATTTTCATTTTTTGACAATTTTTACTTTTTTGAATTTATGGGTTTTTATGGTCCTCGGAAGTCTGTTGAGCCTTCCTGAATTCATTGCAGTGCTTTCATAGGCGTAAAATAGGGGTGAGGGCGTGGGGTGGCGGCCGCCACCCCCAAAAAACTAAATTAATTTTCTTTTTTTTAAATAATTTCTAATTTTTTGTGATAAAAACAGGGTACAAGTTCAAACATTTGTCACCAATTTATCTGTTCTTGTTCATTCTGCATGACCAGCATGCCCTAACAGTTCAATCCTTCCAAAAATGCAATGCAATACTAGATCTTTTTTGTTCTTGGTTTCCCAACTCTTGCCACCCCACTTTTCAATCCCAATTTATGCCTATGCTAGAAAATATACTTTGAGATAAGTTTATATATATTAAGATCTGTCTGTCTTTCTGTGTATAACGCTGTACAAACAAGGACAAAAACGTTTAAGTACGTCGGAATTTCTTTAAATTTAAATGAACAGGTTTTTTCTCATGGATAAACTTTATGTTGCGCTCTCCCAATCCAAGAACCCAAACAATATTAAGGTGCTTATGAAGCATTTGAATAAAATAGTTAAATAATTTCTGTAGCAAAATTAAACTAGAATTTGGCTCCCGTCATTTATGACGGGTTACCCCACTAGTTTTTGATATTATTGTAAGTTTTTATAATGTAAATCCATAGTTTTTAAATAATTATAAATATTACTTTTGTGTAATCATTTAAATGGACTTATTTTATCTTAAATCATGTAGAGCAACGGTCGCCAACCGGTGGTCCGCGAGAAATTGTTGGTGGTCCGCAGAAAAATCTGGACAATATTTGCATTTTTTTTTTGTTTTATTAATAATAAAATAAAAATATATTCTTATATTCTGAATGACAATTTTCGCCTTTCTATTGCACTAAATTGACGAAATGTACTAGTCTAGTACAGTTCTCGTAAAATACGGCACGCGAGAGCTACATTTCGTTCAGCTTCCCCCACCACACGCTTCTCCCCTAAGCTGCAATTATTTTGTAATAATTAAACTAACTATTAATTTTGTTACAATTAAACAACCTTTAAAGATTTTCTATTAATAAAATGGAAGTTCTCTGATCATTATTTGACAAACGTATTTATCTTTTTTTTTTTAAAAAATTTATATTAGTGGTCTGCTGGATTTCAAATTATGAATTTAGTGGTTTGTGAGGTCCGAAAGGTTGGCGACCGCTGCTGTATAGAGTATCACACTGCACTTAACCTTAGCAGTAGGTAGGTTGCCCCCCACCAAAGATCTTGGAATGGAGGCCCATTTCAGTATGTGTGGGAGCCATGCATCCATCACATAGATTATTGCTATAAAATTGCAAACATTTGCACAATGTTTTTTAGACCAAACTACTAGTACTATAAGTTGCAATTTTCAGTCTAGGTGCCATAGATGCACACCATGGCCCTCAATTTTTTGAAGCCGACAAAAAATTAGTGAAGTGTAGACATACAAAAATTGAGGATGTAAGAAGTGTTCTGCTATGCTTTGTTTGGAAAGGCCATGCTTTGAAAAAATGCACAATAGCAAATAAAAGTTATCAGTATAACAATGTTCAATGTAGCCAGTGTCCCCAAATGAGGATACCCTTTTTCTTGCTCACTTTGTTATTGAAAATAATTTTTTTGGTTCTAATGGCATGTCTGTGTAATCATTAACACATTTCCAACAATATTTTTTCATTAATATTGCCAGTTTTTTCTTGGCCTTTAAAGAGACCATTACCTCTAGAAATTTCTACTTATTCATTTTTTAAAAGGACCTTCTTAATTAAAAAAAAACTTCAAAATGAATTGGTATTTGGTAGAGACTTGCAATTTCAGATAGATGCGCCACCAAACAATATGAATCGGAACGAAAGTATACTTCTAGACTCGAAAAGTATCGATATGTCGATATTTAAGCATTTTGCCTGTGTTTTTCACATCACATTACTTTTAATTCACTATTCAAATACATGTATTTCCTATTCATTTCAAAGTACTATAGATTTCATTTCATATTGGAATTATTCCGCCTGCCTACGTGGCTCTCGAGTTGATGTGAAAGTTGTATTGAGTTGAATATGACTATGGAATACAAGTACAGGGTCCGGCAATAGGTACTGACGCATTTGTGAGCGCTGTGGTGGGAAGACAGACACTGAGTGGGGGACAGTATATTGCGCAATAAATTTAATATGTTATGCAGTTTCAGTAGCCATGAATTCTTGGCCTGTGCAGCAACGAATTTTTTGTGTTACGGTGTTCATTCGAACGGGAAGCATAAGTATCTCGTAATTGTAATGTTAATTGGCCGGCAAGATCTCCGGATTTGACTTGCTGCGATTTTTTTCTTATGGGGATATCTGAAGTCCAAAGTGTGTGTTGACGGGCCCCACACATTACAGGAGTTGAGCAACAACATAACCAACGAAATTAGAGCGATCGGCCCAAATGTATTGCACCGTGTCATGCAATCTTTTCGCAGCAGGCTCCAAGAATCCGAAAGACAAGAAGGAGCACATTTGTCTAACATAATTTTTTTAAAAAATAAGCATATTTGAAAACTGCATTATGTATAGAATAAATATGTTCCGTTTTAATCTCTGTGTTTCAATTACTAAGCTGACAATCACACTATAAAAACTGTCAATACCTACTGCCGGACCCCGTATTTCATCAAGGAACTATGGAAATGTGAGGTGACAACATTTGCCACTAAATTGTGGGAAGGTGTCTTTCGTTTTTAAGAAATTTAAAATGTCGTTGTTTGGCGACTAATAAAAGTCACTTGATTTTTAAGTTTTTTTTATCATTTTAATGTCTTATTTTGAATTATAAAAATTATTTTAGCAATCGTTGGGTAAGTCTTGATGATATTTCAACAAAATTTTTTTTGGGAGTAATGGTTTTTTTAAAGGGTTAATACATACATCACTGTAAGTACTGTATTGTCAACGTGATTTTATACTTCAGCATGTAATTCTTATTTAGTTTCAATTGCAATGGCCGCGTGTGTTGTAACTGTAGAGTTTTAGTTTTGATTCATAATTTGAAAAAAAAAATATAATAGGGTGACGGCTCCACTTCCTAAACGATTCTTTTAAGCCCAGTAGACATTACAAAAGGCAGAAAATGAGACAAGCAGCAGTTTTGACGAATTGTCATTTAAATTTTTTTTTTGAAAACTTAAGAAGCTAAAAAAAAGCATTAAATAGATCTATGAAAATGCAATAAGTTTCAAAATGCACTAGAACAAGTGAAAAGATTACATGTAAATTGAACGTAGGCAAGAATAAGAAACAAATGGAGATGAAGAGAAAGCATAATGTCTTTTTTTTGTGGAGATGGATTTAGCTTAGCCATCTAAGTACTAAAAAGAAAAAAAAATGGGTGCAATGCTTAGAATGAAAAACTGGGCTCATATTAAATATTCATAGATGGAAACAAACCATATATTTGCACAAAATTATGACTCAGATTATGGTTTTTTAAGGTTAAATTTATTGTTCTGAAATAACGTGAACTGGCAACATATTGTAACAATTACCATATTTATGTATTGGCCTGTCCCATTATGGGTGGAGGTTGTGACACTTCGCTAAATAGTTTTTTTCTTCTTCTAAAAAATCCAAAGTATCATTTATATGAAAAACATAAAATGTGATTTGTGTAGTAGGCTTACAAGGTTCAATTGGTACAAAAAATATCAATTTTTTTTTTTGGAGGTTAAACCTTAGACCATTTCTTTCTGGGACTAGCAACTCGTAATTGTGTTGAATGCTGATGGATTTCTCGTATAACCTGGTGAAACTACAACAGTGCCTTCTGGCGACTATTGTACAGCCTTATAGGACACCTATAGTACAACCTTTTCCAACTTAAGTGGCGCTGCCGTCACCACCCTATTAAGTCTATGGTCACCACTCTATGTAACACTAGATTTTCACAGTTGCCAGTCCTGGAAAGTAATGGTCTAAGATCTAATTTCTTCATAACTCGAGTTACACTTCATGGATTCGCCTAAAAATTTTAAAATAAACAGAGCCTTTTATAGTATAAATTTTCTGCTAGGCAGAAAACCTTTTCTTAAAAGAGTAAAAATTAAAACAAATTTAGATGCACTAATGAACTTTTCTCTTTTATTAACTAATGTGAGAAATTAACATGCTGAACACAACAGAAACATTAAATTTTCTAAGATATACGACTTGTCCTGTGGTTTTATAACTTAAAACAGTCTTTACTACATATTTTAAACAATGGTTAATAATCAAACTTACAGAAATTCTGTACAATGTTCTAGAACATGTAAAAACCATAGCCAAGGGGGGTAAACAACTCACGTTTGTCCCTCCCTCCCATCCTAATTAATATTCTAGTGGCAGATTGATACTCTTAGGACCATTGTCACTTGGACCTAGTTACACCTCGTAGGTGTATACAGGTCCAAGGTATAAAAGGACCATCTTCCTCTTTGTTCATCGTCCTTCTCTTTGCTCAACTTTGTTTGTATTACATCGATTCTTATCCGTACCACATCATGGGCATGAGGACGCACCTTTGATTACCAATTTATTCTTGTAAACTTGAGTTTGGAAACTAATACTTCTCTACAGAGGCCGGAGACACCATAAGGCAAGGAGACATACAGATCCTGGAGCAGCTACAACATCTTCAATTGGCAACAGACAAAGGAAGATGTATATCAGTGTCGACCAGGAGCGTCGGCCACCATTCTTCTGCAAAGATTACACCCCTTCACAGAAGGATAATCGCAATTGATCGCCATCCGACTATTTCTGTAACTCGAATCTTCTTCGTGCGGTCACCGCGCGATCAGGAGAACAAACGAGTTGCAGAAAATAACATCATCAAGTTTGTAAAATTATAAGGTTGACATCAAAAGCTCACATTATTATTGGCATTCGGGTGTATGTGGCATCACTGTTTTAACTTCTGAGTTGGCTGATGTTAGCAAAAAGATCCTAAAGATGGCCACTGTTAATTTATGATGACACAGTGTTGGAAAGGCAGATTAGCCATGTCATTGCTGCTATATTTTGAAAAAGGGATTAAATCTGTCCACCACTTTCAAAGCCTATTTTGGAAAGTGCAAAGTAGGTAATGCCACACAATAATGATTTTTACGCTCGCGCGTATGCTGCAGAGGATTATAAAGTGCCATAAATGGAAGACTTTCTAAGCTAACTGAGGAACGTATTGGCAAATTCTATAATATAATAAAGGTCAAGTGGAAAAATAACAATATTGAATAATTAAACTAGAAAAGTAACAACATGAAAATGAGAATTTCAGTGATAGTTTTGTGTATTGTTTTTCACTTCATTGTTAGCCTTCGTAAATTGTCTTAAAATGTTTATATTGATTGACATGAAAATATGAAAAATTGCATTATCTAGTTTCTATGTTCCTCTATTATAATTCTTAATATTTTTAATGTATTTAAGTTTTAGAAGATTTACTCGTCTACAGTATAATAAATTTATCTAACTAAACTTTACATTATAATTACATTACATTATAATTACATTATAAATCCATTTGAATTTACCAATCAATGATGTTAAAAAAAATTAAAAAAAAATTTTTTTTCAAAAATTTAAAAACAAAAAAAAAAAGTTTTTTTGAAAAAATAAAACCAGTGCCATAACGACCAGCGCAGGCTGCATTTGCCGCCTCTGGTTTTCATCTCACATTTCCAGAATTCCTTCATCAAATACATGTATTCCTTATTCACATTCAACTCAGTACAACCTTCCATGTGGAAATAATTCAAATATTAAATTCATAGTACTTTGAAATGAAAGTAATGAGTGAGGTGATCCAACACATCAGAATTCGAGTAGAGTGTGCTTTTTTTTTTGGGGGGGGGGGGGGGGGGGTTGTTGCCAATGTCTGTTGTTTGGTGGCGCATCTATCTGATAAAGTTGATTTACATGAAGTCATCTGATTTTTAATTTTTTAAATTATATTAATGACTTATTTTAAATTTTAAAAATTGTTTTTTTGACAAGAAATTTCTGGAGGTAATGGTCTTTTTAAGGCTAAATAATTATTTTTTGCGAGTTTTAGTGAACCTAGGGTTTTGGTGGTTATTCAGTTTGGCGCTTATTCAATTTTGCTAGCGTGTTTATTTTGGCGCAGCACTAGATCAGCGCAACCATGTGCTTAATGTGCCAAAACTAGTGCTTATCAACCACTTAATTTTTAATGATAGTGTTTTTTGAGCCAAATATAAAGGACAAAATCCAAACTCTCATCATAAAAGTAAAACATATTTCATATTTGAAATAAAAGTATGGGTGGGGAGAGTGTGGTGGAAGTTTCATATTTTTTTCATGTCATGTAATGAGATAAACCAAAAATTATCTGAGAATTCACTTTCAGTGACAATAAAGATTATTGTTCCCAAATCTAACATTGACTGTAATTGTAATGGTTTTTTTTTCTCTTCTCCTTGGAAGTTCATGAGAAATCGTAATTTAAGAAACAGCTGTGTAGCAAAAAAAAATGTTAGCTGGATCCGTTCAAGTTATATTCTACTTAAGTCCCATGTGGGTTTTTTATCCATTGACCTTTTTTTTTTTACTTCGCTTTAAAGAGTCTTTGGAGGTTTTTTATGTTCTGATGTTTCAGTGGATCCTTAACATTGTTAGAATGAAAGTAAGAGATCTTCTCTCTTTTTTCATGCAAATAAAGGATGCAATTATATACGATTTAGTGTGCAAATGGAATAAGGAACGAGTAAGACTGCAGCTTATGATGCATTCATTAATGCCTGCAGAATTGCCACCTAGTTTTCACTATGGAATATGATTATATTGTAGCTTTTCCTGTCTCTTTCTCTCTCGCTCTCATCTTTCTATCTTTTATTCTAACTTTCTTTTACACTTTCTCTTTTTTTCTCTTTCTCTCACTCTTTCTCTCTCCCTCTCTCACTCTTTTCTCTTTCTCTCTCTCTCTCTCTCTCTCTCTCTCTCTCTCTCTCTTACACTTGCTCTCTCTCTCTCTCTTACACTTGCTCTCTCTCTCTCTCTCTCTTACACTTGCTCTCTCTCTCCCTTTCTCTCTCTTACACTTGCTTTATCTTTCCCTCTCTCTCTCTTACACTTGCTTTCTCTCTCTCTCTCTCACACTTGCTCTCTCTCTCCCTTTCTCTCTCTTACACTTGCTTTCTCTCTCCCTCTCTCTCACTCTTTTCTCTTTCTCTCTTACACTTGCTCTCTCTCTCACTCTCACTCTTTTCTCTCTTTCTCTCTCACTCTTTTCTCTCTCTCTCTCATACTTGCTCGCTCTCTCTCCCACTCTTTTTCTCTCTTACTCTTTTCTATCTTTCTCTCTCTCTCTCCCTCTCTCACACTTGCTCTCTCTCACTCTTTTCTCTCTCTCTCTCATACTTGCTCGCTCTCTCTCCCACTCTTTTTCTCTCTTACTCTTTTCTATCTTTCTCTCTCTCTCTCCCTCTCTCACACTTGCTCTCTCTCTCTCTCTCTCTTACACTTGCTCTCTCTCTCTCTCTCTCTCTCTCTTACACTTGTTCTCTCCCTCTCTCACTCTTTTCTATCTTTCTCTCTCACTCTTTTCTCTCTTTCTCTCTCTCTCTCTCTCTCTCTCTCTCTCTCTTACACTTGCTCTCTCTCCCACTCGTTTCTCTCTCTCACTCTTTTCTCTCTTTCTCTCTCGCTCTCTTACACTTGCTCTCTCTCCCACTCTTTTCTCTCTTTCTCTCTCACTCTTTTCTCTCTTTCTCTCTCGCTCTCTTACACTTGCTCTCTCTCCCACTCTTTTCTCTCTTTCTCTCTCACTCTTTTCTCTCTTTCTCTCTCACTCTTTTCTCTCTTTCTCTCTCTCTCTCTCTCTTACACTTGCTCTCTCTCTCCCTCTCTCTCACACTTGCTCTCTCTCTTTCTCTTACACTTGCTCTCTCTCTCCCTCTCATTCTTTTCTCTCTTTCTCTCTCTTACAGTTGCTCTCTTTCTCACTCTCACGCTTTTTTCTCTCTCTCTCTCTCTCTCTCTCTCTCTCTTACTCTCTCACTTTTATCTTTCTGTCTTTTATTCTAACTTTCTTTTACTCTTTCTTTCTCTCTTTCACTTACTTTCTCTTTCTCTCTTACTCTCGCTCTTATCTTTCTCTCTTCCTCTCTTTCTGAATTATATTTCTCAGACATTTTAACATTGCATTCGCATTAACCGGTATGTGGATCGTGTTTTCAGTTAAAACCATACTGTAAAACTTAAACCCAGTTATTTTATTTGAAATTTAAGGGAAAAAAATGTTTGAAACTTGTATTCTTAAGCTTGTTTCAGTTTTAACTTCTTGCATAATGATATTAATAATGCGAGTGCAAGCTATGTATCTCAACTTTTGAACCAATTTGTGTTGTTTTTTTAACACTTGAAAAGTTAAAGGGGGGGGGGATAATCATTGTTTTGAATCTCAACAGTTTGAAGTGTTAGACCTACTAAATGGACTAATTTCAAGAGGAAAACTTAACATTTGAAATTTAACTGAACTCTGAACAGTGTTTCATTATAAAAAAAAAACTTGGCTTGAATTATTTTGTGTATGCATAAATGATGGCTGAATAGATTTTTATTTTGTTTTTGTCTCCTCGGATGGCGCCACTGCAGGGAATATTATGTTCTATAGGAGGTCTCTTACACCACACCCGCGGTTTTAAGAAAATTTGTTTTTCATAAAAACATACTTCAAAAAATAAAATTTGAATGAAAGTTTGAAAAAGAAGAAAATAGTTTTTCATGAAATGTCAATGGAAAAACCTAAAGGTGGGTTCACACGGAGTCGTGAATTGGGTGAGAATATAATATGCATGTTACCACCGGAGTTCACGACCATTTCCAGTTCACACGGAGTTCTCCAACGACCATCTATTGCCGTCGCCAAACGTTGTCTCGCGTGTGATTGTTCAAATGGCAGCACTATTCATTATTGTACACGGACATTTTTACTTGCCGAATTCATGACTGAAGCATTCGTTGTCTCTCCAGCAGGTTGGAGGGAGCACGACCTTACTTGTTCACATGAGGTAGTGATTACTACTGCTAGCCTACCGGTACTGCTCTCGCCCAATGTAGGACTCTGTGTGAACCCACCTTAACAACGGGTGGTCCCTTTCAAACTGCTATAAAATGTTTTATTTTTGACCTCCATCGCGGTTTAGAGCAATGGAGGTATATAGGATCATGCAAGAAAAGGGGCAAAAAAAGGATGTCTGTATGTCCGTATGTACAGTACATATGTTCGTATGTCCGTAAGTATGTATGTACTTATGTTCGTATGTCCGTAAGTATGTATGTACATATGTTCGTATGTCTGTATGTATGTATGTACATATGTTCGTATGTTCGGAACTCCGAGTTTGTGGGTCGAACAACTCAAGAACGGAATGAGATAAAGACATGCAGTATATTTTATTTGATTCAGTGGGTCAATATGATACTCTTGACAAAAAGCAGAAAATTTTACCCAGGGGTTATTTTTTTATGAATTTTTTAGAAACAAAATTTAAGTTTTGGTCATAATTTTTTGTGGGTCGAACAACTCGAAAACGGGGCTACCTACAACAAAATGTCATCAGACCTAAAATGATGTACACATTCTGACGATTGAAATTTTAGAGTAATCTCATATATGAACTTCGATTTTTTAAAAACGTAATTTTTTAAAAAAAAATCGAGATTTTTTCCTCCTTTTCAGTTGTAGTGTTTGAAAGGGGGACTATTCCTATTATTTAGGAGGGATGTTCCTTTCTATGTTCTATTGTTATTTTTGTATATTAAAATACATGTGACGTATTCTCATTATATTATTATACATGAATAACGCATGCGCATCACATGTAACTATGTCATGTACGTTTATGTACATACACACATGTGTGTTTATCTACATACACATGCGCACATGTGTGTGCAGGGTGTATGTAGATGTGGAACTGTTGGAATCGATGCATTCCCAGAAAAGTGTGGAATGCAGGGATGTTTTTATTTAGAGTGTGCAATGCATGCTTCAAAAGTTACATTAGTTTGGGAGTGGGCGTCATTGAAGTGTTTCCATGATTCCTCATGGATTTGTAACTTCGAAAATTTATTGCCTCTCTAGATATGTGTTGAATGCAGGGATGTCTTCCATTCCAGTGTACACTGCACGCTTTAAAAGTTACGCCATTCAGATGCACGCATGTGCCGTATATGCCGTGCGAGTACACCATACACATGAGTGATATGTGAAAGCGTATATTAAAGCAATGGATGTCTATAGGGTTCCTTGAATCCCCTGTTTTAAGATATTGCTATGAAAAAACTTTTAGCATAATCTTCCATTCTAGTTTTTAAAAACAATTTCAATTTCTTCAGAATGTTGTTTTTACAAAGTTAGCTTGACAACTTTACGCGCAAATTTTTCAAAAAAAAAAAAATCTACGCAGTATAGCATTGACTTCTGCAGCAGCGCCATCTAGGAGGACAAAAACAAAATAAATATCTATTCAGTCACAAATTTTTTTAAAAAAAAAGGAATCTTAGTCTTTTAGCTTCAAGTTAAATATTGAAATAAGGATTCCTAACTTCCTACATAAAAAAAAACTTATTTTATTGAGCAATCCTTAAACAAAGTTTCATTCTTCAATGTGATAGCAATGCCTTGTTTCCACTGGGGTCTAAAATTTGAACTTTTTGAAAATTTCAACTGGTCAAAAACAGAAGACCCGTGGCTTCCACCTATATGTTAAATGAATGCCATTTTATAAGAATATTTTTTTTTAAAAAAAAAGTAGGACCATTTTATGACAATTTTTTAGAGGGAGAGAGAGAGAGAGAGAGAGAGAGAAATAGAGAGAGAGAGAGAGAAAGAGAGAGAGATGGAGAGAGAGAGAAATAGAGAGAGATAGAGAGAGAGAGAGAGAGAGAGAGAGAGAGAGAGAGAAAGAGAGAAAAAATTATTTATCATTTAAAGTAGGTCCTACCAGTAGATAATCTTCTGAGAAATTTGAATAATTTTAAAGAAGCTAGCAAACTTTTAAAAGGCTCTTAAAAATTCCTCTTAAAGAGATGATACTTTATAACACTCTTGGGTAAAATAAAACATCTTTAGCCTCTACCATGCTTAAAAGTAACCCTTTTTAAGGATAATGTGAGTTTGCATCATAAAACACCTATAACAAGCTGTGGAGTGTTAATGCATTTCTATGCGTTTATAATGTGTTTATGGTGGTGGAATCACGCTATACGTTAGGGTGTGTTAATCCAGTTAATGTTTTTCCTGTTATTATTCCATTGAATGTACAGTATACAGTATGTAGGCCAAGAGTTGTGGTGGATGTGTGTATCAAACGGAGTGAGGCTAGAAGATAGAAATGTTAATTTCAAGATGAAAAAAAAACCCAAGAATTCTTCTGCAAAATGTGCAGAAACTACAAATTTGGCAGAGAAATTAACCACTAAACTTTTAACGACGGAAAATTAAACCAATAATTCTTGAAGTGTTTATGTTAAGTTGTCTCGAATAAAGAATCCCCGAATCCTCTGACGTTTTTTTCCATTTTATGACACATGGACATGCATAATAGGTTAAAGAAAATGTGAGAACTTCGGGAATTCTGTACTTGAGGCTGCAACTTAACGAGCGCCAATTTGAACAAATGCCAAACCTAACCAAGGTTTGCAGAGTATGGTAAGGGTAGGCTCATGTTTAGCCAATAGGAAAGGCCCTTCCTGAACAGCTCTGTGACGTCACAAGATTCTCAGATTGCAGTCAATGTTATGTACGTTCAAAATCAGTGTTTTGAAATATTTTAAAGTTGCGAAAAAAACGTCAAACGTTTTCTATTGATTTTTTTTTCATTACAGAATATTTATTAAATTATTATGATGTATTACAACAATAATTTATTACGATATTTTTATTAACATATAACACAACTAACATTTTCTATTAACATTTTTTGTTATACATGCATTATACAATATATAATAATATTAATTAATTTATATATATATTAAGCTTTGTCTTTCTGTTTGTCTGTCTGCCTGTCTGTCTCTAATGCTGTACAAACAAGGACAAAAACGTTTAAGCACGCCCTAATATATTTAAATTTAAATGAACCGCTTTTTTTTTCTCATGGTCAATTTTATGTTGTGCTCTCCCGATCCAAGAACCCAAACAATAGTAAGGTGCTTATCAAGTATTTGAATTAAATTAGTTAAATAATTTTAGTAGCAAAATTAAACTGGAATTCGGCTGCCCTCATTTGCGACGGGTTGCCCCACTAGTATTATAATAATAACACGAGCCTGTAATAATATTGTTATTGGTATATTATTATGTCCCTCTGCTATAGGCCTATTTGGCTGCTAGCAGAGTTCTTTTTGTAATTGTAATTGTAACAATAATATAATGGCAGCAATTGTAGACTATTTGCTGATGATACTCTAATTTACAAAGAGGTTGGTGGTATCCAAGACTGTGAAACATTAGCTCTAGACATGAAGGCATTTGAGGGATGGTGTAATACATGGCAACTTCAGTTGAATGAGGGGAAGTGTAGCATTATGAGCCTAACTCGGGGTAGAAATCCAATTATGTTCAATTATAGTATGAATGACACTATTCTTTGGAGTGTCCAGTGTTATAAGTACTTGGGGGTTACAATGACAGATGACCTTTCTTGGAAAAAAACACATTGATAGTGTTACTGGGAAAACTCTACAAATGCTTTGTTTTAGTCAAAACTATTGCCTATCAAGCATTGGTTCAGCCTCATCTTGAGTATTGCTGTAGTGTATGGAATCCTCATTCTGTCATACACACTCATTCAGTTGAAATGGTTCAGTGTAAGGCAGCTAGGTTTGTTTGTGGCAGGCACAAATTTACAGACAGTGTCACTGAGATGCTGTCAGTGCTACAATGGCATAGTTTGGCACATCACAGGGCTGAATTAAGTTTGAAATTGTTTGGGAAAATTACACGTGGTGATTGTCCTAAACCGCAGTCCAGTGATATTCATAAAGCATTATATATGAGCAGGGCTGACCACTCTAAAAAAAATTAGGGAGATTTTTGCTAGGACAGATTCATATTATTGGTCTTTTTTTCCTAGAGTTATAAGACAATGGAACGCTCTTCCTGAGTCAGTGGTGAATGGGGATAATTTTGTTTTGTGGGACTGACATTTGTATATTCATTTTGTTTTTATATATGTATTTGACAATGCTTAATGCTGCATATGGACTTTTATGTCCCTCTGCCATAGGCCTATTTGGCTGCTAGCAGAGTACTAATTGTAATTGTAATAATAATACTAGTGGGGTAACCCATCATAAATGATGGGAGCCAAATTCACAGGCAATTGTGCCCAGCATTAGAATTTCTTTTCCTCCGCCCTTTTATGACATCAGACCAAGTAACAAACCAATTAAAAATTGATGACGTTAATAAAAGGGCGGAGCAAAAGAAATTCTAATGCTGGGCACAGTTGCCTGTAATAAATTCTAGTATAATTTTGCTATTATCCCCTCTCCTTTTTTACATTTGAAAGAGAAAATGAGCTTTTCATTTTCTCTGGTGTGCGCATGCGCGTCATTTGTTCTTTCTTTTTACTCCTTTCATTTCAATTTCAGTCACCCCCTCCCACTTTTTCCCCCTCTATTTTTTTTCTCTCTCCCCCTACTACACTTTCCAACCTTTTCCCCTCTCCAATTTAATATCATGGGGTTCTTGGATGGGAAGGGTGCAACATATAGTTGACCTTGAGAAAAAAAAAGCTGTTCATTTCTTCATTTATTTAAATTTATATAAATTCTGACGTGCTTCAAGGGTTTTGTGCAGTGTTACTCCACACACACGCACACATACACAGATCTGGGATATTATATATATAATATTTTATTCGATATTATATTTTATTATAACATGTGTTGTTTTGTTTAATTCACATATCAAACAACTAACACATTAAAAACAATAAACACATTAAAAAAAACAATTAACCGCAAGTCAACCACAAAACCGTTGTTTTCAGTGTGTGTGAAATACGGAAAAACATAAAGAAATAAAAAACACCTTAATCTTGTGACGTTTTGATATGGCGTCGCCTCTTCTTTGGGGCGGGGCTTCCTAGCAATATGAGCACACCTTACATGCAGGCAATTAAAAAACGGGATGAACAGAAGTTGGCTCCGCGTTTTTTTATGGCGACTGGCAACTTCTAATTGGTTTGTTGTGTGGTTCGACGTTGAAAAGGGCGGAGCAGGTGACGTCGAACCACACAACAAACCAATTAGAAGTTGCTGTTCGCCATAAAAAAGGCGGACCCAACTTCTGTTCATCCCGTTTTCTAATTACCTGTCACCTTACATATCCTACATACCTTGAAACTTAATAATAACTACCATGAAACATTAAACAGGAACACTGGTAATACAGTATAATATTACCAGTGTGTTCCTGTTTAGTGTTTGATGATGGTTGCTAGCAGTGATTGCTCACTTTAAGTTTCAAAGGGGCAACAAAAAAGGAGGTGAGGGAGGGGGAGGAGGTTTATCTTTGAATCGTAAAATATTACATAATGTATTTGCAATGAAATTACCCCTTTTTTTTCTGCCCAAATAAAAACTATTGACTCGTATAAAATATATCGAGCTATTTCGATAATCATTGCAAAGAGAATAAAATGGAAATAACGAACGTATACAAAAGGGAAATGAAACATAAAAGTCAAAATCGAAATTGGCCAGTTAGAGAAAGAAAGACCGAGAGGAAGACCTTACTGATTGCAAGAAAATACTGTATTTTTTTTATTCAACATAGATTTTGACTTGTGATTTTTTTTTCTTTCTTTCTCTTTTTTCTTCATCTTCATGTAGTGGTTTTTTTATACTAGAAAGGCTATGGACAGAACAGAGAAGATTTCTTTTTTTTTGAGGGAAAGAAAGCATAGATTGTTGGAAGAAGTTATTGCGTCAATATTTGACATTTTCGTTCTTTGCGCTACTTTTTTTTTGTTGCTTCGCATGACTTAACCCATTCAAAGTATATGAAAAGCTCAAGGCGATCAAACATGTATGAGGAGGAACCTATCTTATACACAATATATATATATATATATATATATATATATATATATATATATATATATATATATATATATATATAGTACATATATAGACTTTGCCACATAGGTTCACAATGTATCTAGTGACTCTTAATGTAGATCAATGTAATGTACACTTAATACAGTGTAGAGTATGAAAGAGACAGAGAGAGATCCATGAATCCTTTTGTTCATTCCTACTCTCGTTTTTTTTTAATAATGCATATTCTTCTTCAATGAGAAGTTGTCAAGTTATCAGGCCTAAAACTTTTCCAACACATATATCGCACCTCGGCTGGAAGAGTGGATTCGAAAAATCTCCGCAAAGAGTGCTAGCCTCGTTTTTCTATTGAGCCCATTGACCCAATGTTAAAGAAAAAATGTTAATTTTTCAAATACATAGTTGCGGCAATATGTTTATTTTTTATATTTAAAGTTGTCCAATTTTAATTTTTCAAATTGCAATGTGAACCTTAAATATAAGCTGGTCGAGTGATAGAAAGACAAACAATTGGTAAGTTCGGTTATATTTTTAAAAACTATTTCAAAATGGCGAATTTCGAATTTTCCCATAAAAAACTCGTAAAAATACCTAAAAAAATAATTTTTAAAAACCACAGTGAAGCCAACACATTGGCGCACGTGCTGATTTTTTTCTCGTTTTTTAAAATTATTTTTACGTATTTTCACGAGCATTTTAATGGATTTTTTTCTTATTTGGGCGTACTTAATGGAGTTTAACACATAAGAGTTAGAAATTCGCGATTTTAAAATTGGTTTTTAAAAATTTAACCACATTTACCAATTTTTTGTCATTCTATCACTCGATCAGCATATATTTAAGATGCGCATTGCACTTTGATGACTTAATATTGGACAACTTTAAATATAAAAAATAAACATAATGCCGCGACTCTATTTTAAAAATTAACATTTTTTTTTAACATTCAACCAATAGAAAAACGATTTGTTTTGGTTAAAACAAATAAAACGTATTTAAGTTTTTATAACATTTGTGTGAAGGACATTTTTGCCTTCGTGGAGAACGGAGGACATTTCTTCTGAATGGAGGACTGTCCTCCACAAAAGCAGACGGTTGGGGGTCACTACAGCTACCAAGGCTCACAAGAGTTACTAGGTGGAGAACAGCTACTTGGGTCACTACAGCTACCAAAAAAAAAATATAACCCTTTCTTCCTAACCGAACCTTACCTAAAGAAACCTAACCGAACCTTACCTAATGAAACCTAACCTTACCTTACCTAATGAAACCTAACCGAACCGAATCTAACCTAAACTAAACATTTTGATAAAAAAGGTCTATATATTTTTGGTAGCTGTAGTAACCCTGGTAGCTGTAGTGACCCAGGTAGCTGTAGTGACCCAGATAGCTGTAGTGAGCCAGTCCCAAGAGGACGGGTGGCAAGCCTAATTAAAACCTTAAAAGATTGCCCCTATGTGCGGGGGCGCCCATGAAAGTAGATATGAACAAAGTACGCATTACAGAATATTCGACGAAGAAAATTGATTCTGACTTGTTTCAGACTGATCGACGAGATGCTGATATTTACGTCGATTTGTCTATATGTGTTCAACTATTAATCTCGTCCTTATATTAATACTAAAATGAAATAAAAGGAAGTTTTGGGAAAACAGACCGCGAAAGTTAAAAAAAATAAAATGGTTTTCTCCATAGGTTTACTTAGCACTATGACCTTTGATCTCGTCTATATCTCGGGGACACAGATGAAAGTTTTAAAATTTCGGCCTTCGTCACGACCCCCTGACACCTGTTTAGTTCTAGCTATATGTTCAAAATCTCATTAAAAAAATCGGCCGAGTTGTTGATGAGAAATCGCGTTTGCAAGGAGAGTGGATAGCAAATAAGCGCGACGCTCAAGCTCGCAGGGTCGTACTGGCCCGAGTGACAGGGCGGCAAATGCCACCTGCGCGGGTCCTTCCGGGTGCCGGTGCGTCAAACATTTACTTTCATACACTGTCGAGTGGTGCACGTAATGTGTTTCAAAAAAAAAAACTATAACACCTAGATTTTTGTAATTTAAGCTAATTATTAACAGCACATTAAAATATGTAGTTCTAACTATACTGTATTGAAAATTTAAAAAAAAGTTACAGGATAAACAACCCTACAGGAGCTTAACAAAATTGTGAAGGCGTTAGGATGTTCTTGAAACTGCGAGGCATCCAAAAATCTCTCAAAACTGGAAGGCCATTTGGGAGCGACTCAAAGCTAAGAAGCATATAGAAAATCGTGAAGCCCTCGGGAACTTCCTCAAAATTGGATGGACCTCGAGAACCTCTTTCGTAACTGTCAAATGTGAATTTACATTTACAAAAATTTAAAAACTGCTTCGATTTCATACGTGTTTACATGTATGGGTGCTATATTGAAAAAAAAAAATGTTGCTGATTTTTTTTGGCTCGCTACGCTCGCAACTAAAAAAAATAAATATTGTAAGGGAGACGAAGCGACGATGCCGAATATTGGCGACCTAGAATTTTGTAGCCAGTCCTAGTCCCAGCAAGCTCGCAACACTTCAATAATTATTATATATATATAATATCCCAGGTCTGTTTGTGTGTGTGGAGTAACAAAAACCATTGAAGCATGTCGGAATTTATATAAATTTGAATAAATGAACCGTTTTTTTTTCTCAAGGTCAACTATATGTTGAACTTTTCCTTTGGAAAGTGTAGAAGGGGGGGAGAGAGAAAGATGGGAGGGGGTGAGGGGAAAAGTTTGGAAAGTGTAGAAGGGGAGAGAGAGAGAGAAAAGTGGGAGGGGGTGACTGAAATTGAAATGAAAGGAGTAAAAAAAAACGACGCGCATGCGCACAATTGCCTCTGAATTTTGCTCCCGTCATTTATGACGGGTTACCCCACTAGTCTAAAATGAAATTTGTTTCAAACCAAACGAAAAGTTGTTCACATATATTTTATTTTCAACTTTTATATTCCCTTCAAGTGGTCATAATATACTTGAGTTTTTTTCTCCATACTTTTATTGGTCAGTTCTGACAAATAACGTGACTGGTCAGTAGTTGACCTCAGTTGGATGTGCATAAGGAAGACGACCAAAGTTTTCTTATTCTTTTTTCTTCTTTTATCATTTTTTCCACTGCTCAATAGAAACTAGAATTGATTTTTTTTATCATTTTTTTTTTCTTCCTACAGTATTTGTAGTTTAGTGTCCATCCTTCATTGGTTATTCAATTCTGAAAATCAGAACTTTTGCCCCTTTTCCTCATCCCTTTCTTTCTTCCTTTCTTATTTTTTGTTGTTGTAAAGTTAGGCCTACCGATAGATATTTTATTTTTATACAACTACTAAATTTGTACTGATTTTATGCAAAAATAAAATAGGTTTCTTTTATATGACAAGTTGGCGATAAATCCACTGCCCTTTTAGCGTCAGTCAATATAGAATGTATAATAAATGGACGCAAAATCCATTAGCCATTTTTTTTTTCGTTCTCTTTTTTACAATTGAACTTTTTTTATAATAAAAAAAATAAGTGTATAAACTTTTAAGTTGCAAACTAAAAAAGCCCATAAATATCATGTCAATTTTCTTTTATGTGTCAATTGGGGGGGGGGAGAGGTATCAAATCTTAAGGTGAAGTATTTATCATATTATTCAGCATCTGAAGATGAATTCAATTCAGCTCAGACTAACCAAGTCTATAGACTTGGCTTTTTTTTTTTAAAAAAAGGCCAAAAGTCGAAAAATATTTAAATGCTCTAAAAGCTCTAAAAAATACCTCAGGAGAGTGCTCAACTGGCTCCAGAAGTCCCCAACAGCTTTGAAAAGCACAAAAATTGAAGAATTTTTAAAATTCGAAAAAATGGGCCAAAAACCAACGCTTTGGCTTTTTTTAAAAAAACCACCAAAAGCCGAATAATATTTAAATTATGTAAAAGCTCTAAAAATACCTCAGGAGCACTCAACTGGCCCCAAAAGTTCCAAAAAGCTTATAAAATCACAGGGATTCAAGAATTTTTAAAATTCGAAAAAATGGGCCAAAACCCAAGGCAGAACATGACTTAATACACATAAGAGTGACATCATTCAATGAAGTGATATGCTTGTATTGATTTAAATAGATGGATGGTTCACAGCATCAATTTCTTTGCACTAACATTGCGGATTCTAGACACCAGGTGCACTGAATGATATGTTTTTTATGAGAGGTTTAATTTTCAACCAACAACACTATGTGCCAAATTTTACTTATATTGGCGTATTTCATTTCATCACACTTCATTCGAAAAATACTTTAGGTTGCCCAATTCTGGTCTAAATACATTTGTAAAGAAAGATGAGAATTTTTAACAACAAAAAAATTCTCATCATTTGTCTAACAATGTTCAGTTCTCTGCAGCTTGCAATCATACGAGAAGGACAACACTGTGTTCAGCTCATTGGTTTGCCAGTGATTCTTAATGAAGTTCATCTAGTATAAGGATGACACTATAGGTGCATTCACACTAGGCTGGTTTACAAGCCGCTGGTTGCTGCTGGCTATTAGCAGCAACAGCAAGCAGCGGCTGCTTTGGGTTCACACTTGTTCAGTCACTGCTGGTATTAGCAGCGCAAGTCATACAATCACTGTCTTGCAAAAACACAAAATCTAACAACCAGCAACCCAAGCAGTAGAGTTTCAACTATCCACTAGTGCCACTACTAACAACAAAGGGTTCACACTAGGTGGTAGCAGCAGGAAGGGAGTAACATGACCAGCTGGTAGCGGCCAAAGTTGGACTTGTACAACTTCACCAGCTGCTTTTAAAATCACTAGTGTGCTGGAGAAAGCAGCTGTTGGTAGCAGTTCAACCTATGCTGCTAGAGGGCTACAACTAGACAGCAGCAACCAGCAGCTAGTAAACTAGCCTAGTGTAAATGCACCATATCAGTATAAAGTTAACCCCCCCCCCCCCGCCCCATAACACCGTCATGACTCATTAGGCTCCTAAAAATCTAAGGTTTTGCAAATTCGTATTATACAAAACAAAGAACTAGTACAACAAACAGGGTTAGGTTCCAAAAGTTAAAAAACTACTATTTTTAAGGCTACAAATTAATTCACAAAAGAGAGTTAACATTTTTTTAAAAAAAACTTTCAATAATAATACATATCCAAACTTTTTTAATCTATGTAAGTATATAGCAAAAAGAAGAAAATGGTGAAAGTCTTAAAAAAGGACACTATTATACAGTGCGTTTCAGATATATAGACACACCCCAAAAATTGGTTATATCTCGAGTTAAACTTGATGGATTCGCCTGAAATTTTCACCATAAACAGATCATCTTTTATTACAAACTTTCTGCTAAACAGAATTTTTTTTCTTAAAAAGGTAAAAATTAAAAAAATTAAAAACTGGAAAATGGCCGTTTCATAATTATAGACGCACTAATGAACTTTTCACTTTAATTAATCATTGTGACAAAATAACATTTGGAACACAACAGTAACATTAAAATTTATAAAGTATATGACTGTCGTGATGTTTTAGACCTTAAAACATTATTTTCTACATACTTTAAACTAAATTTATAAACATATTTACAGAAATTCTGTCCTAAGCAGCTAAAATGGGACTTTTCAGCTTTGATATTGTAGTATAATCATTTCAATCTGCTTAATAATCACATAGGATGATGTCCCAAAAGTTTTCTACAAGATTTAAGTCCAGGGGACATGCCGGCCATTCGAGAGTGGTGATATTTTGGTTCCGTAACCATTCCTTCATTAGGTTATTGGAGGAAATTGGGGCATTTTCTTGCTGAGATACTAAGCTAATGCTATGGAATTGATGTTTTATGGCAGTACATATTCTTGTAACAATGTCTGATAATCACTGATATTTCTTTTGGTCCAATATGTAACACCTAGCATTTCATGATCTCTTCCTCTGTAAAAGCTAACCCGGGGGTGCATGACACCCCCTGCCGTTTCTCCCACCTCCCCATTGCGAACTTGTTTTGAAAAAGTGGAGGGATATCCTTTGGAGTACGGTCCAAGCCAATAAAAACACCACGCTCTGCAACATTCCGAGTCCATACGTAATTTCTCAAAACTACTCGTTCACATAACAATGGACCTGTGGACACTTCAACATCTTCGTTTTTAAATGGAACACTTTGTAGAATGTTTTTGATGCAAAGTGAGATGTCTTTTTGTATGTAACTCTTCTAGATCGTTCGAAGAAACCATGGGGAAAAGAAGGCTAAGTACTCCGACAGAGCATCAGATAATTAAACGGTCAGAAATGGTGGAAACCACCTTTCTGGAGAATTTCATCCTCTTCAGAGACTCCATCCACTTCTTGATCTTTATCGTCCATCAAATGGTCATCATTTGATAGAGAGAGAAATTCAAAAAGTAGATCTTTTGTGCTCACAAATATTTAGGCTTCCATCAGATCAACATTCTTTTTTTCCAAATCATATAGATACTTGCAAAAGCTTTGGCTCTGATTTACCTTAGTTAGCAGGAAGAATTATTCTGAAATGATGTCACTATTAGGCAAAAAGTATGTCAATATCACATCACAAACGTCGCCCATTTATTATATCAAGTCTGATTAAACGAACAGTCCTAGAAGTGAGAAAACTCCTTCACAGTACTATTTTAACTAAACCTTAAATTGCATTTCCTCATTAATACTTACACTGAAATGATGTTCAGTTTTAGCAAAGCTATTGTTAAGTCTATATCTACATCTAATTAACAATGAATTATATATATATATATATATATATATATATATATATTGGTTGGAAAGTGTAGAGGGGGAGAGAGAGAGAAAAGTGGGAGGGGGAAAAAGGGGAGGGGAAACTGACATTGAAATGAAAGGAGTAAAAAAAGGAACAAACGACGCGCATGCGCACACCAGAGAAAATGAAAAGCTCATTTTCTCTTTCAAATATAAAAAGGGGAGGGGATAATAGTAGCAAAATTAAACTACAGTTTATCACAGGCAATTGTACCCAGCATTAGAATTTCTTTTGCTCAGCCCTTTTATGAACGTCATCAATTTCTATTTGGTTTGTTACTTGGTCTGATGTCATAAAAGGGCGGAGGAAAAGAAATTCTAATGCTAGGCACAATTGTCTGTGAATTTCGCTCCCGTCATTTATGACGGGTTACCTCACTGTATATATATATTAAGCCAGGTCTGTGTGTCTGTGTGTGTGTGTGTCACAAAAACCTTGAAGCATGTCGGAATTTATATAAATTTAAATGAATAAATGAACTGCTTTTTTTTCTCAAGGTCAACTATATGACCATGATATTAAATAGGAGGTTGGATAAGGTTGGAAAGTGTAAGGGGAGGGAAACGCGTGGAGGGGGAAAAAGTGGGAGGGGTGACTGAAATTGAAATGAAAGGAGTAAAAAAAGGAAAAATGACGCGCATGGGCACAATCGTCAATAACAACCGTCATAAATGTCATTAAGTATTAACTCAATATTTTCAGATTATTAACTGAATAAATTGAATTCGATATATTGTTTGTTTGCCCTTCACAGGGGGCTCTGTAGAACACGTTTATTATTTAAATACATTTAAATTATCAGGTATGCACTATTTATATAACCTAGCTTAGTAGAAAGAAGTGTTCACTGAATCTGGGTGTTTACTGTAGGAAAAAGAAATGCATCTAGACTCTGGTTTTAGATAGTGAGCTCATAATAAAATTTTGTGTTCGAATGAGTTCTGAAGAGAGTGGCTTTTTCTTGGTTTCAAAAAAAAATAAAAAAGATTGTGATCTATAAAACAGTCAGTTGTGGGATAAGAAAGCTAGGATAAAATGCATGAGACTTGTTTTGAGGTTGAGGCTCTTAGAATCCATAAATTGACATTTTTTCTGTCTTTCTGCAATCATTGAATGTCTCAAGTAAAATGGCACACTAAATTTTTGAAGAAACTGAAGAGGCTGTTGTAGTATATACTACTGTAGTGGTATTGTACCCATAGATTCGCGCTTAACGAGTGAGTGAAAAAATATAGGGCTACTAATATTACTACTAGCCACACAACCTTCTCTATCGTCATTCCCTCCACGCCCCTCTGTTTATTCAGATTATAGAAATCAATATCCTAATGCCCTACTATACTGGACGAAAAGAATATGAGATGTCTCTATTCTTATGTAAATCCAATAAAACCCATGATCTGAAAAAGTGACAAGAAAATTTTGATAAAGTGGGCAAATACATAAGGACCACCACCACCACCACCACCACCACCACCACCAGACGCTAGCATGTAGTAAAATTCTGGAGTCATTATTTTTTGCCTCGTTTCCACTGTGAAATTCAACAACTGCACATTGTTAGCTTAATAACCTCCTTATACCGCGTTTACACTACAGAAAGTAACTGCAGTTACATAACCAAGATTATAGTTAACTGCAGGCAAGATAGAAGTTGGTACTTTTGTGTGTTTTCTCATTCTTAAGACACGTATGATTAAATGATTTTGTGTCACATCCTATTCAGTTTCATTTCCTGTTAAACAGTTGTAGCACTGTTGTGCATTTTGTAAAATTTTCACTTCTCATTGAGTTAAAAAAAGGAGTGCTTTCACTATCTGCCATGTTGTTTGTAGACTGAATTTGTTTGAATGCTGGCACTGACGTAGTTAACCATTCAAGAATGTGGTTTACTACATTGTCTCAATGCAGTTGAGTTAACTTCATTGTCAAAAAATTTAACCATGGTTATATAGTAATGACATTTGTTTCCAATAGAAAATTAACTGTGTTTAACTTTTTAAGTGCAGTTTTTTTCTAGTGGAAACGAGGTATTATTGACTACAAAGTAAAACACTGCATTCATCAACCACAATGCAAGTGCTTAGAGTCGTGCATATTTTTCAGTAGAATAACCCCGTTAGTGGTTACAAAGTAAAACACTGCATTCATCAGCCACAATGTAAAGTGTTTAGAATTGTGCACACTTTTTAAAATAAACTGTAGAACACTTAAAATCTTACCACTATATGGTTAAAATGCACTGGAATCTCCAATCTTGAGTGTAATGTATATTATTTGATGTTACTTTCATTACTGATGAGACTTATCACTAATTTACATACTAATTACCTTAATAAATGATATTCTACTGTTATAACCCAACAACATTATTCTAGCAAGATGCCAACCTTAAAGAATTTCTTAGTATTGGTTACGCAAAAGCAAACATTTGTTAAAAACTGGTGTTGTGTGGGGTTTCCTACGGAGCCCTGTTGAGAAAATTGAAATAAATAAATTTGACACGGACTCTTTCAAAATCTCGACTTACTATCTCGAGATCTCGACTTACTATCTCGAGATCTCGACTTATATTCTAGACTTACGCTTCAAATCACTGTATACATCTGCAGAAGTTAAGTACTGTTAGGTTAGGTTAGGTTAGGTTAGGTTAGGTTAGGTACTTAACTTCTGCAGATGTATACAGTGATTTGAAGCGTAAGTCTAGAATATAAGTCGAGATCTCGAGATAGTAAGTCGAGATTTTGAAAGAGTCCGAGTCAAATTTATTTATTTCAATGTCCTCAACAGGGCTCCGTAGTTTCCTTCACAACCATCTTAATGTTTGAAATTAAATTTGAACAAATACTCTGCAAGCAGCCCAGAAGGTCTGTGGCAGAGTAACCATTCGTCCAAATGCTGCATAAAAAAAGGCATTGTCAGCATAACATCTTAGTACCTATTATCAATTGTCCCATGCAAATGTAAAATGAGTTTGAAAGGTGGCATTTGTGAATATACTTTGCCCGAATTTAACCCCTATGAATCTCCCACCTCATAAATTTCCCAATGCGCAACATTATCTGTAATTTAGAGTGGTGTCACCCATGCCCATATATTCAGTTGTCTTAGGAAAAGACACAAAAAACATTTTTAAGAAGATTAATGCTGAAATCATCGTATGAGATCTGTAAGAGTGCCAGTCACACTTTTACAGTAATCATATTTACTGGTAACAAACCTAGTCACTCTGCAAAGATTTGCAGGTTAAATATTTTATATTACTAGGACACCCCCTTAAAACCCGCTGACTAGACCTCAACATTTGCATAGCTTTGATATGAAGCTTGCATGAAAGTTTTGTAACATGACTTGGCTTCTGCCAGTCATGTTTGGGTACATTTTCTTGTAGTTCTGTTCTTGGGGGTATCTATTCCTATTGAAAGGAACAATGATGATTTCCTCTGTATCCCTGGAAAGTGAAAGGAATGACACAATACCGGTTGAGATAAACTGTTTTATTTCTTCCAATTTTACTGAACTTGTAGCACTCGCTACAAAGACCGACTTTACAAACTGTGATCAACACAGGGTGATCATACATTGAAGTAATACTTGAAAATATTTCTTTGCTTAGAAATATGTTCTAAGTCCAAAGAATGGACTTCAAAACTTTTCAAGCATAATAACCCTATCTCAAACTTCTTCTCTGTCTTAGACTGCTAGAAGAACTCTTCCTTATTATTAATAGTTTAATATTTAATATTTAATATTATTTCATTTATCTATATCTACTTAATGAATAATATAGGATTCTTATATGAAGGATTCGGATTCGGATTCGAGAAAATTTAGGATTCGTCCCACCTCTAGTTTTTTTACCAACGATACGCCTCTTATGAACAAGTACAGGTTGTGACAGACGTCATAAACCTAGTTTAATGTGTCTTCACATAAAACATATATTTATAGTGTAAACTCTTGGCACCGCAAACCTTGATAATTGTTGAATCGATTCCAGAAAAAAATCGATTGATTTTTTTTTTCATTTTGTAATTTCATTTATTTTTACGTTAAAGTTCTCTTATAATTACAACTTATTCTGCTTGCTCACCAATTTAATTATAAGTTTGTAGCTTATTAGAAAAAAAAGAAGCTTTTTTGTGATTGGTTTTTATTATTAATTAAATTCATTTTAAGAAGCTCTATAAACGTAATGACTTCAAAGTCAATAATGGCCCTTGCTAGCGTGGAAGTGAAGAAACCAAGTTGTAAGCTTGTGATGTGAAGGAATTTATTTCAATGCCCACATTTGTTTTAAATTCTACTTTTAAGTTGAAATTGCTAAGGCTAGTACACACTAAGATTCTTTGATGCGATACAATGTTCGGCACTACTCTGATACAACGTTATGGGGAAGAATCGCAACTGGCGTGTGATTCAGACCCCGCAACATTGTTCCGTGTCCATTCAATTTCTGTCCATCCTTCTGGCTTTCACCATGTCATTATCACCGGTGGAAGCGACCCACGAGTACACGGTGATTCATCAAGAACAAAAGTGGTGGTGGTGGTGGTGGGCACATAAGCTTTTCTCGGCCGAGAGCACATTTGGTTTAAGCCTTTTGGAAACCCTGAAATTGGAAGATGAGGCAGAATTTTGAAATTTCATTTTCTTTTATTTGTCTTTGTAGTCATGCAGAAGACACCATTATTTACAGTGGCGTCACTAGGATTGGTGTCACCCCCTCCCGACTTCCTCCATGTACCTCCTCCGAGTCCTCCTGTACCAAGCCAAACAAAATCCTTAGTAATGTGGGTAAAATGGGTAAATTTAGGCTCTAAAATTACAAAGGACATAAGAATTAAAACAATAGAATGTGAAGTAAAAGCATTTAAGAACTACATCAAAATTGTGTTAATTTTTTTTTAATTTGTACTATTACAATGAGGAACTGCCCAAATAATATTCAACTTAGTTGAACTTACATTAAATTTCGAGTCCTAAATGAAAACTTTCCTAAATACAAAAATTATTAAACAACCAATACCGTCTTTACAATAAGGGCACATGGGGCCCGTGCCCAGGGCCCCCGACTTCACGGGGGCCCCGAAAGGCCGATATAAAGGAGTCCAAATATTTTTTCTATTTTTAGGTACTAAGAATTACCGTCAACATTTCTAAATTGAAATGTTAATAGGACACCAGGTCAGATATTTAAATTTTTTCTAATTTTTACTATCCAACGGTGCCCCCAATTCTTGTGTGCCCAAGGGCCCCGACATGCCCTAAGACGGCCCTGTAAACAACATTTTTACAAGTACGCATGAGAACAACGTGTGTCCACCTCTGTGATTGGTGTCACCCGGTGCAGTCCGCACCCATCCTCCCTTTAGTGATGCCACTGACCATTTACTAGCTAATTTACACAGAAGGTCCTTAATTAGTTAACAGTATTTTCAGTGATCCACATTTTTAAAAGTCTAGTCTTTAATAATTAAAAGTAAACTGAGCTCTTTGAATTTCCGTTGGTGTTTCAAAAAGCATCCACACTATGAAATGTTTCGCAAACAATGTATCAAAGTTTTCTATTTCGATGGGAGTCAAGAAACACGAATCTGAGCTGACGCGATTCAGACCGCCGAAACATTTCAAAATTGTTGCCGGGTCTGAATCGCAACTGTCGCGATTCAAACCCGTAACAAAAAATCCTAGTGTGTACTAGACTTTAGTTGAACATGTAGTTTAGAATGTCTGCTACTTTTCTAGTGGAAATTATTTTTATGTTTTTAAAAACCGTTCAAATTTGGCTTCATTGTTAAATGCCATAGAAACTGAAAATTGGCGGTAAATCGAAGCAGTTTTCTTGTATTCTGAGTGTTCTACTTGAATAAAAAAAATGTACGAGCGGTATCCTTGAATATTTTTTATTCTCGTTAGACGCCTGTGTGGGGTTAGTCGTCTCCAATCGGGTGCATCCCCAGGTGCAGAAAGAGGAATGCTCGCCAATTATGGTGGCTACTGAGGAAATAAAATACTCCGGGTATACAAAAAGCAAATTCCGCCATTGCCGCCGGTTCTCTAGCTCAGGTAGAAAAGATGAATGTCAACGTCACGTTGGCTGTCGGTTGTAAACATTCGCCAAAATTGATCGAGTGCCTCTGGAAGTTCGACAAAAAAAATCGAAAGGAGTGGAGAGCTAAAACTGGAAGAAAAGGGGTGGGGGGAGAATATTGCAGAAAATAATAATGATGATTCTCGTTAATCCCGTTATACACCATCAATTAGCTCTTAAATAAATGTATAAATTAATTTATAAATGTGACATTGCATGTGTATAACGACGTGAATGTTAAATTATTTGTTCAAAGTTGCATTAATTTAGAAGATGTTCTATTTTTCTTAAATGACAAAATCTACTAGAGCGCTTTTTCATGATCAGCAGCATTCTTATGCAATTTACAAAGCTATATAACGATGTGCTCTGCAATATATTTAGGACACCTTTCCCCTAATTTTCTTGTCTAGAAGGTCACAAGGTTAGATATATAATAAACTGGTACACTATGCACTGTTCTGCGCACACATTTTTTAGGTAAAAATGTTTAAATACTTTTACATGTGTATAACCGCCGATTGACACTTATAGATTAATTTATACATTTTATGTACCAAATCATTCACGAAAACATTCATAATTTAATTGACACAAAAATGCATGTAAAAATTGCAGGTGTATAACGGGCTTTAGCAATTATGTCTTAAATATTTGTGTGAATTAAATGATGAAAGTTTTCTTCAATGGTTTGGTAAATAAAATGTATAAATTAATTTAAAAGTATCAATCGGTGATTATAACACATGTAAAAGTATTTGAACATTTTTACCTAAACAATGTGCGCAGAACAGTGCGTAGTGTGACAGTTTATCGTATATTTAAATTTGTGACCTTCTAGACAAGGGAATTGAGGTGAGGTGTGCTAAATATGTTGCAGAACACATCGTATATATAGCTTTGTAAATTACATACGACTGATGCTGATCCTGAGAAAGTGCTCGAGTAGATTTGATCATTTAAGAAAAATAGAACATCTTCTAAATTAATGCAACATTGAAAAATAATTTAACATTTACGTCATTATACACATGCAATGTCACATTTATAAATTAATTTATACATTTATTGAAGACATAATTGATGGTGTATAACGGGCTTTAGAAGATATTTTTAAAAGTGATTTTTCTGCGATGAGAATATTCGTTATTGATGCGAACTCCACCAAGTGCAATACAATCCAATTAAAAACGAAATATCAATGTCAAACCAATTTCAACCAATATCCCAATCTAAGCCATAGCAATGCACCATTCAAAAAATTCCTCAACTTTCCAGTTTAAGTCAATTTTTACAGGTCAAGGCAATCGTGAGATGAGCACAAAATACTATGTAAAGTGGGATGGGGCAAGAGCAATTCTGTTGAAAAGGCAACAAATTGGTAATGTAGAACTGTCTCGTCCTAAAAAGAAGCTTGAAACTTCGTAGAATATGGCAAAAAATTTAGGATGTTGTCATTTTGTCTGATATAAAAAAGTTGTAATGACAAACAAATTCAAGAATCCTTTTGTTAATCTAGGGATGGGGACAGTCGAATCCTCGAATCCCCTTTCGAATCTTTTGAATCCTAACCTAAAAAACTGTTAACATTTTTGGTAAAATTAGTTTTAACTAAATTGACGTCCAGTAGAAGTGTTCAAGGTCTAACAAGGTTGAAGAGATTTTTGCACGAACAGATTCTTATTACTGGTCATTTGTCCCTAGGGCGATTCGACAATGGAACTCGCTTGCCGGGAATTCTGTTCAGGAAAAACGTATTTTATGGGAGTCATAATTTTGTTTTGTTTTGACAATGCATATACTGTATTTGCAGCATTAAAAAAATATTGAAATTGTTGTTGGGTTTATATCAATGGGGTTTTATATTTTCTGGTTTTGACAATGCATTTTCTATGCTGCACTTTGGACTCTTGTCCCTCTGCCATAGGCCTTTATGGCTGCTTGCAGAGTAATTTTTCAAATTCAAAAAAAAAATGCTCTATCTCAGATTCTGTTCTGTTTCTTGCACTTGAAAACAGAAGAATTGTCTGTTTTCTTACATGTTTTCTTTAACGTTTTCAGCATGTGTGTTCCTGGCTTTAGAGCTATATGATTATTACTTGTCTGCTTTTTCTCTGAACTTCTTTTTTGTTTAGCTGTCTGTCTTGAGAGAGAGAGAGAGAGAGAAAAAAAGAGAGAGGTGGATAGAGGAGAAGGACATGTATTAGAGTGTGTCTTTTTTTCTTCTTCTTTCTCTCTCTCTCTCTTGAGGCTTCTTATAGATTTCTTTTGCCTTTCAGTAACATGTCTGCTTGTGTTACCAATTTTCCATCTTCTCACTTATTGTGCATCTATTTGTGTCTTATTTTTTTTTGTCAAACTTTGCTGTACCGCACATGCAATATAATTCCATTTATTCATACTGTTTCTTTTGTACCATTTTCATTTCTCCGTGTACATTCAAGCACATCCAAATACAATTCAGATTACAATCAAGTTGTGGGCTTACTGCATATATCAATCCTACCTACATATTATGGTAGTGTCAATATAGTAGCTTATACACAAAGTATATTTATAGCCTTACAATACCTACAAGAATATGACATATAACATAAACTATAAAGTCTCTTAAACATGTAATATCATAACGTAGAAATATTATATACAGTATATTATTATATATATAATATCCCAGGTCTGTGTGTGTGTGTGGAGTAACTGTACAAAACCATTGAAGCACGTCGGAATTTATATAAATTTGAATAAATGAACCGTTTTTTTTTTTCTTCTCAAGGTCAACTATATGCTGAACTCTTCCTTTGGAAAGTGCAGAAGGGGGGGAGAGTGAAAAGTAGGAGGGGGAGAGGGGAAAGTGTAGAAGGGGAGAGCGAGAGAGAGAGAAAAGTGGGAGGGGGTGACTGAAATTGAAATGAAAGGAGGAAAAAAAGGAAAAAAACGACGCGCATGCGCACAATTGCCTGTAAATTTTGCTCCCGTCATTTATGACGAGTTACCCCACTAGTATTTTATATAATGATGCAGTTGTTAGTTTCACTCTTGTTAGCGTAAAGGGTAGTACACACCAGGATTCTTTGTTGCGATACAGTTTTGCGGGTCTGAATCGCGTCATTTGCAATTCAGACAAGGCAACAATGTTTAAATGTGTTTCCGGGCTGAATCGCGTCAGCTCATATTCATGTTTCTTGACTCCCATCGGAATGGGGAAACATTTAAACATTGTTGCGAAACATTTCAAAGTGTGGACGCTTTTTGAAACATGAAAAAAAACTCAAAGATCTCAGTTTGCTATTAATTATTAAAGACTAGACTTTTAAAATACTGTTAAACTACTGGAGGACCTTCTGTGTATATTCACCACTAAATTGTGTTTTTGGGATTTCGAGACACCTGCCCCATCTCCTAATTTCAGGGTGAACTGAATGTTTTCTCGGCTTAGTAGAAAAGCTTGTGTGTACAGTGCCCACCACCGTTTCTGTTTTATTCGCCCTCTTGATCAATGACAGTGTAAGCACATATTGAAAGGCCCACTTCTGCAGGTGATAATGACATGGTGAAAGCCAGAAGGATGGAAAGAAACTGAGAGAGTAGGTGTGGACACGGAACAGTGTTCCGGGGCTGAATCGCGTCAGTTGCGATTCTGTCCCCCAACATTGTATCGGAGCAGCCCCGTAACAATGCAGCGCAACAAAGAATCCAGGTGTGTACTAGGCTTAAAGAGTAGTACGTACTGCACTAGGATTCTTTGTTGCGATACAATGTTGCAGGTCTGAATCGCGTTAGCTCAGATTCATGTTTCTTGACTCTCATCGAAATCGGAAACATTTAACAGCAGTTTTCGGAAGAAAAAACTTCCAAAAACTATCATTTCTGAGTGTTTCATTGAGCTCTAGCCTTAGTTCAACTAAACACATTTAACTGGAATGCATTTAGCTCAAGTGTAGATAAGGTATAAGGAACAGGACTGAGCATATATTTACTGCATATGTTTTCGTGTCATGGTCTTGTTAAACGGATTAGGCTGTATTTAGGTTGTTATCCTATCTTTACATCTTAGAATAATATAATGGCATGTGATTTTTCAGTAAATTTTAAGGTTTTCTGAAGTTTCCATGGAGTAGACCTATGTTTTTTTGTCAAAAAAAGGCTTTTTTCAATTCCAATAATCATATCATTTCAAGAAATAAAAGTTTTGTAAGCTCTCTCGCAACCTCAAAATTATAGAATAGATCCCCCCTATGTATTGCACAACTATTTGCACACATGGAGCCATATTCAACCGAAATTCCACCTAAATATTTATCATATGAATAAAAAAAAACATGTGAATCTTTCTAAATGGGTTCTACATGTATGTAGGTTTATTGTAAATAACTAAGAATGTTAGAAGAAGAAAAAAAAAACCCGAATTCTTTAGATACTTTTTTGCTGCTCCTATTGAGTGGTATATAATTTAGAAATAAAGTTTCTCTCTATTCATTTGAGGACCCACATATACTTGTATGTCATATATGTTGGTATGGACGTGTGTGTGTGTGTGTAATAAAGTGGGGTCGTGTCGCTGACCTTTTCGAATCTGCTATTCTGAACTATAGCAAATGAAATGTAATTTATATGAGGGTGAATGAGTGGCATAAGGCACCATTCTTACTCTTGATATTTAAAAGCAACTTTTTGAAACTTAATTTTAAAAATCCAATAACCTTGTTTCATTTTGTGTACCAATTTGTTTCATTTTCTAAAAAAAAAATATTTCTTTACATGTTGCTAACAAGATTGTTAGGCTCCGCACAAATTGAGTCAACATGCTACAATGCAATAGGAAGCAAAACATCAAAGAAAGCAGTAAAGATGTTTTTTGCTGAATATTTTTTATTGTTGTGCAAATTAGAGGAGCAACATAAAAATGCATTTCATAATCCCATTTTGATAGTGTTAACAATAATCATCATTGCATGGTTAATGGGGGAAATATCTGGATGTAGCATGGCAGCTAGAAACCGAAGCAGTATTGTTATTAGCAGACGAAGTAGCTAATTGATAAGTGGCAGCTGCTGCCTGTTGCAATCAGCATGCTTATTATTTGTAATTAGGATAATAACTAATAATACATTGAAATTTACCAAATAAACAAAACATATTGTTTACGGGACTTATATTCTTGGCGCACGTGCTGATTTGTTCTGGTATTTTCACGAGCATTTTAATGGATGTTTATTTCTTATTTGGGCGTACTCAATGGAGTTTAACATAAGAGTTAGAATTTCGAGATTTTGAAATAGTTTTTATAAATAGAAAAACACTTACCAATTTTTTGTCATTCTATCACTTGATCAGCATATATATTTAAGACGCACGTTGCACTTTGACAATTTAATATTGGACAAAAATTTTAAATATGAAAAATAAACATATTGCCTTCTGCGACTGTGTATTTTTAAAAAACTACCATTTTTTCTTTAACATTGGGGTCTTAGTTAGTTAGTTAGTTAAAGATTTCAGGCCCACCCGCCGATAGGCTTTAGGCCCCACATGAAAAGTTTTATCAGTTTTTTAAACTACTCGGTCACCGTAGATGACCAGGCATTGCATGCACACTGTGAGGCTGTTGTCTGTTACTAGGTCCGAGCACCAAATGGGTTGCTTCCGAAAACCGGCACTGCTGCAAAACACACAAGGGCTTCTTTGAGGTGCTGTTCAAGTAGAACATCTTTTTCCAATGGCCAATGATAACCATTACTCGTGATGAACCTGGCCAGTGCATCTCTTGCCATAACCCTATTTGCCATTAGACAGTCATACAGGTTATGATCTAACATTGGGGTATATGGGCTCAATAGAAAAAACGATGCTAGCGCTCTTTTTGGAGATTTTTTGAAGTAATTTTGCTAAATGTAGCCTCTTAAGTTTCTGGGTCAGTTTTTAATTTGTGGTTGTTGTTTGCCGCGACGTTGTTGGCGTAGATGTACAAAACCAGAAGGCGAAATAATTTCAAAGTTTCTATGATTGATCAGACAAATGGGGCAGGTCTTGTTTTTTTGTACGCCTGATAATAAAATCTACTTAATATTCATTTGTAAGATTTGGGAATGAAATTAATCGTATGTCTCATTAAATTTATCTCACATTTATTAATATATATATGCGAAACAAAAAAAGACATTACAAAAGAAAAATGGCGGAGCAATAAACATCATCATCTCTATATATAAAGGCTTTATTTGTTAGGTTTCGTGCCAGAAAACATAAGATTGAATGAACTAAATATATATAATAAAAGCTCTTGTGTGTAATACATTTTTAATTGAAAGACATGAATTGGAACGAATCATTCCGGATTAACTTCTTTTTTTGTTGCTTTTTCTTTTCTTATTTGTCTTCTATTTTTTTCTTCTTCTTTTTAACAGATGAACGAAAATCTATTACAGATTTTTTTCAGGCTTCTTTTATTTTCGTTTTCTTTTTTTCTTTCTTTTGACATAAAATTTCTTTGAAAAACAAGCAGCATTTGATGCTGAAACTTACTTATATTTTTTTTGTATGATTTTTTTCTTTCAATTTTACCTTTCACTAGAAACATGAGTGAAATGCATACACTCTTTATTATGGAAATGTCATTAGCACATGTGTGCTTTTTGTTGGTTTTTAGGGACATGAATATTATATATAGAATTTCTACTTAATATCTTTACCTATTTAAACACAAACATTATGGTAAAATAAAAGGGTTGATGAAAAAAAAATGGTTAGTATTTCTTTTGTGAAAAGAATGGCAGAGTGTTTTATAGGTAGAGCTGCAACTTTCGAGATTTTAAAATGCAAATTTCGGGAATTCGGCAAATCGGTAATTTCGGGACTTTTGTCAGGACATAAAAATTGCCAATTCCGGGACTTTCGGAACATAAAATCATAAATTTTAGAACATAAAAATTTTTCAAAATACATTTATTTTGTCTAGTTGTCAACTTTTCAGTTGTACTGCAGAGCATTAAGCTCTTCAATATTTTCAGGTGACAGTGAATGGTGCGATCACTTAATATAGATTTATACAACAAAAATCCATATCAACTGAAATCAAAGGAGTAACATTACTTTGATTCAAAAATCCATTGTGAAATAAAATTAGGAAACTGTTGCACTTGTAGGTCACAGTGTTACATGGCATGTTACTATGGCAGAGGGACATAAAAGTCCACATGCAGCATTAAGCATTGTCAAGCACATTTACATGCACATATATAAAAACACAATGAATATACAATTGTGAATGCCACAAAACAAAATTATTCCCATTCACCACTTCCTCAGGAAAAGTTACATTGTCTTATAACTATAGGGAAAAAAGACCAATAATATGAATCTGTCCTAGAAAAAATTTCCCTAATTTTTCTAGAGTGGTCAGCCCTGCCCATGTATAGTGCTTTATGAATGTCACTGGACTGTGGTTTAGGACAATCACCACGTGTAATTTTTCCAAACAATTTCAAACTGAACTCAGCCCTGCAGTGTGCCAAACTATGCCATTGTAGCACTGACAGCATCTCAGTGACACTATCTGTAAATCTGTGCCTGCCACAAACAAACCTAGCTGCCTTATGCTAAACCATTTCAACTGAGTGAGTGAGAAAGTGTGACAGAGTGAGGATTCCATACACTGTAGTAATACTTAAGATGAGGCTGAACCAATGCTTGATAGGCAATAGTTTTAACTTGTGCTGGGCAGGTGTCCAATGTCCTTTGACTAAAACAAAGCATTTGTAGAGCTTTCCCAGTAACACCATCAATGTTTTTTTTCCAAGAAAGGTCATCTGCCACCCCCAAGTACTTATAACACTTGACACTCCGAAGAATACTATCGTTCATACTATAATTGAACACAAATGGATTTCTACTATGAGTTAGCCTCATAACACAACTTTTCCTCATTCAACTGAAGTTGCCATGTATTACACCATCCTTTAATTGCCTTTGTCTAAAGCTAATGTTTCACAGTCTTGGATACCATCAAACTCTTTGTAAATCAAAGTATCATCAGCAAATAGTCTACAGTTGCTGCCAACTGCACTGCTGAGGTCATTAATAAATATCAGAAACAAAAGAGGACCCAGTACACTACCCTGGGGTACACCAGATGTAACAGCCAACCACTCTGAGTGAGAGCCATTTACAACTACCCTTTGTTTCCTATCACTTAAAAAGAAGTTATGCATTTGGTTACCTGCCCCAACCCATATGCTGCAACTTTTGCTAGAAGTTTTGAATGTGAAACAGTGTCAAATGCCTTACAAAAGTCAAGAAACACCATGTCAACCTGTTTACAATTGTCTAAACTTTTCTGAAGGTCATCCACTACCAGGATAAGTTAAGTCTCACAAGAGCACCCTCTCAGGAAACCATGTTGGTTATCAGAAATGAGATTGTGAGATTTGAGAAACTTAATGCAGCCAGAGTATATGATATGCTCATGTGTATGCTCAAATGTAGCTGCATGTAGAACAAAATTGATCTTAGTAGTGGACATAGAAGAGGGTTACTGAAAAGGTTAGAAAAGAGAAACAGGATCTTGAAGTTTGGACCCACATTCATTCAAGAATGCAAGAATTTTTTTCAAAAATAAAAAAACTCAAAACGTGACAATTTTGGGGGAAAATACCAATTTCTGAATTTCGAAGAAAACAACCGTGTCTAAATAGACCTGAAATTAGATGATAAACGTCCTGCTATTGTCAAAATTTCATTTGGACCAGCTAATAAAAACCAGGATTTTCTTAAAAGTTGCAGTTCTATTTATAGGTGCAATAATAAAATGTTTTAGCTTTTTTTAGGAGGGTTTCTTGATTAAAAGATGTTATTTTATCATATTGAATTTGATAGGCATTTGTTTAATAAATTACATTTGTTTAATGATGTTCTTTCTTGTTAACTTATGGTTCTTCGAATAGAACTATATAAATGATATTGTCGTAATATCGGTTTGCGTGTTTGTTCCTTCTTCGTGCAAAAATGTCCTAGAAAGATTTTCAGAAAACTTGCAATGTACTTTTAACCTGGGACAGTCTAATCGTAGGTCACTAGGTGGCCTACACTTTCAGATATATAGCTACTTGGAGAAGAACTGTGGGTCACTCAGTGACCTACACTTTTAGGAAATTTAGATATTCAAATCAAATGTACTCAGTATGCCTGCAATCAGTTAGAAAGATAGGTGGCTGGGGGATTGCTCACGATCATAAATGATTGTTGTTTAGACAAAATAACATATCATTGTTAAATTGAAATTGTCCTAACAAAGAACTATCTACAGGAAGAGAATTCCATAGGTTAATAACATTTGGGGAAAAAAGACCAAAAATATGCATCAGTTCTGGCGAATAAATCTTTGAGGATCTTTGTGTGCCCTTGTCTACTTTTATGAGGGTTTCTAGTTAATAAGATATTAAGCAGGACAAATGTTATCATCAGTCAACAACCGTACAAAAATGGCAAGGATTTGCTTGTTTTTTTTTCTTTTGGCTGTTAATGATTCCCATTGTAGTTCCTGAAGCATAGAAGATACACTATTGGTATACGTGTATTTTCTTTTTACAAATCTTGCAGCCCTACGTGGTACCATTTGAATTTTGTGTTTTATGTTATTTAGAAATGGGTTCCAAATTGGAGAACAATTTTTCTACAACTGAATAGACTAAAGTAACAGACCTCTTTTACATTTTCTTTACAATTTTTAAGGGTGCGTTAAACAAACCGCAAACCTTTGATTAGCTTTGCAGACTACTTTGGTTATACATTTTTCAAAAGCATGTCTTTTGATAAAGGTTAAGCCTAAATATTTGATTTTATCAACATGGATTAGCTGAATGAAAAAAAAATCAAAGGGGCACAATACCACTGTGCCTCAACCTACAATGTAGAACTACATCAACTGTCACTACTTCCTGACACTATCTCGCTAGTTTTCTTATCTGTTTTTGCTTTTCAGGCTCAATTTGTGTAGTTGAAGTAGAAGGTTGTGGCTTTAGAGTCGAACTCGGGTGAAACACATCATGGGGTTGTGGAGTTTTGATGCTCCCTACATTCCTAAGCCCTTTTGGTTGATGACTTAGTGGGCCTTTTGGAATTCCTCTCATTCTCATCTAGTTGTTTCTTTAAGCGGTTCTTATAGTAATTTTTCTTGGATTTTCGCAGCATTTCTAAATTTTCGTCACCAAATTTTTTTCTATCTAGAGAATAAATCCACTTTATTTCGGTTTATCACATACGTCCATTACCTCTGACTGTCAACTACAGAATGTGGGGCTAAGGTTATGGTTATTATTATTTGTTTACTAGTGTTATCAACCTTAAAACGGTGTGCCGCGAAACAAAATCACGCGAAATTTACCTTAACTTTCTAACTCTACAGTATGATAGGGTTAAGGGTTAGAGAGTTGAAAGTTGTTTTGTTATAAATGAGACTGTATAAACTATCTAAGGATGTATTATTTATTACTCAACGATTATTAGTTTACGAGATATGTGTTCAAAGTGTGACATGGTTGCATCCGTACTCCCGCTGTCTTCCCCTCCAGCATGGAGAAAGTTGCCTTATCATCAGACCAGAGAAGGAAGGCCATACTTAGCCAATTGGCATTGGCCTACAATTTTTAGGTGACCTACTCACCTACTAATGGTAAAAAAAAAATAATTTGTACCATTTGTACCATTTTCCATCTGGCCTGGGCTTATTACCAGCTTTGCACTGCCCTGATTATAAGAGGGGTTGACAAAAAATGTCTGATAAAAAGAGATAGTTAACAAAAAATTAGGAGGATTTTAGGAATGTTGTTATACTGTGGTGATTTGATTTTGATAGTTGTACATGTATTAGGGAAATGTATGTGGTTCGTGAGATAAATTTGATGGGAGAAATGGGGGATGGGTTGGATTGATGATGAGAGTAATTTGACTAATGAAACGTATGATTTGAGTAGGGACTTGTGGTACAAATGGATCTGATAGAATGAGATGGGATGGGACGGGACGGGACCAAAATTTACAGCAATATTATAGTTACTGTCAGTCAACCTTGCGATTTATGACATGAACAAAACTATTTATTGTTTCAAAATTATTTTACTTTCTTTTTTTTGTTCCCAGTAAATGTTATTTTACTTTTTTGAGGCTATTTGCTGTCATTCATCATAATAAAATTGGTCCTTTAATGGGGGGGGGGGGGGGAAACGGCCCTCAAACCAAACTTACCCATCCAAAAAAATGTCTGATTGGTCTTTATCACGTGCACTATCATCTGCTAAATTTTTATATTAGGTAATATCCACCAAATATTAAATTTTAATTTTTCCCCGTGTTTCCAAAGATTACTTTTTTTCCATGCTAAAATTCAGTTTTAATCACTCAACGGTAATAATATGTTGAAGCTTCGAAATAAAAAAAACTAATCCAAACCTAAACCTAAACTTCTCGTTTGATAAATTCTGAACAGCATATATCGATCCATATAAAATAACAGCAGGCCTATTTTAGTTTTCAGCGAAAATACATGTACTGCAATAAAATTGAGAAGAAAAACAGTCGTAATTGCAGTTAAATTCGAATGTAGAAATGAAGATGTGTAAGCAGCTGAGAGTTGTAGCTTTTGGCTAAAAAGATGGCTATTAATTAATTATAAGGTTGAATTACAGCATTATAATTTCCTAATTACTTAGTCATTTCTTAGTAAAAAAAATACCTTTTTAAAGATGTTAAAAGTCGACAATTTTTTTATTATTTATACACATTACCAATAATTAGTTTTACCTTTTATATCTTGACAAATGTTGCTGTAACATAACACAAGCCTACAGTATAAAAAAACCTACTCTTGAATTTCTAATTTCTAATTTTAAAAACATGTTTAATCTCTTTTTATGTTAAATTTAATTTTACAAATTTTCAACCAAATTAAAAGCAATAAGAATCGTTGTTTCCGTTGCCTAGACACGGTTTCTACAAAGTCCTGTTCAAATTTCGAATGCCAACAAATTGGACAGAACTTTATAGACACCCTGCATGTAGGCCATGTCATTTCTATTGGGATGTCCTTTTTTTGGCTTTTAAACTCTAGAACCCTGACTGAAAATATTACAAAATCTAGTTATTTTTTTATTATTGTTGGTTATAATAATAGCTTTCTCGATACTTCTCCAGAACCTTAATAATTAATCCATCATGCATGTGACATAAACGAACTTTTAACATCATTATATGGCTTTTTTATTTGGCTCTCTCTTGCTTCTAAGCTTTTTTACGTGACAAATGAAGTTTTATTTATGTTTATTGTGTTTTCAAGTGCATTTAGGGACCTGCTTATACTGGGCACTTCGATGTATATTTTTAATAGGCTTTTTTTTTTGGAGATTGCAATTATTTTGAATTGCTTTTATTTGGAGAAAAAAAATGTTTCTCTTATATCCAATTTGTAATTCTATACTCATAAAGTTGTCTATTGTGATGAGAAAACTGAAATAATGTCTTGAGTATGTGCTTCCATAATACAGCATTAACATTTAAGCGTATCTTTGGTGGCTCTTTATAGTTTTTGTTTGTGTTGTTGTTTTCGTTTTGTTTGTATTGAATATCATATGGAACTGATCTGTTTTACTGTATGTATTTTTTGTGAAGTTCATCAATCGAGAAATTGAGTGGGTTGTTGTTGTTCTTATTGTTGATGGTTGTTTGGAAAGAGAGAAACAAAAAAATGCGAGTAACAAATTAATGTTGATGATATGAGTAATCTGATCCACCAAACTTCATACAAAAACGTTATGGTTGTGGAAGATGTGAATCATGTAGCTGTGCTGTGCCCAAGCCATGTGATGAAAAATAGATATTTGGCAAATTGGTGGCAGCCAGCCACGTGGGACTTTCCACGCAGTTATATGATAGTGTGACACATGCCTGGACCTCGGTAAGAAAATCCAGGGAGTTTTTTTTTGTATACTGTTCTTGGGATCGGAAATTCATATTTAAAAGGATAGTGATGAAACTTTCCTCGGAAAAGAAAAATAACTTGACACATACGACACACTAGTTAAAATAAAACTCTTTATATTATCTTAACTGGTTACATGGATGTTAATACACAATTTACAAAAACCTTGAGTCTTGCACAGAAATTGTTCCAAGTCCCTAAAGGACACAAAGTGATCAAAACTCTAAACATCAGAACAAAAGTTTACCTTGCATGCCCGTTTTAATAATAAAAATCAGTTTAAAAAAAAAAGTCTTGAGACAATTTTTCCATTGCAGCTGCCTCTGCTATATGAACCAGAATAACTATAATATGATAAATACAGATATGGTAAAACTATTTTTGTTAGATCTATGTTGTAAAGCTGGATTCTGAATGATGTTTTTGAAAACAAGATCCAACCATTAGTGACTGTTTCTAGAACTTCCTGAATATGAGGAATGATGGTGTCTGCACTGTGTAGCCTTCGTGTATAGGCCTAGTTTTTTTTTATTTGATGGTCATTTTTTCTTGATGTTCAAAAGAACACATACTGTGTGTGTGTTTATAGGCCTATAGATGACAGATGCATATACATAGGCCTACATAGCATAGTATAGGTTACTAGGAGATCGATTTGTTGAAATGTTTGAATAAGCTAGCAACCAGCCATGCCAATTTTAAACATGTTTTTATGACGTCTTTATATATAAAATTTACTATATCAATTTGGACACAAAAGTCGTGGTTTTCATTGCAGTATGTACCTAGATATAATATTTTGACAAGTGACACCCCTCCTCCCCCTCCCCACACACACACACAAACACAAACATGAAAATGGTCGAGCTTGGTATTTCCAGCTGCTTTCTTGCTGGTAGAATATATATAGCCCTAGCATTTTTAAAGTTATTAGCACAAGAGTAACTTTGGTGTGGCCCCCCCACGTTAACTATATATCAAAATACGCTTTGTAAATGTCAACGAATTTATGGCCCTAATGGTGTTTGTCCGGTTGTGGTTTGATATACCACTCTGTTCATGCTCATTTAGTTAACGTGTGCACCAGCTTTCGTCGACTGTGGTCGTAATTTATTTTTTTTAAACTTTTTTCTCTCTCCTGAATGGTGAGGGTCACTTACCCTTTCCTCTGCCGAAAATGAATAGAAAGAAAAAAAAAGAAAAAAGAAAGCTAAAATTTGGTGTAGAAATTATCACATCCTTAATTTGCCAAGCAATTTTATTCCTATTAGCTATTATTTCTGATATCTTTCTGCTATATCTGAGATAAAGTGATTGTAGTATAATTATTTATATATATATTATGCCAGGTCTGTGTGCGTGTGTTATATAAATTTGAATAAATGAACTGCTTTTTTTTTTCCCATCCAAGAACCCCATGATATTAAATTGGAAAGGGGAAAAGGTTGGAAAGTGTAGAGGGGGAGAGAGAAACTTGGAGGGGGGAAGTGGGAGGGGGTGACTGAAATTATAATGAAAGGAGTAAAAAAGGAACAAACGACGCGCATGCGCACACCAGAGAAAATGAAAAACTCATTTTCTTTTTCAAATATAAAAAGGGGAGGGGATAAGAGTAGCAAAATTAAACTACAGTTTATCACAGGCAATTGTGCCCAGCATTAGAATTTCTTTTGCTCCGCCCTTTTATGAATGTCATCAATTTCTAATTGGGTTTGTTACTTGGTCTGACGGCATAAAAAGGCGAAGGAATAGAAATTCTATTGCTGGGCACAATAGCCTGTGAATTTTGCTCCCGTCATTTATGACGGGTTACCCCAATAGTTACAAATTTAATAATGCATGAAGATTAAAGTTAAAAAAAAGTAAGTTGGGGTGTCAATACTTAAGTTTTAAATATTTGTTGTGCTTTCCACAGTATATTTTCCCATTTCATTGGATTTCATTACAAAATGCCAAAGTATGAACACACTTATACCTAGTACACAGTACTACACACCTGATAATACATACCTGATAATTTAAATAATAAACGTGTTCTACGGAACCCTGTGAAGGGCAAATAAACAATTTGTCGAATTCAGTTTATTCAGTTAATAATCTGAAAATATTAAGTTAATACTTAAATATAATATATTAACTAGTATTTCAATTATTTCAATTTCAATTATTAGATGCTTTGCGCACAGTAAAACGAAATGTGAGAAAATACGAAATACATTAAAAATACGATATATTTAAAATTATTTCGTATTTTCATTCTAATTTTACAAGTGTCGTTACGATATTTTTTCTCTTTTTCGTGACGAAAGTTTTCTTATATTTCGTTACCACGAAAAAGTCACGCATGCGTGTTTGTTGACATTTTGAGTCAAAAAAGCAGCCATTTTTTCCCACTTCAAACGAACAATGGTATATTTTGAAGTAATTAGTACATGTAATCTCGAGGAAAGTATTAAATTGGCCCAACAAACAGCAGCATATGTTAGGTTAAAGGTAGGTTATAATATTTAATTGTTTATTGTTACTTTTTATTTATTTGCTGTTATTACCATTTCCAACCCTTGTTGTCGCCGTCGGGATTTCTGGTTTTAGTAATTGTAGCCAAAAATGTGATTTTTTCTGTTTTATTTTAATTTTTTTCGTTTTGGCAGAACGCAAACCATTAACGAAATTTAATTACGAAATAAATAAAAAAACGAAATTAATTTAAAATATATCATTTTCATTTTATTTCGTGTATTTTTTGGTGTATTCTTTCGGTCAGTAACGTTGTACAAACAATTAAAAACAAAAACCTTGAAGCACATCGTAATTTATATAAATTTAAAAAAATAAATGAACCGCTTTTTTTTCTGAAGGTCAACTATAGGTTGCACTCTCCCAATCCAAGAACCCCATGATAGTAAATTGTGGGGAAAAGGTTGGAAAGTGTAGAAGGGGGAAGAGAGAAAAGTGGGAAGGGTGACTGAAATTGAAATGAAAGGAGTAAAAAAAAGAAACTCACGACGCGCATGCGCACAGTAGAGACACACACTCTCACATCTCACTCTCACAGACTCGCACATCTCTTTCAAATATATAAAGGGGAGGGGGTAATAGTAGCAAAATTAAACTACAGTTTATCACAGGCAATTGTACCCAGCAATTATGTCAACATTATGTTGCACTCTCCCGATCCATGCCATAAAAACAATTAACCCTAATAGAACATTTGCCCTAAAACCATTCGCCCTAAAGGAACACTTGACCTAAAACCATTTACCATAAACCATTTACCCTAATAGAACATTTGCCCTAAAACCATTTGCCCTAAAACCATTTGCCCTAAAACCATTTACCCTAAAACCATTTATCCTCAAGGAACATTTGCCCTAAAACCATTTACCCTAAAGGAACATTAGCCCTAAAATCAATTACTGTAAACTTAGACTACTCATTAGGGGAACATCCCTTTAGGGCAAATGTCCTTTTTATGGCAAATGTACCTTTAGGGTAAATGGTTTTAGGGCAAATGTTTCTTTAGGGTAAATGGTTTTAGGGTAATGCTTTGTCTGTCTTGTGTGTAACACTATAAACAAGGACAAAAAATTAATCAGATTAAAATTTATTTAAAATGAACCGCTTTTTTCTCATGGTCAACTTTATGTTGCACTCTCCCAATCCAAGAACCCGAACAATAGTAAGGACAGGCAAGTAAAGACAGTAAGATACAGTCGTTTTCCCCGCCTTCTTTATGAGGGCCAGCAACTTTTAATTATTTTGTTATGTGGTCTGATGTCACATGCCCCGTCCCTTTCAATTTTCAATTGGTTGATATTTGGCCTGACAGTCATAAAAGGGCGGGGCACACGACTGTATATCTCTGTCTTCACATACCTGTAACAATATGAAGGTGCTTATAAAAATTGCAAGCAGTCAAGGCAAATTACTTCATGACAACAGGAAATTCACACAAAATGTCATTTATAATGAAGTATTTGAATAAAATATTTAAATAATTTTAGTAACAAAATTAAACTAGAATTGTGTTCCCTTCATTTATGACGGGTTACCCCACTAGTTATATATATATATATATATGTATATATATATATATATATATATATATATATATATATATATATATATATATATATATATATATATATATATATATATATATATATATATATATATACTAGTGGGGTAACCCGTCATAAATGACGGGAGCATCTAGTTTCTTTTTGTGTGACTGTCCGGTTGTCATGAAGCAATTCGCCTTGACCACTTGTGTTTTTTATAAGCACCTTAATATTGTTACAGGTATGTGAAGACAGGGAGATACAGTCGTGTGCCCCGCCCCTTTATGACTGTCAGACCAAATATCAACCAATTGGAAATTGAAAAGAACGGGGCATGTGACGTCAGACCAAATAACAACCAATTCAAAATTGAAAAGAACGGGGCATGTGACATCAGACGACATAACAAAATAATTAAAAGTTGCTGGCCCTCATAAAAAGGCGGGGAAAACGACTGTATTTTACTGTCTTTACTTGCCTGTCCATACTATTGTTTGGATTCTTGGATCGGGAGAGTGCAACATAAAGTAGACCATGAGAAAAAAGCAGTTCATTTAAATTTCAATCTGATTAAGTTTTTGTCCTAAAACAATTTACCCTAAAGAAACATTTGCCCTAAAGGGAGATATTGCCCTAAAGGAAGATATTGCCCTAAAGGGAGATATTGCCCTAAAGGGAGATATTGCCCTAAAGGGACATTTGCCCTAAAGGGACATTTGCCCTAAAGGGACATTTGCCCTAAAGGGACATTTGCCCTAAAGGGACATTTGCCCTAAAAAGACATTTGCCCTAAAAAGACATTTGCCCTAAAAAGACATTTTCCCTAAAAAGACATTTGCCCTAAAAAGACATTTGCCCTAAAAAGACATTTTCCCTAAAAAGACATTTGCCCTAAAAAGACATTTGCCCTAAAAAGATATTTGCCCTAAAAAGACATTTGCCCTAAAAAGACATTTGCCCTAAAAAGACATTTGCCCTAAAAAGACATTTGCCCTAAAAAGACATTTGCCCTAAAAAGACATTTGCCCTAAAAAGACATTTGCCCTAAAAAGACATTTGCCCTAAAAAGACATTTGCCCTAAAAAGACATTTGCCCTAAAAAGACATTTGCCCTAAAAAGACATTTGCCCTAAAAAGACATTTGCCCTAAAAAGACATTTGCCCTAAAGGGACATTTGCCCTAAAGGGACATTTGCCCTAAAGGGACATTTGCCCTAAAGGGACATTTGCCCTAAAGGGACATTTGCCCTAAAAAGACATTTGCCCTAAAAAGACATTTGCCCTAAAAAGACATTTGCCCTAAAAAGACAGTTGCCCTAAAAAGACAGTTGCCCTAAAAAGACATTTGCCCTAAAAAGACATTTGCCCTAAAAAGACATTTGCCCTAAAAAGACATTTGCCCTAAAAAGACATTTGCCCTAAAAAGACATTTGCCCTAAAAAGACATTTGCCCTAAAAAGACATTTGCCCTAAAAAGACATTTGCCCTAAAGGGACATTTGCCCTAAAGGGACATTTGCCCTAAAGGGACATTTGCCCTAAAGGGACATTTGCCCTAAAGGGACATTTGCCCTAAAGGGACATTTGCCCTAAAGGGACATTTGCCCTAAAGGGACATTTGCCCTAAAGGGACATTTGCCCTAAAGGGACATTTGCCCTAAAGGGACATTTGCCCTAAAGGGACATTTGCCCTAAAGGGACATTTGCCCTAAAGGGACATTTGCCCTAAAGGGACATTTGCCCTAAAGGGACATTTGCCCTAAAGGGACATTTGCCCTAAAGGAACATTTGCCCTAAAGGGACATTTGCCCTAAAAAAACATTTGCCCTAAAGAGATGTTCCCCTAATGAGTAGTCTAAATATATAGTAATTGGTTTTAGGGCATATGTTCCTTGAGGGCAAATAGTTTTAGGGCAAATGGTTTTAGGGCAAGTGTTCTTTGAGGGCAAATAGTTTTAGGGCAAATGTTTTTAAGGGCAAGTGGTTTTAGGGCAAGTTGTTTTAGAGCAAATGTGCTATTAGGGTAAATGGTTTTAGGGCAAGTGTTCCTTGAGGGCAAATAGGTTTAGGGCAAATGGTTTTAGGGCAAGTGGTTTTAGGGCAAGTGGTTTTAGGGCAAGTGGTTTTAGGGCAAGTGGTTTTAGGGCAAATGTTCTATTATGGTAAATGGTTTTAAGGAAAATGTTCCATTAGGGTTAATTGTTTTTATGGCACAATTAATTGCCTGTGATAAACTGTAGTTTAATTTTGCTACTATTATCCCCTCCCCTTTTTATATTTGAAATAGAAAATGTGTTTTTCATTTTCTCTGGTGTGCGCATGCGCGTCGTTTTTTTTTTTTTTTTTTTACTAATTTCATTTCAATTTCAGTCACCCCCTCCCACTTTTCCTCCCTCCATGTTTCTCTCTCGCCCCCCCCCTTCTACACTTTCCATCCAACCTTTCCCCCTCTCCAATTTAATATCATGGGGTTCTTGGATGGGAAGGGTGCAACATATAGTTGACCTTGAGAAAAAAAAAAAAGCTGTTCATTTCTTCATTTATTTAAATTTATATAAATTCCGATGTGCTTCAATGGTTGTACAGCGTTATTTCAGACAGAAAGACAGACAGACAGATACACAGACCTGGGATATTATATATATAATATATATATCCCAGGTCTGCGTCTCTGTGTGAGTGCCTTTCTATCTATCGTTCTTCTTTCTGGGATAATGCTGTACAACCATTGAAGCATGTCGAAATTTATATAAATTTGAATAAATGAACAGCTTTTTTTTCTCAATGTCAACTATATGTTGCACCCTTGCCATTCAAGAACCTCATGATATTAAATTGGGGAGGGGGGAAATGGTTGAAAAGAATAGAGGGGGAGAGAGAGAAAAACGTGGAGGGAGGAAAAAAGGGGAGGGGTGACTGAAATTGAAATGAAAGGAGTAAAAAAGAAACAAACAACGCGCATGCGCACAATTGCCTGTGAATTTTGCTCCCGTCATTTATGACAGGTTACCTCACTAGTATATACTGTATATACTAACCCTAAGTCTGTCTGTATGTAACGTTGTACAAACAAGGACAAAACGTTTAAGCACATCGGAATTTATTTACTTAAATTTAAATGAACCGCTTTTTTCTCATGGTCAACTTTATGTTGCACTCTCCAGATCCATGCCTAATACAGTTTGCCCTAAAACCATTTACATTAAAAAAACATTTGCCCTAAAACATTTACCTTAAATGAACATTTACCCTAAAACTATTTACCCTAAAGGAACATTTACCCTAAAACAATTTGACCTAAAGGGCTATTTTACCTAAAACCATGTAACCTAAAAAGACATTTGCCCTAAACCATTTGACCTAAAAAGACATTGGACCTAAAAACATTTGCCTAAAATAGTTAAGTAATTTTAGTGGCAAAATTAAACTAGAATTTGGCTCCCATCATTTATGACGAGGTTACCCCACTAGTTTAAAATATTAATAATAAAAGTCAATTTTTATTTGGTTCCAGTCTTTAACTGAATTTTGCATATAATTCACCTAAACACATTTAATTTGAATTCATTTAAAGGCGACAATGGGCGACAATTTATCTCTGTGAAGATTTCAACTGGCAAAAAATGGTAGTTTAAATGCATTAGAACATTTCTCCATAGTAATCTAATAGTTACACAATATAACATCACTACTAGGAGAAAAGGTGAAATATAACAGTTTACACTATAAAGAAGAGAAAAGAAAGATGGCGACCAGAAGGACCTTCAAATAACCAAAAAGCACAAATACCACTGAGGGTATTGTTATCGCAATATTTTTTTTTTTTCGTTTTGGGGAGTGTTTTTTTTTTTTTTCATCAATTTTTCTTCAATTAGTCATTATTTCAGGCAAATCAATCCGGATGTATAAATCTAGATAAGAAACGGCAATTTATCGTCTAGCTAAAGTGGTAGAGCTAGTGTGGTTTTCTCTCTTCAATTGGCCTAACATTAGGAACCAAACGTTAATAGTGAATAGACGGGGGCCACGTTTGTTCTGTTTTTACTTATTAAAGTAATTAGTCGTCGTATCGAATTCCTTTTCTTCTCCCATTGTCCCAACTTCTCCATAGTTAAACTGTTACGTTTCACCAGTGTTGAGATTTTCGCCACAGTGGAAAGAAGGCCTTTATAATGAATATTATTTGGTTCTGGTAAAATTTTTTACTAATTACCTTTCCTGCGGTATAATTTGTTTGTTTTAATCACGCATATATACTCCTTCCAAGAATTAATTGAAATGTTGCTGGGGGTGTTTTTTTCTAAGCTTAAAAGCAATTATCAACGATTCAAAGAAATCTTTAATAATTGCTTTGAACTTTTTTTTTTAATATGAGAGATTTAATCAGTTGAGAAAATATGTTATAAAAATTTGCGTATATACAGCACGTGCACGTGTAAATAAATTAACTGATTCGCTTTTTGGTACATTTATTTGGTAGACAATTAAAAATGCTTAATTTAGAAGCAAGTAATTAGCTTATTGGATGTTTTATTTTATTAAATACATTAAATGATTTGGTATTTCCTAAAAAACGATAATCAGATTTAATAAATCTAATCACTTAATATTAATCATCATTTAAAAGTAAAACGCAACCTAATTTGTGAAAGTAATTGACACAAAAACGTTTGTTAATTATATTTAATGAACTAAACAGTCTTTTGATATTTTACATACGAAGACATCTATGAAGTCAATTTTCTGCACGCGCACATTTTACCCGTTGGAAGACTCGATTTATTAAGGAATGTGCGTTTTTGCCGCGTCGAACTCATTTAAACATTTAGATAAAAAAAATTCAGGCCCCACTACAGATGCATTTGAAAATGCTTATCTATTGTATTAATCGAGAAACCTTAATAGTAATTAACTTTGCTTCCGATATAGCTTTGAATGCCATGCATTGTTCTAATTCCTTGTGTTTTTTTTTTCCTTTTAACAAAGTCACCACTTAGGCTGTGTAAAGCTACCTCACATCATTCTAGTATTTAAAATTATAGTATTACCAACATGACTTAAGTAACTTTCAAACACTTAAGCCACATTAGTAAATTATAAAGTTGTTAATGGAGTCCATTGGCAAAATTGGAGAACTGGTTGCACTTTCATAAAACAAACCAATAAAAACCGTCAACCCAAGTGTTTATAATGGTGGTAATTATTGTTGTCCAACGGATAGTATTTCTATTGCAATAAATTGTATTTTTCAGAGAATAATTGCCAATGTGGAATTTTAATTGTTTTGTCTTTTATTAACTTAACAGATTTAATTGTTTTCACCAAATTACGAGACTACACTTGGAGAGCCATATTTTTCCATCACTTTGAAATGAGTTTATTATAATTTAATGTGCTTGACATACAGGTGAATAAACAGATTGAACTCTTGTTTGTCATGCATGGATTTTCAGTTAGGGTCGAATCACACAATATATAATGAAAGCAAGAGTTCGGTCAAATGTGGTCAAAATTCAGATATCATACTTAGAGATTTTCAACTGAAATCCAATGTATATTTAGAAGAAAAAAGTCTGCATTTACCCTTAGATCATGTTTTTCGATAGGAACATTTGAACGGGGACCGTGTCTTGTCCGTGATTTAATTAGATAAGTATGAACCTATTCTTAATAAAAAGAACAATTTAAATGAAATTTTATAATTAAATGAAAAAAAAAAGTGATTTAAATTTTTTTAAAAATATATCCCATTTCAAAAGAAAAAAAATTAATTATGATCTTTATAAACTCTTGTTTGTTTTCTCAAAGAGACCATTACCTCCAGCAATTTTTTTTCAAAATATTGTCAAGATTTACCCAACAATTGCCAAAATGATTTTGAAAATTTTAAATATAATTTAAAAAAAAAATTAAATATCAATTAACTTCATATAAATGGACTTTATCAGATAGGTGCGCCACCAAACAACTGACATTGGCAATAAAAAAATACCCCAAAGTATACTCCTCTACTCGAATTTTGATGTTGCCAACTCACATTCTCCTTATTCAAATGGCTGTATTTCCTGTTCATTTCAAAGCAACTATGGCTTTGATTTTTGAATTATCCCACCTGCCCACATGGCTTCCGAGTTGATTGGAAGGTTGTATTGAGTTTAATATAACTAATGAATACATGTATTTCATTAAGGAATTATGGAAATGTGAGGTAACAACATTGGCAACTGAATAGAGGGGTAGACTTTCGTTTTTAAAAATTTAAAATGGCGTTGTTTGAGGACTCATAAATGTTACTTCATTTGTTTTTATAATTTTAATGACTTATTTGTAATTTTAAAAAAATATTTTGACAATGGTTGGGTAAGTCTTGACAATATTTCAACAACAAAAAAATTCTGAGGGTAATGGTCTCTTTAAGTTACGGTTTTGAATATAATTGTCTTGTAATCCCCTTAAAGCTTAAGTCATATTCTTCGTCAAGAAAAAAAAATTTATCAGGTTGCAGATTTGATACCAATATTAGTGAGAGAGTATGGAGTAGAAAGATAATGAACTATACGTGGAGGCCTTTCACAGCTGGCTTCTGGAGCCATCAGAGAATAACAGCCTAACAGGGAATAACTCAAAAGTTCCGAACTGACGGAATTAACACCCTCATCACACCAGGAATTCTATTAATATTTCTCTATATATTCCAATCATATAGTGTGGAATTGCTTAGTTTTTTCGTAAATCCCCCAAGACTGCATTACTACTAAACCCTGTAGGGATTCTACTAGCTGCTTGTGAAGGCAATTTCAAAGTTGCGGTTCTAAAAAGTTTCCCTTTCTCGTTTATTAACATTAGTTTTGATTAAAGTCTCACATGCTCTCACACTTTGGGAGTTTTGTGTGTTTGTAATATGATTTAAAATAATTGGAGTTACGCCATGCGTAATAAATAGCATTATAGTGTATTGATCCTTTAGTGACGCTTTAATGGACAAGTGTGAATTAACCGCAAAAAAAAAAAAAGTCGTGACTTACCTTAGACGTCTTTCATTTTATTCGATCCAATGTCTTCTTCAACAGGTTTTCTATTGCAAGTTGAAATTTCCATTGTTCACTGGCAACAGCTTTAATAGAAAATAAAGAAAAAACAATAATTTTTTTTTAAAAAATTTTGAACAGAAATTATCATAATTTATTGTGCAAATCGACAATGAGCCCATGCGAATAAAAATTAAGCATTTGCTGCCTGAGCATGACTAAAAAATAAATGGTTGTTGGAACAGGAGCTCAGTGGCGAATCGATGGGGGGGGGGGGCGCAGGGGGCGCGTGTCCCTTTAAAAAAAAGGGGAGGAAAAAAAGAGGGAGGGAGAGAGAGAGAGTAGTGATGGCTCTGATGTGACGTATGTCACACTCATCTTAAAACATTGATGGCTAAGAAAACTAAGGAGTATTTTCGGAACAGCCACAACTACACTGGAACATTTGTAGAGTATATTCAGGGACGTATACTGGCCTAGGCGGGAAATGCCGCCTGTGCCAGTCGTTTTGGCGCTGGTTTTATTTTTTTTTGAAAAAAAGGTTTTTTGTTTTTAAATTTTTGAAAAAAAAATTTTTAAATTGTTTTGACGTCAGTGATTGTGAAGTTCAGATGAATTTATAATATGTACAGGGTGGGCCAAAAAATTGAGAACATCTTGTAGCATACGAGTTATTTAAAAATATAATTTAATTAATTATATTGTTTCATGTAATTTTGTTTGTATTTCCCACGGACTTTTGTGACTTTTGTGACTGTGAGGATCATCATCTTGACTGCAGATCAGCCCACTCACCCACTCAATATTCCGTTGTGTTCTGGCAGATTTTGGTCTACCACTTCCGGATTTACGTTCTGTTGTACCGTCGTTGTCAATTTTATTGATAACCCGACTAACACTAGCTATGCTCCAGACTTTGTTTTGAAACTCATTGGTCATTCTCCTAGCACCCCACTGTTTTTCAATTCGCAAATGTTTAATCAAAATACGGTCTTCCGCGGTAATTTTTGTCATTCTTGGTAAAAAAATGTAACCTGCTGATGTAAACAATTTGCATATTAAAACCTAAGAAGGCGCCCGGAAATTGTCGAAATAAAGACATCACATAGCTAAATAGGTAAGTAAGTAAATGAGTAAACAATTTAAGCTGTTATGGATACAGTTAAACAAATTTTGATGTAATTATATTACTTTTTACGCGATGTTCTCAGTTTTTTGGCCCACTCTGTATATTTAATAAACTAACATCAACTAAAACCTTCTAAAGCATCGTTTACACGACGACACTTTTGTGTCTAGAGCAAGTTGTATAAGCTGAAGTGTCTGTGTGTGTACAGCACCTAGACTGGTGTCTCTAAACCAAGTTGCAGTGTCCGCATTCTAGATGCAATTCTGGTGTAGACAGCACAAATTTAATGTCGTAGACCACTTTACCATCACCATCATACAATCATAACCAGCAGCAGCGACACAAAAGACGGAATGAATATTTAGAACGATGACAAGCAAACAAAAAATGGACGTTTCTGAAAATCAGCAAAAATAATTTTCTTTCATAAAGTATTATAATTTTATTAACGAAAATTACTTTTACTCAAATATAAAAATACCTCAAAGAAACTATTTGAAATTAAAATTTATGCAGTGAAAGTTTATAATAAAAAACACTTAGTCCACACTTCTCTATTTCGTTGTGGAAGTTTTCTTTTATTATTACACAGCTATCACAACCGCTAATATGCGGAGGGGGGGGGGGCTGACTGATTCACACCCTTAATCTAGCAGCTGAACTCTAGTTGAACCCTAGAAACATGTAAACAGATGCGACACATTTTATTGACACTTGATCTAGACACGGGTGTATGACACTGCTCTAGCACCAAAAGTTGCAGTACGTGTAGACAATGCAGACACTGCTCTAGACAAGTAAAAAATGAAAAAAAAAAAATGAAAATCTTATAGATGCCCTGAAAAGCACTGAAATGAACTCGGCATATCCCAACAGACTTCCGAGGACCATAAAAACCCATAAATTCAAAAAAGTAAAAAATGTAAAAAAAAATGAACAAGAACACAATGAAATCATAGGCATAATTTAGAGGGTGCAAGGGGGTGGCGACCACTATCCCCCCCCCCCCCAAAAAAAAACTAAATTAATTTTCTTTTTTTAAAAAAATATTTCTAATTATTTTTTGAAGTATAATTTGCAATAAAAACAGGAAACAAGTTCACACATTTGCCACCAATATATTTGTTCCTGTTCATGCTGGCCAACAGAAAGCATTCCTAGTGCCCTAAAATGCAATGCAACACTGGGTCTTTTTTTTCTTCTTGGTCGACCAACTTTTGCCACCCCACTTTTCAATCCTAATTTACGCCTATTGTTCAACATGTGGCCCACTCTGTGACTCAACCATTATTCTGTACAACAGTGGGGTGGGGGAGGTAAGCTACTTTTTTTTGGCATCAGAAAAATAGTTTTGAGTGTGTAACTAAAAAAATGATTTACATTCAGCAAGCAATTTTGTGAAACAATTTCCGTCAAACAATTTTGAAAAACGAATTTATTTTTATAATTTTCAGCAGGCTAAGCGAGTCATAAAATTTGTAGTTCGAACACTTTTATTTTGCAGGGGGCATGGGGGCCTCTACATGCACCAGCATAGGCTCATTCCGACTGAAACAGCAATCTCAAAACAAGTTCTTTTTTTTTAAACTGAAACTGTATTTTTTTCTGGTTGTCTTACTAATTAATATAAAACTACTAGTGGGGTAACCCGTCATAAATGACGGGAGCCAAATTCACAGTCAATTAATTGTGCCCATCATTAGAATTTCTTTTCCTCCGCCCTTTTATGACGTCAGACCAAGTAACAAACCAATTAGAAATTGATGACGTTCATAAAAGGGCTGAGCAAAAGAAATTCTAATGCTGGGCACAATTGCCTGTGATAAACTGTAGTTGAATTTTGCTACTATTATTCCCTCCCCTTTTTATATTTGAAAGAAAAAATGAGTTTTTCATTTTCTCTGGTGTGCGCATGCGCGTTGTTTGTTCTTTTTTTGCTCCTTTCATTTCAATTTCAGTCACCCCCTCCCACTTTTTCCACCTCCACGTTTCTCTCTCTCCTCCCCTCTACACTTTCCAACCTTTTTCCCCCCCCTCTCCAATTTAATATCATGGAGTTCTTGGATGGGAAGATTTCAACATATAGTTGACCTTGAGAAAAAAAAAGCTGTTCATTTATTCATTTAAATTTATATAAATTCCGATGTGCTTCAAGGTTTTTGTAGTGTTAGATCCACACACTCACACACACACACAGACCTGGCTTAATATATATATATAATTATTTATTATTTATTAATTGGGGAAAACTTAGAAACAAAATTTTAAAAATTTAAATTAAATCTCAAGGCGTTCTAACTGATCCTCTAACTCTTGCCATCCTATTTTTCAATCCCAATTTACGCCTATAAATGAAATTGTTATAGGGTTTGTATTTTGGGGTTTGGACAATGCATTTCAACCAAACCCCCCAAGACGTCACACCTGCCATAAAAATCGCGATCATTGAAGAGATTGGAATAGCGTTAAATAACTGGATGTGCTCTTAAGGCGCGTATGCAACTGAGCACGAACGGAAATGAAGCAAGGCGAGGCCGAACGATCGTACGTATGTGAACGTGTCATCGAGGTGCGACAAACTGCATTCCGTTGTTCGACGCACGGTCCGAGGCAATTCGAATGCCATCCGATCCAAGTTAGTACTTCAAAGAAAAATTTCGTTAGATGTGGACGGCATTTGTGCATTTCAACTGCCTCGCCTCGTCAGCGTTTCTTCTTTCTCTTTTTTAATAATCCAGCTATAACAACAAATGCAGCACTGGCCACTATCAAACGGTCGACGTCCTCCATCTTACCGGATCGCGGTGCCTCGTTCGTTGCCTCGGCAGACTTGGTTTGCAACCAAAAAAAAAACCAAACGAGGCATTCGTTAGGCCTCGCATCGCCTCGTTCCCGTTCGTGCTCAGATGAATACTCGCCTTTACGAAAACAATTATTTAATTAAAAAGAAATATTGGAATCAAATTGTCTGATTTCCATTCGAGGTCTAAGAATTAATTTATTATGTGCCTTTTGGTCATTCCAAGCATGAGCAGCAGAGGGAGCATTTAAAAAATGAAATTGCTCATGTCTTGAAATTACAATAAAAGAGCAAATGCTCACACATCATCAGTCATCAGAACATAAGATATTTTTTATATTGAACATTCTCGTAAAAGTATGCTAGGATGTGGTGTGCACAATGCTGTCACCAAAGTTCACCATACCAATTTTTATTAAAAAAATGTTTGTGTTAGAAATTTCTGGAATTTTTTTTTCTCTCCATACATTCTTATTTTACAGATTTTAATTTGAAAGTAAAAAAAAAACTGTTATATCTTGTCAATCACTCAGACCAAAATTTGAGATTTTTTTTTCTTCTAAATTTTGGGCAGCTATAACTCTGGAACCAAAAGGGCTATAAAGTATTCAATTAGAAGTTTGACTTAAAACTAGAGGTTGGACGAATCCTAAATTATCTCGAATCCATATCCGAATTCTAAAAGGTTCTCGAATCTTTCGAATCTCTCGAATCCTTCATATAAACAAATGAAAATAAATTAAATAATATTAAATACTAGTGGGGTAACCCGTCATAAATGACGGGAGCAAAATTCACAGGCAATTGTGCCCAGCATTAGAATTTCTTTTCCTCCGCCCTTTTATGATGTAACACCAAGTAACAAACCCAATTAGAAATTGATGACATTCATAAAAGGGCGGAGCAAAAGAAATTCTAATGCTGGGCACAATTGCCTGTGATAAATTCTAGTTTAATTTTGCTATTATTCCCTCCCCTTTTTATATTTGAAAAAGAAAATGAGCTTTTCATTTTCTCTGGTGTGCGCATGCGCGTCGTTTGTTCCTTTTTTTACTCCTTTCATTTCAATTTCAGTCACCCCTCCCCTTTTTTCTCCCTCCACGTTTCTCTCTCCCCCTCTACACTTTATAAACCTTTTCCCCTTTCCAATTTAATATCATGGGGTTCTTGGATGGGAAGGGTGCAACAGATAGTTGTCCTTGGAAAAAAAAGCAGTTCATTTATTCAAATGTATATAAATTCCGACGTTAAACACACACAGACCTGGGATATTATATATATAACTAGTTGGGTAACCCGTCATAAATGACAGGAGTAAAATTCACAGGCAATTGTGCGCATGCGCGTTGTTTTTTCCTTTTTTTACTCCTTTCATTTCAATTTCATTCACCCTCTCTCACTTTTCTCTCTTTCTCTCCCTTCTACACTTTCCAAACGTTTCCCCTCACCCCCTCCCTCCCACCTTTCTCTCCCCCCCTTCTACACTTTCCAAAGGAAGAGTTCAACATATAGTTGACCTTGAGAAAAAAAACGGTTCATTTATTCAAATTTATATAAATTCAGACGTGCTTCAATGGTTTTTGTTACTCCACACACACACACACACAGACCTGGGACATTATATATATAATTAAATTATTAATAATAAAAAAAACAAGCGTGGCACTCAGGGTCGCCACAAGGTAATGATATTGGTGATCTGGGAACCACCGAAATTGCAACAATCGCCGTGTTTTTTTTAGTGAACGCTTCTATTGGACGTCAATGAAGTTAAAACTAGTTTTACCAAAATTTTTGACAGTTTCTTTTTTAGGATACGATTCGAAAGAGTCGAAAGACGAAAAAAGCGCGAAGATTAAAACTATTCCTTTATGTGACTAAAAATGTTATTTGTTGTTAAGTGGTGATGTTGAGGATTGTTTAGATTTTCTAATGGGAATGACCTAGGTGAAACCAGATAGAAACCAGGGTCAATTTTTAGAAAGGTTTCTTATTCAGAGCATTTGATTTTGTCGTTTAAGAAGTGATGTCATGTAACTAATAATTTTGGTGCGTTTGAGGTTTTGGCATAAAAAAAAACAGAAAAAAAATATGTGCATCATTCAGAAAATGTCGCGAAAGAAACAAAAAAATTATTTTAAAAGATATTGATATCTTGTACAGCAGCGGTCGCCAACCGGTGGTCCGCGAGAAATTATTGGTGGTCTGCAGAAAAATTTGGATAATATTTGTATTTTTTTTTTTGTTTTATTAATAATAAAACAAAATTCTGAATTCTGTATGACAATTTTCGCCTTTATATTGCACTAAATTCACGAAATGTACTAGAGTCTAGTACAGTTCTCATAAAATACTGGCACGTGAGAGCTACATTTCGTTCAGATTCCCCCACCACACGCTGCTTCTCCCCTTAGCTTCAATTATTTTGTAATAATTAAACTAACTTTAATAATTGTGTTACAATTAAACAACCTTTAAAGATTTTCTATTAACAAAATGGAAGTTCTCTGATCATTATTTGACAAACGTATTTATCTTTTTTTTAAAAAAAAATTCATATTAGTGGTCCGCGGGATTTAAAATTTTGAATTTAGTGGTCCGTGAGATCCGAAAGGTTGGCAACCGCTGTTGTAGAGGGTGCTCAAATCCATTTAATGTGATTTTGCGAATATTTAGAAAAAAAAGCAGTTCATTTAGTCAAATTTATATAAATTCCGACGTGTTTCAAGGTTTGTACAGCGTTATCACAGATTGATAGATAGACACCCACACGCACACAGACCTGGCTTAATATATATATATATAATTGAAATTAAACTATGAATATGTATATCTTGAATTTGGTATTTAAGACTAAGCAATCCAAATTTCAACACTTCTATGAGTGACAGTTAATTTCCTGTGCACAAGTAGTGAACGCTGAACAAAAAACTGTTGGATAAATGCGTCTCGTTATTGCAGGAGTTGGAGAGAATCATGTGGTCAGTGTCATGTCACTTTTTTAGACTCTCTTACTAGCGTATATGACCCACATGTTTGACATTTTTGAAGGATGTGGCTGTAGGGCTTTATACTTTGATTTCATTCTAGTCTAGTGAATCTAGTTGGAATACAGCTATTACTATAGAGACTGGTTGGCATTTTGACTAGGGCTGTCGAGTCGGAGTCGGTGGAGTTGTTCATTTTTGGTAAGAGTCGGTATAAAGTAAACGACTCCAAAAGAAAAAAATGATTGACCGAACATCAAAACTAAGTCTTAAAGATGCAATATTGACGTACCCTGAGATTACGCAAAATGCCGCTCTAACCGCTAGGGCTTTACCACCGAACTCGGGTATCTGTGGAAAGATTATTTTCTGCTCTCTCCCAATTATAAAATCTGATTTGAGAGCATCGATGAAATCGGACATAATCGAAGCTATGCTATTTTTAAGAACCAATTCAATTTAAATTAAATTCGATTACAATGTACAAATCTATTATTGAATAAATACATAATTATGTTGATTTAGAATTAATTTTTCTTATTTTTGTTTGTCGAACTCAGTCGGAGTTGGAATCGAATTACAAATTTCAAATTACAGGAGTCAGAGTCGAACAATTACGTAATCGACTCCACAGCCCGAATTTTTGACTAAACTCCATCAAAAAATATCTCACCCACACGTATTACTTTTAGTACGAGCTCGTAACTTGTACTTTAGCCATACTCAGAATGTTTTGTTTATAGTTGCACATTAAATTTTTTATGTGCAAAATAAGATCTCTGACTTGAAGAGTACCTTTCTTAAGGGTTATAAATTCCCAATCTCAGAATTATCAAACTATTGCTAGTCCTGAGACATTGCAGTATTGTTTAAAATTTATGTTTTATGAATTAAACATGAAACACTGGTCATTTTAAGCATAAAATATAAATTCTATCGATACCAAAATGCAATATATTATACAGAAATTCAGACTTTTATCTTTTATTTGTGACCTAAAGGGGCATTTACTAGTGAGCTGAAGATGAAATTCTTGTATTGAAGCATTAGCTGAAAAACAACATTTGTTTCAGCTATTGTGTTGAGCCATCAACAGTTCAGCTTTTCAGTTCACATAAAATGAGTTCCAAGGAACCTTAAAGGAATGTATTTGAATACACAAGGTCGACATCACGTGGCCTTGATAAGATAATTATTTGCATATTGAGACGTTTGGGGCCCGCCGCTTATTTTTTTTTTCTTTAATTTGCGCTTCGTTTTGGGGTTTTAACGTCACCCTGTATCTTGTTTGGTTTCTGGGCCACTCGGTACTTTTGGTACCAAGTGACCCAGATATCATATGTTTGAGATTATGATCTTGACCTTTTAATTCCCCCTCGTTTTTACTTCCACATGAGTGGATTAATGTTCTTTTAATTTGATTTTGTTTTCGTTTCTCCTTGTTCCTATGTGTGATAACAGGGGATGAATCATGATTTTGGACAAATAGATCAATCTTTTGATTGGTCTATTTGGGCCAAAATATTGTTTTAAAAAAATGTAAAGTTGTGCCCTGAGAATCCGACTTCTGGATTTTCAGGGTATATAAAGGGTCATTTTGTATGTACCAGAGTCTTCTTTTTAAATACCGAACCTATGCCCGATTTTGGCTAGGTTCTTTTTCTTTTAATATTATTTTCAAAGTGATATTTTTATCTGTTGTGCAAAACCAGTTCGCTAATTTTTTTGTTATTTCACCGAAATAAATCTTCAATTTTATATTTAACTAAACCAGTGGTGTTTATTATTCGAAACTTAAATTCCGCGATTGTGAACTCATCATTTGCAGGTCTTCACCTATTCTGGATACTTCAAGGTCCCAACAGGTGCAAACCTGCCACGTACAAGTAAGTACATTTTACACGATTCTTAGGGCAGATTTACGGACGAAAGTCCGAGAGATACAGAGATTAAAGATCCTCAAGACTGTGAAGTCTTTTGCCAGAGACTAGTGAGGACATAAAATAGACGTTATATTTGTGAGGTCATAAATTCCTATTATGTAATTAAAAATAAAGAAGGGTCATGTGTCATGAATAACTATGACATAATCAAATTCCAGTGAGGTAATAATTTAATTTGTAACCTTTGAATATTTTACTTTTGGAATGTTTTTCTGTTGGTCACATGGTAACATTCTTGGTTAGTTCCAGTGTATATAAAGAGATGGGATTTTCTTCTTTTTATTCATTCTTGCTTCTGGAAGTCTGTGAGGGTGCCAGTTAAATAGTGGGCCAGATTCATCTTTTTAAAACCATCAGTGCAGGAACTATTTACTGCTTTTGTTTCATCATGGTGTACATCATTATACCATCATTATTGTGTAGCCTTTTGTGCTTTATAATAGTCATCAATGAGTGAACTATATTTTCAACTGTTTCATATATGTCAGCATAGTATGAACTATTTTCAACTACATCTTATCATAATCTTCACCTCTCGATCTAACTTTATATCATCTGGTATTGCATGAAATCCACTCCAGCAAGAAACAACACTGGTTTGCATGAACACCCTAACTTCATGTTTAACTTCATTTTGGAGTTGAAGTTGTACTTCCTCTTGACCATGTGCAAGATATTTTATTTGTATTTCTTTGATTATTTAAGTATATTTAAATGCCATTATTTATTCATATTTTGTAAACTAAACAGCTGTTAATATTAATACATTTTATTTGTTTTGTTATATTAAATAATAATTTAAATAATTATTTTGCCTCACTGGAGTTTTCTTAGGTAAGGGAATTAATTAATTATACCCACACCAACTAACCCTTACATATTGGTCTAGTCCTCCCGGGCCAGTAGAATTAGTGACCTAGCCACTCACTATCAATACGAGTGAAAACTTGCTCGTATTAACCAAAAAGAGCAGATTCTACTAACAGAGAAAGGTCCGTCACAATATAATACCGATTTTACATTCCTATTGGTTGATGGGTATCATGTGATGATGACATCACTAGCTGACCAGCTACAAAGGAGCTGAAATATCAAAACTACATTAGATATAAGCTGAAATGCACTTTAAGTTTCAATTTGCCACTTCAGCTGAAATCTTTCATCTTCAACTTTCACTCTTCAGCCCAATAGTAAATGCGCCTTAAAAGTAAGTCTAAATAAATAGTTTTTTTGGTCAGATGTCTTTTTTTGATTTTAAAGCTGATGATAATAACATTAAATTGTTTTTATTGTAACTATAATTACAATATAAATTCATTATTTGTGCAAGAATATTATTTAAATAAATAAAATCATGTTAGTGTTTGTTGTTCTCAACAGTTGGTTTTGTAAAATACTACTTTTTTGTGCAGTTCAGTGTGACTGCTCACACTGCTAAATCATCATAAATTCATATTAATTAACATTGTAGGCTATAGGGTGTCTTGGTAAACAAGTATAGGAAACTGTAGACAAATCATAATAATGAGCACTAACATTTAATATACCACAATTAAGCTATTGTTGACATTTCAGTTTGCAAATTAATTACTGAAATCAACTAAATGTGCCGTTTTTTGTAACCGATTATACCGACCTAAAGGCAACCATTTAGTTACTGAAAAGTTTAGGTTCCTATTAGAGACCGAAAGTAGCAAACATTTTTGGTCACATCCCATCCCACTAGGGCTTCATCCCATCCCAACCTATTCCTTTTCATGATCCCACGGATCCCATCAGTCGCACGGATCCCAACAGTTGCACGGATCCTATCAGTCCCACGGATCCCATCAGTCCCACGGATCCCATCAGTCCCACGGACCCCATCAGTTCCACGGATCCCATCAGTCCCACGGATCCCATCAGTCCCACGGATCCCATCAGTCCCACGGATCCCATCAGTCCCACGGATCCCATCAGTTTCACTGATCCCATCAGTCCCACGGATCCCATCAGTCTCACCTGTCCCATCTATTTTTGTTTACTCCCATTCCATCCCATGGGATGGAACGAGATGGGATGGGATTTCCTCCTTGATGGGAGCCCATTTCGGTATCTAGTTCTTATAGAAGGCTCTTGTCCTAAGTCGACTACAAGTAAACTGTGCAGGGCATTATACTTGGGATGGGTGACCACTCTTAAGTTGTTAACAAAATTAGAGAGATTTTTGCACGTGCCGATTCATATTACTGGTCACTTGGTACGGATTAAAAGGATCAACCGATGAACGGTATGAATGGATAAACATTTGGGGTAACTCTGAAACCCCGAAACTGAATGCTTATAGAATTGAATGAAGACTATACTTTTTTATACATCGTCATTAGGGTGGGCTACGTTAAATTCAGTTGGTTGCAGAGGGTCTGAGGGCTCAGCCCCCCCCCCCCCCCCACAAAATGTAAAAAAATAATTATATTTAAAACATGATTTGTGTGTTCTGCACCCATGTTAATAGTGTTCATCTCATGGTTTTTGTGTTCATCCATTTCTATATGCATTCTATTTCAGCCATCCGTTCATCCCGTTCATCGTTTCATTCTTTTATCCTGACCCTTTGGGTTTACATCTTTGGATTTTGACAAGGCATTTCATAAGCTGCACTTGGATTTTCGTTCCTCTGCTACAGGCCTTCTTGGCTGCTTGCAGAGTAATTTTTTTCAAATTCAACTTTTTCAAATAGCCTATTTGTTTTTGGTGCTTTTATAAAGTGGAAGTGTTTAAAGATATTTTGTGACCACTCTGTATATTCCCAACAGTTTTTCGTCGAAAATCTATCATGTGTCAGTTTTAACTTGATAGTCTTAAGTAGGGACATGCAGAATTGACGCACTTCCTGTTTGCATCAAGTCATTCACCATTTGCTTTCATGCATCAATGGCTGTACAGTGTACACACTCAAAAGTTTACGTAATTACGCGTGCATGTACAGTGTGGCACAATAAAAATGAGACATCTTTGTATAATCTATAATTCTTTGAGTATTTGGTTGTAGGCTGTGCCGGATTTGTATCCAGTCTGTCCCTAAACAGCATATGATTTTGTGCCCTCTTACCTAAAAAAAACTAGAAAATTATATAAAAAATATTTGCTTTTTTATCTATGCTGGTCAGTAATAGAATGCGTGCATTTTTTTAAAAAAATAGGCCTAATAAAAATAAATAATGAAATAATAATTCTTTTGATTTTCCTATTTTGTTTATCTCCCCTAGGCAAATTGCCTCTGTTTGCCTGTTCGCAAATCACGCTATATACATGTATGTGTTTTAGGTTTGCTACAGCCTTTGTTCAGAAACTCGGTTATCGTTCGCCAAGCACCCGACCGGCCACTGCTTTTCAATTATCAAATTTTTTCTGTCATTATAAAATTCTTATAGTATGTATGATAAATAAATAAAATCAACCCGTAAAGTGGCGATCACGCTGGCTATTTTTCTTGCAAGATTCTGTGCAAAAAAAATCAGTCAAATATTGCTTTGAATCTTGCACAAAAAACGAAGATGAGCGTTTTCTGTAAGACGGTATGCAAGAAACCACTTTAATTCTTGCAAGATGTTACAGTGTAGAGTCCCTCTTACGGGACTCAGGTCTAGATGTATGCTGTATGCTGAGAGAGTATATGATTTAGACCTGACTCCGAATGGTGCCGGGTTGTTCTCTTTGGTACCTTCTGTAGACGTAATTGTAAAGAAGCGAAATAATATTAACTGGTGAGACGAATGAAAATTGTCGATTTACTTATTTACTGCATACAATCATTAGGATACATCGAACAGCAAAGAGTTATAAAGTGTGGCGTTTCTTAGCCACTAGACCATTGAAGGAGTTATTTCATATATCGATATCAGAGAATGGACCCCGAATCAATCAAGACACACGGACCTTTATATTTAATGTCTGTGTACACCTACACAGGTGCACCCATACCCAAGGGACTGTGCCTTGATGGGTATCCATCCACCAATACCGGAACCAGGATGTGGCTTACTATTTGAGGTCTAAGATGGCCAATGGAAAGGGTGGAAATACAGCACTTGGGGACGAGGGACTCCAAGGCTATGGCTTTAATGGTATGGCGAAATAAAGGGTACTACAAAGAGCATTATCACATTGGCAACTGCAATTAATTGAAAGATACATTGCAGTGAATCTTGCTTTAAAATATTGCCAACGTGATTGCCGCTTAAATGTGATATTACTCTTGCAAGACTTAGTGGTTTCTTGCAACACCGTCCTACAGAAAAAAGCTGATTTTCGTTTTTTTTGTGTGTAAGATGGCCAGTATGATCACTGCTTAATATCATTTAAATATAGCAACCAGCAGTTAGCAAAATAATGCTGTGATAATTTAAATTGACAAGTAACTTAAGAGGCTACATCGCAAAATTACTTCAAAACATCTCCACAAAGAGAGCTAGTATCGTTTTTCTATTGAGCACATAGACCCAATGTTAAAGAAAAAACGTTAATTTTAAAAATACACAGTCGCGGCAATATGTTTATTTTTAATATTTAAAGTTGTTCAATTTTGATGGTTTAAAGTGTAATGTGCACATTAAATATATGCTAATCTAGTGATAGAATAACAAAAAAATGGGTAAGTACGGTTCTATTTTTAAAAACTATTTTATTAACTCCATTGAGTACGCGTTCGTAAAAAAACATCCATTAAAATGCTTGTAAAATTACATGAAAATAATTTTGAAAAAAAAAAACACAAGTAAACCACAGTGAAGCCAATACATTAAAAATTATTTTTAGGTATTTTTAAAAGCATTTTAATGGATGTTTTTTGCTTACGAGCGCGTACTCAATGGAATTTAACATAAGAGTTAAAAATTCGCGATTTTGAAATAGTTTTTAAAAATAGAACCGCACTTACCAATTTTTTGTCATTCTATCACTATATAAACGTATATTTAAGGTGCATAATGCACTTTGAAAACTTAATATTGGACAACTTTAAATAAGAAAAATAAACATATTGCCGCAACTGTGTTTTTTTTTTAAATTAACGTTTTTCTTTAACATTGGGTTCATGATCTCAATAGACGAATATAAACGATGCTAGCGCTCTTTTTGGAGATTTTTCGAAGTAATTTTGCGATGTAGCCTCTTAAAGTCAATCGGTTAAACTACTTAGCATTTAAACACAATCAAATCAAAATCTGATATAAATAACTCAAAGTTGTACGAGACTGACTCATTTTTATTGGCTCACTCTGTATGTTTTCCTGTGCATGTGCCAATGAATAAAAAATCACATGAAGCGTTTTATTATTATTAGTTCCTATATGTTTATTATGCATACCAGTAATGTTTAAAGTTTGCTAACTTTTTTTAACATACTATATGCATGTATACCCGTGTTTAGATTGATTAAAATTTAAAGGTACTAGTTGTAGTTTTTTTTTTCCCCGACTGTATAATGGAACTATATAAACGATTAAACGCCACATGCAATTTTTATATTCATTTACATATGAAGCTACCACCTTTAGTTATTTGCGTGTATTAAGTGCATAACATTACATTGGACCTTCGTCAAAATATATAAATAAAATAATATCCTAGGGATTAGAAAAGCCTGAAATGTTCTTTGGTATATTTGGCTGGCTCCCAACTGATGTCACTATGATTCATCATCAGAATTCATCCTAGGCCTATGTTAGTATAGACTATATACATTTCTAGGCTTTATAACAATATAACTTGCATCATCTATCATTCTATCATACATGCAGAGTTGCGAATAAACGAATGTGTGGTGTGCCGCAGTCATAATTTCCATTAAACTTTTGGAAAGAACCAAAAAAAAAACTGCTTTTATATAGGTTTCAATCTAGCAACAGGTTGTTCAGAAATTGCTGTATGTTTTGATTAAAACCTAACCGTTGTTCTGTTGGGACATATAGTGTATTATAATGCCCAAACTTTGTTGTAAGTTAATTCTATATGCACTAAATATTGTAGCAATGTTGGTCGTACGTAGCCACTGACACGAATTATCATCTATTACATATTTTTGCGACCACGCAATCACACATAATGCATCATTTATTAAAACGAATTTATACTGACATTCATAATGCATTCACACAAACATATCGGTAACAGTACTTTAAGAGGGCTACATCACAAAATTACTTCGAAAAATTTCCGCAAAGACCGCTAGCATCGTTTTTCTATTGAGCCCATAGACAAAATGTTAAAGAAAAAATGTTAATTTTTTAAATACACAGTCGCGGCAATATGTTTATTTGTCATATTTAAAGTTGTCCAATTTTAATTTTTCAAAGTGCAATGTACATCTTAAATATATGCTGATCGAGTGATAGAATGACAAAAAATTGGTAAGTGCCGGTCTATTTTTAAAAACTATTTCAAAATCGCGAATTTCTAACTCTTATGTTAAACTCCATTGAGTACGCGCTCGTAAGCAAAAAACACCTTTTAAAATGCTGGTAAAAATATGTAGAAATAATTTTAAAAAACCAGACAAAAATCAGCACTTGTGCCAATGTGTTGGCTTCACTGTGGTTTAATTGCGTTTGTTTGCTTACGAGCGCGTACTCAATGGAGGTTAACATAAGAGTTAGAAACTCGCGATTTTCAATTAGTTTTTAATAATAGAACCACACTTACCAATTTTTTGTCATTATATCACTCGATCAGCATAATATTTAAGGTGCACATTACACTTTGAAAACTTAATATTACGACTTTAAATATGAAAAATAAACATATTGAAACGAGTCTGTGTATTTTAAAAATTAACATTTTTTCTTTAACATTGGGTCTATAGGTTCAATAGACAAACGATACTAGCGCTCTTTGTGGAGATTTTTCTAAGTAACTTTGTGATGTAACCTCTTAAGGCGCGTTTAAACTAAGGTGGCGAACTGTTCTGAAACAGTTTGCAAACAATTCGCAAACAGACTCAGAACCTGGTTTAGACGTGAACTCACGAACAGTTCTACAGTTCATGTATGTGTACACAGGCCCACGGTATAAAGGTCCATGTCACAAAGCTCCTGTTCACGCTTTATTGAGTCCGTGGACATCACAATGTCGGTTGATAATGCATTAAAATGTATAATAAGTTAACCAACATTTGTCTCTTGTAAAGTTATTTTTTCCCTTCAAATCTGCTAGACCATAGAATCAGTGGAGAGTAAAACGTAACATCTCTAATATCTTTTGAGGAGAATCAGGTGGTTTCTGCCCCAAATCCAAGAAGAGGCTCAACCCTGGTTCCATAACAAAAAGCTCTACTTGTCACAATGGTATTGAGTACACTAATCATTACCATATGGTGTCTGGATTCGGATGAATCCAGTATTCAATCCTAGAATAGCTAGTTCACCTTCTGAGGTGGATACAATGCTGGGTTAAGCTAAGTGCACATACCAATCATAATAAGTTAAGGCGATTCATAAGTTAAGGCGATTCAGGTAAAAATGGAATAAACTGAAATTTACCATGACATTGAACAGAATATAAATATTGTGTGTTTTTTTCTCTCTCATCATTAGTGCTCTAGCTAACAATCAATGTATTCTGAAAACCAGATTGAAAGTGGTCGTCTGGACAACAGTAGTGGCTTCAATATTGCTTGAATACCACAGTTATTAACGCGGTATTAGATTCTGGATGCATTCTGTATGGATGTGTGACATTTGCTCTAAAGATGCTTGGCCTACAGACAGTTGCCCTAAAGAGTATTTGCCCTATAGACACTTGCCTTAAAAATATTTTCCTATTCTGAAAAAAAGTATTAGTTACTTTATTACCAATGAATTAATCCCACTAAAACATTTTCCAATTTTGGTCGAAACTTCTTTAGAAATTGTAAAAATTCTGGATGATATATTTTAGCTGTTGATGCTTTGTGAGGTACTATGCTTCCTTATGCAGTAACAAGTAAGTTTACTAACCTTATTGTGACACGATAGAAACAGAATATTCTTGTATAGTCACCATTGTATCTGATGTAAGATTTCCCCTTTATATCATATTTTCCTTTTAAACGAATTGCACGCTGAATTTGGTCTTGTTTCATTAATTATAAAGAGTCTTAATGAAATTATTTCTATTCGAAAGCAGCATGGGGTTCATAAAAGATATGAGATGATTTTGTTAAATCCCTATGTGGATTTTTCTTTTGTCGTTGCAATTCTCTGTATTCTGTCAATCTATATTTGCCTAGAGTGTATTTGTAGTAATTATTATTATTGATTTCTACTGGCCAGTTGTCGAACAACACGTAACAAACACGTCTTATTTTAGTATTGTTATAGAACTGGAAATTAAAAATTGCTGTATTTTGTTGTTTGAATGCATGGATTAACAATTATGTAATGACAGGATTTATTTATATTTAAATTAGTGACCATTTTGTATTAGAAAATAAAAAGTTCAGCAAATTTAATTATTGTTTTGTAGGAAGTATATAATACAGTATATTGTAGACACCATGAAACAAAATTATGATAGCGTAAATTATTATTGGATTAATTGTCAAACTCGAATAAAAACAACTTAATCAGTGAGAAAACTCTTGAATGCTGTAAAATAAGCTGCAGAAAACAATGCCATTTTCATCTTAAATATTAAGTCTTTAACACTTTTTTTTATTAATGCGTAATCTTCTTTAAATGAATTTTGAAAAGTTTCAATGAGGGCTGCATTTGAGAATATCTTGGGAGTTTTATTTGTGTGCAGTGATTTAAGCATTGTCCAATGTTTTTAAATTTCTCTGGAATATTTTTTAAAAGCGATTGTAATACCAAGTACACACCTGATAATTTAAATGCATTTAAATAATAAACGTGTTCTACAGAGCCTTGTGAAGGGACAACAAACATTATGTCGAATTCAATTTATTGTTAATAATCTGAAAATATTCAGTTAATACTTAAATATATTATATAAACTATTGACAAAATATCGATTTAGTATTTCAATTTAAAGTATTATTATATATATAATATCCCAGGTCTGTGTATGTATGTATGTGTGTGTGGAGTAACAACTGTACAAAACCCTTGAAACACGTCGGAATTTATATAAATTTGAATAAATGAACCGTTTTTTTTTTTCTCAAGGTCAACTATATGTTGAACTCTTCCTTTGGAAAGTGCAGAAGAGGGGAGAGAAAGAAAAGTGGGAGGGGGTGAGGGAAAAAGGTCGGAAAGTGTAGAAGGGGAGAAAGAGAAAAAAGTGGGAGGGGGTGAGGGGAAACGTTTGGAAAGTGAAGAAGGGGAGAGAGAGAGAAAAGTGGGAGGGGTTGAGGGGAAAAAGGTTAGAAAGTGTAGAAGGAGAGAGAGAGAAAGAAAAGTGGGAGGGGGTGACTGAAATTGAAATGAAAGGAGTAAAAAAAGAAAAAAACGACGCGCATGCGCACAATTGCCTGTGAATTTTGCTCCCGTCATTTATGACGGGTTACTCCACTAGTTAATAATAAAAGTCAATTTTTATTTTGGTTAATGTCCTTAACTGGATTCCGTATAATTCACCTAAACACATTTAATTTGAATTCATTTAACTCATGTGTGTACAAGGTATAATGACTGTACTTCAATGTCAATTGCACTCATTGGGGCTTTCTACACGGCACTACTTATCACTTCGAAGTCTCGATGTGATTATTTCCCTGGTATGTAGGATTCACAAATAATACAGATGAGTGCTTCCAAAGTAAACTGTGTTAAGTCACAAAACTACTGGCATTCCAATATACATGTAAGTTAGCTAATATGGCCCTCTAAGAAGTTAGCAGACGAAACGTTAACATAGAATTCTATGAAAAATTCGCTGCGTCAGTAACTTATTTTGCTGTTTTCTGATAAATTACTGACATAATAATTTTCGTGATTTTTTTTTCTCCAAAAATAAAAATAAATGTAGGTAGTTTCATATTCGGACAATGGCTTTTTAAAATACCTCATTTTTTTTGTTTTCGAAGTTTTGTTTTGAACATTGGATCAATGGATTCCACTTTAAATTAAAAACCTTACTTTTATCCACTAACTATTATATTAATATTATTATTATTGTAACAAGAACGATTCAACTTTTACCAGACCCAAAACAAAGCAGCCCAACAAAACAACCCCAATTTTGGAGGCTATAATAAAAGGTCCGTTAGAACCACCCATGCACAACAAGCATTCGCCACCGCCGCTCTGTCTCAACCCATGTCTCCTGTTTAGGGCATAGCGACGAGTCATTTTTTTTCTATGCTCTAGCCTCTTAAGAACATTTTTCCTGTGAAAAATTTCATGATGGGCCCCTGCTTTTGATGGAATCCTAGCCTTCAGCCTAGTCAGCCTTAAGGATAATACGGCCATGGTTGCAGAGAGGTCTGGGTGGAAAGTGAATCTAACGAATGATGTGACTGTAACACGTCATCTTATTGGCTGATAAAATGTAACTCTTATGTGGCACGAAGAAACAAATTCACTTTTTTCCTGCATACATTCATCAGTCGGATAAATAGAATAGAAGCATTCAAATCAAATAAATTTATTTGTCAGTGAATTTTTTTTCTACAGGCGTGATCTACCCTCTTGTCACCAGTTCCTAACTTTTTTTGTAAAGCAAATAAATAAAAAGTTGTTCAGTGAAAAAAAGCATTTTTACAATAGAAAAAAAAGTTTTGCTACTTCGGTGATAAAAATGAAATTTAAAGGACATGTTTGTAACCAAATAGCCTCTATAAATAAATAAGTTTCAAATGAATATCCAAACTGAAATGGAAGGTCTAGCTAGCTCACTTAGAAAGTTAGAAAGCTTTTACGGTTAGTATTTTTTTGTTGTTGGAAAGTGAGCAATAAATGCCAAATAAACTATGAAATATAAAATTATACACAGCTTGGCACAAAAAAAGCCCCAAAGCTCGACTTGGTTATAGAAGATTTTGCTCAATAGAATTCAAAAATATCAAGTCTTTTTTATATATATATACACGTGAAACACATATTATAAGCAACAAATATGTCTGAGATTTTGTCTGGTTGCAGTTTTTGTCGAGGGATATTGTCAACGAAAGTATTTTCTACTGGAATATACAGTAACACACAAATGGTTTTTTTGTTGTTGTTATATTGAAAAGCATTTATGGTAAAAGATATTATTCGACTTTTGAAAGACACCTGACAAATTCAGAATACCAATTCTTTTGAAGAAAAATAAAATTTTGACAAGTTTTTTTTTTCAAGAGTGCATTTACATCAAATCAAAATGTTGTGACATTTCAGTAGATGTTTTAAGCTGAGTTTGAGATTTATCACAGCTAAACAAACGTTATAACATATTTTACCTAAGTTTATAATTTGTTCTTAAAACCCAACACAAATAAAAAAAAGTGTGTTGGATGCATGCTAATCTGTGAAACGTATCAACTTGACACGTGCTGTTTGTGCATAATTGCACCTTTACAGTGCCACAACTAGGAATTTTGTGCCCTGAGACTACATTATTGTGAACGCCCATTAGCTCCCTACAGGCTTCTCACACATTTGAGTCACTTAATTTGAATAGTGTGAATAAATGTGAAATTATAGGCTTGCAAGTGTTTGTTTAAAATGAAGAAAAAAACTACTATATTCTCTTTGGAAGGCATTGCTTATAGCAGCGGTAGCCAACCTTTCGGACCTCACGGATCACTAAATTCAAAATTTTAAATCTCGTGGACCACTAATATGAATTTTTTTAAAAAAAGATAAATACGTTTGTCAAATAATGATCAAGAGAACTTCCATTTTGTTAATAGAAAATCTTTAAAGGTTGTTTAATTGTAACAAAATTATTAAAGATAGTTTAATTATTACAAAATAATTGAAGCTTAGGGGAAAAGCGTGTGGTGGGGGAAATGGAGCTCTCGCGTTCCGTATTTTACGAGAACTGTAGGCCCTACTAGACTTTGGTACATTTCGTGAATTTAGTGCAATATAAAGTCGAAAATTGTCATTCAGAATATAAGAATTTATTAAGAATATTTTTTTGTTTTATTATTAATAAAACAAAAAAAAAATACAAATATTATCCAGATTTTTCAGCGGACCACCAAAAATTTCTCGCGGACCACCAGTTGGCGACCGCTGACTTATAGCACAGTGTACAACTTTTTGTAAATTTTGCAAATTGCAAGACGAGTTTACTTATTTGAATAATTTATACAATACATTACAGTTATTAAATCAAATAATATGCAATAAGGAAATTAGCCAGGAAAAAAAGAGTGGACTTTCAAAATTAAATAAATCTTTTTTTTTTTGTTAATTTTAATTTCTAAACCTTTGACGCCCCATGTAAGGCTAGTAAGCACTAAGATTCTTTGTTCCTATACAATGTTAGTGGCCGCTCCGATCGCAACTGACGCAATTCAGACCCGCAACATTGTTTCCATGTCCACACCTATACTTAGTTTCCCTCCATCCTTCTGGCTTTCACCATGTCATTAACACCTGCGGAAGTGGGCCTTTCAATATGTGCTTACAATGTCATTGATCAAGAGGGGCGAATAAAACAAAAACGGTGGTGGGCACTGGGCAAACAAGCTTTTTTAAGCCGAGATAATTTCCCACAAACATAATTTACACAAAAGGTCTTCAATTTAGTTCAAACAGTATTTTCAGTGGTCCACATCTTTAAAAGTCTAATCTTTAATGATTAAAAGCAAACTGAGTTCTTTCAGTTTTTGTTTAATGTTTGAAAAAGCGTCCACACTATAAAATGTTTTGCAAAAATTAAGGCTAAGAATTCGTTGTACATTATATATGTGAGCCTCAACTGATTTGCGATCTAAAAAGTTGATTAAATCATACGTAAAAATAATAATAAAAAGCTGAAATGTTATTTGTTAATTTCAGCAAATTTGTACACAAATGAATACATGGCTGGCAATTTTAAAATGATATATCATTTGTTGTTGTGTACGTGAAATGCAGGGGCATCATTTGATGACAATCCTCAAAGGACGTTTATTTCGTTCTCAGCTGCTGCTTGGTTACCGTGACAACTACCATTGATGAGTATGACAGTCACAATTAAGGTTTACCAACCCGGGAAGAAGAAGAAGGAGGGGGAGGAGGAGGGAGGAGGAAGGAGGTGGGAGGTTGATGTCAAGGGTTTTCATTTTTTTGCTTTTTTTTTTTTTTTTTTTTTGCAATGAAGAAACAAGAAATGTTAACAACAACAGTTTCTGCAAATTCAACGTGTGCAATTTTTATTGATTGTTTTTCTTCTTGTTTGTTTTCCCTTATGGTTTGTATGTGAGTGCATGCGTGAGTGTAACTGGGTGTATTAGTATGTGTCAGAGTGAGGCAGAGTTACTGATTACATTGGACACATGTAATTATTATGGTTGTTCTCATAAGCACAGGTCAACTGTATGTGGCTCGCGGCTCACGGGCAGACCAATTTCTGACGTCAAAATGATTTCAAATGGCTTTGAAATGATTGAATTTTGAATGACCTTGTCATAATCTGTGACAGTACTGTATACGTTCGTAATCAAAGGCGGGCTAGCCAAAGGGCAGCTCGGGCAAATGCCAGACAGGCCGGTTGTTCTTTTTTCAAAAAAATATTGCAAATCCAGAATATTTCCCAGAACGCCACTGCCCGTAGTGGTCCAGTGCCCTTAGAAGAAGCATGTGATGTCAGATGGATTGACAAACAATATATAAACAAGTCATTTTTGTTTGATAAAAAGAGTAGGCCTAATAGCGTAAGAATTCAAGAGCTCATTTGTTGAAAACATTATATATATATTTTATATGTATAATATCCCAGGTCTGTGTGTGTGTGTGGAGTAACTGTACAAAACCTTTGAAGCACGTCCGAATTTATATAAATTTGAATAAATGAACCATTTTTTTTCTCTCAAGGTCTACTATATATGGAAAAATATGTTGGAAAGTGTAGAAGGGGGAGAGAGAAAGAGAGAAAAGTGGGAGGGGGTGAGGAGAAAAGGTTGGAAAGTGTAGAAGGGGAGAGAGAGAGAAAAGTGGGAGAGGGTGACTGAAATTGAAATGAAAGGAGTAAAAAAAGAAAAAAAAACGAATGCCTGTGAATTTTGCTCCCGTCATTTATGACGGGTTACCCCACTAGTATATATATATTAAGCCAGGTCTCTGTGTGTGTGTGTGTGTGTCACAAAAAACCTTGAAGCACATTGGAATTTATATAAATTTAAATGAATAAATGAACCACTTTTTTTTCTCAAGGTCAACTATATGACCATGATATTAAATAGGAGAGGGGGAGGGGAAAGGTTGGAAAGTGCAGAAGGGGGAGAGAAACGTGGAGGGGGAAAAATTGGAGGGGGGAAACTAAAATTGAAATGAAAGGCGGAAAAAAAACGACGCGCATGCGCACAATTGCCTGTGAATTTTGCTCCTGTCATTTATGACGGGTTTACCGACTAGTTATATATATAGTAAGCCCCTTCTTTCTGTGTTTCCTATTGTCTGTGATCTAACGCTGTACAAAAACCACGTCGGAATTTATATAAATTTGAAGTAATAAACCGCTTTTTTTTCTCAAGGTCATATGTTGCATGATATTAAATTGGAAAGGGGAAAAGGTTGGAAAGTGTAAGGGGGAGAGAGAGAGAAACGTGGATGGGAAAAAAGTGGGAGGGGTGACTGAAATTCAAATGAAAAGAGTAAAAAAAGGAACAAACGACGCCACCGCACCAGAGAAAATAAAAAAAAACCGTTTTCTCTTTCAAATATAAAAAGGGGCGGGGATAATAATAGCAAAATTAAACTATAGTTTATCACAGGCAATTGTGCCCAGCATTAGAATTTCTTTTGCTCAGCCCTTTTATTAATTCCTCTAACGTCACAAGCTTCATCTTTTGGCTATGTAAGTATGTATACTGGTGTCATTACTGGCACTGGTAAAAATTGCAATAATTTTCAGGACATTCTTCAGGACACAGTTTTGTTGTGCCGAAATGAGGCAAAACTACTATTGTGCTGTGAAAAAAAAAATGAGAACCGCGCTGATCATAATAATCGCTAATAATAATAATTAATCAATCATGTTTCCATAAATTAACTCGTTCAGGTCTGGGAAGGGTTAATCGATATATTATCGATATCCAGTGATTGAAATGGTTTATAGAATTTTTTATTAATTATGAAATTATTAAATAAACCAGTACCCCGATAGTAATTACTTATCAAAAACTAATTTTCATTTTTGCGGAATTGTCCGCGAGTGCAGCGAGTGACAAAAATTTCACAATTTCTTCCATCTAAAAAACAGTATTTACAATTTTTGAATGAACACATATCAAAGAAAAGAAAAAGATATTCAGTTAATTTTAATCGTTATTTTTAATTTCCTAAAAATTCAGAGTTTACAGGTTTCTATTTAACTAGAGCCCATGAATATCATTCTAAAGCCAATATCTACTATCAACAGTAGTTATCGGACTCCCTGATGTATAGTATACTGGAGCTTCGCTAATGTCCTAAAGATAGTACTGGGACTAGGCTTGCCACCTGTGGAAGACAGTCCTCCATTCGGAAGAAATGTCCTCCGACCAGGAGGACATATATATATTTATTGTGTGGAAGACGGTCCTGGTCGGAGGACTTTTATTCCGAATGGAGGACTATATTCCACAAAAGAGGAAAGGTGGCAAGCCTAACTGGGACGCTGCCCCACTGAGCTCCGGCACGACTTCACCACTAGTCCTGCGGGAGGGGCTTCAGGCCCCATAGGCCTCCCCTCCGCCCGGGGGTTGCGCCACCGTAGGCCTATCAATAACTACTGTTATAGCTTACTTGCTAATCTCAAAGAATTCAAACTACAACTAATATTTTGTAGTTATTATTCCTGATTACTACAATTGATTGTAGTCATAATCATTAGTCATTATTGAGACTAATATTTTCCCCAACCCTGCTTGCAACAACTATTGAATAAAATTCTAAACATAGGTTACATGCAGTGTACTTGAAAGTAATTTGACTCGTTAATGCAAATCACAAACATGGGTTTTGCAACATTTTTCATTTAATTAAGGGGAGACCGTCCAAATTTATTTTCTCCTTCCATGTGTTTTGTAGACTTTTGCATTGTATCCAACTTATATACTACAAGCGTAAAGAGTACATTTGCATTTAGGCTGATTTAGCACTTTTTTTGGATGCAGGACGTGAAACATCCTCGCAATTATGTTGTGGCTGTGTATGTTAATTGCGTTGGTCCGGATTGATTGCCAAATACTTTGAAATTCCATTGATCAGGAAGATAGAGAGATAGAGAGAGAGAGAGAGAGAGAGAAAGAAAGAGAGCGAGAGAGCGAGAGAGAGAGAGAGAGAGAGAGGTAAGGAAGGATGTGTCTACAAAATGAGGGCTACAACAGTGGTCAAATTATCTAACGAGGTCTCAATTTTAGATTTCACTACAAACTAGCTAGCAAAATTGCAATCAACTTGACATGTTTTGAGTTTACTTTTAATGAACAACAAACAAATCAATTATCCACTTGGCATTCATGTAGATTTTACTTATTGAGAGTTGAATGTACAAAAGTGACCATTTGCACTCCAGCTAGTACTGAGGGGTTCAAAAGTATTGCACCTTTAAGCCTTGTTTCCATTGGGATGAAAATTTCGAACTGTTTGAGAATTTCAACTGGTGAAAAAATTGAATGCATGTGTGGTCTTTGCCTATTCAATTCAACTCGAAAGCCATATGGCAGAGGGAAATTGCTCCCGATCACAAATGATTGTCACTTAGGTAGAACAAGACAAATCATAGTCTAATAATATTTGGGGGAAAAAAGTCCAAAAATATACTACAGTTCTAGCCATTAATTCTTTTAAATTCTTTGAATGTCCATGTCTTCCCTTTACGAGGCTGATTATTCAATAAGTCATTAAGTAGGGCAATATTATCATCTGTCAGTAAATGTCCAAAAAGGGCAAGGCTTTGGTCATTTCTTCTGCTGCCTGCTAATGTTTCCCATTTTAATTCATGAAGCATAAAATATCACTGTCAGTATACACATATCTTCCTTTCACAAATCTTGCAGCCCTACGCTGATATGATAGTGAATGAGGCTGGGGCTACGAGTCTTCTATTTTTTTACCAGTTGAAATTTTCCAAAAGTTCAAATTTTCACCACAATGGAAAAACATTGCCTAACAATTAAAACAGTTTACATAAGCTTACAACATATATTCATTTTATTCTTAAATACATTTTCAATGAACACGAACTACTTTTTAGTGGTCGAATTCAACTATAAAATGTTGTCATACCTCGCAGAGGTGTCTGGGCTGTGGTTTCAGTGTATTGATACGAAAAAATGCATGATTACTGCACATGAAACACACGCCGACTTAATTTTTAAGGTGAATTTTTTTAAGTGTTTATTTTGTTTTCGTCTTTCCAGATGGCGCGCCTGCGTGGCTATTGTGTTCTATAGGCGGTCTCTCTTCCCACCCCCCACCCCCCAAACGTGCAGTTTTGAGAAAATTTATATTTTTCAAGTTAATGTTTCTCAGGAGAAGTGTTACAAAAAAGTGTAAAGTGTTTTAGAAAAGAGAAAGTATTATTTTTTTCCTGATGATATCTTTAAAAATATTTTTTTATGACAGTTTGAACTTTTTCGTGAAATATTAATAAAAAAACAAAATAAATTGGTCATTTTCAAATTGTTATAAAATGTTTTCTTAAAATATTGCCACGAAAAAACTTTCATCTTAAACTCATGTCACTACAGTCTTGGAAGCGATTTGAATTTTTTTCAAAAAAAACGTTTGCTTGACGTTTTTGCAGCCAAGTTTTACAAAAAAATGTCTATGGAGCATAGTATTAGCCACTACAGTGGCGCCGTCCAGCGGAGGGGAGAGAGAAGACAAAAGCAAAATAAATATCTATAAAAATCCACTTTATAACAAATTTAAAAAGCAATGCGACGTGTTACTAGTTACTTGAAAAAGTTATTTAACTACAGTATTTCGTTACTTTATTCAAGTTACTTTACAAAATTTGCATTGTTTCCAACACTAATTAGCACTGTCAACAGTGAAATTTGCTAAACTTCAAGCCACATGCTGTAATAAAGAATGTACAGGGTGGCCTATATATCATCTGATTTGGAGGGCCTGTAATTTTGAAAATAATTATAAAAAAAAAATGGAATTTCTTTTAAAACATATTTTAGTCCTAATAATTTTTTTTTTATTGTCGATGGCAAAAAAATAATATCGGCCAAGTGGCTTTCTCTGGTCGTTGTGCAAAACTGGGCTTGTTTTATTGCATTTTCCATCACTGTCTTCAACATTCTGGCCGATGGATTCTCAACTTCTTGGCTAATGTTGTTCTTGAGCTGTTCCAGTGTTCGTATCTTGTTGAATAATATTTAATAGTCACAATTTCCGACAGGCAATTAGAAATCGGGAGAAACAAAAGTTGGCTCCGCCCTTTTTATGACGACCGCAACTTCTAATGGGTTTGTTGTGTGGTTCGACGTTGAAAAGGGCGGAGCATGTGACGTTAGACTACATAACCAGCCAGTTAGAAGTTGCGTTCGTCGTAAAAAGGGCGGAGCCAACGTCTGTTTGTCCCGATTTCTAATGGCCTGTATATTAGTACTTTATTGTCAAACTTTTTATAACAATTATCGAGAACTTTACAAAGAATGTGCCTAAAAATAATCTCAGTGCATGTTTGTACTGACGTTTCAAACATGAATTATCTATACAAATGGTCACTTTTCAATTTTTGGGTGAAAAGTAATGAATATTTTTCAATGATCTTGTATGTTTAATCGAAGAATTTCCATTTGAATAGAATTTCAAAGGAGAAATAAATCTCTTCCTAAACTGAATTCCTATTATATATATATATATATATATATATATATATATATATATATATATATATATATATATATATATATATATATATATATATATATATATATATTCGTATGGATTGCTTTGACATTTGTATTCGTGTTCTCTTATTTTATTCAAAAGATTTTCTTCCTCTAGAAATCGATTAAAACATTTTCATTTTGGTTCTCAATTAAACTTGTAAGATAGGTTTGTAATTTCAATTTATTTTTTTTTAGTTTCGTAATTAATCTGTTGCATCAAAATAAATGAAAAAAAAAATGAAATAAAAAATAGAAACCTTTTCAATTTATAAGAAAACTCATAGAATTCTTGGAATTTAAATTTTGTTAGAAACTAGTCAAAAGCTGCTTCAATTTCTAAACGTTTGCAATCAATTATATTTACATGTATGTCTAATTGTGAATGTCTTAACAATTTTAAGACATGAGCCTTGGCAAATGCTGATAACATTCATTAAATGCTAAACTGAATAACAATTAATCTAAAACGTTTATAGAAATAGCGAAAATGACTGCAGCACTAGTAAGATTTTTATAATTGTAAAATACTTTTATTATACTAGATAATACCTTGTACACACATGAATTCAAATTAAATGTGATTAGGTTAATTATACGGAATCCAGTTAAGGACATAAACCAAATAAAAATTGAGTTTATTATTAATATTTTAAATTGAAATACTAAATCAATAATTTGTCAATAGTTTATATATTGTATTTAAGTATTAACTCAATATTTTGAGATTATTAACTGAATAAATTGAATTCCATATATATTGTTTGTTTACCCTTCACAGGGCTCTGTAGAACACGTTTATTATTTAAATGCATTTAAATTATCAGGTGTGTACTAGGTATAAGAAGAGTTTTAAGCTTGTTTTTCCATTTCTGGACAACATCTTATCTAATATTTAGTACACACCTGATAATTTAAATGCATTTAAATAATAAACGTGTTCTACAGAGAAGGACATACAAACAATATGTCTCAACTCATTTTATTCAGTTAATAATCTGAAAATATTGAATTAATACTTAAATAGAATATATAAACTATGGACAATAGTTTGATTTAGTGTTTCAATTTAAAATATTAATAATAAAGTCAATTTTTATTTGGTTCATGTCCTTAACTGGATTTCGTATAATTCGCCTTAACACATTTAATTTGAATTCATTTAACTCATGTGTGTACAAGGTATAACAAGTTAAATGCGGTTCTACACACAGTCGACTTGAACCAAGAACCTTTCTTTTCTTTGTCAAAGACATAACCAATTTTGCTACCAGTGTAAATTGTGAGATCAAAAGTGACCTTTACCATAACCCACGTGGTTTAATTTATTCTTTGAAATAAAAAAACGTGATGCAATAAAGCCTGCTTCCCTGGCTGCCAACTTTATATGTTCAGAAATTCTGGTAAAATTTGGTGAATTTTTTTTTTACAAAAAATGACGTAAACTGAGCAAAACTGAAAATTCTAATGTAGCCTTACGAAGAAGCCCATCTAAAGATGTATGTGTATACTGGTTAATTTTCGCGACTCTGTTTCCGAGAACATTCCTGCACAAAGGGAGGGAGGGAGTGAAGGAGAGGTAGAGAGAGTCAGCCCTTAGAAAATTATGACATTAGAAGATAATGCATATTCTAGTTAAAACTCATTTAGGATTATATGGTCAGGAAGGTGGCCCCAGTATGATTCTAAGTATGGCTACAATGCGAAATGTTCGTGCCAACTTCGTTTTTGTTGTTGTTGTTACAATTTTGATTACTCTTGTGAGTTTTCCAACGCTTTTTTATGCGTTTTTCCAACATTTTTCAAGCTTCAAACCGTTGATTTAGTATGCAATGTACGTTGTGTTCAAAGTTATTTTTTGTATATTAATCATTCTAATTCTATTATTATAATAAGATTCTTATTATTTTTATTTAAAAACTGTTTCAGATAAAAACAAGTTTTTGATGAAATCTTTTTATATCGTCACTCAAATTCTGGTAAGTTTTTTTTTTTTAAAAAAATTATAAAATTTATTATTGATTTTGTATGAATAATGGAATAGACGATTGCGGTTATTACTGAAGGGAAATGTCATTGTTGATTGTTATTAAATATGCAAATGATTATATGCAAAAAAAAATAATTTCAATTTGAATAGACATTTAAATTGATGTAACTTTATAAGATTGTTCATTAACAAATCAAATTTGATTTGCATCAACCCCTCAGGCTAGATTTTGATTGAAATCTTGAAAAGTGGTTGTTTGTTAAACTTGTTTTCAGAACTTTCAAAGTAGGAAGATTTATTGCTAAAATAACTGTTTAATGTAATGTGGGCCTTTTATTTCAAAGTCTCAGTTGTTACCATAAGTTTTTTTTTTTTTCTCCATGTTTTATTGGATGATTTTGTTTCTACTATATCAATGTCAACATGTGTCCCATGTTTGTTTTAGAGCCGATTCATACTATCCGATCAAAACGCGGTCCAGTCACGGTTCGTTTAATTTTGTCTATGGAAAAAAAAAACACTTAATCTTGAGTGTGGTGATCGTCAGTGTAAACGCCGACTTTCTAAAATTGAAAATTTAAATTTGACCACAGTTGCCACGACTCTGCCTTGATTATATAGTATGAATCGACCCTTACTTCCCATTTCTTTATTGATTTTCTTTCAATTTCTTACTATATGCTTTGTAAAAAAAATACTACAATCTACAAATTTCTTCTTATCTTGAAAATAAAATTGGGTCCACAGGTTGGAACTAGTGTAACTACGTATACAGTAGAACGTTGATTATCTGAACTAATGTCGGACATGACTAGTTCTGATAATCAAAAGAAGATCATATGATCGAACTCCCATTAAAAAAGTGACGAAAAGTAAGAAAGAAAGAAAAAAACAATTTCGAAATTTATTTCCATAAGTGGGTATTTTCATAAGAATAAAAATTGTTTCCAATAATCGACGGTTCCGATAACTGACATTCTGATAATCGGCATTTCAATAATCGGCGTTCCAATAACCGGCATTCCCATAATCGACGCTCTACTGTAGTAATAAATCTATTTCCTAAGTTGAAATTCAGTTATTTTTGTGACATGCCTGGACCTTCGGTTTGGAAAACTCAAGCGGTTTGTTTGACTTTTCAGTCCTTAAAGCACATTCACACTAGGCTGGTTGCTGCTGGCAGGTTGTAGCCTGCTAGCAGCATAGTGTAAACTGCTACCAGCAGCTGCTTTCTCCAGCAGGCTAGTGATTTTAACAGTGGCTGGTGAAGTTGAACATGTCCAACTTTAGCAGCTACCAGCTGGTCATGCAACTCCCTTCTTGCTACCACAAGCAAGTGCGAACCCTTTGTCGCTAGTAGAGACACTAGTGGGTAGTTGAAACTCCACTGCTTGGGTTGGTTGTTGTTAGAGTTTGTGTTTTTGCAAGACAGTGATTGGATGACTTGCACTGCTAATACCAGCAGTGACTGGACAAGTGTGAACCCAAAGCAGCTGCTGCTTGCTGTTGCTGCTAATAGCCAGCAGCAACCAGCGGCTTGTAAACCAGCCTAGTGTGACTGCGCCTTAAAGCAACCGTGACGTATTTGACTCTGGTGGAAATACTGTATAAATCTAAATAATTTTGGATAATTAATTCCGAAATTATCCGCAAAATGCTTCATTAGTCTATCCCTAGCAGTGGCACAACCACGGGAAAGGGGGGGGGCTAAGGGAGCTGATGCCCCCTCCCCCTCCTGGACTTAAAAAAGTAAAGTTAATAAATATAAATATTGCTTTTGGTTATTGTTTGGGACTATCTCGTGAGGGAGAGGATTCACCCCTTCCGATATATGAAATACTTATTTAATATTTAATTAGTCCATCCCAGACCAGAATCCTGAATCCTGGTGGTGCCACTGATCTATAATGTTAAATATTCAATGGCTTTTGTCCTAATATTTGCATTCAACAAATAGAAATACATTACCAACTAGAAGATTACTTTGCTCAAAGCAATGTGCCGTTTTTCCATTGTTCTATTTTCAGAGGTTAAATAATTTTGAAAAAACAAAAATGGAGACAATAGGCCATTAAATGGAAATTTTAGGTTAGCTGAATAATTATGCTTCTAATTTGTAAATTTATTTGCCAAAAAAATGTCATTGTAGGTATTTTAGGAGCATATCTTTGAATTATTAAACACATTTTCTTTTATGTCATTAGTTTTCTAAATACCCGTCACAAGACAACCAACATGTTTAGAAGAAGAAGAAGAAGAAAAAATTTTTTTTTTGCGGCTTCTTTTTTGTGTCTTAATAGGATTATTGTTGATACCCTGCATTTGTTTCTATATTGGGAGACTTATTTTTTTGTTCCTACTTATTAAGCTATAAAGGTTTTTTTTATCAAAGAAATACACCGCTGGTTAATTTTCTCCCATGTTATAATTTTGGTTTCATCTGTTAGGAGATTCTCAAGGAACTGGTTCTCTGTGTGTGTGTGTGTGTGTGTGTGTGTGTGTGTGTGTGTGTGTTTTCATCATCAGCATCTTTTTTTTTTACTTGAAACTATTTGGTGCCAGGTTTCAAAATATTAATTTTATCATTTGAGCAGGTCATTATTTTTTGTTCTCTTGTGACATTTTTTTTTTGTCTTTTGTTCAGCAAATTAGTCCAATTGTAGGAAAATGTTCGTTTTAAGATAAGGGAAGAATCTTATTTCGTGCTCATTAAGTTAGAAATAGATCTTAATAATGCATCTAGGGATTTGACAATTTCTATATAGTGAATTACAATCTAAGAGCATATAATGTGCATATTGTACAGTAAGGTATCTTCCATTGACATTACTTTCCATAGATTTTCTCGAAACCATTTTTGGCTTAGATGGTAATTGGGGTCATGCTAATATTTTTTTTGTAATCATGGGTTTGCATGTTTTTTTAGAGGTATGTAATGTAAGGTCCCATTTTCGTTGCTTTTTGACAATGGTAAAAAAAAAGTAAGAAATGAAAAGTCAGTGCTACCAGTGCAATATACTGTATGATAAAGCTTGCGTGGTACACGGTGCTGCCTTTGACGCTAGTTGCTTGTATTTTTTTTGGCTCATCCAGAGCGAATTTTTGGTTGATAAAATCACTAGCATTAAACCGTTTGTATGGTGCTACTCTAAAACTGGAACTTCATACCTGCTACCTTGAGCTTAGCGTCCGCGACTAGTGACTAGCATAGTGACAAGATCTGGTCTCTGATTGGTTGTTGGGTAGCGACTGGAAACGTTTGCTACCTGAAGCTTTTGTTTGAACAGAAGCTTGGCGACTTAGTAGCAAGTCGCGACGTTTTGACAAGTAGCTAATAGTTGCTTGTATATGGTATGAAGACGCGCATGTGCGCTGACGCTTGCTCGAGGTAGGTCGCTCGACATCGCGTGAATGAAGTTTAATCTTAATGTGTTATGTTGGGAGCGTTTGGGAAAGAGGTTTGTGGGGACAGTCAATCTCGTCCGGCCTTTTTGTGCAAGTGCATTAGGCTCAACAATTCGCCAGTTGGCCACTGATTAATTCGCTATTATCCTGACATGGAGGTGCTTTTAAAGCTTCTACTAAAATCAGCCAGTTAGTCGCTGGAGGCAAGCATTCAAGGTTAAGTTAGGTTTACCCCTGCGACCACTGGACACCGCAAAATCAAAATTTTAAAGAGGTCAATAAAGTTTACCAGTGAATGCACTGACAAACTATGCAAGCCAAACATTTTTGGAAAAAAAAAATTCGAAAATTGCTAGCAAGCAAAGTGGGCAAAAAATAAATTTCATCCAGTTACTATTTTGTCACTTACACCATGGCCCTATTCCGCAAAAAAGCATGGACTAATAATTACAAGGGAAATTAACTTGTAAATTTCACTAATATAAAATATTGTGTTCCTTGAAACTATCACTTGTAACTAAGTCATACATGTTGTTTACAGGTAATAAAGCCTTGCTGTATGAAACTTTTTTATATAAAATTTCTAAAATAAATTCTGTAACACGAGCCCTTGATGATTACTCAGATCAGCTAATAGTCTTTTTTTTTTACAAGTTTTCTTAAATTTGCATAATACACAAATGAAAGGGAGCAACGGAAGACAGTTTAGAAGCAGTAGCATTCTTTCCTAAGTAGAATCATAGAGCTCCATAGAATAAAAATCCTATGAAAAAGTTGTCAGAAAACATAAATTATACAAAGTGGAACTCATATTTTGATGTGATGCCTATAACATGATTAAGAATTAGGCCTTTTATTTAGGCCTTTTAAAATAATACGACTTCCTTGAATTATTATATATATATATACATATATATATATATATATATATATATATATATATATATATATACTAGCTAAGTTACCCGGCATTGCCTGGGGCAAAATATGAAGATACCCCTGCCACCCCGTTCTTCTTGCTTGAATATGAATTATGCATACAGCTTTTATTTTTATGAATACATAGATAATAGATATGAAAACATGTCACATCCAGTATATAGACATTTGTCCTAAAGCCTTGAAACTATTTACCCTAAAGAAACATTTGCTCTAAATGGACACTTGCCCTAAATCCACTTGCCCCACAGCCATTTGCAATAAAGAGACATTTGCCCTAAAACTGTTTGTCCTAGAGACATTTGTCTTAAAACACTTGCCCTTAAACCAATTGTCCTAAAAGTACATTTGCTCTAAAAATACTTGACCTAAAGGTACATTTCCTGTAAAAGAATGTTTGAAACTAAAACCATTTGCCATAAAAGAATGTTTGAAACTAAAACCATTTGATCTAAAGGTAAATTTGCCCTAAAACCATTTGATCTAAAGGTAAATTTGCTCTAAAACCATTTGCTCTAAAGGTACATTTGCAATAAACCATTTGCCTTAAAGGGAAATTTGTTCTAAAATGACTTGCCCTAAAATGTTTGAAACTAAAACCATTTGCCCTAAAACCATTTGCCCTAAAACCATTTGCCCTAAAAGAATGTTTGAAACTAAAACCATTTGCTCTAAACAGACATTTGCCTTAAAACCATTTGCTCTAAACAGAGATTTGCCTTAAAACCAATTGCCCTAAACCATTTGCCCTAAAAGAATGTTTGTAATATTTAAGGGACATTTGACCAAAAACCATTTGCCCTAAAAATATGTTTGAAACAAACCATTTGTTCTCAAGGGATGTTTGCCCTAAAGGGACATTTGCCCTAAAAACACTTGTCCTAAAAAGTTTTTGAAACTGAAACCATTTGCCCTAGTGGTACATTTGGCCTAAAACCATTTGCCCTAAAAGGATGTTTGAAACTAAAATAATTTGCCATAAAGGGACATTTACCCGAAAATCATTTCTCTTAGAGACATTTGCCATAAAAACACTTGCCCTAAAGGTACAGTTGCCCTAAATTATTTGCCCTAAAAGAATGTTTGAAACTAAAACTGTTTGCCATAAAGGTACATTTGCCCTAAAACCATTTGCCATAAAAGGTTGTTTGAAATTAAAACTATTTGGCCTAAAGGTACATTTGCCCTAAACGATGGTCTTAAAAACACTTGCCCTTAAACCGATTGTCCTAAAAGTATATTTGCTCTAAAAATACTTGACCTAATGGTACATTTCCTGTAAAAGAATGTTTGAAACTAAAACTGTTTGCCGTAAAAGAATGTTTGAAACTAAAACCATTTGATCTAAAGGTAAATTTGCCCTAAAACCATTTGATCTAAAGGTAAATTTGCCCTAAAACCATTTGCTCTAAAAGTAAATTTGCCCTAAAACCATTTGCTCTAAAGGTACATTTGCAATAAACCATTTGCCTTAAAGAGAAATTTGTTCTAAAATGATTTGCCCTAAAAATGTTTGAAACTAAAACCATTTGCCCTAATACCATTTGCCCTAAAAGGATGTTTGAAACTAAAACCATTTACTCTAAATGGACATTTGCCCTAAAACCATTTGCCCTAAAGGTACATTTGCCCTAAACCATTTGCCCTAAAGGTGCATTTGCCCTAAACCATTTGCCCTAAAAGAATGTTTGAAACTAAAAGCATTTGTAATATTTAAGGGACATTTGACCAAAAACCATTTGCCCTAAAAATATATTTGAAACAAACCATTTGTTCTCTATCGACATTTGCCCTAAAGGGACATTTGCCCTAAAACACTTGTCCTAAAACGTCTTTGAAACTGAAACCATTTGCCCTAGTGCTACATTTGGCCTAAATCCATTTGCCCTAAAAGGATGTTTGAAATAAAAACCATTTGTTCTAAAGGGACATTTGTCCCAAAAGGATGTTTGAAACAAACTATTTGCCTAAAAGGATGTTTGAAACTAAAATCATTTGCCCTAAAAGGATGTTTGAAACTAAAACAATGTGCCGTAAAGGTACATTCGCCCTAATAGGTATAGAAGTTGATATACTGCAGCGCCATCTGGTGGCGATCTACAACAAAGGGGATAGCATAAAAACCTTCTCCATGAAAAAATACATATACTGGTAATTTTCATGGTGATCGGTCAAACGGTTTTGGAGTTTAGCGATTACATATATATATATATATATATATATATATATATATATACAAACATCCGTTTTTATATATACAGAAGATTAAGCCAGGTCTGTGTATGTATGTATGTATGTATGTATGTATGTGTGTGTGTGTGTGTGTTTAATGATGGGCAAACCTTGAAGCACATTGGAATTTATATAAATTTAAATGAATAAAAGAACTGCTTTTTTTCTCAAGGTCAACTATATGTTGCGCACTCCCCATCCAAGAACCCCATGATAATAAATTATAGAGGGGAAAAGGTTGGAAAGTGTAGAGGGGGAGAGAGAAACTTGGAGGGAGAAAAAAGGGGGAGGGGTGACTGAAATTGAAATGAAAGGAGTAAAAAAGGAACAAACGACGCGCATGCGCACACCAGAAAAAATGAAAAACTCATTTTCTCTTTCAAATATAAAAAGGGGAGGGGATAATAGTAGCAACATTAAACTACAGTTTATCACAGGCAATTGTGTCCAGCATTAGAATTTTTTTTTTGCTCTGCCCTTTTATGAACGTCATAAATTTCTAATTGGGTTTGTTAATTGGTCTGACGTCATAAAAGGGCGGAGGAAAAGAAATTCTAGTGCTGGGCACAATTGCCTGTGAATTTTGCTCCCGTCATTTATGGCGGGTTACCCCACTAGTTATATATATAATATCCCAGGTCTCTGTGTGTGTGGAGTAACTGTACAAAACCATTGAAGCACGTCAGAATTTATATAAATTTGAATAAATGAACCGTTTTTTTTTTAATTTTTGGGCTTTTCTGGTCCTCAGACGTCTGTTGGGCCCTTCTGAGTTCGTTTCAGTGCTTTTCAAGGCATTTAGAAGATTTTCGTTTTTTTTGTTGCCATTTTTTACTTTTTTTAGAAGGTTTTTAGTTGGTTTTAGTTTATTAAATATACATAATATAAATCCATCTAAATGGCAACTTCAACTTAATAAGGGAAAATGTTGTGTAATGAGGGTAGCTAGGGGAAAGAATCCAATAATATTTCCATATAGAATAGGGGCCATTCCACTTAATAATGTAAATTCTTATAAATATTTGGGGGTAACGATTACAGCTAAACTTTCTTGGAAGCTGCATGTCGAACAGATTATTTCCAAGTCTATGCAGATGCTTAGGTTTAGTCAACGTGTTCTAAGAAGGTGTCCCAGGGAGGTAAAATGTATAGCATATCAATCATTAGTACGTCCCCATCTAGAATACTGCAGCTCCGTGTGGAATCCCCACACTGAGGACTTAGCTCACTCTATAGAAATGGTCCAACGCAGGGCTGCTAGGTTTGTTTGTGGTAAATATGGATATGCCGACAGTGTAACTAAAATGCTTTCAGAGCTTGGTTGGGATAGTTTACTTGCAAGACGTTCAGATTTTAATCTTAATATCTTTAATCGAATGCTAGAAGGCTCTTGCCCTAAACCTACTTCAAGTAAACTTTGCAGGGCATTATATTTGGGTAGGGGTGACCACTCTAACAAAGTTGGAGAGATTTTTGCACGAACAGATTCTTATTACTGGTCATTTGTCCCGAGGGCGATTCAACAATGGAACTCGCTTGCTGGGGATTTTGTGCAGGAAAAACGTATTTTATGGGAGTCATAATTTTGTTTTGTTTTGACAATGCATATATTTGCAGCATTAAAAATATTGAAATTGTTGTTGGGTTTATATCATTAGGGTTTTATATTTTCTGGTTTTGACAATGCATTTTCTATGCTGCACTTGGACTCTTGTCCCTCTGCCATAGGCCTTTATGGCTGCTTGCAGAGTAATTTTTCAAATTCAAACAAGTTCAAACTTCACAAAAAACTGGCGCCAAAACGACCGCCGCAGACGGCATTTGCCGCCTTGCCCAGAACTTCACTGGACACATTGCATTTGAATCTTGCTTTAAAACCTTATAGTACCTTTAACTTTTAGAACTTGACATTGTTTTACAAACTAGAATAGTTAATTAACCACGAGATTCCGACAGCATGTTGCTCAGGTGGTCTGCTTAGTTATTTTTCTTCCTATTTCCTGCGATAATTGTATAAAGGGCAAGCCATAGAAGGGAATTACCATGGTACACACAATGGTACAAAAGTCTTCTGCTAGTGAAATAATACTTATAATAAATGTTTCTGTCCGCCCCTTAAACGTGTGCGAAAGTGCCGCCGTTAACAATTTCTCGTCTATTTACTGTGCATGATTGTGTAATTTAAAAATAGAAGTTAATATTTGTTATTATTTAATTAATTTTCATTTTTCTGTCAATATAAAACTTGACTTAGAAAAGAAAAATACAAAAAAACATGGACTTGCGTACACCCTGGGGTACACGTACCCCACTTTGGAGGCCTCTGCGTTAGATAAAAGTTGTGTGTGATCGAGTCTGCTTTAATTATTAAGCCTCTTTCAAAATTTTTTTTTATTTTCTTTCCTTCCATTCTCTCTCTTTCTCCCCATTGCTCTTTAGAAAAAAGATCCTTAAGTCTGTTTTATAAGATTGTTTGTGTAATCTTTAAATCGTGGTGTAACTGAGAAGAGTCCTATTCTTAATGATTGCCAACTGAGATGTTTAAAACTAACTGCTGAAGTGAAGATCTTTTGACAGGAACTTTCAAGTAAAAAAAAATGATGAGTTTATCCCTATCTTTATATTGGCACACTAGAAATCAAAACGACCAGAGCCAAATTGAGTTATCCTAAGAAACTCCAAAAATGCCTAAACACAACCCCTTTTTAAACCTGAAAGAAAATAAGTTGTTTTTAGAATTTTCTTCTGGTTCTGTTTTAATTATTGTTCATAATAAATGTGTCAGTTTCTTTTGCTATTTCTCGGTCTTGAATTAATTAAGAAATCAAAGAGAATGGTAATCTTGAGAAGAATGAACATTTTGAAAAGAAAAACCACAAACATGCACTATTTCTAGCTTTTATTTCTTTAATAAACATTGGATGGCCAATGTCTACTTATACATGGGTTTCTAGGATAATTACATTGTACAATGCTCTGTTTTCTGGAGCTAGCAACCATTCGAGAAGGGGGCAAGGCTTTGCTCAGCTCCACAGTTTGCTAGTGAATTGCGATTGAAGTCTATCCAGCATGAGGATTACACTGTCAGAATACATGTATTTTTCCTTTAATAAATCTTGCAGCCCGAAACTACCTTTTCCATTTTGTGCATTAGATTAACTCAAAAAAAAAAGATTTCAAATTGGTGAACAATATTCAAATAGTGGTCTGACAAGAGTGAAATATCAGACCACTTTTATATTTTCTTTTCAACATTTCAATGTCTACTGTACAAACCCACCGTCTTTGATTGGTTTTACTTGCTTGCTTTTGTTATATGTTCTTTCAAAAAGATTTTTTTGGAGAGAGTTAAACTTAAGCTATTTAAAAGTATCCACATGATCCATCAGATTACATATTAATACATATCCTGCCGCAATTGGGTGATTCTTACAGGAGAGACATGCATAACGTTGTAATTACTAAAGTTCAGCTGTAGTTGCCATTGAGAACACCAATCTGAGACTAGATTAAGATCTTTCAACATCCCTGATCGATTCCTTTATGCGAATATTGTGTATTTCCAAGCACTACTTGCACTGAATAACATGTTATCCTACGAGAGCTTTAATTTTCAATAATCAGTGCTGCCTTATCTGATGCACAACCCCGCTATACTGTAGCGTGTTCTCGAATGCACCCCTTTGTTTAGTCTAACTGCATTTCACCTTTAGAAATGAAACAGCCCTGTATAATTGTCTTGAGTTTACATAAACAGAAAGTTTGCTTGCTTTATTTATTAAATAGGTAAAGTTTTGTGGTTAATCTTATTTATGTAAACCTAATATACAAGTAATGTATGTGAAATGTAAATCTATTTTTGTTTTTTGCTGTCAAGTTGTAAAAACTACTGTCAACATTTATCGACTGAATGTTTTTTTTTTTCCTTCTTCTTCTTGTGTCTCCTCAAAATAAATCTTGCAGTATTTATTTATACAGTTTGTTTAGAGCAGAAGAAGAAGAAGCAGAAAAAAAAACCTCCTATAAAAGCTGCTTTTTCGTTTTCTATATTAAGTAGTAGAGACCAATACACGCAATAAAAAAGGGCATGAATTAGGTTTTCAGACTGTGGAGGTTGTTTGAAATCGATTTATTTATGTATTTATGGATGATAAATCCCTTTGGATCAACACTTGATGTTTGAATTCGCATAAAAAGAATTTCTGGTGTGAGCAAAAAAAAAAAAGGATTTAAAGGATATGAACCTTAGAACAAAAACTATTTTTTCTTTCTTTCTTTTGGCTTTTTTTTAAGGATAGTTTGAAATTTTCAGCTCAAAAAAAAAAAAAAAACATAAATCTACTTTAATGCGCTGATTTTGAAAGAAAAGGGGTAACTTTATCCTCCTCCTCCTCCTGCTTTCTTTCATTCACTGAGCAATGAGCACTTTTTTTTTTTGGTGAAATTCAGTGAGATCTAAAATTTAGCTCTTAAATCTTTCTCATCAATTCACTCTTCAAAAAAATGTTGAGGCTGAGAAGTCTTTCAATACCATTGAAAGATTTTAAACTTTTTATTTTGTTTTATAATGCCACAGACACACTCAGTGACGTTTTCTGTCAGTCGACATTATGACATAGACAAAAGTCAACTGATACAAAGATAGAATTTTGGTTATTTTGTGCTTTTATTACTCATTTAAGTATATAAAGCTTTACTTAAGTATTAGAGAGAAAAAAATTGCAGAAGAGGGGAGAAACAAAAATGACGCAATGAGGATTTAAGTATGTTGTTACTGTCGATGACAAGGTCATTAAATTTAACGTCATTTTGACATCAATTTTTCTTTTTTTCTTCATTTTTGGATTCTCTGAACTTAAGGCTTTAGAGGAGAGAATTTTCTTAGATTTATGCAGAAAAAGAAGGGTCTTTCACTGTTGCAGGAGATTATGACAAGTATAAAAGTCAAAATTTGTTGACTTTTCTTCTTATTGCCCTTGGGACAATATATAAATAGTCCTGGATTTGAGCCTCATTCTGTGTGTTTGTTTTATCTCTTAAGACTAGTACAGACTGGGCGATAATTGCAAGACACATCTGCAAACAACGACTTGACAACATTTTCGTCGGACACAAAGCGACTTTTAGCTGAATAAATATGTGGCCAGTGATGTTGCGTGTACAAAAAGAATTCAGTATCTGTTGTTTCACTTAACATGAAATAATTAACAAATCATAAAAGAAAATCGAATTCCCTATTTTCATTAATGCTTCAAAATAAAATCTTTCGTCGTCGCAACAAAGAAACAAGCAATACCACACTTTTTGATATCAAGCCACCCGATACTCGGGCGATGTTGCTTTGTATCTGCTAGGTCGTCTCCAGTTGCTAGAAAACATCGTTCTTGACAGTGTTTCTGACAATTATCGCTCTTTTTGTACTAGGCTTTAAGCCTAAAAACATAATGGAGCATTAACTCAATCAATGACCTGTAACCCTAAAACATACAGCGTATTTACACTATTCAGGAGCTTTAAGAAACTCCTGTGAGGCATTGACAACAAAAGGAAATCTTCTGGTGAGGACTGCCGGACTGCAGGGTTTGGACAAAATGAACCCCTAGCTTCAGCCAAAACTTGGGCAACTAAGCAACTAGGCGATTGAAGAAATAAAAAATTTTGTATTAGGCCTGACACCTTCACTTCACCTGCAAGGTGTCTCAAGTCAGTCGTTCAGCAATACATTTTAGCATACCCATCTCGAGATTATTAGTGCCAGCATGCACAAGTTCAGCACAACCACAGCAGGATTATGGGCTAGTCTTATTCAACACAGTCCTGACTTGTGTGGTCAAATACTCCAACACATGTGCCAAAATAGCATCATGTACTGTAGTTGACTTACCAGTTTTACCAATTCTAAAGCCCCCTTTACACCTACAATTTTTTCTTTCATATTTGTGTCAATTAAAAGATGAGTGTTTTCATTAATGATTTGTTACATAAAATTATATATATAATATCCTAGGTCTGTGTGTGTGTGTGTGTGTGTGTGGAGTAACATCGGAATTTATATAAATTTGAATAAATGAAAAAATGAACAGCTTTTTTTTCTCAAGTTCATCTATATGTTGCACCCTTCCCATCCAAGAGCCCCATCATATTAAATTGGAGAGGGGAAAAGGTTGAAAAGTGTAGAGGGGGGAGAGAGAAAAGTGGGAGGGGGAGAAAGAAAAGTGGGAGGGGGTGACAAAATTGAAATGAATGGAGTAAAAAAAGGAAAAAACGACGCGCATGCGCACATTGCCTGTTAATTTTGCTCCCGTCATTTATGACGGGTTACCCCACTAGTGTATAAATTAATTTATAAGTGCCAATCGGCAATTATACACAAGTAAAAAGTATTCGAACATTTTTACTTGTATAAAGTGAGCAGAACAGTGCGTAGTGTGACAGTTTATTTTTTAGATAACCTTGTGACCTTCTAGACAAGAAAATTGGGGAGAGGTGTGCTAAATAGGTTGCAGAGCGCATCGTATTTAGCTTTGTAAATTACATAAGAATGATGCTGATCATGAGAAAGCGCTCTAGAAGATGTGCAGAATGTTAAGAAAAATCGAACATTTTCTAAATTAATGCAACCTTAAACAAATAATTTAACATTCACTTTGTTGAACACATGCATTCTCGCATTTTTAAATTCATTTTTAAATTTATTTAAGACAATTGTAGGTGTAAAGGGGGCCTAACACCTCAAATATACCTATTTGTAATTCAGAGGGACTTCAGAGTTACTGCTAGAGTCAGTGCTCTTATTATGTTTTTACTTTGAAGGGTTAGAATACCCAGACGACTTTTTAAAGACTTTTTGGCGACAAAAAAAGTCGAAGGTCGCTGGGTTGGCATCATAATGTGTTTTCTATGGAAAGATGCCAAACTTTATTTCCTGTGTGCCAAGGTTTTCCATAAAAAACACAGACACTTCTGCGGCTTTTGACATTTTTTTGTCGCCAAAAGGTCTTTTAAAAGTCGCCAAAGGATTCAGTGAAAATTTATGCGAGTGCTAACAAGTGTGGACGGTTTGCACCACATATGAACACACTCAAGAATATTCGCCACATTCAACGCACGCGAACCGTCGGAACCGGTCGGTTCATCAAGAGAGTTTGTACCGCAAAATATTTACGTCACAAAACATTTGAATTTGTGGCAAAAAATAGTTGTGTTGAAATCTTAACATTCACACACACGAGTGACACAACGTATGTATTTTTTACCAATGCATTTTTAGAGTATTGAATTGTAAATCAGTTGCTTTTTTCTTCAAAAAAAAAAGCAAGATGAATTAATTATGTATTTTTTTTTTCATTTCTTAATATTTCAATATAAATATTTAACATTTCATTTTCATATTTCTATATTGGCATTTTTGGGATGCTATTTTTTTCATCATTTTTTAATTATTTAAATCAATAATAAATGCGAATTGAATGCCAGAGAGTTTGGCACTCTAGGTCTACTTTGGTTGTTAAACCTACAGGCAATTAGAAAACGGGATGAACAGAAGTTGGCTCCACCCTTTTCATGACGAACGGCAACTTCTAATTGGTTTGTTGTGTGGTTCGACGTTGAAAAGGGCGGAGCATGTGACGTCAGACTACATAACCAACCGATTAGAAGTTGCCGTTCGTCATAAAAAAGGGCGGAGCCAACTTCTGTTCATCCCGTTTTCTGATTGTCTGTGTTATTATATTTCTCTTGAATAGAATTCAAATTATTGTCATTATATCAGTATTATTTGACACAGACAGTTAGAAATCGGGACAAACAGAAGTTGGCTCCGCCCTTTTTATGACGATCGGCAACTTCTAATTGGTTGGTTAGGTAGTCTGACGTCACATGCTCCGCCCTTTTCAACGTCGAACCACACAACAAACCAATTAGAAGTTGCCGGTCGTCATAAAAAGGGCGGAGCCAACTTGTGTTTGTGCCGATTTCTAATTGCCTGTTTATTTGACTGTCGTTTCTGAACAATCGTCAAAACATTTGTCATAGACATAGAAGATATCATATAGTAGTAGTAGACCTATAGGTGGAGCCCCAAAAAAGAACCGATTTATTTGAAAACTACGACTCAAGACAAAAATAGAAAATCTCTACCAAAAGTTCTTTGAAGTTTATTGTTCAATGGACATATTACATTAAATATACATGTATAGCTATAGGATCAGTGAAGTCTGAAAGATTACATTTTGACATAAAACTTTTGACTTTCTTCTTATGTCTATAGGCTATTTCTATGTTAGATTTTTATTGTCAATGTCTCGTTAAGACTTTTTTTTTTTTCTTCTTCTTTTTTTTGATATTAGCGGAGGCTAGAGCTCAGGTCTTAAAATTTGTTAGGGAACCTATTTTCAAAACAAGTCCATTTACGACTAGCTACAGTAGCTAGTAACATTTTATGAACATTGTAGATTTATCAGGAGGTTCTTATAGAGGAGAAAGGGATAAGATACAGTAGATCTATGTGTGTGTGTGTGTGTGTGTGTGTGTGTGTGTGGTTGGTGTCCAGAAAAAGATTAATGGAGTTTCATTTCAAGAACTAACATAGAAATTCATGTCTATATACTGTATATTGCAGACATGAAAACTGGGAACTTACAGTATATACTAGAGACTATATTTAGTATATGTTTTTTTGGGGGGGGGGGGGAATATACGTGTTAAATTGAGATGGAAGTCAGTGTGTGAGAAGAGTTTCGGTAATTTAATTCTAAAGTTACGATAAGGCTTTGAATTGAATTATTGATCGGGGGGGGGGGGGCTTTTTTATATAGTGCCAACATTATTTGACACAAAAAAATGCTTTACTAAGTAACTCTCTCTCTCTCTCTCTCTCTCTGGAGTTTGTTACTCGTCAGATATATATAAGTATAAGAAACTAACTTTGAAAGTATTGTGCGTAAGATTAAAAATGTATCAGAGAAGAGAAGAATAGAGCCGGTTCTTATGGATCCGGATCGTAAAGAGACGTTGGGCAATTACTTATTACGTTAGTGACTGAGATTTTTTTTCCTGCTGTATCGATAAAAAAAATCCATTACGGTTTGTTTCGATATATCACCGCATAAAACCGTTTTTTTTTTTAACGTCAAGTCGTAAGCAGGGATGGGTAAATGTCACAAAAGTAATGTTTTATACGTTGACGTATAATACGTGACGTATTATACTGTATAAAACGTATAAAATGTATAAAACATAAAACCTATTATAAAATCACAAATTTTAACGCCTATAAAATCTTAAACCCCACTCATTGTTATCAAGTTTGTTGTCATTTAACTTGATTCAAGTTAAATGAAAAACAAACTTGATACAATGTGTGAACTGGCAGAAAAAAGTACACTAAGCATTTCAAGCATTCACAGCACAGATATGCTGGAAAGTCTGTTTTCGAACTGTTCTGATGCAAGAAAACTTGCAATGTGACATGCAACTTCAATGTTTATAGTGTGATATGACATGCAACTGGATAAAACTTTCCTTTTAACTAGTGTGTCAAACTCAGTCTCATTGAGTTGAACAGGTTCAACTTTGAAAGACTTTTCAAGTAAACTTTCTGACAAACAACCAATCAGGCCGTTTGTCGGAAATGACATATGTAACATTGAACGAATTCCCGGTTTCATGACTTCCGGTTTAGGAACTTCCTGTTAGTTGATCACAATATGGACACAAACCAAGGGAGCAGACATTGAAGAAAATCATGTACGATTTTCACTACAATTCAAGCAGATCGTCTGGATGGAAAGTCATTTTACTTTTTAGAGCTCTGCAATTTACTGGATATCCAGAATAGAATTGAAATTTTAAAATTCAGTAAAACGCGGATTAAAAGTAAAATGGCTTCCGATACCGTACGAGATTCACCCGAATGTCGGCCCCCTTGACATAAACGAAGTTTTGCAAACTTGATTGGGAACTAGGTTGCATAGTGTTATATAGAAGTTTATTGCAAAGTTCTAGTTGCAAGTCACATCACAGGTTACATTGCAAGTTGAATTGCATTGGAGGTTGCTAGTGTAATACCGGCTTTATGTTCATTCTGCAATAAGGAATAGGCTCTCTCCAAATAGAAATCAAAAAACTTCTTTGTGTTTATCACGTTCTTAAAGTGCAAGATAAACAGCATTCTGATGGGTATTAATGTGCATAAATATTTCAAACAACAGTTACATTTAAATTTTAAAATATTTAAATTTTCTTTTAGGCCTTTTTTTGTGTGCAGTTTTCCAGTTTTTCTTATTGCAAAATTGCAACTGTTTTTTTTTTAATGAAACACTTTTGAACATTTAAACATTTAACATTTTGTTTTTATTAAACTTTTAGTAAACCACTAGTGGGGAAAACCTCGCCAACCCTGAATTAGCTTGTAAGCTTTTTCCATAAAAATATAATATTTAAAAAAAAAATAAGAGTTAGGGAAGAATCAGACGTGCTGAAAAACCAGCAGAGATTAGAAATAGAAATAAAAATTCAGACTTTTTCTATGGTTTTTTTTGTTTTGCGCTGAAAAAAAAATATGGCGTTTCTGTTAAATTTATTAAAAGTGAAATTCCGTGAGATTATATTCAGTGCGTGTGTGATTTTTCCCCAAATTAAACTTTGGTTATGCAAAGATATCAGTTGGCTGTGAACGTATTTCTTTTCTGTTAGCTACAGCTAACAACAGATTTGCCGTACTTTACTGGAGTTGGTGCATCTTTTCACTATTTTTCATTTATAAAAAAAAAAGGACACTTGTTGAATTCTTTATTAAGCAAATGTGTAAAATGCAATTTCATAAAGCTATAATTTGTAAATTCATTTTCACAATTTCATAAGATTGTGTTGTTGGTTTTGCGTTTGTGGCGTAAAGAAAAAGACCCCCGTGAGCCCATAGACCTAATTTGCATGACCAATTGACATACATAGTATTACTCGCATGGTGCCTTTTAAGTGGCTGATGTTAATTAACTTAAGACTAGACTTGATGGGTCACTTGAGAGTAATCAACTCGAATATATAGTCATATTAGTCTATATAAATTAGCATAAAGTAAGTTTGATACATTGGCCTATACGTAATAAAGTAATTAAAATGTGTAATGTAAGCTTCTGTTGGTTGCCTAAATGTAATTAGAATGGCAGGGAGGCAGGTCCTTTGTTTTTATCAATAACATCCGGAAATAATAGGAAACTTGTCTCTTTTGTATGTGTGTCATACATGTATAAGGCGAACTGCAACAACAATATATATTTTGATGGATGTGCACTGTTTTTTTATGCTTTGTACCACTGGGCCTTTTGTTCTTATTGTGTGTGAGTTTGCAGTGATTGCCATTTTAAGAGTGTTAAGGAACATATGACATTCATTGTTATTTTTTCTCTCTTTTGTATTGGACATATTGTTCATAATGTACAATGCATCATCACATAAAAAGTGTTCATGTTACTTAAATCTTCAATGCTTTTCATTACAAAAGAAGTAATGTTTTGTATGTAAACTTGTATATGTTAAGCACTAACTGTCAATGTGGAAAATTAGTTGTTTTATAGGTTCACTAGTCATTGTAAATCTGCCAAATTTCTACCTCGTTTTCATTGTTTAAAAAAAAAATAAAATGCAGTTAGGTCTGAGTGATACTTGCAAGGAAAAAATCAGAAAATACAAAAAGTAATAAAATAAAAATCAGAAAAAAAGCCTCCACTGCATTTTCGCTGCCCTTTGTGTTAAGAGGTTTTCGAACACTACAATTGAAAATACTTCAAAGTAACTGTGGTTAATTTGTGCACGTTTTATTAATAGATTATTATCTTTTTAACTGCAGTTAGAACCGAAACTAGATATTACTAGAGTTCAAAGCTCCGGCTAATCTAGATGTAGCTTTTACAACAATTTGAATTTGAATTTGAAAAAATTACTCTAAAAGCAGCCAAAAGAGGCGAAGGACAGAAGGACAAAAGTCTAATTGCAGCATGCGAAATGCATTGTCAAAACCCAAATATGTACACCCAATAACAATTGCTATATGTTGCTCGTGTGCAGCTGAAATAATGCAATGCCATTTACAATAGTTGCATTCAGTTCCAGAAGCACTTTAGCTCAGTTTACATGTTGATAGTAAATAGTGCTAGTTGCTGTCATATTAGTATTTATCGCTGTATTCTCATCGAGTGCACTGCATTAATTGTCATCTGTCCTATCTTAAGAGCAGTATCGCGATATCTACAGATTTTGAAATTGTGATAGTACTGTCATGAGAGTTCCTTGCATTATGGCGCCACTGTTGCCATTTAAACAGTCACGCAGGTACTTTTATGAGAACTGGTTGTGGTTTGCAGCTTCACTGCTTCGACTTCAAACGTTTTTGTTTGTTCTGAAGTGATCGTATGGCTTGCACTGTGTGTGTCGTACGTATATACACTTATTATAGTGACAGTAAATGATCACAACTTCCATGACAGTTATACTCTCACAAAAGTTGCTCTGGAAGCATTTTTATATACATGTATTATGTAACACCTCAGCACCTGGTATAGCGTGAGCCCCCCAAAATGCTAGCCCGGAGGTGTATTGTTCTCATTTGTCCAGGGCCGTCATTTCATTTTTTTCCAGGGGGGGGCAAAACTTGACCGACTTGCTAATTTTTGTATATGTGCAGGCCAGTGCTGCAAGATGTGTGCGTATTGCCACTTAATATAAATTAGGTTTTGATGGATTTATTTATATTTGCAAGAATTTGAAAAAAATATGCACAAACTCTAGTTATAACATATGTGTATACTGATTGTAATAACACAATTGTTTTTCAGGGGGGGGGGGCAAATGCCCCCCCTTGCACCCCCCAAATGACGTCCCTGCATTTGTCCCTCCCTCCCCAAGTACGAACCTGTTTTAGAGTGAAGGGATATCCCTTGAGATGTGGGCACTTGGACCTGGTTGTACCTTGGAGGTGTACACAGGTCCAAGTCTGTAAAAGCATCACGTTTTCCTTTATTCGTCATCCATTTCTGTCTTTCAAATTCGTTCACACTTTGTCACGTTGATTTTTATTCGTTACAAACAATGGGGCCCCGTGGACACTTCACCTTTAATGCAACAGTTCTGTCTGTAATAATCTCCTCGATCAATCGGAGGCACCAGAGGGCAAGAAGGTAAAATAACCCCGCTGCAACAACTTCGAAACTATCCAGAAACGGGTGGTCATCCTCGTCAGGATGCTATGGGCCATCCATCGCCATCTGTCTACTTCTGGCTTTCCATTCTTCCTCTTATGGTAACCATACAATAGAGGAAGAAACGCGGATGAAAAATAAGAGTGTGAGCATGTGACATGATCACACTCTTTTTATTATTGGTATAAACAATTTGATCTAATTTTGACATGAAAATCTTAAATCTTCTAGAGCAGCTTCAAAATGCGGGGGTAAATGTTTGTTTTTTCTCATTATCATGAAGTATATTGCTGAATAACTGACAACGTAGACCTATACAATCTATAATAGATACAATTTTCCACTTGAATGTGTACAACATCCTTTTCAAAATTAAAAAAGAATTAAAGACTGAAGTGTCCCATATTGAAAAGGTTTTCTAACATTAAAGTAACTGTTTTTGAACACCTTTGTAATTATAGTGAAAATTACATCGTTCTATTGAAAATTCTATTCAATTTTAATGATTGCGCTTTGTTTGAAGCATAAATGGAAACAAAAACAAAATTATTAAATAATCAATAGCTGTGCATTTTATCTATTAAGAGCTATTCAACTTAGCGATTTATCCCCACCAACACCACCCACATGTTATAAAGTACAAATAGACCCTTGTCATTATAGGCCTACATTTTTAAAAAGAAAGTTCAAACAATGATTATTTCTTCACGGAAGTTTCAATGTGGACACATAATAAGTATGTTAGACTTCTAGGTAGGTGTTCAGATAAGAGAGAATGGGGACAGCAAGGAATAGGAGGCAAAAAGGAACACTTGCGTTTTATATATTTTTTTGTTGATCCAGGTTTCAGTTTTCTGGTTTAGGAGCAAGGTTATGGTATTAGAATTGCGGCACATCCTAAAACATTTCAGCTAAACAAATTTGCATAGGTCTAAATAAATTTCACCTAAAAGTGTCGCATAGATTAAATTTCACCTAAATAGAGATATGAGAAAAAAAATGATGTTAGGCCTAGTTACTATTGATTTTACACAAGTTTTTTTCTGTGAGCTTGCATCAATGAACAACTTGAAGCATCTGTTTGAAAAAGTACAAAAATTAGGAGGCAAAAACTGGCTTTTTGGATTCATGGCTCGTAATTAACTTTTCAAAATAAAGCTAATTTTTTTAATTTTTAATTTATAGTTTACATTAAAAAGATGAACGGGATGAACAGATGAACATAGGGGGGGGGGGGGTAACTCTAAAACCCAAAACAGAATGCTTGTACTATGATTCATTGGATGAACACTATACTTTTTTTAATTGGTGATCACTGATTAGGTGGCGTTATGTTAAATTAAGTTTGTTGCGTTGAGTCTTAAGCTTGGAACAGACACGAGGAATTCCGCCAACGAAATAGAAAATTTGAAAAGGAACAAAAGGTCATTTTCTTTTTCTGTATCTCTGTTGTTCACACATAAAAACAGAAAAATAATGGGGAAAGTTGGGCACTCTCTATTGAGCAAGAAAAAAAAACATATTTATTGTCAAAAATGGTTTAAAATTTCCTTTTTTGTGATGTCACATGCGTCTTTCTGATTGGTGGGAATTTGAACGGAATATTTTGAGAACGGAAAAGGTTGAGCATTGTTCAACTCATTCTTAATGAATTTTCCGTTCACTTTTTATGAAAAATTTTCTCATTTAAATAATCTGTTGTGATTTTCTGAGCAGAATTTTGCATGTGTGTTCCAGGCTTAAGGGATGCAAGCATCCCAGAATGTTCAAAAATAACTTGATTTGATTTTAAAAAGTGATTAAGTTGTTCTGCACCCATGTTTAGTACAGTGTTCATCCCAAAGTTGGGTGTTCATCCAGTTCTATAAGCATTCTATTTCAGGTTTTAGAGGTACCCACAATGTTCATCCATTCATTCTTTTATCCTGAGTCATTCAAGTTATTATAACAAAATCAATGTCTATTTTAGCCCTCTTCATGAGACACACACAAACAAGAATATATTAAAAAATTGAAGCATGAGCTGGAACAACGTTGTAACAGACAAAAAAATAAGTAAAATTCCTTTTTCAATGAAAAATGGTTGTATGTGACTTGTTTTCCTTGTTAACCTATAAAATGGTACCTTCTGTCACTTAAGAAAAACAGAGCTCTGTGAAATAAGATTATTGCACAAAAGCTTATGTGGAATAGTAACCGTTTATGGTATTTTCCAGAATTTTTGAAATTGTCAGTTACAAGATGCATATTTACATTAACATAGCCGTATAGCAAAGAACTGCACGTGTTTCGAGATGGGATATAAACATTTGCCCTAAAGACACTTGCCCTGTGGACACTTCCTCTAAAACCATTTGCCCTAAAAAAATATTTGTCCAAAAACCATTTGCCCTAAAAGAATATTTGTCCAAAAACCATTTGACCTAAAAGAATATTTGTCCAAAAACCATTTGCCCTAAAGGACATTTTCCCTAAAACCACTGTGTTGTTCTTTCTTTCGGTGGAGTATGTTAAATTGGTTCTGCACGCTGCAGGCGTGAAAAAAACGCCTTAGGGCCAATGTCCCTTTAGGGCCAATGTCCCTTTAAGGCCAATGTCCCTTTAGGGGCAAGTGGCTTTAGGGCAAATGTCCCACACCCTTTCGAGATCTCTTCATTTTTTTTTATTAAAATCGTAAACCAAAAACGTGTCACTTATTGCCCCACTCTCTTCTAAATAATAATAAAAAAAGATGAAATAAGAGTCTATTGTAGATATAATAATAAGGAAGATATGAGAGAGAAGAAATTGTAAAAAACCACAATCATTCGCGAATGCTGCTGTGTCAGCCTCATTTTGTGTGTCTCACATATCACACAAAAGAATTTTTTTTTATTTGTAGTTCTTACTTTTTTTGTTTGGGTGAAATTTCTCTTCTTTTGCAGACAAACTAGAATTTTTTTTTATTATTTATTTTTTAGGAAGCTGTTTATTGATGTGACTCATCTTCAAGGGTGTTTTTGTCAATATTGTAAAGAAACCGATATCAATGTCAAAAAGTCTAGCATGGTTTCTTTTACGGATTTCCGCAAAAATTCTTGGCAAATATAATTATCGATAAATTTAAAAAAAAATTATTAATGTGGATGCATCATCATGTATCTATAGTGATACTTAAAAGTTTAAGAGCCTAGATACAGCGTTTAATTCAAAATTTCTTCGAATGTAGGCGCTGCCGTCGTTTTTGATTTAAAAATGATTTATAATGTTTTTTCTCCAGGTTTGAAGTCACATAATAATTAATACAAGAATAATTTCACGTGCTGAGCTTATAAAAAGAAAACATCGTGAAGCCAATAGATTAATGCACGTGCTAATTATTTTGTAAATTTTTTGTTCTAAAGGCTCGCATACGACTTGTGTCTAGAGCAGTGTATTTACCGTCTACACATACTGCAATTTTTGAGGCCAGAGCAGTGTCGTACACCTGTGTCTAAATCAAGTGTCAAAAAAGTGTCGCATCTGTCTACGTGTCTCTAGGCTTCAACTAGAATTCAGCAGCTAGATTGAGGGTGTGAATCAGGGAATATGGACTAAGGTACGACCCCTCCCCCACCATATTCTAGCGGCCGTGGTAGCTGTGTAGGAAAAAAAAAACGTTCACAACGAAATAGGGAAGTGTGGATAAAGTGTTTATTATTCTAAATTTTTCACAGCATAAATTTTAATTTAAAATAGTTTCCTTGTTTTTTTTTTTCGAATTTGAGCAAAAGAAATTTTCGTTAATAAAATTATAATACTTTATTAAAAAAATTACTTTTGCTGAAATTCGGAAATGTCCATTTTTTTTTGCTTGTCATTCTGCATATTTATTCGTTTTTTTGTGTTGCTGTTGCCAGTTATGATTGTATGGTGGTAATGGCTATTGTGTGTTGACACTCGCAAAAAATTTCCAGACGATTGGAAACTGGCTAGAGTAGTCTACGACACTAAATTGGGCCTGTAACTTGGTCTAGGAACACTAGTCTAGGTGCTATATCCACACACCCTTAAGTGTATATAATTGATCTAGACACAAAAGTGTCGTCGTGTAAACAATGCTTTAGTCGTTTTTAACAAGAGTTCTTCAAATGTTTGCGTGATGTTTTTTTGATCCTATGGGATTTAATATGGAGTTAAAAAAAACACGTACGATTTTAAACGTTATTAAAAAATAGAAGGACCTTTTCAAAATTTACAAAAAGAAAACATTGTGAAGCCAGTACATGAAAGCACGTGCTATTTTTTTTGTTATTGTTCTAAACCTATAGATGGTTCTTATACATATATGTTATATAATATCTGAACATATTTAAAAGGTTAACATCCTAGGAGTGTGTGACATTTGCCATTAAGACTCTTGTCCTACAGACAATTGCCCTAAAGTTAAAAATATTTGCCTTAAAGTCATTTGGCCTATTGTTGTTTGGAAATGACCTGTTTTTCTTTGGTTTTTCTATTGACACACAAACTGTCATAAAAAAAGTTTATTTTTAAATATATCATATAAAAAACGTTTAGCAATATCACGCGCTATTCTAGTTTCTAAAACACTTTGAATTTTTTTTGTAATGTGGTTTCTCTCGAAAAACGTTTACTTACAAAATATAAATTTTCTCAAAACCGTTGTTGGAGGGAAGAGAACACCTAAAGAATATAATAGTCACGCAGGTACGCCATCTGTGGAGACGAATTAATTAAAAAACGAAAAATTAAATATCTGTTTGGCCACCTTAATTTTCTTTAGCAAAAAACTTGTATCTTATGTGAAACTTTAAGAAAAACAATGCATTATGTAAATTGTATTGCTCTTTATATAGATTTTTTTTTGAAAAAAAAAGTAGGCCCTATACAGAATTCTGCATGCATGGTTGCGTTCAATTAATGCTAACAATCAGATAATGTAGTTGTATTTCTCTTGCTTGCTTTAATGGATTGCAAATATGAAACAAAAAATAATAAGCAGAAACGAGAAAGACACAAAAGAAAATAATACAATATTTATTTTTATCATACACATTTTAAAACAAACTTACTTAAGGCCCAGTCCACATTATGCTGACAAAACATAAACAAAACAAAAACTGGGTGTTTTAGCCTAAGTCTAAATTGGCGATATTTTCTAAAGCCGATGCTACCATGTAGCAACAATTCAGCAACTTAAAAGCAACATAGGCGTGTTGCTCTATTGTTTTATGAAAGTTGAAATGTCTGTCATAGCAGCAACAAACCCGAATTATTGCTTACAAATTGAAAGCAACAGAATTTTCAAATAGAATTTGGTTCTATTTTCAAGCAACCATTTCAACCAACAACTAAATAAAAACGGCTTTTTTAATCACATGACTACATTAGCGTAGCTAGGGGGGGCGCTCCGCCCCGGGCGGCACTTTTTTTGGGGGGAAACCAACGAAAAGAAAAGTTTTTTTTCGTGTCCGGATAGTAGAAGCTTTATAAAACTCTTTTAAGATGACATAAGAAGAAATTACGAAATTTTTGTTGCTCGCTGCGTTTGCGGAATGTATTCTGCAATCCAGCATTATGTTTTTAAATCTGGGAACTGGTTAATTTAATAATTTCATAATTATTATAAAACTAGTGGGGTAACCCGTCATAAATGACGGGGGTTAACTAATTTAACTATTTTATTCAAATACTGAAGGTCACTCAATGAAGGCGTTTCCTTCTCCCATCTCCCCCACCGCCCTCACATGTGTTTGCTTAAAGGTTTTTGTCCTTGTTTGTACAGCGTTACACATACACGAAAAGAAAGAAAGGTAGACGGGGCTTAATATATATGTTTAATTCACAATTAGGAATTATTTAATTGCTATTATAATAAAGCAGCAGCTTTTCTATGCACAAAGGAGGACACCATCTTTGTCTCACAACCTCTTTGTTTCATTGGTTGTTGCTTTCAAGTAGGCCCTACGAGTTAAGATTCGAAATAGTAAGTTTTATGAAAGTTGCTACATGTATCATAGGTGTTGCTAGCAACAAATGGGAAACTACTGTTGCTACAACTCGTATTGTTGCTTGACTGTTGCTACGTGTAGCATTAGCTTAAACACGTCTGCGACTTTTGTGTTTTGTTTGCAATTTCATAAACTATTCAATTTCTCACCGCAGGTCAGTAAACACCAAAAGGGTTGTTTTTCTCAGTATTACGCGTGTGCAACATTTTGTCAACTCTGCCTGTGCAGTGCTAACAGTTAGTATTAAAACAAAAACAGAAAGGTTGTATAGTTAATGTTTGTCGAAACTAGACTTGCCAGCCTTTCCTCCTTTGTGGAGGACAGTCCTCCATTCGGAAAAAAATGTCCTCCGACCAGGACCATCCTCCACGAAGGCAAACATGTCTTCCAAGCAATAAATTGTATAAAAACTTATATACATTCGTGGAGGATGGTCCTGGCCAGAGGACAGTTCTTCCCAATGAAGGAACAGCTATTCGACAGCTATATAAACAAAAACAAACCCCAAATTTGTTTGTGTTGTGTCACAAATTTGTTGTCTTGAGCACTGCTGACAGTTTTGATTTGTGTTAAAAATTCTGCTTTTTCTGGCGTTTTTGTTGTGTTTTTGTCGTGTTTTTGTCTCGAACTCACGTTGTATTTTTGTCAGCTTAATGTGGACTGGGCCTCTAGTATGTTTTTTTTTCCTGTCTCCTCCCACACTCTTGAAGTAGCTAAGCTTAATTGGGCCCAATCATGTGTGATAATCATATGGTTTCTTTACAGTTATCTGTTTTTTTAATGTTAACAAAAAAAAAGCTGGAGACAATAAATCAAATTGATCATTCATCAATTTCAAATTCTGCTTTAGAATTAACCAATCGATTGAGAGATCAATTTGAAAAGATCACAATCTATTTTCTATAAACATTTAGAATAAAAAAAGTCATGGCTGAGTTGAAAAGTATGAAAAGTATTGAAATACTATTTTTTTTTTATAAAAAAAAAGATTTCCTATGGTTGTATTTAAAAGTACACGGTGGAACAAAAGTTGTGACACTAAAGCCTAACGCAGACCGGGCAACAATCGCTAGAAACATTGTCGAGAGCTATGTTTTTCAGCGACTGGAGACGTCTTTGCGGATATAAAACAAAATTGCTCGAATATCTGGCGGCTTGACATCAGATTGTTGCTTGTTTCTCTGTTTCCCACTTTAAATGGAAAACATAAGGTAAAAGTCGAAAAATATTTAAATGCATTAAAAGCTCTAAAAATGCATCAGGAGCGCTCAACTGGCTTCAGAAGTCCCCGTTTTTCTTCTCGACGGCACCTCTTTGAGAGTTTGCACACAAGGGTGCCTTATATCCATGCAGCGGCACTAAGAATCGCCCCCTCCCCTATGAAACTATCCTGCAGGTGCCACTGGTTGTATCCGACGAAGAGGTTGCCAAGTTGCTGGATATACGTATGTCTGGTAATTATTGCCTGGTCATTAACTAGGCTTTAGGGTTGACACAAAATGAACTAGGATTACTGTATATTTTATATTAAAAATGCAGTTATTTTTATGGCTTGTTTCCGCCCATGAAAATTATATATTGTATATATTAAGCCAGGTCTGTGTGTGTGCTTAACGCTGTACAAACAAGAACAAAAACCTTGAAGATCGTCGGAATTTATATAAATTTAAATGAATAAATGAACCACTTTTTTTCTCACACTCCCCATCCAAGAACCCCACAATATTAAATTGGAGAGGAAGAAAAAGGTTGGAAAGTGTAGAAGGGGGAGAGAGAGAAACGTGGAGGGGGAAAAAGGGGGAGGGGGTGACTGAAATTGAAATGAAAAGAGTAAAAAAGGAACAAACGACGCGCATGCGCACACCAGAGAAAATGAAAAATCATTTTCTCTTTCAAATATAAAAAGGGGAGGGGATAATGGTAGCAAAATTAAACTACAGTTTATCACGGGCAATTGTGCCCAGCATTATAATTTATTTTGCTCAGCCCTTTTATGAACGTCATCAATTTCTAATTGGTTTGTTACTTGGTCTGACGTCATAAAAGGGCGGAGGAAAAGAAATTCTAAAGCAGGGCACAATTACCTGTGTATTTTGCTCCCGTCATTTATGATGGGTTACCCCACTAGTTATAAAAATAAATTTCTTTTTAAAAATGTTTTCACTTGCTGCAACTCGCGGAATTGTAATCATTTTTATTGCGTGTAGAGGAGCACTTAAGATTTTTGCACCTCGACACCAAAAACCTAGCTATTCCACTGTTCAGAATGTATTGTGTTTTAACCCTTTTTTATTTTTTTCATCAACTTCTTGTGAATACTTTAGTTTCTGAGAACAAAATTAGAGAAATAAAGAAAACAAAATAATAGACGTTGTCTAACATTTTGTGCAGAGGGGTTACAAGGCAATAATGTGGCCACGTTGTAAATTTTGATTTAAATATTTATAAAGGAAGTGTACTTGTATGTACTCAATGCCATTGAGAAAAGTCTTGAGTTTCTCTGTATATATGGGATACTTGTAATCATGTGATGTATTTCCATTTTGGAGATGATGCTTATCTTTTGAGACATGCATTAGGTTAAATTTTTAAATGCAGCTTCCTATAGATAACATGAAAATGGCAGTGATGGATGTATATATAGAGATGTATACAGAGTGTTAATAAAAACAAAATTAGGATTTGCTGGAACGGATTAATAAAAGCTAAAAAACCTGCTAGACTGATTAAGAGCTAAAAAGGTTTCAAATAAAAAATACACATCCAATAAGTGCTAAAGAAAATAATAGCTAAATATCATAAAAACGAATAAAAGTAAAAATCGTAATATCAAACATGATTCAAGCTAAGCCAAAACTTAAAGAAAGCTAAGCTTAAAACTTTTTCGTTTGCTTCTTCTAGAAAATGGTGTCAGGGTATAAGTAACGTTTTGACATTAGTTATCAACGTAAGCCACATGCTTGATCAATGCCTTTGTGCACAAATCACTTTTGAGTACTATTGAGTTCGAATGCAAAATGTAGTCGGCGTGTCGCTCGTGTGGAAAGGTCCGGCATCTTTCCAAAGTAATATGCTGTCAACCACAGCACAGCCACCTGCGACAACACCTTTTAGTCGAACTCGACCACTCAAAAGTGGTTTGTGTGCCAAGGCCCTTAAAGAATCAAGGTTTCTAAGCTAATTGTCATAACGCCAGATTATAAATAAGCGCTAAAACAAATATCAGCCCAAAAAAAAACTTCTCAGGATAAAAGTAGGAACAAAAGTAAATTTCCTGGCAAAAAAAAATACAATTCATATTTTCTCAAGTAGAACTTTTTGAAGAGTTTAGAGAATTACATATTATGGGTATCTTCTTATTTAGTTTTTCTTTAGCCTCTCTTATGTGTTATTCCTATGCGCTTATGTATACAATTTCCCATGAGGAATTCAAAAGACACACAAAACTTTTGAGATGTATTTTGTTCAAATTGCATTTTTTATGTACTAAGAGTGCTCTAAAATGAAAAAAAAAACTTTTTGAACACCCTGTACAAAATAAAATAAAACTGCTATATTGTCTTTCCAATGACATTTGAACGCGAACATGCAGTAGTTTTCATGTAAGTCTCTACTTTTATACGCTCTTAGCTACAGAATTATTGAAGGCTAGTACCATATATGGGTATAGTTTATATATGCATTTAGTAAGACGTTAGGGAAATATCTTGAAAAAGCCTCATATTTTTCTATACATGTATTAGGCAGGTGTGTACATCTTTTATACATGTACATTCTGGATAACAATTCTTTAAGCTTTCCAATTTTGGTTGCCACTTTTTTAAGGTTTCCATTGAGAGAATGATTTTTTTTTCTCTCTCTTTCTCTCTCTCTCTCTCTGGTGTCTGAAGATTTGAGAAGAAAAGGAGAACCAAAAATAAATAAGCCCTTTCTTTTTTCACCTTTTTTTTCGCTTTTCTTCTGGTTTTCATGTGTGTGTGTGTGTGTGTGGCCAGAAGTGGACTATAATGAGATTTTGTTATTCACATTGGTTTTTCTTTCTCCTTTCTGCTGTTATATTTAGTTGGGCAGCAACATACATTAGGTGTATACTGTAGTGTAAATGTCACCTATATATTTTATTGGCAGAGTGAAAAATATTGGTTGTTCTGCACAGTTACTAGACAATTTGTAGAACCACCATTTTTTGTGGTAAGTGTGTGCAATTGCTAGCACTTTATGCAATGTGCAGAATGCCTAAAGAATCAGCCAATCTACAATAGATGTTGTGGCTTGTGCATTATTTATATTGACTTGTGGTTTTTGGCATATAGTGAACATGATGAAAATCATGAGGCAGCCATACAATAAATAAACAATGCATTGATCAAAATAACGTATAAAAAAGTTTTTTTCCCCTTAAACAAAGGGACCCGTTTATGATCTCGTAAAGGCATTACAGTCCTATGCTATCAGCCCATAACCCCTATTTTTAAAACCAAACTGAACAAGACTCAAGATTTTTCCACCCACTATACAACCCACCTCAAAAGCCAGGCACCTTCTTTCGTTGGGCTGACTGTACAGTGTACATGTGCACCAGTAAGACTCATTGCTAAGCTTCTTATTTTGGACTAGGATTTGGGTAAATTTACATATCTTTAGAGATGCGAGCGCAGTGCAAGTTGTTTACCTGGAGGGGGTAGCGGGTGGCGAGTCATCAAGTAACCCGAAAGGTAGATTTTCGTTACAGGCTGCTGGTCGGCGCCTGGCCGCACTGCCCTTTCCATCCTATCTAACCAGTCTAGCAAGTCGCCAAGAGTGTAATGATGGAATCAGTTGTGTTGGATAATTTTAGCTAGCCCCACCACGCATTCAGTCATGGAGGAGCTGCTGAGCTCGGCCTGGAACTTAAGTTGGCACCGAGGTTATTTCACCATGCACTGTACCCACTAGCCTCCAAGCCATCCACTACCCATACGCAGTGCCTGCCTTAAGTTAAGACAGATTGCCCATTTGCAGTTTGACTAGTGTGTCTGTAGATTGACGTATTGTCCATTTTCATGGTAAGGTAAAGTCTGGATCAACAGATAAATTGTTGGTCATTGCTTATCTAAACAAAGCGTGTTGGGATAAAACTGCAATATGTATGTGATTGATCAGCTTCTGAATTTGGAAAAGTTTCTGAAGAAAACAAGTGCATAATTCTAATAATGTTAAAATAAGAACATTTGCTACAATAGAAAACTTATGCAATCATTCTTTCCATTATCTGTGTGTTTTTTTTGTTGGTGTTAATTTGTTCTGTAATCTAATAAGATATTTGGCGAACATATTCTTCTTGCTTTGTTACAAATTCCCTCAATTCAGTATGTGTCGAGCTTGATTTTCTTTTTCTTTAGCTACTTAAAAAGAATATGTTTTGATCAGTGGCAAGTAATTGGTAGCAGACTCGCTAGATTACTGCGAAAAATCTCCGCAAAGAGCGCAACCATCGTTTTTCTATCGAGCCCATAGACCCAATGTTAAAGAAAAAATGTTAATTTTCAAAATACACTGTCGTGGCGGCAATACTTTTATTTTTTATATTTAAAGTTGTCCAATATTAATTTTTCAAAGTGCAAAGTGCACTTTAAATATATGCTAATCAAATGATAGAATGACAAAAAAATTGATAAGTGCGGTTATATTTTTAAAAATTATTTCAACATCGCGAATTTCTAACTCTTATGTTAGTTGAGTACGCCCAAATTAGAAAAGTATCTAAAAATAATTAAAAAAAAAACAGAAAAAAATTCACCACGTGCGACAATGAGTTGGCTTCATTGTGGTTTTTTTTTCTCTCAATTTTTGACAATATTTCAATAAAGATTTCCTGGTGATTATGGTCTCTTTTAAAGTTGTGTCATTATCAAACTCACATGAAAGCTTATTTTGAAAGACATAAGCATGAAATTACTCTTACATAATTAAGCAACCCTTTTAGTTTCTAAAACACTTTTCAACGATTTTCTTCATTTTGCACCTGAAAGACAGAATAATCAAAGAGTTCAAGAGGCGTTTTTTTAAATTTTAAAAATATCTATAATAAGCTCCACTGTGAATATTTAAATTTAGAACATTACAATACAGTAATCTATATTTTTTGTGATTTTATAATAATATATAATTAAACGGAAATGGATGCGATTTACATGTGCAAGTAGTTTGTGAAAATGAAGGGCTGAGAATCATAGTGGTGTATCTCAAAACATATACTCTATGTAAAAAAAATTGAGTTACACTATGATTTTACAATCTGAAAACACTCTTAAAGAGACCATTACCTCCGGAAATTTCTTGTCAACATATTGTCAAGACTTATTCAAAGATTACTAAAACGATTTTTAAAATTTAAAATTAGTGATTAATATAATTTAAAAAATTTAAAATTAGTGATTAATATAATTTAAAAAATTAAAAATCAGTTGACTTCATATGAATGTACTTTATCAGATAGATGCGCCACCAAACAATAGACATTGGCAACAAAACCCCCCAAAGTCTACTCCTCTACTCGAATTCTGATGTGTTGTCACCAGCTCATATTACTTTCCTTTCAAAGTTCCATGGATTTAATATTTGAATTATTCCACATGGAAGGTTGTATTGAGTTGAATGTGAAAAGGGAATAATTATATTTCATTAAGGAATTCTGAAAATGTGAGGTGACAACCTTTGCCACAAAAATGGGGAGGGGGAGAAGACTTTCGTTTTTAAAAATTTAAAATGGCGTAGTTCGGTGACTCTGGAAAAGTCACTTCATTTTTAATTTTTTTTATGGTTTTATTGACTTATTTTAAATTTTAAAAAATCGTTTTGACAATGTTTGGCTAAGTCTTGACAATATTTTGAAAAGATATTTCTGGAGGTAATGGTCACTTTAACACTTTATTTAGTATCCAAGTAGTATAAGTCCTTTTTTTTACAATATTTCTCACTAGGTAGCAGCACTTGTTTTATGCTATCAACAAATTCAACTTGTTGGGATGTGAAATCATGGTGTAACTCAATTTTGCATTTTATTTTTGTTGACATACACCACAATGATTCTCAGGCTCTCAAACATGTCTTGATGTTTTATGTTTGGAACTTTCATTTTTTTTAAGTATTTGTTTATGTGGATTAGGCCTATATGTGTAGTTTCTTATGGTTATGTCAATGGTTTACGTAATAAAAATTAATGTTCATTTCAATATAACAGTACGAGTGTATATTAATGGATATTTTCAATTTAACCTCCTCATTGCAGAGGACATACTGTAGACTCAATATAAGATCATGAAGTTCATTGGTTGGTGGTCCCTCACGAGTAAACAGCTTTAACCTACAAATGTAAACTGACCCAGACTTTTTTAATGAGTTGTCTTAATGTTGTTTGTGTTTAATTATTCAAAATGCGAATGTATTTTTCTAACGACTTGTTAACCAGCACTCATTTTTCTCAGTTGGTGTTTTAATGTGGATGGATGAGACGTAAAAATGTTTATTATATTTTTTTGCTAAATATACACTCAGATGTAGTTAAGCCAGTTTGTTAATGTTTATACAAATAAAATAAATGAACTTGTGTTTTAAACACAAGCAGCAAAATGACCATAGGTTCAGAACTTTGATTAATGCATTTTAAGCTTAATTCACATTGCCAAAGTATGCTGGCCCTCAATGCCGGCTAGCAATTGCATGCTCGGAATGAGCCACAGGGAAATGGAGAAATTCCCGGTGCACCTCCTCAAAAAAAAATCTAAACGAAAACCATGGTTTAATTCCCTGAGGAGTTCTCTTAAATTTCACTGAATCTGGCCGGTCACTGGCATATTTCCACAAAGAGCGCTAGCATCGTTTTTCTATGGAGCTCATAGACACAATGCGCAAGAAAATATGTTAATTTTTAAAATACACAGTCGCGGAAGCAATATGTTTATTTTTCATATTTAACGTTGACCAATATTAATTTTTCAAAGTGTAATGTGCACCTTAAATACATGCTGATGGAATGATAGAATGATGAAAAATTGACGTGTCCTTTTATTTTTAAAACATTTCCATATCGCGAATTTCGAACTCTTATGTTAAACTCCATACGCGCTCTAAGCAAAAAAAAAAACATCCCGGAATATGCTTATAAAAATAATTTTAAAAAAAACTACAATTAATCCACAGTAAAGTTAACACATTTGCGCAAGTGCTGACTTTTTTCTGCTTTTATTTTGGGCGTGTACTCATGGAGTTTAACAAGAGTTAAAAAAAAAATCGCGATTTTGAAAATAGTTTTTTTCAAAATAGAACCGCACTTACCAATTTTTTGTCATTCTATCACTCGATCAGCATATATTTAAGGTGCACATTGCACTTGGAAAACTTACAATTTGACAACTTTAAATATGAAAAATAAACATATTGCCGCCACGACTGTGTATTTTGAAAATTAACATTTTTTCTTTAACATTAGGTCTATGGGCTCAATAGAAAAACGATGCTAGCGCTCTTTGTGGAGATTTTTCGAAGTAAATTTCTGATGTAGCCTCTTAACACAAAAGTCAGTGGGTTAAACATTAGAAGAATAAAGAAATTTTTGAATTTTAGTAAACATTTATTATCGAAATACTTTGGAGAGGTCTCTTTAGACAAATTTATTGTATAATAATCTTTGTTTATATGTTGTTTTGTTTTGTTTTTACAACGAGAGGAAACACCTTGTAGTAGTTATAATAATTGTGACTTCTTGACTTGTGTGAATCTATATTTAGAATTTAGCTAAATGACACAGTAAAAAAAAAATCAAAATTTGGTGACGCTTCGTAAACTTTAGTTCATGTTTCAGATTGTGAAACATTGCAAACATGATTTTCTTCACTTTGTTACTTGTGTGTGTGTGTGTGTGTGTATGTGTGCACTTCCATTTAATGCATAAATTGGCGTCAACATTTGAATAGAGATTGCATTTAACTAGGCGTCCTACATACATATGTAAAACAATAATATCAACTTTTAACAAAAGCCAACAAACAGTTAATCTTGAAGTCACATAATCGTCAGTAAAGTAAATAAAATACATGTAGTTATAGTCAGTGGATGTGTGAGCAATTTTACTTAAAAGAGAACAAGCGAAGGGATAATTTAACAATATGCAGGATGTATCAGAAGTCTGGTTGCCTTTTATTTTAATTACGGATGGGGCATTCGAATCCTCGAATCCCGCGAATCTTGAAAAATATTCAAGATTCGAAAACTCGAATTTTTCGCGCTTTTTTTGTCTTTCGAATTTTTCGAATCCTAACCTAAAAAAACTGTTAAAACTTTGGTAAAATTAGTTTTAACTCCATTGACGTCCAATCAAAAAAAACGGGGCGATTGTAGCAATTTTGTCGGTACCCTTATCAAATATATCACCATGTGGCAACCCTGAGTGCCATATTTTTTTTTTTTTTAATATTAATAATTTAATATTGTTTCATTTATTTGTATCTTCTTAATGAATAATATTGGATTCCTATATGTAGGATTCGAGAACCTTGTCGGATTTGGATTCGAGAATATTTAGGATTCGTCCCACCTCTAATTTTAATCTAATTATCTTAACACTCTCACACCAACAAACTAACAAACAGTTGCGAACATTTCTTTAGAGACAACCTGGGTGCCAGCCCGGCTACTTTTTGGCTGTGGGGTTGCCCAGTTGATGGATACTGGTTTGGTGGGTGTGCCCATGGGCATGGGTGGCCTAAAGCCTAATGGCAGGGGGGCCGAAGTCATATTTCACACTAACAAACTGTGATCACGAAAATAAATAATTTCTTAAAATCCAAATTTCAAATTAAAAAAAAAACTTAGCACTTGATTTTAGTTGTCAATGGTTATTTATTTTATTTTCAAACTTACCTCTCATTCAAAATAATGTATTCATTTTTAAGAAGAAAAATTGGCTCTTGAGCCCGTAACTTGAACAATCGCAACTTCAACAACTGCAACAAAACGAGATTCTTTTAAAAACCTTGTTCGGAGGGAACAGGTTTTTTAAAATAATCTCGTTTTCTTGACTCGGCTCTTCTTGTACGTGGTTTTTCTATGTTGAAACTCTACTCTGAAGGTTCAAGTTGAGACTCCAAGTGCCAAGTTTCCTTCTTAAATTTAGGCATACAGAGGTAACGGGTTGAATAGTATACTGAATGAAATTTAAATTTCAAAATAAAGTCAATAAACGTTAACAAATAATAATTAAGATGGTTTAACGGTGATTCCTTAGTATAAATCATTATTTTTTTATCTCAAATTGCCCATTTCGTGCCAATTAATGTCCACTAAAAGAGCATATTTCATGGAAAAAAACACAACTATGTGACACCCTGTAGAAACAGAAGGTGAAACACTCAAGTCAAAAATTCAGGCTTGACAGCATGGCACCCCTTGGTGCCCAGATGTTCGGACTTGGGTGGCCCGAATTCTAGAGAATTGGTGGAACCAAGTCCGACCGTGAGAAAATTGGGAATAAGTCCCGAAAATACTTCTTCTTATGATTTAGTATCCCCGGCCCAGGGCAATGATTGGCCCAGTTGGTCAATCATTAAGCCCTGAGGTGACAGTTGCCCCTCCCAGGAGACCGGACAAGTGAGCCTGAGACTTGAGTGTGAGGACAGTCAGAGTTTAGACACTGAGTAACGGAGTCAGAGTTTTAGAGTTAAAACAAGTAAGTCTTGTTCTAGACAGATAGTTCTAGAGAGTTAAGTTCTGACTTAGAGTAAAACAGTAATGTAAAGAGTGTTATCAATAATGTAATAACAAAGAGCTAGTAAAGAGACATTATAATACATAAACCTGTCTAAGTGTTGTGTATGTGAATTATATTGGGTTTCTGTACTCCTAAAAGAGAGGAGTATCCAGCAGAAGGTACTCAGACACAGCCTGAGTCCCTCTGCCTGGAGCCTCCAGCAACTCAACGAAAAGGACTAGAGTTACTTCGGCATCGTCACGCCCTATATCCAAAGATCCCTAGGAAAGACGGTCTTTTTGTGGGCCGTGCCAGGCGAGGCAAGTAAATGTCGTGCCCGGTGAACCCAACCCCCAGAGGTTCAACAGCAGTAGAGGCTGGTCTGCAGCAGTCGACAACAGAGTCGACCCCGGCACCACCGATTCAGCAGAGGGAACAACGTCATCAACGAGGACGAAGTTCCTCACGCATCGTCGGTAATGGAGCCAAAGGTACGAGAGGTGGGCCAGTCACGTCACAATAAGAACACTCATTTGTCTCGTTGTCGTCTGCTTAAAACTACAAGATCGACGACTTGTATCTAGGCTCTTAAAAACACGCTTGTTAGCAGTAAGCAAGCAACTACTAAAAGGTCCGTACCATTACTACAACGGTAGCCATTTTGAAACGCAGCCCTCAATTACGTTTGGAGAAAGAAAAGAAAAAATCATCCATAAAACCTGCAAATTTCAAATTAGAATTAATTAAAATTTACGGTTCCTCACATTTGGTGCATCATGTATATAGTTAAATCTAAATGATGGTAAAAGATTATTGTATGCAGCTAAAAAAAAATTAAGATCATAAAAGCATTTGTATAATCTTTATACCAAGCTTATAAAATTAGTTTGGTGACAATTTATGAGCTGCTTATTTATGGCCAAAGTAACATATTAGAAGTTTTTTTTATTATTATCACTGGACTTCAGAAATGTACTTATTTGCGCATGTGTTAATCTATATAGTATGCACATACTATATTGAATATGTATATTTTAGCTAAGAAGAAGTTTAAAGGGGAGGCGCGCGTGTGTGTGTGTGGGGGGAGGGGGGTTAAGGATCTCATTTTCAATTTCTTTTAAAAGATGCTATTATGTTAGGAGCTAGGTTTTCGAATTCTATTAAGATTAGCTGACATCACATATAATCTTTACGCGGGTATAGGCCTACTTCGATAATTAAATTATCGATGATCCTTTTCTTGCGTATGTTTTATGTATAGATATAGATGCATATTAGGTCTGTGAAGAAAGAGAGAGAGAGAGAGAGGGGGAGGGAGAGTGGGAGAGGTAGAGGGAGGGGGAGAGAGAGAGAGAAATAGTGGGAGAGGTAGAGGGAGAGAGAGAGAGAGAAATAGTGGGAGAGGTAGAGGGAGAGAGAGAGAGAAATAGTGGGAGAGGTAGATGGAGGGAGAGAGAGAGGGAGAGAGAGAGAGCGTTTGTAATAGTGTCTCGAACCCACTATACACGTTCATTGCAAAGTTATTACCAATTTGGATATAACCCTACTTTTAATGCGTCCGTAATTAGTTTTAAATTAACATCGCCTAAACTATTCTGAAGAAAAAAAATTGTTTTTGTTGATGGCAGTCTATAGGCTAAATGTGTTTCTGTACAACTTGTGAGTGTATTTAGTGATGTTTTGAAGGGGGTATATGGCGCAAACCCATCACCAAATTTAAGAGAGTTTTTGTAAAGTCGGGTTCACACCGAGTCGTGTATTGGGCGAGAGCACTACTGGTACGCTCGCAGTAGTAATGACTACCTCATGTGAATGAGTGGTAGTGGAAGTGGGCAGTCGTACACGACCTTTAAAAGTGGGGTCGTGTCGACTCCAACCTGCAGGAGTGACAACGACCGCTTCAGACGTGAATTCGGCAAGTGAAAATGTGGTGTTGAATAAGCATTTAGTGTGACATGAGTATTACTGGGCGTGTTCTCGCCCAATTCACGACTCCGTGTGAACCCGCCTTTATAATAATAATAAAGGAGCATCCTCCACGACCGTTTTTAAGTTTTTATACGATTTATTCTGTGCAGGGGTGCCCAACAGTGGAGAATACCCCCCCCCCCCCCCCCCCCGGGACCAAATGCTGAAAGCGTTTTTTTTTTATAATTTTTCAAATATAATTTTCAGCATAATTTTCATTGTTTGCATTATCGTGTAGTGATGGAGTTTCAATTGGCCATAAGATGTGTTTCAAACAAAGTCTTTACACTTTGGAATAGATGAACGTTCTCCCTATTTCCCGAGCGTAGTGATCGAGCAATTATTTTATCGTATACTCTTGCTATCAGTTCCGGCGAGCGCAGCGAGCCGTAAAAACAGCACTTATACTATGACGTATAACAGTTACTGAAACACACTACATTCTTTTAAAATATAAATTAAATAATAAAACAATAAATTTGGATTTTCGCCCATTCTGATTATTATAAAAATATTTTATTACAAAAATTTTAATTACCCCCTAAAAAAGCAAATGGCGAGTTGCTCACCCAGTGGCGTAGCTAGGATATGGTTGCGCCCCACTGCCACTTAAAACTTTGTGTCCCCACCACCCCTAACACAACTTTGCGCCCCCTTACCTTCCTCTCCACATAGCCCTCATACTGGGTCCCATACTGTTTTGATGAACGGCGGAATAGGTGTGAACAACAGTAGGAACAATCGGAAGGTTAGGAAAGGTAAGAAAATTAAGCTTGGTGTAGGAGGTCTGGGGGGTGAAGGCCCCAGTTTTTAAAGAATTATTAAAACAAATTTGTCCATTGTTCCGACCGTTCTTCCCATTAATCAAATTAGGGAACAGTCGAACAATGGACTAATTTGATTTAATAAGAATAATTCTTTAAAAACTGGAAGCTGCGCCCCCAACCACCCTGCAACAAGCTTAATTTAACTAAACCTAACCTTCCGACTGTTCCTACTATTTTTCCGACTATTCCGACCGTTCCTCTGCCTTGCCCATTGATATCTATGATCTCTATGGTGCAAGTATGTAGTTTTTAAAAGTAAATATTAAATGAAAGTCGATTTATTTTCGAAATTAACTGAATAAATTAAGCGATTCGGAATCACTCGCGTAATTTATTCAATTATTTTTGAAAATACATAACTTTCATTTCGTTTTTAATTAGCATGCTGCATGTGCATTAATATATTGGCTTCATGGTGATTCCTGTTTATAAGCTTAGCACGTGCATCTATTTTTCTATTAATTATTATGTGACTTGAAACCTGGAGAAAAAACGTTAAAAACCATTTTTAAATCAAAAATCGATCGCAGCGCCTACATTAGAAGACACTTTGAATAATAAACGCTGTATCTAGGCTCTTAAATTTTAAATTGTTTTCGTAAAAAATAACTTTGAAGCATTTTGTTTATGCCTTAGTTAGGCTTATACGCCTTTTGCAAAACGTGGCTCTATGGTGTTTGTGTTTCCAAATTTTAAAAAAAAATGTGTTCTTTGTCTGCCAGAATTCCCACTTCTTGATGATTGAGGAAGTGTTCACAAATATACAACCAAAGTTTATTGCATGAAATCGTCATGAAAACTCATCAAACGTTTGTTTGCTTTTTACCAGAATACAAGAAATAAATAAAAAGAAATCGTAAATAAAATCTCGAGAGATTTACGATTACGATTTCGTTTTTTTTTTGGTACTTCCACATAGACTCTCACACCCATAAAGGTTTTTTTTTACAGATAACACAAGTAAAAAAAAAAAAACAACAACAAGCAAATGCAATTGAAACACGATTTATTATTTATTTATAAGACCCTACTTAATTTACTTAAAATGTTTGTCTAAATTGCGTAGAATTTCAATTTTCAGCAGTTAACCTTAAGAGCCTATATGTGTGACGCCATTTTGAATATTAGCAGATGACAATTATAGTTCCACTTTTCGCCGTTTAGTGGCGCCCCACAGCTAAGCCATTGAAACCAATGAGAAAGAGAAATTCCTATTTTAAAAATACATGGTTCAGGCAAATGTTTTGTTTTCTGCAACGAAAATTGTTATTTTCAAAATTCAAATTGCAATATGTACATAACAATATTGCTCATCTAGTGATACGTTGGTACAAATTTATAATTAGTTTTTCTATTTTTAATTTCGCTTAAAATCTCGTATTTTTAGCCCATGTTAAATTCCTATTTAAAAATACATGGTTCATACAAATGTTTTGTTTTCTGCAACAAAAATTGTGATTTTCAAAATTCAAATTGCAATATGTACATAACAATATTGCTCATCTAGTGATACGTTGGTACAAATTTATAATTAGTTTTTCTATTTTTAATTTTGCTTAAAATCTCGTATTTTTAGCCCATGTTAAATTCCTATTTAAAAATACATGGTTCACACAAATGTTTTGTTTTCTGCAACAAAATTTGTGATTTTCAAAATTCAAATTGCAATATGTACATAACAATATTGCTCATCTAGTGATACGTTGGTACAAGTTTATAATTAGTTTTTCTATTTTTAATTTCATTTTAAAATCTCGTATTTTTTAGCTCATGTTAAATCCCATAGGCGACAAAAGCTCCTCCATTTATACATTTTATAGAATCTAAATTTCCCACTAACCATAAGTTTCATGATACCCTAAAATTTGACCACTAATTGTATACGACTCAAATTACTCACCATTGTAGATCAAAAGTTGCTCTTCCTTTTTTCAGTAGTGCATATTTACCCAAACAAGAGCCGTTATTAAAATATAGCCACTTTTATCCATCGATAAGAGAGAAAATGGCGGACAAAAGTGTATCAAAATTGATTTTTTTGCCACATGTTGACGTCACAGCTACAGAAGCGCCTACATGCGAAGAGGCTCTTAAAACATGTACAAAATGAAGTAACAAGCAATGGAATATTTTCTCAACATTAAACATAACACAGACAAAGCATGAGTAAGAAAAGAAAACCTAAGGGTAGGCGCATACTGACGATTGTTGTGACGACTCAACTGTTTAGTTGGGTTGGGCCTACACCACGATTTCACCACGACTAAACAGTTTTGTCGCAAATGTGCAACAGCCGACTCAATTGAGCAGTCGTGACTGGATATCAGTGGCGTAGCTAGGCAACTGCACGAGTCACGACCCGCAACTGCGGGGGGGGGGGGGGCGCAGGAGGTTTAGGGGCGCAAAAAACAAAATCAAAGTTACGTATTTTCAAAAATAATTGAATAAATTAAGAGATGGATTCCGAATCGCTCGCTTAATTCATTCAGTTAATTTAGAAAATAAATCGACTTTCATTTAATATTTACTTTTAAAAACTACATACTTGCACCAGTAAATCTTCATAGAGATCAATGGGCACGGCGGAACAACGGTAGGAATAGTCGGAAAAATAGTAGGAAAAGTCGGAAGGTTAGGTTTAGTTAAATTAAGCGTGTTGCAGGGTGGTTGGGGGGGGGGCGCAGACTCCAGTTTTTAAAGAATTATTCTTATTAAATCAAATTAGTCCATTGTTCGACTGTTCTCTAATTTTGATTAACGGGAAGAACGGTCGGAACAATGGACAATTTTGTTTTAATAATTATTTAAAAAATGGGGGGCTGCGCCCCCTCCCCAGACCCCCTGCAACAAGCTTAATTTCCTAACCTTTCCTAACCTTCCGACTGTTCCTACTGTTGTTCATACCTATTCCGCCGTTCATCATAATAGTACCCCTACCCAGTATGAAGGCTATGTGGAGAGGGAGGTAAGGGTGCGCAAAGTTTTAAGTGGCGGGGGGGGGCGCAACCAAGCCTAGCTACGCCACTGCTGGATATGACCGGACGATAGACGTGACAAAGCCAGCAGCTAGCCAACTACGTTTTTGACAAAGAGGCAGGGTGTAGAGAAGCACGACTGTTTAGTCGGCGGTATGCGCGCTCCTATGCACTGCCACGGATATAAGTGCTTTCTCACGATAGTTGGCCAACTTTTTTTTTATCAAATAGCCTCGCCGACTGACTTTTGACTTTTTGGTCGTGTTGAAATCGTGTCGGGAATATGCGCAAGAACTATATAAACTTTTACAGCCTTTGGGATGGCGACTAAATAGTTGTCCGATAAAAATCGTCAGTATGCGCCTGCCCTAAGAAATACTTTTATACCCGGGCATTATTATCTTGGTTATGCTAAATACAGTATAATTATGTGCATAATTTATAGACTTACAGTGTGTAAAAATTTGAAGCCCAGCCCAGTCTATGTGACTTTAAACTGGGCCCAGTCCATGAAGCACACCAGGCCCACAAAGCCCACCAGGCAAAAGAAGCCCACAAAGCTCACCAGGCCCACAAAGCACACCGGCCCATATGCTTTATGTAGGTCTCTTGTGCATATTGGGATTAATGACATAAGTAATTCAAATATAATACCGGTATAAGTATGACTTTTTTGTTCTAAGGAAAAGTGTTACTTATTGAGAAGTAGGGTTATAAATTTGGGTTGAGCTAATGTTTTCATCTCGAAAGATATTATTATCTTAATAAAAGATCAATATGCAAGTTTTAATTAAAAAAAAATTAAAAATTCTATCTTAAAAAAGAACTAAATTTTTTTGAAGAATGTTTTCAACAAAAGTAAAAGAAAAGGAAGTCCAATTAGTCCATTAGTATAAAATAATTGCATTGTAAAGGCAAGAAAATTACATCTATTAATTAATTATTAACAGTACTACAAATTTATTTACAAATATTCACTGGTTTCAAACATTATTTTTTTATATACATGTACTATGATTATTTATTTTATAGTACAGAGCCCTGTAAAGGACAAGCGAGATTTTTTTTTTAAAATCTTGTCGATTTTATTCTCAACATGTCTACTTTTAATCTCTTTTATTCGGGTCATGTTAATTATGCCATATTGTTTGCACCATACTCTAATAAATTATTGATGCTACAAAAGGCGCTTGCTATAATTTATTTATTAGAGTATGGTGTGCACAACATGGCATAAGTAACATGGCCGAATAAACGAGATTAAAAGTCGACATGTCGAGATTAAAGTCAACTCGTCGAAGTTCTGGAAAAAGTCAACATGTCGAGATTAAAGCTGACCTGTCGAGATTAAAGCTGACCTGTCGAGAATAAAGTCGACCAGGCGAGAATAAAGCCGAAATGTCGAGATTAAAGTCGACATGTCGAGATTCTGGAAAAAGTCGACATGTCGAGATTCTGGAAAAAGTCGACATGTCGAGAATCTGGAAAAAGTCGACATGTCGAGATTCTGGAAAAAGTCGACATGTCGAGATTCTGGAAAAAGTCGACATGTCGAGAATAAAGTCGACATGTCGAGAATAAAGTCGACATGTCGAGATTAAAGTCGACCAGGCGAGAATAAAGCCGACATGTCGAGATTCTGGAAAAAGTCGACATGTCGAGAATAAAGTCGACATGTCGAGAATAAAGTCGACATGTCGAGATTAAAGTCGACCAGGCGAGAATAAAGCCGACATGTCGAGATTAAAGTCGACATGTGGAGATTAAAGTCTACATGTCGAGATTAAAAAAAAAATTGCAAAAGTCCTCTGCAGGGCTCCATGTTATAGTAAGGTTACTCGAAGGTACCGCGTACGGTATTACAGAAAATTGACGTCAAAATGTTGTCCCAGCTGGCGCCTTGTAGGCCTACCAAAATTTCGCACAGAAAAAAAATGTGTCAAATGTTCCGCCCTGCCATGGAATAAGATAAGGCGCAACACCGTTGTTATCCACCATGGCCAGCTATACTTTGGGTTAGAGATCTACATTGTGTTATAATTTGAAGCTCAGGCCAGCCCAGACTCTGAGACTTTATACTGGGCCCAGCCCACAAAGTCCATGAAGCCCACCAATCCCACGAAACCCACCGGCCGATAGGCTTTATGTAGGTCCCTACTTTGGGTCACTATAACTCATGGATGCACAACCCTCTTGCCAATCGCCACGTGTATGTGTGTGTGTGTGTCTAATTGGCCATGAAAGTGTGGCAAATTTTATTTCGCAACCTTTTTTTGGCTCCAAAAATAAAATTGAACAAAAACGTTTTCTCATTATTATTAAGTTCAACAATTTGTTGTCGAGGCAAGTTATAGAGCTCTGAGTATTCGAAGAGTACGTGTTTTGAATAAATTTGTTCAAACAGTGTGTTATTTCTTTATTTTTTGATTGAACAACCTAATTTTTCAATTTTATATCATGTGATGAAATTCTCCAGTCTCATTCGTCAGACATGTTGCTGTATATATTTCAAAAAAATAGGTTGCTCATTTCGAGTGCTAGCCTCTTGTGTGTTTAGCTCTATTGACACCGTGCAAAAACACTTATATAAAGCATCTCGCCAGTTTATATTAATCTCCTAAATGAGCCACCTGGTTAATGAAATCTTTCAGCCAAATGATCTCTATTTGGTCAATTTGTATTCTATGTTAGTTGCTTAAGATTGGGCTCGGAAGCTAACAGTAACCTAAATAGCAGGTGGCTCTTAAAGCAGTATTGTCGACCACACGTGTACAACAACAACAAAAAAAGATATGCAAGTTTATTTCCTTTTAACAATTTCAAACTGAAATATCTACGGAGGTCTCTTATTTTGAACTCAATTTATTCAGAACGTTCTGAATAAATTGAGTTCAAAAGTAAGAGACCTCCGTAGATATCAAATGTTATAGTTCAATATTTTGATGCGGCACGCCATTTGAGTTTGAATTTGAATTAATACTCTGCAAGCAACTTAAATGTCCTATGGCAGAGGGGCAAAAGCAGCATGAAAACTGCTTTGTTATAATAACTAACAATACCTACATTGTTGAAAAGACCCCTATGAACTCTCCAAAATGAAAACTTCTCCATGCACAACATTCTCTGGAAGCAAGTTCTATTGTCGAGCAGCCCTAGGAACAAATGACCAAAAATAAGAGTCAATTTGTGCAAAAATCTCTCTAATTTTCCGTAGCAATGCAGTTTAAAGAACCACGTATATGAGAGGGTAAGATGGTGAGAAGTTCATAAAAAATAGTGAAAACGAATTCAGCACATGCGCATACATACAGAAAAACGCGTGCAAAAGTTAGAATATGCATGGCGGCCTGCACGCCCTACAAGTCTCTGCAAACACGCGTGTATCTCTGCATATGTAAGATGATGGCATGTGTTAGATATTCCCAAATTCCGTTCAGTGCAGTCGAACAGTACCATAACAGGCAGAAATATTAGTGTCCACCTTGTCAGCCTCTCTCTCTCTCTCACCTGCCAGTGATGACAAAATCACCTGAACAGAACGTTTAAATTCTGATATTGCAGACCTGTTAATCTCATCCTAGTGCATAAATCCTAGAGCTCTGCTAACCTCGGGATAATTTGTTTATGTGGCATCCGGAAAAGGTATGGGCCCCTAGGCTCTAGACTACCTCCTGGTGAAGATCCTTCTGGTTACGACTGCATGTTGTACACCAACTGGTGCATGTTGCCTTAAGCCTATCAGGGGACGGGCGGGCTGTGCTTATATTTGCAAGTTGCAACATATATGTTAAAATAGACTAAAAAAAAACTTTAAGAGGCCTACACCTACATGTAAATTCTGGCTTTTGCACGCATTTTTAGGTATATTCTGCACATGCTGAATTTTTTTTCCTCACTGTTATTAACCTCTGAATACGGACATCCCAGGGATTTAAAGGCATGGTTCTTTATACTGCAATGCTACAGCTATTTCATTTATTCCTCTTGTCCACCAAATTTGTTATCATTTTTAACTGACAAAATGACAGGCATCTGTAGACAGCTTCAGAATTTCGTTGGCTCCGTCCGTTTATGAGCGTCATACCAAATATCAACCAATTAGAAATTAAAACGGCGGGGCATGTGACATCAGACCCAGTAACAAACCAATTAGAGATTGATGACGCTCATAAAAGGGTGGAGCCAAAGAAATTCCGAAGCTGTCTACAGATGCCTGTGACAAAATGTGGTACTTCCTCCATTTTTATAAAACTGTCACTTCTCACTAGTCTTCATTGGCTTCTAAACCCCTCATATGCTTATTTTCATTGTATGTTTTGTTGAGATGGTTATGAGCTTATTTGTTATTTTTGTTAGTTTATGTTGTTAAAATAGAGTGCTTCATTATTATTTTAAATTATATCCATTAATGGTAGTGATGCACACACCCACTCTGCGTCTAGGACCATTTAATCTTGTATGGAAAAAGTTCTAAAGTGATTTTTAAAAGAAGTTCGCTTCTTATATCAATACAGGCAAAAGTGTTTCAGTCTATTGTTAGACATGAGTCGCTTTAATACATAGTACACTTCTAGTACTTCTTAAATTTAATTAGCAAACTAAAACTATGGCTGTAAGATCTACACCTCAAAAGGCTTCTTAAAACTCAAGATTCTTTTCAGTGTTTGTAATCTGAACTGGCAGTTTTTTTTTAAAAAAAAAGTTCTTGTAGCTTTTTATTTAGAAGCCTCTGGGCCTCGTGAAAGCTAAATTAGCATTTGAATATACACGTTAGGTTAGGGACTGTAACTAGGGCGAGGCGTAAAGTTTATCGGAGCAAAATAACCAGAATGACAATACTAAGGGGGTTGGGGGCGCCAGTTGTATTCTTGCCTCGGATGAAAAGCTTATAAATGCAAAATGACAAGAATGTCATTTTTGGGGGCGCCAGTGTTTTTCTTGTCTCTGGCGCAAAATTAGCCATTCATGCATCTGCATACGGGTTCCTTTAAAAATGCATTACATGCAGTGTGTAGTTGTGTCACAAGGAGTTTGAAAACATGCAATCCGGTAGTAAAAACAAGATAAGTCAAGTAATTAGAATTTGCATCCATATATAGTCTAGTTATAAGGACACGGGAGGGAGCAATTAACCCTGGCGCCAATTCGCCACATGCGGCAAATTGGCTACAAAATTGTGGCGAATTTCATTTTGCCAAATTTCAGTCTCGACAACTCATCCAAACATTTCACAAAATGTTTTTTTTTTCTTGTCAATTTGGCATTTTCGACAACATAGATAGATCTCTATCGACAACATATTAATAATGTCGATATTCTGCCAATATCATACTAATATCATGAAAATCACACTGGTATTAATAACCTGTTAATATACGATTTGTCATGTCGATATTTTATTGGTATCATGTCAACAGTATGTAAATATTGGAATATAGACATTTGCCCTAAAGAGACTTGCCCTACAAACACTTGCCCTAAAACCATTTGGCCCAAGGGACATTTGCTCTAAAGACACTTGCCCTAAAGAGACATTTGTCCTAAAACCATTTGCCCTAAAAGCCACAAGGCAAATTAGCTGTTTGCACAGGTGTATTGTTTTGAATTAAAAATGGGAAAATCAATTTTTTTATGTTAAGATTATTCAAAAAAAAATTGCAAGGCATACTGTAAATACATTCGGATGACAGTCATAAAAATGAGACTAAAAATGCGACATACATTTTTTTTTTCTTTCGAAACGCTCTGTAAAGTTTACATTATATTTGGTCTGTTTTCACGTAGTTTCAATAAACATTTTTGTCCACATGTTTATACATTATTTAGTATATTTACATTAGAATACTTGATTTTAGTGACCTCTTAAAAGTTAAGACATTTTTGAAATTCTGAGTAAATGCTGTCCTTTAGGAAAATAGTTTTTGCATCAATGTTTTTGAAACTCTTCACTCGTGTGCATGTTTCGCAAAACTAATCACTGGTATGGAAGTTTTTCAAACTATCCACTGGGATACAAGTTCTTGAGTTTCTTCTTTAAACTCTTTAACTATTTGTTTGTGCTATATACGATTTTGAGGATTGCTAGCTTGAGAAATAAAACTTTCGATGTTTCTTCACTTGGGAATATGTACATTATATCTATTTATTGACTGTATAGCTTCTGTTTGCAGAAATGTACATAATACTGTTCAGTTTAAACCAACAGGGGATGTCTGAAAAATTTGAATTTATTACAAAAATTAGTTACTCCTGTACAGAATTTCTTCAAGAAATCTGTCCCGCTCAAATCTCTCCATTTTTTGTATGTGAATTATCTAAAAAATTCAGATAGGAATGTTTTAATCTGCCTGCCTTAGAGCCGTGACTTTGCACCCCAGTCAAGAAATTGGTGCCACTATTGGCAGTGGCGCGTCCGCAGGATAATTTCATAGGGGGGAGCGATTTCCAGTGCTGCTGTGTGGGTGTGTAAGACGTTCTGTGCAAACTCTCCTAAAGACAAAGGAAAAGGGAGACTTCTGGGGCCAGTTGAGCGCTCCTGAGGCATTTTTAGAGCTTTTAGAAAATTTAAATGTTTTTTTTTACTTCTAACCGTTTTTTTTTTAAAGCCAAAGACTTACAGTCTTGGCTTTTTACCCATTTTTAGAACTTTAAAAATTATTGAATCCTTGTGTTTTTCCAAGCCTTTTGAACCTTTTGGGGCCAGTTGAGTGCTCCTGAGGCATTTTATAGCTTTTAGAGCATTTAAATGTTTTCGACTTTTGGCTGTTTTTTTTTTGTTTTTAAAAAAAGCCAAACACTATTTCATTACTATCTCGTATTTTTTTAAATACACAGTTTATTTCCTAATGCAACACTTTTAGACATTTTTGACACTATGGGGAATTACACACGAAGAAAAGCAAAACAACTTATTTTATGACTACTTGTTTAACTACACTTGTTACAGACAAGTCCAATTTTAAATTGTTCTAAACAACTTGCGATCTACAATTGTAATCTTACAATCTTATTATTCCTCAAAAGACTTGTAGCTTTGTGAAACGGGCTCCTGAAGTTCATTTTCCATCAAGAATGTTTTTATACATTACCGATAGATGAGTTTATGTAGAGCAAGCATGTCAAACTCAAAGGCTAACACGGGCCAAATAAACAAGGTCTTAAGTTTATGTACGTGGGCCACAAAAAAAAAAACTTCAATTTTTATAGAAACGTAGGCCTATTTCGAAAAGTACAGTATAAAAAAGAATAAAGACAACGGTAAAATTAAGAGCCTAGATACACGTCCATCTTGTTGTTTTGAGCAGACGACAAGGAGACAAATGAGTGTTATTATATGGTGTTACTAAAACTGCAAGAAATCGACTCACAATAGCTCAATTAAAATACATTAAAGCGCAAAATGCAATGAAAGGTATTGTTCTTTATGGGCTCAATTTATATAATTTTTGAAAAGGTCCTTCTATTTTTAAACAATGTTCAAAGTCGTTTTTTTTAACCCCATGTTAAATCCCATTGGGTCAAAAACCGCCCCACAAACACTTGAAAAATTCTCGTTAAAACGATTTAGGAGAATAACAAAATAATTAGCACATACTTTCATGTTTTGGCTTCACGATGTTTCCTTTTTTTATAAATTTTAAAAAGGTCCTTCTATTTTTAAACAAGGTTCAAAATCGATTGTTTTTTAACTCCATGTTAAGTCCCATAGGGCCAGAAAACCGTCACCCAAACATTTGAAGAACTCCCATTAAAACGGCTTAGAACAAGCACGTAAAAATTAGCACGTGCATTGGCTTCACGATGTTTTCTTTTTATAAGCTTAGCACGCGAAATTATTTTTCAATTAATTATTATGTGACTTGAAACCTGGAGAAAAAACCGTTTTTCAATCAAAAACGATTGCAGCGCCTACCTTCGGAGAAATTTTGAACTAAATGCTGTATCTAGGCTCTTAATGTTTTCTTCCTGTGACACTTGGCATCTATTCTTCTCTGCTAGAATATTTTTTACTTCGAGAGAAATCTTGTTCGCAGTGATTACTTTCAAAACTGACCCAAGGTGAATATATCAGTAATCCTGGAACTGACAGAAGCTGGGCCACAAAGATATTCGTTGTGGGCCGCGAGTTTCACATGCTTGATGTAGGAGCTACTGTAAGTAACCTTTAGCTAGAAATGCGAAGGATAAAGTCTTTACCTATGTGTCACTAATTAACATTGATTCTGTTACATTGCAATTGGAAGGACTACTCTATATGTTATTTAGAATGTCTAGATTGATGACTCTGTGACAGCTGCTTTTTTTTGTTTGAAACGATATTTTGTTTTTGTTCTCTTTTCATCCCCTCAACTCCTTCCATCCACTAAAATAGTAAAAGCTCTAAAAGCTTTTATCAACAGTTTCGCCATTTACTTTCTTTAGTTGTGTGATGTGAATGAAACCTATATTTGTCTTTTTTTCTAGCTTTTGTTAGCCTTCGTTAATGTCAAAATCATGTTGTTTTAGTTTGTTTTGTTTTCTTATTTTCTTTTTCAAACAATGTTTTGACTTTTTTATACAATACATTATATATATATTTTTTTATAGAAAATTAATATTATTTTTAGTTGTTCTATTGTGAGGATTCATTTTTTTTTTCTAAAGCTCATTTCTCCATAATTTAAAAGCTTTCAGATTTAATTTAGCTTGCGTCGTTTTAATAAAAGTTAATAAATACATCTAAAATTATGTTTGATGAATGAAACATGCAGTAAATGGAAGGATGTTTTAGACCTTTGTTGCACTATAGAATCAAAGTTTAGTCAATGAGATAATAACAAAGCCCAAAGATGCACAAAATGCATAATAACTATATTGCTCGGATTTTTATGCAATATCAAGCGACTGTTTCTTCATCTGTCGCCTGTGAGCCAATTGTGAAGTAACAATCCCATTTTAAATCATCAAACCAACTATCATCTTTCATGAACTATGGGTTTTCAATTGAAAAGGCTGGTTAAAAACTAGAACTCTAGCTTTTGATTAGAAACGGCATATTGTAATTCCTCTATAATGAGGATTACTTTACCATTGGCACTTGTGCCACAAAGAGAGAATTAATTGTTCAATGTAAGGTTTCTGTTCATTTTTACATTAGCTTGTTCGCAAAACAGGCAATGCCTTCTAAACTGCCATGTTGATCAGCCCCGGGTCTAGGGGTCTTGGCGCCCCTATGCAAAAGTTAAATGTGTCACATTATGACAGGTCTTGTAACTTCATCAGTAGCCGCCGTTTTCTGATATCAAAATTTTTAATTTCACGGCGCCCCTACAGAGCAGTGCCCCGATTCTTTGCATCGTTTGCTTACCGTGTTGAGCCGGCCGTGGCCCTGAAAATCAATGGACCCATCCAACAGACTTCCGAGGACCATAAAAACCCATATATTCAATAAAGTATTCACATTAGAAAAGTTCCCACTGGGAATATTTACAGTCTGAACTTTTCCTATGGGAAAAATTTATGTGGTAATATTTCCCAAAATATATTTCTTCCCTGTTTTTTTGGAATTTGTAAAATTTCCAACTTTTAGACTTTCAATTTTTCAAGAAGAAAATTTTAAAGATGAGAAAGATTTTAAAAATAGCATTTAATTTAACACAGCTATACTTATAATTATTTAAAGTATTAATTTTGTTTTTAACGAATAACAGACATGACGTGTCGGTGTGTTCAATAAAAATTTCTTCATACAGATAGGGTTGTAATCATAGCGGTTGCTAACTGTGAGATAAGTCAAAGCTAAACATACAGAATTTTGGTAGGATATATATATATATATTAAACGTGTTTGTCTTTTTTTGTACAGCGTTATACACAGATATATATAAAATAATTATCCAGTGGCTAATTCTCTCGCTTTTCAATAAAATATTTTTTTCTGCTTTTTTCACGTATGTGGGATTCAGGGGGAAAAGAATGGCAAATTACATGGCGACGGGGAAAAGGGGGGGGGGGGGAGTGATTTATAGAGATAATGAGGGAGGAGGAAAGGAAGGCAATGTAGGTGTTAAGTTTTCCAGAAACCGGAATTTTTTTTTGAAAATATTTTTAAAAAAAAGAAATTTTCAAAATTATCTCATGGATCATTATTTTTGTGCTTGGCAGAATATGAATTTTGGCTTAGTTTTTCAGTAATACATTTCCTATACACTTAACTCCTATATTTTCTTTCTTTCTATAGTTTATGATTAATGACGTTTTTACTCGATGATTTTGTCGATATTTTTTTTATACAAAGAAACCGTATTGTCATTAATGGATTTTTTTTTATATCGATAAACTTCTGTTTTCTTCTTTTTTTAAATATTTATGTTGAAAGTTTAAAGCAGCAATTTTCTAGTATAATAAACTACTAAAGTTCTAATCTAATGTAGTAGACTCGGTGCATCTCATATACAAGGTGTCTGAGAAAGATGGATCTAATTGTAAAAATGATTACATCTGGGCCGTGTTTCTGAAAAAAATCTCGTAATACAAGTGAATTCTACGGAGCCATGTAAAGAACACAAGTTGCCAATTCACAATTTGTCATTATAGAAATTGTTAAGAGGTGTGAGCTTTTGACATCAACCAATATTTTATTACCAACCTTTAGATGACATTTTCTACTTTTCGTTTCTTCTCTGAGCAGTATGACACCTGCACAGAGAAGATCCGAGCTGTAGAGAGAGCTGGATGGAGATAGATTGAAGTCACTCTTCTGCATGGGGGTGAAATCAATGCAGGAGAGCGGCGGCCATCTCTCTCTCTTCCGGTTGATGCTGATATACATCTTCTCCATCGGTATTCCGACTAGAGAAGATGTTGTAGCTGCTGAGAATCGTATAGCTCCTGCCCTATGAAACCTCCGGCCTCTGAAGAGAAGTTATTAGCATAAAGACATAGAGACAACGCTACTTCTTATTACAACACTTTTATTCATTCCTTGTAAGAAGTACAGATACAAGGGTGAATAGTAAAATACTAACTGGAAATCCTCAGGCCCATGATTTGGAATGTATCGCAAAAACAGGCAAAGGAAAGAACTGAGGAACAAAGAGGAACATGGTCCTTTTATACCTTGGACCTGTGTACACCTGCGAGGCGTAACCAGGTCCAAGTGACCATGGTCCTTTACGTATCAATCCGCCACTTGGGCATGAGTCAGAAAGGTGAGTCAGAGAGGAGGGAGGGACGGTTGAGAGTTGTTTACCCCCCAGGCTATGGTTTTGGCGGGATCACGATTTACAGGGTGTTACATACCCTCCAACTTTGCTTGGAGTACGTCCTCGTACTCCAGCCAAGGGTGGAAGGTTTTCAAGTTACGCAGCGGGGAGACATGGGTGGCTGAGGACTTACCGTGTACAGAGGTGGTTATGGAAAGGCACTGGCACCGAAGTGTCAGCGCCCTTAAAAATGCAAATTCTGAAAATAAAAAGGCAAACACAATTAATACTCGCTGGGTGGCGAGTTCCTATGGAAATTTACAAGAAATACTTATTTATACATAAAGCAGTTATAACAGAATTCTTTTCTTTTTTCTTTTTTATATTTTTCGAGCTCACCACCCCAATGGGCGGTGACCACACGGTTTTCTAATCTATACCCACGTCGGTTGATTGCATGCACATGTACATGCAGAAACATATCCGTGAAGTGCTTGTAGGGGGTCTGACGGTGAGTGGAGGAGGTGGCTCCGCAGCCAGGGATGATAGGATTCCCAGGCGGCGACGATCCATCCGTTGTCGAAGCCCCGGAGACTTTCCATGAAACTTCGGTGGACGGTGGCGTCGGCGGCGATCAGTCGGCCCGGTGGTTGCCCGGTGAGGACACCGTAAACGGCGTCCCACAGGATGGCGGCCTGGTAAGTGGCGCGGGTCCTCCAAACGATCATTCGGGCAATGCTGTATGCTCCGTTAAGTGGGACTCCCAGGAGACTGTTAAAGAAAGCCTGCTGAAGGGCGCCCAATGCTGGAGTGATGGGCTGCTCGGCAAACTGGTATATTTCGATGTACCGGGTGGACGGAATTAGGACGGCCATAGAGAGTTGCAGGTAGTATGACATTCCTACAACGTAGCGCCCTTCCTCCGGTATGTAGAGGCGCGGAAATCCCTCCATCAGGTCATAGTGACCGATGTAATAGGTGTTTGCGGGCCGCACCTGTCGTTGCCAGAGTGCCCAGCAATTATTTAGCAGTCTTTCACATCGTGCTTCCTGACGAAGCGGTCGATATACCGGTAGTCTCCTGGTAGTGACTGTTGGTATGCGAAAAGGTTGTGTCACTTGTGGCAAAGTTAGTACGGGGGTTGCTGAGGCTGCGGCGATATGGCGAGACGAGGCAGTTGACGTCGTTAGGTCAATGGCGCGCGCTGTGTCGTCCCCGACTTCCTCGATGCCGAGTTGCTGCGTTGTCGTGTCATCCGAGTCCATCCTAGTAGATGGGTCAGGGATGGCATCGTCCTGGCTTCCCGTTGTTTCGTTGCACTGTGACATCCTTGTTCTTCCAGAATTGTTTCCGAAGTGCTGGTGACCAGCCTGGCGTTGGCTATATACTTGTGTTTCCCGACTTCCCCATCGAGGTGTGAAATTCCAGGGTCCCATGGAAATCGTATAATTCCACGAAGCTGGCTGGAACTCCAATAAGCCACCCAATTTGTTTGTTATTGGAGGCTCGCGGGGTGTCGGTTTCTGAGTATTAAACGCCGTTCTTCCACTGTTGTTTGTTATTGTTGTCAGACGACCTGGTCCCCAAACGCAGTGTACGAAAGTTTCCCCATTGGAATCAGATTCGAGTGGTGAAATGTGGGCAGGGGTGTGTGAATGTTTGTGGTCACACACGTTGTTGTTTGTTTATATTGGTGTGTGTCATCAAGTGACCAATGTGATGATATAAACAACCGAAAGAAAAAATTTAGGTTGTGTGGGTTGTTGATAGGGTTATTGGTTTATTGTGGTGAGGAGGTAGGTTCCTCTTGTTGTGGGGAGCTGGATTTGTCTTCCCCCTCCAACCCTTGAACAACTGTCCTCAGTTGTTTTGGCTTGATATGCACAATGTTCACCGTGTCTCGAATCAATCTTCCAAATGTATCTTCGTGCTCCAGCTCGAGCACCGTGTCGCTGATGATTTTGGTTACCGTGTAACCATCCCTGTACGAGTAACGTAGTTTCTTGGTCTCATCAGGTACGATGCGTTGGTCTCGAACGAGTACTGGGTCTCCGATTTTATACGTGTGTGGAGTTTTCCGTCTTGCGTCATAGTACTTCTTCTGTCGCAGATGGGCCTCGTGCAGGTTGGCCCTTGCGATCTCGACCTCTTCCGTGGCAACCACAGAAGGTGCTGCAGGGTTTGAATCCATAACCTTCGGTAGGAGAGGTGCCCGATTGTCGATTCGTAGTCGGGCCTCTCTTCCAAACATTAAGCGGTATGGCGAGAACTTCGTTGACGTATGGGTCGCGGTGTTGTAAGCGAAGGTGGCGGCTTGGAGATGGAAATACCAATCCCGCTGTCCTTTTTCAGGCGTCAGGAGTCTCTTGACGGTCTGCATTATAGTTTTGTTGGTCCTTTCCGCAAGACCGTCTCCTTGCGGAAAGTACGCTGTCGTGGTGGCGTGCTTTATTCCCAGCTCGTCACACAGCGCTTGTGTGTCTTTAGCTGTAAAAGGTGTTCCCCGGTCGGTGATTATCCTCCTGGGCATCCCGATAAGATACACGATCGTATCTTGGAGGAAATTCTTAGTTGTTTTGGCCGACTGGCTGTGCACAGCTCGTGCGAAACAGAATCTGGTGGCGTAATCCACTGCCAGGATGATGTGCTTGACACCACCCAGTGATTTTGGCAGGGGACCGATGTAATCGATTCCCCAGCATTCACCTGGGTCTCCAATTTCCATTTCATGGAGGAACCCGGGCAGCTTGGACTGTGGTGTCTTGCACTTTTGGCATATCTCGCACGTGCGCACATACTCGATGGTATCCTGCTTCCAGGTTGGCCAAAAGAACCGTTGGCACACCTTTTCTAATGTCTTATCCTGGCCGAAATGTCCGGCTTCAGGACTATCGTGTAAGAGTCTCAGAACTTCGGGTACCAGATGTTTGGGTACCACCGTCACGAGCTTGGGTGTTATGCTGCCCTGGTAGACAAGGGCACACAAAACCTCGTCTACGATGACATAGGTATGGTGAAGCTCGGTACTTGGATTGTTGCGAAGTTCGGTCTTAATCTGTGTCACGTTCGGGTCTCTTGTTTGTTCAACCGACCAATCCCAACGCAAAGTGACTGCGTAAACCACGCTGTCGTCGAGGTCATCTGGGGTAGCCTGCAGCTTCCAGTCTTCAGGAACGTCCACCGGACTCCGTGAAATGCAATCTGCATCCACGTGAGTGATGCCGGCTTTGTAGACTACGGTGTAGTCGTATTCCTGGAGCAGTAGCTGCCAGCGACCCAGGCGTCCTTGGAGTCGCTGTGCGGTTTTTAAGTAGCACAGTGCATGATGGTCGGTGACGATGACAAAGGCTTTGTTAAAGAGATAAGGTCTAAACTTGACGATGCCGTACACCACTGCGAGGCACTCTTTATCTGTTGTTGAATAGTTTAATTCGGCGTCTCGGAGCACTCGAGAGACACCACCCAGGATCTGCAGTTCCTTAGATGGTGACTGTTGGTAGAGGATAGCTCCGATGCCGTAAGCAGAGGCGTCGGTGTGCATTTTGATTTCGGCATCTGGGTCGTAAATGGCCAATATTGGCGCGGTGACAAGTTTAGTCTTTAACAGAGTGAATGCTGCTTCTCTGTCGATCGTCCATAAAAAGGGCAGCCCCTTTTTGGTCATATCCGTGAGTGGTTTAGCGATGTGGGCAAAGTTAACAATAAATCGCCGGTAGAAACCGGCCATGCCCAGAAATCGCTTCACCTCCTTGACATTAGTAGGCGCCGCTAAGTCGGAGATGGCAACCACTTTCCTCGGGTCTGGACGCACTCCTTCTTTGGAGATGATGTGTCCCAGGTAGAGGACTTCGTCGTAGCCGAAGAAGCTCTTTTCGGGGTGAAGCTTCAACCCCGCCTCTCTTAGGAGTCCTAGGACGCAGTCCAACCTTTCCATAAACTGTTCAAAAGTCGCGCCGAATACGATGATGTCGTCTAGGTAGACTAGACAAGTCTCCCATTTGTGGCCAGCCAAAAGGATGTCCAGGGCACGCTGCATAGTAGCAGGAGCGTTACGCAGACCAAAGGGCATCCGATTGAATTCGAACAGCCCACCGGGTGTGATGAACGCGGTCTTCTCCCTATCCTCTTTGGCGACCTCAAATTGCCAATAGCCGGAGATCATGTCGAGGGTCGCGAAGATTCTCGACCCCCGAAGCGAGTCTAAAGCATCATCGATTCGGGGTAGTGGGTAATTGTCTGGTTTGGTGATATCGTTCAGGCGTCTATAGTCGACGCAGAAACGCCACTGTCCATCCTTCTTCTTCACCAGGACTACTGCTGAAGCATAAGGAGACTTGGATTCGCTGGCTACTCCGGATTTGAGCATTTCCTCGACTGTCTTCCGGATGATCTCCCGCTGCTCGGGGCCACTCCTTCGGAGGGGTTCCCGCACGGGTGCATGATCGCCAGTATCGATTCGGTGTTCCGTGAGGTTGGTACATCCAAGTTCCGACGTTTCTAGCGCGAAGACATCTCGATAGGATCTCAAAAGATCCATTAGAATGCGCCTCTGGCCATTACGTAATCGAGGCCCGAGTTGCATTGCTTCATCGAATTTAGCGCCTGACTCTTTTGTCATGATCGGGTCAGCGTTTGAAGTGGTCTTTACTTCAACCGTTTCGAAACAGTAGTCTTTTTGTACGTGGGCTATCACTTCGCCGGAGGCCAGGGTCAATGGCCCCGTAGTAGTGTTCAGGACCTCGACTAGGAAGCTGTTGCTGTTACGGCCTTGCATAATGCCGGGGGCCACCCAGACCCCCCTCGAGGCGCGTAGCTTCTCGTCAGGAGAGACCACGAAAAGATCCTGATCTGTGAGGATCCCAGAGGCCTCTACCTCCACTAGTGTTGTCCCATGGCCAGTGAGCTGTGTTAGCCCTTTGACTACTAGGTATTCGTTCGGTTGCTGCATAAGCTTGACTTCAATGGGAGCGGTGTCCGACTCCCCAAGAGTGGCTGGCGTGATTTCTTCCAGAGCACTCTTGACGTACGCCTGAATACTCTGCCTTCGGAGTGCTGATTCAAAGAGGTCGTCCTCTAAGTAGACTTTATTGGTCTGCATAGACACAAGGAGCTTCAGTGCCCTACCCAGGTCTCGGCCTAAGATGGCGTCGGGTGGGCCAGTGATAACCAGCAGGCGGCCCGTGGCAGATTGTTTGGCAATTTCCACAGTAGCGGAGACTTGCCCTGCCACGGCGATGGTGTTTCCTCCAACTCCCTCAATCCTTGGCGGATGAGCCATAGGCTTGATGTTGAGTTGGAGCTGCTTGGCAAGTGCCTTGGATATTACGCTACCATGAGCCCCGGTGTCTACGAGCATGCGGACCTCTTTGCCATTGATAGTGACAGTGATTTTCGGACTGTCATCACTGACACTATGATCTCCGATCTCTTGAGGCATGCAAGTATTCTTCAGTTGTCTATATAGGTCTTTCAGCATCCGGCGGCAACAAGGGCGCCCTTGGAGTGAAGCCCCACCACCTGGAGCCAAGATGGCGACCACCTCATTGGCGGTGCAACCCAAGGTGGCGGTGGCGAGGTTAATGACCTCAAGGGTACCATGCCAGGTAGTTAGGTCATCCATTCCCCAAGTTAACTCCGGGATGTAGTCGACCATCATTATTGGCATGCCGGCCGGTGCTCTGTCATAATTGGTTGTCTCAGGAGGCATGTCCGGTACCATGACCACACTACGGTGGTCCGTATCGGAGGCCTCCCTTGTAAAATCGTAGGTCGGGTGCGCGTACTGATGTTCTGTACGCTCATAGTTTGTATAGCGCGGTGCATTGTACGCGCGCTCTTCAGGTATCGCATATGGACCTGGTACATGTCGTCTGTAGTATGAATCGTAGCAGGACTCGTACGGCTCTCGGTGCCCGACAGCGTACGGCGGAGAGTTATCTGATTCGCTACGATATTGGCGATATTGTGGTGTTGTAGTACATGTAGTCGGTAGTGGTGGCGCAGGCGGCGGTTGGGTGTCGTTATGAATAATCATCATGTGAGTGATCTGTATTTTTAGTTCATTAAGTTGATGCATGATGGTGTTGAGTTTGCAACCATCACACGACTGGGTAGGAAGTGGATCTGGTAGTAGCGGAGGTCGCTCCTGTTGATATCTGGAGTAACATGTGGACGACATTAGGCGTCGAAATGTACTATTGTTCGTGGACCGAGCCGTGCGCCGTGTAGACTGTTGATGCACATCATTACTTCGGGTGCCGCCACTTTGTGGCACCCACCAGGTCCCAGGTTGAATAACTGGATCTATGGTGGGTCCGAGTGGGACAGCCACACGTGATGATGCGGCGTATTGTGTATCGTATGTCTGTGATGTTGCATAGGCCCTCCACAATGCTGATGGATATATGCTTCCCCTGGAGTGCGGAAGAGCTCTCCGGGCGGTCCCAGTTAGTCGTGGGTGAGCATCCATTATGTTAAGGCTTGTGTAACACGTAGTGATCAATGTAAGTCGGTGTTATGTAGGTTTGGCCGTTGATCTCGCTGTAGATTGCAGTCTTTTCGTCGGCAACCGACACTATCGTACCCTTATACACTGAGTGACGATAGTTTCCCTACGTTTAATAAAGATGGTATCGTTGTTTAAGTGGCTGTGTTGGTGTTGGCGTTGTTCTTCAGTTGGGTGTGACGATCCCAACTGGTACAGTGTGTTTGTAAATTCTTTATTGAGTATCAATTTTGGTAGGATCTCTCTCTACACGTGGTATTTGGTGACCACGTGGAGGTTATAAGAATCCCCAAAAGTCTCGATGAAGAAACAACAGATGTACAATGCAATTGCGAGCGTGGTACACCACCCAATCGAAATTGCACTGCGGAAAGTGAATTAGAAATGGAAGTGTATTGCAGTTGCCTGAAGAAGAGGCAAGCAATATGAAGAGTAAAGCTAGAGCGCGGTGCCCGCACTTTTAGTTTTACTTGGAAACTAGAATCAAGAGTGTGTGTGTAAAGAACACACAAAGAACCAAAAAGTTCAAGATGGCTGAACTTTTTAAATGCACAAACAAAGGAGAAGTTCAAGATGGCTGAACTCTCCAAAGAAGCAAGAAAAGAAAGCTGTTTTACTTTGAAAGTTTAAAACTTAGGTGCGGTGCCCGCACATCAAAAGTTTCAATTTAGTTTTATTAAAACAGTAAAACAGTGTAGAAATTGAAGTGTGTTCAACAAGATAAATACTTGGTGAACCAGAAGAAATGTTCAGACTGGAGAAATTTTGAGTCCTCACTGCTGGATGGCTCTGGATGAAAAGACAGAGTCAGTGCCCAGTGAGGGACTATGTTGAGTAGAAGGAAGAGGTCCGTAGGTGGCGCTGAGGTGGCCACTTCCGGTTCAGTTTATTGCAATGTCCAAAAATTGATGATTGAAAAGTTCCTCCGGGGCACGTTTTTATGGTGGCCAGGAGAAAGACACAAAGAGAGAGAAAATTCAAAGAAAAAGAGAAGTTTTCTCTAACAAGAGGAACTCCGCCAGGGGGCGCGTGAGTGCAACCCTCTGGAAGAGAAGAGAAGAGAAGAGAACACAAAAAGATGAGAGAAGGTACAACAATGAGTCACATGGAGCGAAAAACCGCTCCGTTGGCGCTTTTTGAAGAGTGTCCGGTCGATCCAAGATGGCGGCCGGGCTTCAGTGTTGTCCAATGGAGAAAGTTCATGTGATGATGCATTGAGGTGATGATGATGAAGAAATTGAAGAACATGACTTGGGACATAGAGGGTCCCAAGGGAAACACAAGTGTAAAAACAAAGAACAAAGAAAAGGGGGGACAAGAAAGTCCCACGTGGCTAGAAAAAGTGTGTTTTAAGCTTGTAAGCCCCCTAACAATGAAATAGAGCTAGGGAGAATCTTGCTTGAAAATTAAAGATGAAGAGTGAAGATAATAGGACATTTTAAAAGACACACACGTCCTTTAAAAGCCTATTAATAGATGAATAGATTAGTAGATGAGATTTGTTTGCTCATCTCATAATGAGACTGCAAACTCCTCTCGGAGAGTAAGAAGAATTTGTTTAAAGTGTTGCCCACGTGGTGTGGGTTTCACTTTGAAAATTAAAGAAGAGTGAAGGTGACAGTGGGTGATTGTAATGGAAACATGAAATACAAAAACACGGACGGAAACACGTGTGTCCAAACGGTTGTCCACTTTCCGAGTGCTAAGCGGTCAGCAGACAAAAGTTCGTTCCCACGTGTCTCTAAGGACAGGACACAGAATCGCGCGGTCGACACGTGGTGTGTGTAGCCACAAGTCTCTTTCGCGATTCCACAAAAACGGTACCATGCGGTTGGCTTTGACGTGATCGAGGGCCTCCATACATGATCCCAACATAAAAAGGCGCCACGCGGTTGGCTTTGACGCTATCGAGGGCCTCCATACGTGGTTCCAACACAAAGGACGCCGCGCGGTTGGCTTTGACGTGATCGAGGGCCTCCATACGCGGTTTTACAAAGGCGCCACGTGGTCGACTTTGACGCTATCGAGGGTCTCCACACGTGGTTCCAACACAAAGGACGCCGCGCGGTTGACTTTGACGTGATCGAGGGTCTCCATACGCGGTTTTACAGACAGGCGCCACGCGGTTGACTTTGACGCTATCGAGGGTCTCCATACGTGGCTCCAACATAGAAAGGACGGACGAAGCCTCGTGAGGCACAATCACGAGACTTAGGACAAAGGACGGCTTCTGTTTACAGGTCGGAGAAGGCAGATGGAGCTATACCCCGCACCTCCACCAAATGTGAGCTTTTGACATCAACCAATATTTTATTACCAACCTTTAGATGACATTTTCTACTTTTCGTTTCTTCTCTGAGCAGTATGACACCTGCACAGAGAAGATCCGAGCTGTAGAGAGAGCTGGATGGAGATAGATTGAAGTCACTCTTCTGCATGGGGGTGAAATCAATGCAGGAGAGCGGCGGCCATCTCTCTCTCTTCCGGTTGATGCTGATATACATCTTCTCCATCGGTATTCCGACTAGAGAAGATGTTGTAGCTGCTGAGAATCGTATAGCTCCTGCCCTATGAAACCTCCGGCCTCTGAAGAGAAGTTATTAGCATAAAGACATAGAGACAACGCTACTTCTTATTACAACACTTTTATTCATTCCTTGTAAGAAGTACAGATACAAGGGTGAATAGTAAAATACTAACTGGAAATCCTCAGGCCCATGATTTGGAATGTATCGCAAAAACAGGCAAAGGAAAGAACTGAGGAACAAAGAGGAACATGGTCCTTTTATACCTTGGACCTGTGTACACCTGCGAGGCGTAACCAGGTCCAAGTGACCATGGTCCTTTACGTATCAATCCGCCACTTGGGCATGAGTCAGAAAGGTGAGTCAGAGAGGAGGGAGGGACGGTTGAGAGTTGTTTACCCCCCAGGCTATGGTTTTGGCGGGATCACGATTTACAGGGTGTTACAGAGGCTACATCGTAAAATGACTTCGAAAAATCTTTGCAAAGAGCGCTAGCATCGTATTTCTATTGAGCCTATAAATTCAATGTTAAAGAAAAAACATTCATTTTTAAAATAAACATATTTGTCATATTTAAATTTGTCCAATTTTGATGGTTCAATGTGCAGTGTGAACTTTAAATATATGTTCATTTAGAAATAGAATGACAAAAAATTGGTGTTTTTTTATTAAAAAAATACTATTTCAAATTCGCGAATTTCTAACTATTATGTTAAACTAAATTGAGTACACCCAAATAAGGAAAAAACATCCATTAAAATGTTCGTAAAAAACCTAAACATAATTTTAAAAAACGCGCCAATGTGTTGGCTTCACAGTGGTTTACTTGTGGTTTTTTTTAAATGATAAAAATGATAAAAATGATTACGAGCCTTTTAATGGATATTTTGTTCTTACGAGTGTATTCTCAATGGAGTTTAACATAAGAGTTAGAAATTCTCGATTTTGAAATACTTTTTAAAAATAGAGCCACACAACAATTTTGTCATTCTATCACTAAATGAACATATATTTAAAGTTCACACTACACATTGAACCATCAAAATTGGACAAATTTAAATATGAAAAATAAACATATTGCTGCGACTGTGTATTTTAAAAATTAACGTTTTTTCTTTAAGATCGGATCTATGGGCTTAATAGAAAAATTTTACTAGCGCTCTTTGTGGAGATTTTTCAAAATAACTTTTGTGATGGTAGCCTCTTAATCGGTAATAAAAAAAATTGTGAATTATTGATGCAAGTCCTGATCAGAACTCTTTATTACAAGACTTGTATTTTTGAGAAACAGGGCTCAGGAGGCGTAGGAAAGGCCTTGCTAGAGCTCAATGAAAAGAAGTCTAAAAAAATCCCACAAAATGGAACTCTTGAAAATAATTTGCTGCCAATAGCATGATGGACTATGAAACAACTCTTGCTGCTGTCTACACAGGGTTGCCCTAACCTTTGCAGTGTTGCACTTCCCTAGATTCCAAATTGTATTCCAGAGCTTTTTTATTTCTACTCCGAAACGGTAGTTTTCGGGAGAAAAAAAAACTTCCAAAAACTTTCATTTCTGAGTGTATCACTTGAGTTCTAGCAAGGCCTGAACTGCAGAGAAATAAAAACTCTAGTGCAAGCATTTCCCGGCTCATCTATTAAGGCCAATAGGCGAACCAGAAGCTGAACATGCAGAAAAAAAATTCTACGCAAAAAAAAATTGATCTAATTTGAATAATTCTATTTTATATGGAGAAAAAAAAAATGGTTGCATTGTTTCTTGTTGCCACGCAAAATTACATTTGAATTTGAATTTGAATTAATACTCTGCAAGCAGCTCAAATGGCCTATGGCAGAGGGACAAGGAAGTCCAAAAGCAGCATGAAAATTGCTTTGTTATAATAATAGCTACATTGTTGAAAAAAGACCCCTATGAACTCTCCAAAATGAAACGTTACCCATGCACAACATGTCCATTGTCGAGAGTCATTTCGTGCAAAAATCTCCCTAATTTTTTTAGTGAGATCAACCCTCCCTGTATACAAAGCCTTCCTCAGTGTACTAGAGTTTGGCTTAAGACAAGACTTCATTAACATTTTTTTAGTATGTTCATACTAAATACATGTGATCTGTTAATAGGAAGGCGTCCTTCTAACGCATCTTCCTTTATTCATAGACTCTTCCAGTTAATTATTCTTCCCTCGTCTATAAACTGAACAATTTTTTTGAAATGTTTTCTGTCGCAATGTTTGAAAACCCTTAAATTGCAATACAAAACAGTTCAAATATAATTGAAACTTTATTATAATTTTTATTTCAATTTTTTTATTTTCTGCTGATTTATCAGCATGTGTGAACCATCCGTTAATACCAAGTTGAACAATTTCCAAATTGAGTAAACGCCAAAAATTATTTGATTTGCGTTTGTTTCATATGACACTTCTTCCATTTATCGTTAGATCAGCGCCGCCATATTATAATTGATCTCAGCCATTTTAGGTGCAAATAAAAGTCTATAGTAATTCCCACATATAAGATTATGATACAAAAAAAAAAAAAAAAATGTGCTTATCTTACTTGCTGACCTTCGAATTGAAGTTGATGCTATGGTAGCAGCATTCTGTGTTTAGTTAAATTTAAATTTCGTAAATTCTTCGTAAAGCCTTGTTTCCACTGGGGTGAAAAATTTGAACTTTTTAAAAATTTCAACTGGTGAAAAATATAGAACGCACGTGGCTCCCGCCCATTCACTATCATTGGTAAAGGTCACGTGCGTTCTATTATTCATCAGTTGGAAATTTTCAGAAAAGTTCAAATTTTCATCCCAATGGAAACAAGGCATAATGGTGCTTGCAGTGATTGCCTCTCTTCAGGATTCGTTCCACTATCACAACAACATTCATTGTTTAAAAAAGTACTTTGGCCAAAATTGAAGACTGACACTTGGCACTTAAATATCATCTTTAAACCCTCTGAGGAGGATTCCAATATAAAAAAAAAGATCCAGCTGAAAGCTACTCAATAAAAGAGTATTTTCTATTTTGGAAACGTGCTCAAAGGATTTAGTTTGAAGGATGGTATTTTCTTAATGGTTTTTAAGTCAAAGCTAGTGCTGAACTCAACAACTTTTACAAGAAACTTTCTATCAGAAGTTCGCAAGTTTAGCACTTCTTTTGACTTAAGAGTCGCAGTCTTAATGAATGCTAAATGCTAAGTAGTACCCTTTTTGTATTTAGGGCATTAAGAGGTTTATTTGCATAAAAGGAAGCGCAGCTCAAAATTGTTTAAAATTATTATAAATGTGTGCCTCTTTTATAATATTTTAATTTATAATGTTTCATTTTCTTTATGTATTTTCTGCAAAAATCGTTATTCAGTGTTTTTACGATTTTGTTTTATCGTCATTTTTCGCCTTTTGGTTATTTTTACAACATACTGTAAGTTTGGTTTTATGTGAAGATCCATTTAAAGTTTGGCAACTATGTTTACACATTGAAAACGTGTGCTTTTATAAGACTGCTTCAGGCTTGTGTATACATAAATGCATTAAACAGAGCTTTAGTTTTTTTTATGTACAGGTGCTTTTATTTTAAGAAGGGGAGTGAGGTAGGCGGAGGGGGGGGGGAAAGGGATGCAGAATTCTAAACTTAGATGTATATATATACCTTCAAGAGTTTATTTGACTTTTTTTATACTAGGCAATTTTTTTTCTTCTTAAATCAACTTCATTTTCACTTAGTTTCAATTTCTACTGAAGTCATGTTTCGATTTATTGAATTGCCTGTATTATGTAACAATGTGGAAGCTCTTGTTGTGGTGATCAGCTTATACTTTTATCGGTTTTGGGGTGGAAACCGCCCCTTAGGCTAAGAGAAGTTGTTGCAGTCTAAGTTCTGAGTCAGAACATCTGACCCTTACTTGGTGCTGAGGGGGGGGGGGACCGTTCTCTCTGATTTCGGTAATATGCAATTTCGAAGAGAAATAAAATACAGGCGAGAAGAAGGATGTCTGCCCCGCAACTTTGTAGCGGAGCAGCCATGAACATTGTATCACAACAAAAAAATTTAAGTGTGTTCTAGCCTTAACGTCTTCTTGCTTTTTAAGCCTTTCATCTCAGTCTCTTAAAAAATGAACCAAAAAAGTCATTTCTATCTGTGCATATTATTATGACAACGACCTGCTTTGCGAATGCTGAAAACGTAAAATACATGTTTTCAAGTCTAAAAGAAGTTCAGTTGTAAAATACAGATGTTTGTATGTACATGTATGTCCTTTATGTGTAAGTTTGTTAAAATGAAAAACGTGAATGGCATTTTTAAGATGGTCTCTCTCCATCTCGCTCTTCCTCTTTATCTCTCTATTTTTCCTTTCCATCTCTCTTCCTCTTCATCTCTCTTTTCCTTTCCATCTCTCTCTTCCTCTTCATCTCTCTCTTTTCCTTTCCATCTCTCTCTTTTCCTTTCCATTTCTGTCTTCCTCTTCATCTCTCTCTTCCTCATCATCTCTCTCTTCCTCATCATCTCTCTCTTCCTCATCATCTCTCTCTTCCTCATCATCTCTCTCTTCCTCATCATCTCTCTCTTCCTCATCATCTCTCTCTCTCTCTTCCTCTTCATCTCTCTCTTCCTCTTTCTCTCTTTCTCTTCATCTCTCTTTCTTTCTCTTCATCTCTTTCTTTCTCTTCATCTCTTTCTTTCTCTTCATCTCTCTTTCTTTCTCTTCATCTCTCTTTCTTTCTCTTCATCTCTTTCTTTCTCTTCATCTCTCTTTCTTTTTCTTCATCTCTCTTTCTTTTTCTCTTCATCTCTTTCTTTCTCTTCATCTCTCTTTCTTTTTCTTCATCTCTCTTTCTTTTCTTCATCTCTCTTTCTTTTTATTCATCTCTCTTTCTTTTTCTTCATCTCTCTTTCTTTTTCTTCATCTCTCTCTCTTTCTCTTCATCTCTCTCTCTTTCTCTTCATCTCTCTCTTTTACTTTTCATCTCTTTCTCTTCATCTCTCTCTCTTTCTCTTCATCTCTCTCTCTTTCTCTTCATCTCTCTCTCTTCCTCTCCATCACTCTCTCTCTTCCTCTCCATCTTTCTCTCTTCCTCTCCATCTTTCTCTCTTCTTCTCCATATCCCTCTGTTCCTCTCCATCTTTCTCTCTTCCTCTCCATCTTTATCTCTTCTTCTCCATATCCCTCTCTTCCTCTCCATCTTTCTCTCTTCCTCTCCATCTTTCTCTCTTCCTCTCCATCTTTCTCTCTTCTTCTCCATATCCCTCTCTTCCTCTCCATCTTTCTCTCTTCCTCTCCATTTTTCTCTCTTCTTCTCCATATCCCTCTCTTCCTCTCCATCTTTCTCTCTTCCTCTCCATCTTTCTCTCTTCTTCTCCATATCCCTCTCTTCCTCCATCTTTCTCTCTTCTTCTCCATATCCCTCTCTTCCTCTCCATCTTTCTCTCTTCTTCTCCATATCCCTCTCTTCCTCTCCATCTTTCTCTCTTCTTCTCCATATCCCTCTCTTCCTCTCCATCTTTCTCTCTTCTTCTCCATATCCCTCTCTTCCTCTCCATCTTTCTCTCTTCCTCTCCATCTTTCTCTCTTCTTCTCCTTATCCTCTCTTCCTCTCCATCTTTCTCTCTTCCTCTCCATCTTTCTCTCTCTCTCCATCTTTCTCTCTTCTTCTCCATATCCCTCTCTTCCTCTCCATCTTTCTCTCTTCTTCTTTTCCTCTCTTCCTCTCCATCTTCTCTCTTCCTCTCCATCTTTCTCTCTTCCTCTTTAGCTTTCTCTTCCTCTCCATCTTTCTCTCTTCCTCTTTAGCTTTCTCTCTTCCTCTCCATCTTTCTATCTTCCTCTCCATATCCCTCTCTTCCTCTCCATCTTTCTCTCTTTCTCTCCATCTTTCTCTCTTTCTCTCCATCTCCCTCTCTTTCTCTCCATCTTTCTCTCTTTCTCTCCATCTTTCTCTCTTTCTCTCCATCTTTCTCTCTTTCTCTCCATCTCCCTCTCTTTCTCTCCATCTTTCTCTCTTTCTCTCCATCTCCCTCTCTTTCTCTCCATCTCCCTCTCTTTCTCTCCATCTTCTCTCTTTCTCTCCATCTCCCTCTCTTTCTCTCCATCTCCCTCTCTTTCTCTCCATCTCCCTCTCTTTCTCTCCATCTCCCTCTCTTTCTCTCCATCTTTCTCTCTTTCTCTCCATCTCCCTCTCTTTCTCTCCATCTCCCTCTCTTTCTCTCCATCTCCCTCTCTTTCTCTCCATCTCCCTCTCTTTCTCTCCATCTCCCTCTCTTTCTCTCCATCTCCCTCTCTTTCTCTCCATCTCCCTCTCTTTCTCTCCCTCTCTCTCTCTTTCTCTCCCTCTCTTTCTCTTTCTCTCCATCTCCCTCTCTTTCTCTCCCTCTCTTTCTCTTTCTCTCCCTCTCTTTCTCTTTCTCTCCCTCTCTTTCTCTCCCTCTCTTTCTCTTTCTCTCCATCTCCCTCTCTTTCTCTTTCTCTCCATCTCCCTCTCTTTCTCTTTCTCTCCCTCTCCATCTTTCTCTCTTTCTCTCCATCTCCCTCTCTTTCTCGTTCTCTCCCTCTCTTTCTCTTTCTCTCCCTCTCCCTCTCTTTCTCTTTCTCTCCCTCTCCATCTTTCTCTCTTTCTCTCCCTCTCCATCTTTCTCTCTTTCTCTCCATCTCCCTCTCTTTCTCTCTTTCTCTCCCTCTCCATCTTTCTCTCTTTCTCTCCATCTCCCTCTCTTTCTCTTTCTCTCCCTCTCCATCTTTCTCTCCATCTCCCTCTCTTTCTCTCTTTCTCTCCATCTTTCTCTCCATCTCCATCTTTCTCTCTTTCTCTCCATCTTTCTCTCTTTCTCTCCATCTCCCTCTCTTTCTCTCCATCTCCCTCTTTCTTTCCATCTTTCTCTCTTTCTCTCCATCTTTCTCTCTTTCTCTCCATCTTTCTCTCTTTCTCTCCATCTTTCTCTCCATCTTTCTCTCTTTTTCTCCATCTCCCTCTCTTTTTCTCCATCTCCCTCTCTTTCTCTCCCTCTCTTTCTCTCCCTCTCTTTCTCTCCCTCTCCATCTTTCTCTTTCTCTCCATCTCCCTCTCTTTCTCTCCCTCTCCATCTTTCTCTCTTTCTCTCCATCTCCCTCTCTTTCTCTCCATCTCCCTCTCTTTCTCTCCCTCTCTTTCTCTTTCTCCCCCTCTCTTTCTCTCCCTCTCCATATTTCTCTCTTTCTCTCCATCTTTTTCTCTTTCTCTCCATCTCCCTCTCTTTCTCTCCATCTCCCTCTTTCTCTCCATCTTTCTCTCTTCCTCTCCATCTTTCTCTCTTCCTCTCCGTCTTTCTCTCTTCCTCTCCGTCTTTCTCTCTTCCTCTCCGTCTTTCTCTCTTCCTCTCCGTCTTTCTCTCTTCCTCTCCATCTTTCTCTCTTCCTCTCCATCTTTCTCTCTTCCTCTCCATCTTTCTCTCTTCCTCTCCATCTTTCTCTCTTCCTCTCCATCTTTCTCTCTCTTCTTTTCCATCTCTCCCGCTCTCTCTGTCTTCCTAAGACGTTTTGAGATATCCTGTAGCTGTCTATTTTTATCTCATCGCCTGTCACAAACCAATTGTGGTAACTTGTTATAAAATTTAAGACTTTTGGGTTGGTGGTGACTTTGGACACAAAAAAAAATTTTTTTGGCTTTATATATAAGGCCATCCGCTCAATATGGATTGGAACTTTATATGGTTTGTGGAAAATGCAATTTCCTTTAGCATTCCAAAGTTGCAAACAAGAAAATAAATAAGAACTATTGAGATGGATTTTTTTTTTCTCTTTCTCTCTGAAAAGAAAAGTATTTACATTGTTAGATTTTTAAATAATGTATAATAATGATACCGGTACTGTTTTAGTGATTGTTTGCGTGAAACAAAACATTTTTGTGTCATTGTGTTTATTGTGTCATATTCCACGGTGACTACATGCATACAAATGAGTCGATGCAAACTGGCTGACACAAAGTTGAACAAAAGCGATGACATATACGACGACACATAGCGAGACACGTTGAAACAAAGCAGAGTTGTCTTCTCTACTTCCATGTTTCATCCAGTTTCTTTCACTTGTTTCGTTCAAAAATACGCCACTGCGCATGTCCAGCGCCGGTCAACATGTCCACGTGACGCTTAGTTCGTTTCATCATCTTTTGAAATGTTTTGCATAATCTTGTGTCTGCTCCTGTGTCCTTTTAGGGCAAGTGGTTTTAGGACAAATGTCCCTTTAGGGCAAATGGCTTTAGGGCAAGTGTCCGTTGGGCAAATGTCGAACACCCCTGTGTAGTTGCTATTTCATTTGGTGGCAGTGCAGTTCCCGGTACCAATTCTTTGCCTTCTATCTTCACTTGTCTTGATGCCTCATGGGTGGCAGCAGATTGTGACGCAAACTTCACAAATTGTGACAAATGTAATCCATTTGTAAACAGGAACAAGAAACTTCCTTTAAGTTTAGTACTTTTTCACAATTGACATACCATACAATACTGGATGTCATCATTGGTTGTTTGTGTTTTGTTTTTGTTTCCCATTTGATATTTCTTCATTAGAAACCTTTTATCTCAAGCAAAAGGGGCTTTAAATAAGTGTTGGGTTTTTTTTATATATATATATATAATATTGAAATCTGATTAAGTTTAAACATTTAAGGCCTAAATTTAAGAAGAAAACTTAGAAGATAAACATTAATGTAAATCCTCTGAGTAGTGTTCCAGACATTTTTTCCGAGTATTCTTTGAACAGTTTTTTTTTTCTTTCTATGGGTTTAGGGTCAGAACACACAGTCGACTTTTGAAAGACTTTTCAGCAGCAAAATCAAGTCAAAAGGTCGCTGGGCTGTCGTTGCAATGTATTTTCTATGGAAGGAATGCAACCTTGGCACACGTATGGCTTTTAAACTGTGTCTAGGTTGGCGTCTTTCCATATATTAAATTCAATTCAACTCAGTACACTTGCAATGAACTTAAAAGCCATGTGGCAGGGGGGATTGCTCTTGATCACCAATGAGTCTCATTCAGGTAAAACAAGACATCATTGTTAAATTGAAATCGTCATTCTAACAAAGAACTATCAATTGGAAGAGAATTCCATAGTCTAATAACATTTGGGAAAAAAGACCAAAAATATGCATCAGTTCTAGGCATTAATTCTTTTAAAGTCGTTGAATGCCCGTGTCTTCCCTTATGAGGATGTGTATTCAATAAGTCATTAAGTAGAGAAATATTATCATCTGCCAGTAAGCGTTCGAAAAGGGCAAGGCTTTGGTCATTTCGTGGGCCTGTTAAGGATAAAATATACACTGTCAGTCCTTTCACAAATATTGCAGCCCTACGCTGTACCATTTCTATTTAGTGCTTTAAGTTACTTCTAAATGGGTTCGAAATTGGGGAACAATATTCGAATATAGGTAAGGTTCGTGTACATTTTCTTTACGATGTTTACAGCAACCTTCAACTTAATTTTGTTGCCGAAATGTCTATCAAAATTGGCCTCAATGCCAAGGCCTTTACAGGGTTTCGTTTTGAATTTCAAGTGTGAAGTTTTGTTCATTGAATTTGGGCGTTATTTTCTATTGGAGGCCTATGTTTGGAAAGTTACTGTGTTTTTAATAGAGTTTTTGTATATAAAAAAAGTTGTAAGGTCTTTTGTGACTTTTCAATGCTTCTCTTCTATTTAGTTGAATCGAAGAGGCTTTCTAGGATCTTTTTAATGTTCAATAAACTTAGAATGTAGACTACTTAAATTGTAATAACATTTTCGTAGGGCTAATAAATGGAAACATATATAGGGTCACTCAGCAGCTTGCTTTCTACAACTACTTTTACGACTTTTTAAGTAGTTTCAACTTCATGTGTTCTGTTTTCTATAGAAATCGGGCCAAAATTCAATAAAAAGTTTGATAAAGTTCAAAACTTAAAAATGTGGTCAATTTCAAGTAGCTGTAAAAAGTTAATTTAAAAAAGTAACTATGAAAATCTTACTACGTGGTCAAGTTACCCTTTATGGCATCCCTGGACTCCTCTGTTAGAAATCACAGGGATGGTGTCTGTTCTTGTTCTGCCTGACTGGATATGGCCCAGCTCTTAACTGGAATTAATTAGTGTAATATGCCTGGGCCCCATCCAGGTGGTTCTTGATTTTGACTGTCTCTTAGTGGGTGGCTGGTCCCAGACCAGCTGGTTGAGTTCGGGTGGTGCAATGCTCCACACTCTCCGAGCTCGGGTTTTTCGACCTGCCGGGTGATCCAGGTCTACTTGTTGGCCTGGATGCGCAACCCTTGGTCACGCCTCCGCTTCTGATTGGAGTAGGATTCCCTGGCATTGTTGATCCTTTTTGGGGTTTCCGTGTAGACGGGACTCCCTAGTTCCCACAATTTAAAGAAACAGCGATGACTCTATACCTCCCAGAAGTGTCTTCGCAAACAAGAAAAAGACTTTTTCTATCGTTCAAACTGATTTATTTTATGTATTAATGTGATACATTATAAGTAAAATAAAATGAAATAAGCGACTGATTTAAGGATATTCTGAGTCAAGGGACTTCTTAGACTTAGAATATTCTCGGACTCAACTCTCTATTGAGGAGGGAAACACTCTGTTCCCACAAAATCTCTGCCTACTGTCCTCCTGAGGGTACCTCGCGTGCTTGTTTTGTTCTTTTTGGCCCTTGGGAGGGGCCACCTGTGACCAGGGGTCGCCCATCTGTCGGACTGACCAATGGCGATCTCTGGTCCCAAAATATTTCCTTTTTTGGAACTCATTCCTCCGAAATATGTAAATGATTTCAGAAAAATCATCTGGGTCTGTCCAGTGTCACTGGACATGAGGAAAAGTAATTTCCTCTTTAATTATTTCCATGTGTGCCAGTGAAGTACTGTTTCGCCTCTTTGGGGCAACTGATTTAGGGCCATCTGGGCACCATGGGGCCAAACTCAAGGCATGGTAAATGATATTCCTCACGCATGTGTGCGCCGACACATGTGTAAGGAGTGTCACATTGGCCTCTGTAGGAATCTGACTGGAGGATCAGAAATCTGCTCGAAAGAGAATGATCAGGCCCGTATTAAGGCATGTGCCAACTGTGCCATACACACAGGGGCCCCCGAGGTTTAGGGCCCCCACCCGCCTCACAAGTAAATCACTTTGACGTGTCATAATTATTTTGTGATTATATTATATTTCAATATTTTTATGTTTTTTTGTCAAAATTTATCCCAAACTAAACTAGAAATTTCCTAATCGAATCCCTCTCTGTTAATTTATTGTACTCAATGGTAGCCTGGTATTACGTGGAGTTTGACAGTCTGTGCTTATAAATTAACGCAATCTTTGCTTTTTGTAAGTCGGGAATACTATATATCTACAGATGGTACGATTAGCCTTTGTAATGCAGTGGAAATATTTGTGTGGTGCTCTCAAGAGAAAGCTAAAATAAGAAAAAAAGCAGCAAAGAACGTTCTGTGGCACAGAACGTCCAGAAAATAATGTCATTTCTTAAAGTGCCAGAACAGTTGTTAAGCATTAGCAATGTCAATGACAATAACCAGGATGCAGTGTTTGAAATTGATGTACATGTATATGTAAGATTCATCATAATCCTTCATTCGGCTCTACTTGGGGTTCTACTTGAAACAGGGCTCCCACAAGTGTTAATCTGGACCTGGATGATTGTACTTTTACCAAAATGACCTTACACATGCTTGCTTGTTAGTATAGAAAACACTATAGATTCATTTTGTACAATTGATACATGAGTATGCAACTGTAATAGAAAAAAAGGACTTTTTCACGTAAAAATTATAATATCCAAAACATGACATTCCCAATTGTTAAGTGTGAAAATTCAATAACATAAAAATACATATCAGACTCTGTCTGAATTGAACTTACAAAAAGTGTCACGACAGACTGCCTGAGCTCACCTTGCGTGCCAGTTGTATTTTTTTCTCCAGGGAAAAGCAACTGTCACCCAGGGATCAACCACAGGTGAAATGGACGAATCGGTTGACTCCAGAATGTCCATATTACCTTAATATGGAAATAGGATTTTTGCAGAATTTCTTCTAAATTATTACCTGTAGCGGGCCATGAGAAAACTTTCTCGATCTGAGAGTTTTCGCCATGTAATTGCTATTACCTGTGTTACAGGCCATGAGAAATTCTTTTTTCTACTTTAACGGCCACCTGGGCACCAGGGGATGCCATCCATCGGGGGGGGGGGGGGAGAGAGGGTAGGAATGCAAAGTTACTCACACATGTACGTTGGGTGTACACTGTACATTAGGGTGGTCCTCAAATGTATGAAAATTTTTTTTTTGTAATTTAACACTGTGGTACCTCATAATTTTATTCAATATGCAGAAAAAACTGATGTGTACATAGTTTGAACTGATTTGAATACCATTTAGAGGTAGAACAAGACAAATAATCATTTATCATGTATACTATTGATCGAAAAGAATCAGTGGAACGGCTTCCCGTATTAGTGTCAGGATATCAAGTGGAAAAGCTGCTGGGTGTACCAAAGTTACCCAATGGAACAGGAAAGGCTATCAGTAATGCAGTTTTGACAACTTTAAAAGATTGGCACCTTGAAGATCAAGTTAAAGCATTAAGCTTTGACACTACTTCATCCAATAGGGGCTGTAATGCTGGTGCTTGTTTTTTAATAGAGGCAAAACTGGAAATAAACATTCTACATTTGGCATGTCAACATCATATCTATGAAATTGTCATAGGCAAAGTTTTTAAATACTGTTCAAATGTTTCCAAACAAAATGGCACATAATAGACAAACAAAAATTTGAGACAGCACAAGATGATTGACAAATAATAACTATCTTAGCAAACAATTCTAACTTAAAGAAAGATGCTCTGCAATTTGCAAATAAAGCCCTACAAAGCACATCAAGTGAATTGCCTCGGGATGACTACCGTGAATTATTAGAGCTCAATTCTTGTTCTTGGTGACACTCCACCACGGGGCATTCGAATAATGAGACCAGGAGCAATGCATCATTCATGATAGATGTCAAAAGTTTTGTACTCAATAAAAGTATGGATGTTTAAAAAACAATACACACTGACTCCTGAGGAGGAAAAGTCAGTCAGAGATATAAGCCTTTTTGACACTTCTATATACGGAGGCTTGGATTTCATGTCCTCTTGCAACAGCAGCTCCAGCAAATGATCTTTGTTTCCTCAAGTCTCTCGTAAATTACAGCACCATCAATGATGGTATTTCCACAAATGCATTCAGGGCTTTCACTAGACACTTGTGGTACCTTAGCAAAGAATTGGTTGCCTTAGCTTTTTTTGACAAACAAGTAGACAGCATGGATAAAAGAAAACTGGTTGAGGCAATGAAAAATGCATCTTCTGATCATGAAAACCCACAAAAAGAGTAACGTTAGAAACAAACTGTTCTAACTCCATGGAACTTGAACATTTTGTGACGATAAATACGGTAAACTTTTTTACGACTCTGGGGCTTTCTAACAAATTGTTCACATAATTTGGTCCTACTAACTGGGAGGAGCAAGAAGAATTCCAACATGCAAAAAAGTATACGGAAAGCCTGCATGTAATCAATGACTTGGCAAAAAGAGGTGTGAAACTCGTGCATGACTTCAACGAGAGCATTACGAAAAGTGAGAAACAGAAACAGTTTTTACTTCAAGTAGTCTCGGAGCACCGCTTGAAATTTCCTCAACCAAAAAAGTCTTTGCTAGTAGGTGACACAATTGCACCTTCTTAATTATTGTTTTACTTTATAAATATCTTGTTCATTAGATTCTTAAAAATTTATTTTCATATTTTAGTCATATTTGCTGTATATGTGTATGTTTAATATGCCTGAGCTACCAATAAATATTAGTGAAACAAATTGATATTGTTGTGGCATGTTTATATTACCAAATAAAAAAATAGTTGTGGGTACCACTGCAAAATTTACAATTTTTAATTTTGAAGACCACTCTACTGTACATGCGTGGTTGGTGTCACAACTATCTAGTTTTCTAAAATGATTTTCATTACTTTTTGAAGTTGTATGTTGTTCTGGAGATGAAGTGTGACATTTTGGTGCAAAAGTTATATCTTAGACTATTACTTTACTGGACTTGGCAACTCCTGAAATTTTGTGTTTGACAGTTTTGCATCGTTGTTTTCCAAGTGGCGCCTCTAGCGGGACTATGGTATATGAACTTGATAGGAAAAGTCAAGTTTTGGACGAGTTCATTTTGTAGCTATATAGGGTGTATTTTTATATGTTAGTATAAAAAGTATGGCCGATGAAGAACTACATTGGCAATTAGAAATCGAAAGGGACGAACAGAAGTTGGCTCCGCCCTTTTTATGACGAAAGCAACTTCTAATTGGTTGGTTATGTACTCTGACGTCTCATCAATCAACGTTGAACCACACAAAAAAAAACAGACTTTCACTCCGATTTTCTGTAAAAATAATGCACCAGACGGAGCTGGCATCACTTTTGCCTGAGAACATGCATTCAACGCATTAACATGGAGAAGATAGGGAGTTGCCAGTCCAGTAAAGTAATAGTCTAAGGTTATACATCACTGAATTCTCAACATTTTCTTTATAAAGGTAAGGTAAAGCAAGCCATGTTCATTTGTCACGTGACAGCTGATTACATGAGAGTGACTGCAAAATAAATATATATACACAGTTTATCTCTTGTCAAACTCATAGATTCCAAAGAAATCAGCCATTATCTCACAAATTTTATTAAAAAAGGGTCATCTTTCTGATCTTTTTCTTGTACTATTCTTAAACATTTATGAAGTTTCATCCTGAAATCGGACTTTTAATGGAAAAAGCGGCCCTCAAACTAAGAGGCCCATAGGTTAAAATGCTATCTATATTGTCTCATATAGGTCAGTCTGTCATTGAGACATACATTAATACATTTGTTAGGTTTGGATGTTTCTTAAAGAGACCGTTACCTCCAGAAATATCTATTCAAAATATTCTCAAGACTTACTCAAAGATTACCAAAGCAATTTCTTAAAATTTAAAATAAGTCATTAAAACCATAAAGTTTATTTATAGGAAGTCAACTGATTTTTAATTTTTTAAATTATATTAATGACTTATTTTAAATTTTAAAAATCGTTTTGGTAATCGTTGAATAATTCTTGACAATATTTTTTTCTTCTATGATTGCGAGGTAGGCACTGATATTTTTGAATGCTTATTAATCATTATGCACCGATTCTAACAAAAAATGAAAACACAGCACTGATAGTTATACCTGCAGTGCCATAATACATAATCCAAACTTGACTTAATCCTAGTTTTTATGAATATGTTTTTTTTGTTCTCGTTAAGGGCATATGCAGCTAATGAATGAGGTTAGAAAATTCTTTCATATGCTTTACGTTTACATGAGAGAAATTAACCACTAAACTTTTAAAAACATAAAATTAAACTAGTAATTGTTGAAGTGTTTATATGCACAACATTACCTACTAAATTAGGGTGACTTTCAAAACACATGACAAAGTATGATGAGGGGAGCAATGATTTTTATCGCTTTTTTTTTCTCAAAAAACCTCTTTGTAGCGTTTTTTTTTTCATTTGACTACTTGTTTCAACTGTTTACATGTTATGAAGATATGAAACTTATTTATTATCTAGCTAAAAGATTAGCTACTAATTTCACTCATCTAAACGTAGTAATTGGATATTTTTCTAACATTTTTCTAACAAAGGGAGTTAATAAATTGTGTTGACTAATTAGATGTATAGTATGTGGCTATCTAATTAGTATTCAGTACTAATTAGCTACGATAAACATTTTTTTTAATATACATGGTTTCATAATAAAAGGTGTTAGTTAATTTATTATGTAATAATTATTCTTCCCTTATTATAATTTTTCAGGTTTTTTTTTAATTCCATGAGGGATTTTTTTTTAGATATTTTTGCAACATCATGCAAATGTTTTCTTTTCGATCAAAATACGATTTTTCTTTTCCCCCCGAAACGAAAATTATTTGTCACTTTTTTTTTAATACGTTATATTAAATAATAATTAAACATTGTCCTAATTAGTGCACCTCCCTCAATTAGTGCACCTCCTTCAATTTTGTCCTTGTTTACTTGTGATAAAATGTCCTTCAGCCTTCAACTAAGTTAATCTGCAAACAATGGCAAATTGGTACCTTATAATAATAGATAGCACGTAAGAAAAAAAAAAAGTCCAAACATTTGCTATTGCATTGTGGGTTGTATGTTTTGTGTGAAGGATAATTAATAATGCTGATAACAATTATAACGATATTATCTGCACTATAATTCCGAAGATTAGATGGTAACTGAGTGAGTAATTTTTAATTATTTTAATTATTTTTGAGGACCATAAATAGTTATCAAGACTATTTGTATTATTTATTTTAGACTGTTTGGCTGAAATTAGGAGCCATATTGGTTTTTATTTTATGCCTCATGCTTGCACAGGCAATTGTGCCCAGCTATAGAATTTCTTTTTCTCCGCCCTTTTATGACTTGAATTTGAATTTGAATTTGAAAAATTACTCTGCAAGCAGTTATAAAGGCCTATGGCAGAGGGACAAGAGTCCAAATGCAGCATAGAAAATGCATTGTCAAAACCAGAAAATATAAACCCAACAACAATTTCAATATTTTTTTAATGCTGCAAATATATGCATTGTCAAAACTTCAGACCAAGTAACAAAAACCAATTAGAAATTGAAAAGGATGGAGCATGTGACATCCGACCAAGTAACAAACCTATTTGAAATTGACGACTTTCTTAAAAGGGCGGAGCAAAATAAATTCTAATGCTGGGCACAACTGCCTGACATGCTTGCTAACAATGCCTCAATTATCTTTCTTTTTTTCTGGATTGTGAATCTGTGTGCATTGTGCCTCTCGTGTTTATAACGTCTCTGTTAAGGGTAACGTGGCTGAATAGATATTTATTACAGGTTATTAGAAATCGGGACAAACAGAAGTTGGCTCCGCCCTTTCACTTTATAAATTCTAATTTAAACTAGTTTCTTTGTGTTTTTGTTTTTAATTTGTGCAAAAGGAATTTTCTTTAATAGATATAATAATTTATTAAAGGAATGTTCATTTTTTTTGCTTGTCATCGTTCTAAATATTCATTCGTTCTTTTGTGTCGCTGCTGCTGGTTATGATTTTATATGGTGGTGATGGTTGTGTGTCAACACTCCAAAAAAAAATTTCAGACGATGGAAACTGGCTAGAGCAGTCTATGACACTAAATTGGACCTTTCCACACCAGAGTTGCATCTTGACTACGGACACTGCAACTTAGTCTATGGATGCTAGTCTAGGTGCCGTACACATTGGCTTACCTCCTTTGGAGGACAGTGATCCATTCGGAAGAAATGTCTTCCAACCAGGACCGTCCTCCAACAAACGTATTTAAGTTTTTATAAAATTTATTGTGTGGAGGACATGTTTGCCTTCGTGGAGGACGGTCCTCCCCGCAGGACATTTATTCCGAATGGAGGACTGTCGGCCACAAAGGAGGAAAAGTGGCGAGCCTACGTACACACACAGACACTTAAGTGTATACTCTTGATCTAGACACAAAAGTGTCATCGTGTAGACGATGCTTAACAAACAAAATCTCGAGAGCTGTTTGCCGTGCGAATGCGAAAACCATTTGCCGTAAAGGGACATTTGTCCTAAAATCACTTGCCTTGATCAGTAGTCTAAATATAAGTCATTTGTCATTTTTTGCCTGCCTGGAGCATGTTATAAAAAGAGAAAAAAGTGGTTTGAGGGCAAATAATCTTTAGGGCAAATGTCCCGTTAGGGCAAATGGTTTAGAGCAAGTGAATTTAGGGCAAATGGCATTAGGGCAAGTGTCTATAGGGCAAATGTCTACATCCCGATCTTTATGTACATGAGAATGGGTGGAGCGCAATAAAACTCCATTCCCTTCACCATAATTAACCCAAGGAAATGATGATGATGATGATGATGATGATCAATTATCGCCATCTTTGTTTTCTTATTTCTGCTATTTCACACAAAAAAATGTTTCACTCTGTGGCGATCATCTTATTTCGTAATAATGTGCCTAAATGTAATGGATGTCCATGTTTCCGAATACAATTGTCTCTTAGTTATATACCTCTTGAATAGGCTCCTCCCTCGTACTATAAACGATGGAAGGTATAAACATAAAAAAGAGCTCTCTAATAAGGAAAGAGGGACGTGTCAATTATTACGGTTAGTGAAATGTTTCTTTTGTGTCGACTTTACCACACCATTGATTAATTTAGAAAGATTCAGAGAAGAAATACAAATAAAAACAACAACAGCAAACGGTGCAAGTGAAAATTGGCTTTTTTTTTTGTCGGTAAAACCTTTTAGCCTAAGTGTTCCCATTGGTATTTTTCATGCGTCGCCTAACTATATGCTGCTAGCTTAATGACTGCAGATGATTGTTTCACCTTAATAATTAATTGTGCTCGACGTTTGGTAATATTCTGAATGAGCGATATGTTGAAGGGATGGAAGATCTCCTTAATGAAGATATATATATATATAAAAGTTGCTATGTTTTATTGTTAAGGCATTGTGTGCAAAGGTGCAAAGTTCCTCATACTCTGCAGTTTGGTGCTTTATGTGGCCCCTGGGTTGCAATGATTCTGTAATGTTGTATTATACATGTATACATAGCAAGCTATGGAATCACATTCAAATGAGTTTAGGCAAATATCTTCTGTTGCATTTATTTAGCAATAAAATTCTATTTTAAGTGTTTTTAAAATGTAAAAGCATCTCGAACTCTTGATTATAATTCTGTCTTTCAAGTGTAAAATGAAGAGTGTGTTTGAATGTGTTTCAGAAATTTAAAGCTCGGCATGGGTACGGTAATTTTATGTTTATATTTTTCAAAATAAGCTTTTTTATGTCGAATCTCGAATCTCTCAAAGATGAAAAATGAAATAATATTAAATATTAAATTTTAATAATAAAAAAAAAGTGTGGCACTCAGGGTCGCCAAAAGGTGATATTGGTGATCCGGGTACCACCAAAAATGCAACAATTGCTGTTTTGTTAGTAGAAAAAAGCGCAAAGGTTCAAGTTTTCGAATCTGGAATATTTTTTCAAGATTTGTCGGATTCGATGATTCGAATGTGCCATCTCTAAAAACAAACAAAAAAAAAACTCTACCAATCTACTCAGATGTCGATGTTGTCACTTCACATTACTTTTAATTCACTAATGCAATATTTCGAAATTTTATTTGACTATGGAAAACTTTTATAATCTTTAAAATATAACGGAACCCCAATAGTACTTTTACATAACGCAGTATACTGACTGAGAAAACAATGTCAGAAAAAGTAGATATGGATACAAAAATAATAGACACGTAATCAAAAATAAAAACAATAGATGCTTTGCGATTTTTTGTCCAAAAAATACACGAAATAAAATGAAAAAGATATATTTTAAATTAATTTTGTTTTTTATTTATTTATTTCGTAATTAAATTTCGTTAATGGTTTGCGTTCTGCCAAAACGAAAAAAAAAAAAATAAAATAAAACACGAAAAATCACATTTTTGGCTACAATTAAGACCTGAAACAAAAAGTACCTATGTGCATTACTAAAACCAGAAATCACGATGGCGGCAACAAGGGATGGAAATGGCAATAACCGCAAATAAATAAAAAGTCACAATAAATAATTAAATAAGTCATACCTACCCTTAACCTAACATCTGCTGCTTTTTGTTGAGGAAATTTAATACTTTCCTGGAGATTACATGTACTAATTTCTTCAAAATATTCGATTCTTCATCTGAAGTGGGAAAAAAATGGCTGCTTTTTTTTTACTCAAAATGTCAACAAACACGCATGCGCGACATTTTCGTGGTAATGAAATATAAGAAATCTTTCGTCACGAAAAAAAGAAAAAATATCGTAACGATACATGTAAAATTAGACTGAAAATACGAAATAATTTTAAATATATCCTATTTTAATGTATTTCGTATTTTCTAACATTTCGTTTTGCAGTGCGCAAAGCATCTAATAATTTAGACTATCAGATTCCCTTTTAATTAAATTAATAAAATTAAAAATTCGCGTAAAAATTACAAAACACTTTATGTCTCATTTAATTTTTGAGTTGTGTTGGAATGTCTGAGGATGGCCATTCTCTGACTAGTTAAATTAAAATTTTAATTAGTTTAAGAAACTATTATAATTATACATTTTTACAGTGTGTAATTTAATAATTTTAGTTTTAATTTTCTGTCGGAACACTTAACCAGAAGGAGCCACAGCGTTCCGTCCGTGGAACCCCATCTGGGAAACACTGCTCTAATCACAAGCCACGTATTCCCTATTCATATGAAAGTATTATGGCTTTGATATTTGAATTATCCCATCTGCCACCTGGTTCAAGAGCTGACTGGAAGATTGTGTTGAGTTCAGTAGGAATAGGAAATACATGTATTTGATTAAGGAGTTATGAAAATGTGAGGTGACAACATTGGCTACTGAGTAGAGGGGGTAAAACTTTCGGTTTTTGAAATTTAAAATGTTGTTTGTTGACTCGTGAAACGACACTTTGTTTTTAAGTCTTTTTTTATGATTTTAATAATTTTTTATTTTAAAGATCATTTTGGCAATCGTTGTGCAAGTCTTGACAATAATTCAGCAAGAAATGCCTAAGGGTAAGGGGTCTCTTTAAGCAGACGACGCTTAGCAGATAATATTTTTTTTTAAAAAAAAAAATATCTATACAATAAGATTATTTTGAAAGATACCAACGTAAATACTTGTAAGCAATCGAGCTACGTTTTTAGTTTCTAAATTTTTTATTAGAAACTAGAATTGTGATTTTTTTTCATGATTTTTCTCCTGACATCGAGTGTAATCAGAGTTCGAAAATCAACTGTTATACATTCCATATGTCCGGTATGGTTTTGGAGATAACTATTTCACTCAAATGCAAAAATTGTTTGAATAACACATTTTCACTATTTTATGGTTTTTCCTTATTTTTCTCTTGGTTAATTGCTTGTTAACTAAACTGATTAGATAACAGTTGTATTGATACATACATGACCATAACTACTGGCTCATTTGCATGTCAATTCTTCCAAAATCTGAAGAAGAAAAAATTGTTCCCTCATTTCATTGGTTTTCTTGAAATTCTTGAAATTTTCAAAGGTTTTATTGAAATAATGTACTCTTATCCATGTAGACATGAATAATTATCAGATATTTTTGTTTCCGTCAAAAGTTTTGGTTGTTTACCCAATTAAGCTAGAAACTCAATTAATGGTTCATCTTAAGGCTGAAAGTTTAATTTTCAGACATATAATTATTTACCTAAAGTGAACAAACATTACGAAAAAAAAAAACGTTATTAGCTTTTCAGTGAAATTTTTGATCCCTCTTATAAGTTATAACTCAGCTCTTGTAGGATTTATGAGAGAGAAAAATTGATAAAATATGACCTTACACATAAGGAAAGGGTGTTTTTTTTTTCATTAACATTATATTTCCTAACTATCTCTACTTTTGGAAGTTGTAGTGTGTAGTCACAGGTAGGATAATGTTTTAGAATAATGGTATAAGCAAGCATAAGCGCATCAGAGATGCCAGAATGTCTAGACAAAGGTGAGACTTTTTAATTAATGACCTAAGAAACCAAAAGAAACATCTAAAAAAAAAAGCATGTTGAACATTAGAGACACAAAAGAAAAATACAGACCATAATTTGTGGTGCATCTCTTCCTATTATATATACACTATACAGTATATATTAAGCCAGGTCTGTGTGTGTGTGTGTGTGTGTGTGTCACAAAAAACCTTGAAGCACGTCGGAATTTATATAAATTTAAATGAATAAATGAACCGCTTTTTTTTCTCAAGGTCAACTATATGACCATGATATTAAATAGGTGAGGGGGAAAAGGTTGGAAAGTGTAGAGGGGGAGAGAGAAACGTGGAGGGGGAAAAAGTGGGAGGGGAAAAACTGAAGTTGAAATGAAAGAAGTAAAAAAAGGAAAAAACGACGCGCATGCGCATAATTGCTTGTGAATTTTGTTCCCGTCATTTATGACGGGTTACCCCACTAGTTTTATAGAAACATTTGTCATTGAGGTTTATTACACAGCAAGACTTTTCCCGATTGAAGTGTCGATATGTCCTCCTACGCATGTTCCTCACATATGATGCATGTGAGATTTCACCATCACAAGACAATTGAATATAAAGGGGTATAGGAAAACATTATTTTAAGCATCCACATCTATCTATCTACTACCTAACTCTCTTACCCAACCTCTCTTTCTCTTTTTGGAACGCTCTGACGTGGAACATGCTGCTCTAAAAGCTCCAAAAATGTCTCAGGTGTGCTTAACTGGCACTAAAAGTCCCAATTAGCTTGGAAAAGCACAAAGATTCAAGAATTTTGTTTAAATTCGAAAAAAATGGGTCAAAAAACTAAGGCTATAGACTTGGCTTTCTTCAAAAAGAGCCAAAAGAAAAAAAAAAGAGCCAAAAGTTGCAAAAACATTTAAATGCTCTAAAAGCTCTAAAAATATCTCATGGGTGCTTAACTAGCCCTAGAATTCCCAAACATCTTGAAAAAGCACAAGAATTCAAGAATTTTTAAAATTCGAAAAAATGAGCCAAAAACCAAGTCTACTGTATAGACTTGGCTTTTTTTTTCAATAAATGGTCACAAGGCTAAAAATATTTAAATGTTTTAAAAGCTCTAAAAATATCTCATGGGTGCTTAACTAGCCCTAGAATTCCCAAACATCTTGAAAGAGCACAAGGATTCAAGAATTTTTAAGATTCGAAGTAATGCCGTGTAATAGGCCTTGACATTGTGTTGCTGCTGTTTGTCACCTACCCATTAAGTACGAAATTAGTTTAATGAACATTTTAATTTATCGTTTATTATTTTAAATATTAGTCAAATGGTTCTTAATTTTCATGAATCACTCAGTCCACTTGACGTTTCTAAAGGATTCAGAATCTACATGTTATTAGAAAAGCAATTCTGCAGACTCAACTTGAATTGCAACTGGGTGACATGTGAGATAAACTGCTTTTCGTTTTAAGTAGTTAACCAATTAATTAATATGTACAAGGATTCTAATGTGTTCTCTTTTTTTTCTTGTTGCTATACATGTATGGATGATAGCCAAATTATCCTGCTTTGGATTTGATAAAAAAATAAAGATAAACGGTTCTGAAAGAAATTACAAAATAAGCTCGATATATGCTACTAATTGTGTCATTATTTTCACACCACTGTAAATTCTTAATTAGGCTAGACTTGACTACTATAGGCCTATATTGAACGTTTTTTTTTTTTTTGCCTGTTAGCATTCACATTATGCAAGATAGGCTTACACAATTAACACGTTACATGTCTACGCGTGAAGGTGACGAATACAATACTGATTAATACTGATTTTTACGATTAGAAAGCCATGCATGCAGCAAAAAAAAATAATGTATGCATAATGCATGCGTGCATTGCAGAAACAAAAATTATGTAGGCTTGTATGTGTAGTAGTACTGAAATATTCAAGCAAAAATGTACAAATATTGTGATATATACAGTGGGTTCATAAAAACATCAATAACAAACTTAAGCCGGTATTACAGTAGCAACCTCCAATGCAATTCAACTTGCAATGCAACCTGTGATGTGATTTGCAACTAGAACTTTGTAATAAACTTCTATATCACACTATGCAACCTAGTTTGCCAATCATCAAGTTTTCAAAACTTCAGTTTATGTCAAGGGGCCGACATTCAGGTGAATCTCTTACGGTATCGGAAGCTATTTTACTTTTAATCCGCATTTTACTGAATTTTAAAATTTCAATTCTATTCTGGATATCCATTAAAATGCAGCTAAAAAGTCAAATGACTTTCCATCCACACGAGATCTGCTGTAAAATCTTAGTGAAAATCGTACATGATTTTCTTCAATGTCTGCCCCCCTTGGTTTGTGTCCATATTGTGATCAACTAACAGGAAGTTCATAAAACGGAAGTCATGAAACCGGGAATTTGTTCAATGTTACATATGTCAATTCCGGCAAACGACCTGATTGGTTGTTTGTCAGAAAGTTTACTTGAAAGTCTCTCAAACCTGTTCAACTCGGTGAGACTGAGTCTCGCACTAGTTAAAAAGAAAGTTTTATCCAGTCGCATGTCATATCACACTATAAACATTGCGCAAACATTGTCACATGCACATTTTATTGCATTAAAAGTTGCTAGTGTAAGTGCGGCTTAAAATCTTTGCAGTTTTTTTTATCCTTAAGAAATTTTTGGTAATTTGTCATAAATGGGCAGAATGTCATTCAGAACTACAGAGTGTTCCACAAACATGTTTACAAACTTTGGTTGTTAATAACTGCCATGTTTATTTTCTCAAATTTAATTTTATAATTAAATCCTAGTACACACACCAGGGTTTCTTTGTTGTGATACATTGTTGCGGGGCTGCTCCGATACAATGTTGTGGGGCAGATTAGCAACTGACCTGATTCAGACCTGCAACGTTGTTCCAAGCCCACACCAAAACTCAGTTTCTCTCCATCCTTCTGGCTTTCACCATTGTCACTATCACCTGCGGAGAAGTGGGTCCTTTCAATATGTGCTTACACTGTCATTGATCAAGAGGGGCGAATAAAACAGAAACGCTGGTGGGCACTGGTCACACAAACTTTTCTCAGCCGAGAACACATTCGGTTCACCATGAATTTAGAAGATGGCGCAGGAGTTACGAAATCCTCAAAACACAACTTAGTAGTGAATTTCCAAGAAGGTCCTCAAGTAGTTTAACGCTATTTTAAAAGTCTAGTCTTTAATAATTAATAGCAAACTGAGCTCTTTGAGTCTTTGTTCATGTTTCAAAAAGCGTCCACACTATGGAATGTTTTGCAACAATGTTTCAATGTTTTACCATTTCGAAGGGAGTCAAGAAACATGAATCTGAGCAGGGGTAGATTTCCCAATAGGCAAAGTAAGCAAGCTGCCTAGGGTGGCAATTTTTTTTGGGGCGGCAAAATTAAAAAAAATTGTTTTTTTATTTTACTTTTTGGAATTTTTATTTTTTGAAATTCGTTTTGGATACAAAACAGAAAAATTAAACAAAAACATGTTTTTTTGTGTGATACTCGCCTTTATAGAGAAAAGGTCTAAAAAGTAGGAAAAAAACAAGATTTAATCCCCTCTTGTCTTGCTGGTCATGACTCATGAGCCTGCTTGTCATGAGTTCAATCCCCGTGCTTTGTGAATTATTTTCAAGTATTCCAATCAAATTATTAAGTTAGATAAAAGCGAGTAGGCCTAAAAAAAATATAATCTGTTCTTGTCTTATCTCGGTGTAGTTGTTAGTGTCTCAGCCCAGTGGTAATGTTGGCCATGGGTTCTCAATCCCCGTGCAGTGTGAATTATTTTCAAATATTTCAGGTGGTGGACAAACAAACAAATTATGAAATTAAATAAAAGGGAGGAAAAACAAAATCTAATGTGTTCTTGTCTTTTTGCTGCAGTGGTAAGGTCTTAGCACATGGTTATGTAATTTATGTTGGTCATGGGTTGTTGAATCCCTTGCAGTGTGAATTATTTTCAAATATTTCAGGTGGTGGACAAACAAACCAATTATGAAGTTAAGAGCCTAGATACATCGTTTAGTTCAAAATTTCTCCGAATGTAGGCGCTGCTATCGTTGTTGATTGAAAAACGGTTTTTTAAAGTTTTTTCTCCCGGTTCGAAGTCACATAATAATTAATAGAAAAATAATTTCGCGTGCTAATCTCATAAAAAGGAAACATCGTGAAGCCAATAGATTAATGCACGTGATAATTTTTGTGTGATTGTTCTAAGTCGTTTTTAATGGGAGTTCTTCAAATGTTTGTGGGACGGTTTTTTGCTCCTATGGAACTTAACATGGAGTTAAAAAAACGTACGATTTTAAATGTTATTTAAAAATAGAAAGCCCTTTTAAAATTTAGAAAAAGGAATAATCCTGAAGGCAATAAACACGTGTAAGTACGTGCTAATTTTTCTGATTGCTCTAAATCATTTTTAATGAGTTCTCTTAACTTTTGTTGGACGGTGTTTTAGTCCTATGGGACTTAACATGGAATTAAAAAACGTACGATTTTAAACGTTATTAAAAAATAGAAGGACCTTTTCAAAATTTATAAAAACGAAACATCGTGAAACCAATACATGAAAGTATGTGCTAATTATTTTGTTATTGTTCTAAATCGTTTTTAACGAGAGTTTTTCAAATGTTTGTGGGACGGTTTTGGGGCCAATGGGATTTAACATGGGGTTAAAAAAACGAACGACTTTGAACGTTGTTTAAAAATAGAAGGACCTTTTCAAAATTTATATAAATCGAGCACGTAAAGAACAATACTTTTTATTGCATTTTGCGCTTTACTGTGTTTTAATTGAGCGATTGTGAGGCGATTTCTTGCAGTTTTAGTAACACCCTATAGTAACACTCATTTGCCTCGTTGTCGTCTGCTCAAAACAAGAAGATGGCGGTGTATCTAGGCTCTTAAATAAAAGCGAGTAATAAAAAGTATCATAAAACAAACTACATCACTGCGCATACTACAGTGTGTAACTTGGTAGACAACATAGGCCTGAACAGAAGTACAGATTAGAGAGGGAGGGTGACATAGATTAGGGTATCGTAGAGTATACAAGAGTGGTTGTCAGGAACCAGTGCCCTCATGAGAAGTGGTCAAGCAGAACCTCCTGAAGCTAAAGCTATTTTTTTTTAAATAATACTTAATATTTTGTACTGTTTTGCCGGCACAGTTCAAGACACATTGTATCCAAAACGTTGTGTGTGAACAGGAAAACTGTGTAATATTGTGAACTGTGTGGAGACAGTACATGGAAACCGAATCAGGAAAAGTAGCTTAGTTATCAGTGAACTGCACGATTTTCCTTTCTTTGCAGGCCTTTCTTTGAAACCCCACCAGCATTTCAGTAATACTATCAGGTAAACTTATATCTGTAACAGATAAATCAAATCACAGGCATCTGTAGACAGCTTCAGAATTTTTTTGACCCCACCCTTTTATGAACATCAGACCAAATATCAACCAACTAGAAATAGAAAATGCTGGGCATGTGACATCAGACCCAGTAACAAACCAATTAGAATTTGATGACGCTCATAAAAGGGTGGAGCCCACAAAAGGCAGGGGTCACAAAAGACTTAAAGACGGCCCTCCTGCCGAATAAAAAATAAAACTACTAAAATGGTGTTGATTGGCCCTGGTTGAACACTAATTTGGTTACGGATGCGCATCCTGGGTATTAAATTACAAGTGACTCAAAATTGCTCATTCCTGACGTGAACAACAAACTTCTTGCCATGATTTTGTTAACCATTCTAAACAAAGTTACAAAGGTAGGCGTTTACAAATGAAGTCGTTATTTTTGATAAAAGGGATGAATTGCAGTTAAAATTCCATTTGTTGAAGTGTTTTTTTTTAATATTATTTTTAATGGATAACGTTGTAATCCATTTTTTGCATTCTTGCGTATTTTGATTTTTTTTTTCACTTGAAGTCTTTTTTTTTTTGTGCGACTGATTCAAAGTCACTTTTACACAGTTCATAAATTTATTTAAGTATCTTTCTACTTTTTGTGGGTTTTTGTTGTTGTTGTTGTTTGCAAATGAGAGAGGTCGTTTGAAAGTCTTTTACTGTTTTTATTTTCTGAGTATGAGTTAAGCTCATTCATGTAAAGAAAAAAACCTCAATTCTGGATCATTTCTTTCTCCCTTCATTTTTTTTGTCAGAATTAAAAATAAATTTACGTCATTTATAATCAAATTGTGTTTTTGTGACTCCCAAATAAGCATGTGGTGAATTGTTGCCAAAAAAGGGGGGGGGGGGGAAAGTCCTAATGACTTGTTTATGATAAATACGTGTATTGAAGTTTGAATGAATAAACACTAATCTAAATTTGATTAGTGACCTGGATCCTAATTGAACTTATTTTCTCATTTAATTTGAAACTATAGTGTATACGTAATGCTGTACAAAAATAATAAGCTTATAACCATTTGGTAATAGTGTAGTGGAAACAAACAAGTTTAAATTAACTACAGTTCATTTCCTTTCTATACTGTGTATAGTTAGAATTTACAGTCATATCTGCTTTAACCAAATAATGGAACCATTTTAATGACTCACATGCGTAGCAGGCTGTGGCCTTGTATTGTTTCTGCATTATTTTGTGGGTTGAATCTGGCTTAATACCTAGTTTCCACTACAAAAAATTAACTGCAGTTACATAACCATGGTTATAGTTAAGAGGCTACATCAAATAATTACTTCGAAAAATCTCTGCAAAGAGCTCTAGCATCGTTTTTCTATTGAGCCTATAGACACAATGTTAGTTTTTAAAATACACACAGTCGGGGCTATATGTTTATTTTTCATGTTTAAAGTTGTCCAATATTAAGCTTTCAAAGTGCGGTGTGCAGTGTACACTGCACTTTGAAAACTTAGTATTGGCCAACTGTGCACCTTGAATATATATGCTGATTGAGCGATAGAATGACATAAAATTGGTAAGTGTGTTTCTATTTTTAAAAAACTTATTTAAAAATCGCGAATTTCTAACTCTTATGCATGTTAAACTCCATTGAGTACGCCCAAATAAGAAAAAACATCCATTAAAATGCTCGTTAAAATACGTAAAATAATTTAAAAAAACTAATTAAACCACAGTGAAGCCAACACATTGGCACACGTGCTGATTTTTTTTTCTATTTTTTAAAAATTATTTTTAGGTATTTTTAGGAGCATTTTAATGGGTTTTTTTTTTGCTAACGAGCGCGTACTCGATGGAGTTTAACACAAGAGTTAGAAATTCGCGATTTTGAAATAGTTTTTAAAAATAGAACCGCACTTACCAATTTTTTGTCATTCTATCACTCGATCAGCATATATTTAAGGTGCACGTTGCACTTTGAAAACTTTAAATATGAAAAATAAACATATTGCTGCGACTGTGTATTTAAAAACGATGCTAGCGCTCTTTGCGGAAATTTTTCGAAGTAATTTTGTGATGTAGCTTCTTAACTGTGTACAAACTAGAAGTGGCACTTTTGTGTTTCCATATTTAAAACACTTCTAAATGAAGTTAAATGATTGTCACTTCCTGTTCGGTTTCACTTCCTATTAAAAAAGTAGCTCATTTTGAGAAATTTTTGTTCCTCGTTCAGTCAAAAATGGAGTGCTCTAACTATCCGCCATGTTGTTTGTAGACTAGATTTGTTCCGAAATTTAACCATGTTTAATATAACCACATTTGTTTTTACTTGAAAATTAATTGTGATTAACCTTTTTAACTGCAGTTACATTTTTACATTTTTTAATAGAATTTGTTTTCAACTGGTTAGTGAGGGGTCATTCTGGTTGCCATTGTTAGATTTTGCTTTGGTTTGGGTGTGTTTTTGTTTTAGGAACAATCCGAACAAGAAAGACACATTTGGGAGGAATGTTGGGGGATGTCGGGAGGAGTGTTCTTTAAGCACAAACGTCACTATAGCCTCACATACAAGACACTTCTGTTTATTTTATAAATTGTTTTATATTTTTATTAAATTAGAAATTTGGGAAGGCCTATGTCAATTAAGTTGATGCAGTGAGGAATTTCACAATCTGAAATAAATTCCAAAATTCTAAAAACAAACTTGATATTGTAATATAAATGTAAAATCGAGGTGAAAACATTATTTTCCAGTATTCGGAGGGATGGGGAGGGGGTCCGCCTACACGTTATAGCTTGTTGTGCATTAGTACTGAAAATATAATGAAGTTGAAGTGCAGGATATGTTTTTTTTGTTAGAAAAGTGGCAAGAAATTAATTTTGGATTAATATAGTGGGAAACGGATGTGAAATTTTTTTTGTCTACGTCTGTAAATACTTTGAAAGTCGAAGTTGTTGTTAAAAAAGAAACAGGGCATTGAAATAAAAATAGCCACTGTTTTCCAATCGCTATTTAATATATTTGCCAGGCTAAAAGCTGATGTGCCAAATAGTTTCTTTTATCAAGAAAATTTATCTATTCAGAGTTGTTTCGTAAATATGGGCTTAAAGGCCTTTCTAGAACTCGATAAAAATATCTCTGAAAAAAAAAGAACATCCGAAAGCATAAACTCCACTTAATAAATTTAAAAATTATAATAGGCTGCCACATTGTCACATTGCGCCCCCTTTGCACCTCCAATCCTCCTGCAACCTTCCAATCCTCCTGCGCCCTTCCAATCCTCCTGCGCCCTTCCAATCCTCCTGCGCCCTTCCAATCCTCCTGGGCCCTTCTAATCCTCCTGCGCCCTTCCAATCCTCCTGCGCCCTTCCAATCCTCCTGCGCCCTTCCAATCCTCCTGCAACCTTCCAATCCTTCTGCAACCTTCCAATCCTTCTGCAACCTTCCAATCCTCCTGCGCCCTTCCAATCCTCCTGCGCCCTTCCAATCCTCCTGCGCCCTTCCAATCCTCCTGCGCCCTTCCAATCCTCCTGCGCCCTTCCAATCCTCCTGCGCCCTTCCAATCCTCCTGCGCCCTTCCAATCCTCCTGGGCCCTTCTAATCCTCCTGCGCCCTTCTAATCCTCCTGGGCCCTTCTAATCCTCCAGCAACCTTCCAATCCTCCTGCACCCATTCCCCTCCCCGCATTCGCGGGTGGCTGCTGGTCCCCAGCTACGCCCTTGTAGTCAATTGTCAAAATGTCAACATAATATTCCAGTATGCAAAGCACACACATATATATACTGTATATGGAAGAACAGCTGTGATTTGCTACCTTAGCTCTCAACCAAAAAGAAGAACAAGGGATTCAAGGAACCCTATAGACCTCCATTGCTTTAATATATGCTTTCATATATCAATAACCAACTTTTTTTCATTGTGCGCATGTGTACGCACATGTACACACGTGTGCGCATGTGTACGCACATGTACACACGTGTGCGCATGTGTACGCACATGTACACACGTGTGCGCATGTGTATGCACATGTACACACGTGTGCGCATGTGTATGCACATGTACACACGTGTGCGCATGTGTATGCACATGTACACACGTGTGCGCATGTGTATGCACATGTACACACGTGTGCGCATGTGTACGCACATGTACACACGTGTGCGCATGTGTACGCACATGTACACACGTGTGCGCATGTGTATGCACATGTACACACGTGTGCGCATGTGTACGCACATGTACACACGTGTGCGCATGTGTACGCACATGTACACACGTGTGCGCATGTGTACGCACATGTACACACATGTATGTACTCATGTACATGACATAGTTACATGTGATGCGCATGCGTCATTCATTTGTAATAATATGGGTTTAAAATGAAAATACGTCACATGTATTCTAATATACAAAAATAATAACAGAACATAAAAAGGAACACCCCTCCTAAATAATAGAAAAGTCCCCCCTTTCGAATGCTACAACTGGAAAGAGGAAGAATCTCGATTTTTTGAAAAAAAAATTACGTTTTTAAAAAATCGAAATTTTATATATCGAATCGCTCTAAAATTCCAATTTTTTTCCAGTTTCATCGTCAGAATGTTTACATCATTTTAAGTCTGATGACATTTTATTGTAGGTGGCCCCGTTTTCGAGTTGTTCGACCCACTAAAAATTATGACCAAAAACTCAAAATTTGTTTCTAAAAAATTCATAAAAAAATAACCCCTGGGTAAAATTTTCTAATTTTTTGTCAGGAGCTTCATATTGACCCACGGAATCAAATAAAAAATACTGCATGTCTTTATCTCATTCCGTTCTTGAGTTGTTCGAGGAACTAAATCGGGTTCCAGACACACACACACACACACATACACACACACAGCCACACAGACATCCTTTTTTGCCCCTTTTCTTGCATGATCCTATATACCTCCATTGCTCTTTAGAGCAATGGAGGTCAAAAAGCAATCATAGCATCCACATGCTTGCTTTTATGGGGGAAAAAAATGAAATTAAGGTGACCTTCAGTGTGAAGGTTATGAAGTAAGGAACGCATACAGTTATGTTGATGTTATGTTAGGGTTGTAGCTTTCACGCGCAAGAGTCTATCATATATTGGTCATTTATGGAGCCGTATTTCAGGTGAAAAAAAAATGGCAAAATTAATGCGCATCTTGCAATTTTTTTTTTCTTTTTTTAAGAAAAAGAGTAACATTCACTTGTGTTGTCTAAGTAATCAGTTTTTGTGATGAGTTTTAAGTTACGGTACCAAACGGCCATTTTTTTTATGTAGACAGACTGGCACAAGGGTTATAAATTTGTCAAATTCTTCTGTGTATGTCAGTATGTGCTTCAAACAGCATCACTGGCTTCTACAGTGTATAGAGTGTCCATTTTACAAAACTAACACTTAATCATGTGACAGTCACAAGTGCTCTAAAGTCATCATTCTTGTGGCTTAAAATAACTTTTTGAGTATCTCAATCACCTGATGATAAAGCAAACAAACCATTAGTATCCTAAAAATTGGGTTATGAAGGTTGACACTAGTGGTTGCATGTGCAATAAAGCGATTGTAAGTATACTTACAATCAATTCAAACTATATATATTAGGTCTATGTGTGTGTGTGTGGAGTAACAAAAACCATTGAAGCACGTCGGAATTTATATAAATTTGAATAAATGAACCGTTTTTTTTTTTCTCAAGGTCAATTATATGTTGAACTCTTCCATTGGAAAGTGTAGAAGGGGAAGAGAGAGAAAAGTGGGAGGGGGTGAGGGGAAAAGGTTGGAAAGTGTAGAATGGGGGGAGAGAGAGAGAAAAGTGGGAGAGGGTGACTGAAATTGAAATGAAAGGAGTAAAAAAAGGAAAAAACGACGCGCATGTGCACACTTTTGCTCCCGTCATTTATGACGGGTTACCCCACTAGTATATATATAGTTTGAATTGAGAAAAATGTCATAACTCATTTAAAATTTATGGAGCCCTGTAAAGGACATGCGAGATTTTTTTTTTTTTTTTAAATCTCGACATGTCGACTTTATTCTCGACATGTAGACTTTTAATCTCTTTTATTCGGCCATGTTAATTATACCATGTTGCGCGCACCATTACTCACAGGCAATTAGAAAACGGGATAAACAGAAGTTGGCTCCGCCCTTTTTATGACGAAAGGCAACTTCTAATTGGTTTGTTGTGTGGTTCGACGTTGAAAAGGACGGAGCATGCGACGTCAGACTACATAACCAACCAATTAGAAGTTGCGTTCGTCATAAAAAGTTGCGGAGCCAACTTCTGTTTATCCCGTTTTCTAATTGGCATTTACCATATTCTGATAATTAAATTATTGAAAGCGCCCTCTTGTAGCAGCAATAATTTAGATGATTTTGCAAGGAGTTCTATTTGCATTTGCATAGAATTTACACTCATCCTGCATATTTGGATAATGAATGCATTTTTTTTATTAGATACAAACGAGACTTAGATATATGGTTTATATGGGGTTGAATCTATAGAACTCTCATATAGGCTTCAAAAAAATGTTGCTTTCTTTTTTTAAAGCACTTTTGAGTGTTTTCAAAACCAATCTGATTGAAAGCCTTCGAAAAATACTTGAAAATAAGCCTATGTAAGACTTGAAATGTTGCCAAGGATCTCGAGAGCGCGAGTTTTTTTTAACAGCACTTGTTGTTCTTTTTATATAGATTTTTGTTTTTAGCAAAACTCATGAGGTTTTTCTGGGCCTCATGGACCTGGTGGTGCTTTTGGGCAGGTATTAGCTTCATGGGGTTTTGCTGAGATGGCGCTTATTAAATGTTGGATGCTGAGCTGTTTCCGCTACAGGCAATTAGGAAACGGGATGAACAGAAGTTGGCTCCGCCCTTTTTATGACGAATGCAACTTCTAATTGGTTGGTTATGTAGTCTGACGTCACATGGTCCGTCCTTTTCAACGTCGAACCACACAACAAACCAAATAGAAGTTGTCGTTCGTCATAAAAAGGGCGGAGCCAACTTCTGTTCATCCCGTTTTCTAATTGCCTGTGTTTCCACTTGTGGTACTAAGGGTCCCGTGGTTCGAATCCTGGCAGAGAGGGGCATAGATATTTGTTTTGTCTTGACTTGAATACTGGACTTGTGTAATAGACTGATTGGCTTGGAAATTGGTGTGTTTAATTGGACTTGTGAATTGATTGGACTGATTGGCTTGGAAATTGGTGTGTTTAATTGGACTTGTGAATTGATTGGACTGATTGTGAGTTGACTTCTATGCCTCTCAATAACCTCCATGTTGAAAGGGACGTTAAATAAAGCAAGAAAAAAGAAGCAGAAGAAGAGCGCTGAGCTTGCCTTCGATTTTGTTTTTGTTTTTACAAATGTTTTGGAAATTAAAACAAACTATTATTATTATTATTATGTATATATATATATATATATATATATATATATATATATATATATATATATATATATATATTTTCTTAAGGTCAACTATATGTTGCACACTCCCCATCCAAGAACCCCATGATATTAAATTGGAGAGGGGAAAAGGTTGGAAAGAGTAGAGGGGGTGGAGAGCGAGAGAGAGAGAGAGAGAAACGTGGAGGGGGAAAAAGTGGGAGGGGGTGACTGAAATTGAAATGAAAGGAGTAAAAAAGGAACAAACGACGCGCATGCGCACACCAGAGAAAATGTAAAACTCATTTTCTCTTTCAAATATAAAAAGGGGAGGGGATAATAGTAGCAAAATTAAACTACAGTTTATCACAGGCAATTGTGCCGAGCACTAGAATTTTTTTTGCTCAGCCCTTTTATGAACGTCATCAATTTCTAATTGGTTTGTTACTTGGTCTGACGTCATAAAAGAGCGGAGGAAAAAAATTCTAATGTTGGGCACAAATATAATAGGCCTTCATAGTAGGCCGTGGTTGCAGTGCTTGCATTGTCTGACGATAAGAGTGCAGTACGATTGCGTACAACGATGTCTTCAGACAAGAGTGGTCACATTACATGCGACTGTCGTGCAAATTTGCTTTATATACAGGGAAGTTCTGCAAGGGGCAGTACAGCCCTGGTTTTTTATTTTAAGCTGGTTAAGTGTAAACCTATCTTGACCCTCTTATTGAGTTATATTACTGTGTGTGTTCAGACTTTCACTTAAGATATTGGGAAAGCAACACGGACGTCAATGGGGGTGATTTAATATGGTATTAAATAATCTGCTTAATACCGTATGGTATCTGAATGCAGACTAATCCAGTATTCAATCCTGGAATAGCTATTCCGCCTACTGCGTGAGGTGGAATCAATACTGGACTTAGCATACCACATACTCAACAAAAACTCAAAATAGGAATACAGTTAATCTTGCCACCTGCGGAGGACAGTCCTCCATTCGGAAGAAATGTCCTCCGGCCAGGACCGACCTCCACGAACGCCTTTAAGTTTTCATAAAATGTATTGTGTGAAGGACATGTTTACGTTCGCGGCCGGACAACATTTATTCCGAATGGAGGACTGTCCTCTGCAAAGGTGGCAAGCCTAAATACAGTGTGTAAAAATGCAGTTTGTTTTCACTAATATCTCTCTAACTAACAACTTATACTGAAAAGCAGATAGAAAGTGGTCGTTTAAAGTATTCACATTTTTTTTTTGTTATTTATGTTTTGGACACTTTTGTCGCTCATGCCATACCATTGGTTCCACACGACACTGTCTCATGCTGTTCAACCTCTTTTATTGATTTGGATGTGTGTGTTTTTTTTTTCCAACTGACGATTACATGCAGAACCGTACGACAATTTGTCTTTAGACAACGCATGCATTTTAACCACAACCTTATCCGCAATCAGCTGTGGAAGGCACCCAAAGTGATAATAATGTGAGGCAATCTCTGCTTATAACACAATTGCAAGGCTGCAATTGATCATCCAAATTACTTTGCAACAAAACCATACCAACCCTTATTATCCTCATAGTTATTTGTTAGATAGATTGCACCTAACATTCAAAGAAATGACATGTTTGGTCGTTACTCGGGGAAAAAAAAATTACATTCCGAATTGCTCAATTCTGCGGGCTGTAGGTGGTTTGATAAAAGAGGCTTATTTACTGATAGAGAAATCCAAAAGGAAAGAAAACAAAATCGGTTTCAAGTCAAAGGAATTGCTCCCTAGTGAGACATTGTTTGTTTTTGGCCCATTGAAGAACCAATCTGAAAAAGCGTGAAAATATTTCTACTCTCCCCACTGTTTCTTAATAGTGTGTTTGCTACATTCTAGTAGAATGATTTGTCAAAGTTTAGTGCTGTATAATTTGTAGAACTTTTGTGCTATGCAAGAATGTCTATGGAACCCATATAAAGCAATTGCAATTAAACAAGCTATTCCACTGATATCATCAGATACGGGGTGGCATCCAATTCTTTTACGAGAGTAATGGCGCTATTTGGGAGACGAGGGGTGGAAGCCCATTGCGAAGTAGACTTATGAAGGGTTCTCAAGATTCATTAGAAACTGCAAGAGTAAATGAAGCTGGAAAGATAAATTTCACAGGAATATCTTTTTACCTTAACGAACTCTAAATAGAGGATGTATTAGCAGTCTAAATGAAATTTATTTGGCGTTATTTGTGTGCTCGTGACGTACAGAATCCCTATTTGACATACTTCACAACAGAAACTAAACCATATGAAAAGAGAAAAAGAATTTTAACCCAAAAAAATTTGCTACGGCATCAAAAAAGCTTGCAATAAAACACTACTAAGCTGTACTGGATCACACGACAAGTGTAAATCTAAACAGAAACTTGCTTTTAATCAAATAGTAATTCACCCGTCATCAAATGGTAATTTCCTGGGCAATCTTTCTGAACTTGGTATCAACTTGGACAAAACTACCGGGTCGGATTGGTAAAATTTTATATTCAACTCTCCACAAAATGTCTTATTTTTCTTTACAAGCTTTTTATGTAACTTGACATGACCGTTGTCCGTTTGCGTGGACTTCTCTCGGTCCCAAAAACAAAAAAAAACATGTCTTAATAGCCTACAAGTAAAAGCTTGCACCAGTAAAAATGTTCAAATACTTTTACAAGTGTATAACCGCCGATGGACACTTATAAATTAATTTATACATTTTATGTACCAAATCATTGACGAAAACATTCATCATTTAATTAACACAAATATGTAAGTGAAACTTGTAGGTGTAAAGGGGGCTTTAGATTTTAATACTAGTGGGGTAACCCGTCATAAATGACGGGAGCAAAATTCACAGGCAATTGTGCGCATGCGCGTCGTTTTTTTCCTTTTTTTTTACTCCTTTCATTTCAATTTCAGTCACCCCTTCCCACTTTTTTCTCTCTCTCCCCTTCTACACTTTCCAACCTTTTCCCCTCACCCCTCCCACTTTTCTCTCTCTCCCCCTTCTACACTTTCCAAAGGAAGAGTTCAACATATAGTTGACCTTGAGAAGAAAAAAACGGTTCATTTATTCAAATTTCGATAAATTCCGACGTGCTTCAAGAGTTTTGTACAGTGTTACTCCACACACACACACACACAGAGACCTGGGATATTATATATATAATAATAGTGTGTCTGGAAATGAATGCCTATTTCAATTAATACTATAAAAGAAGAGAATTTCTGTTTTGCTTCAATTTTCTATTTTCTTCTCAAATAGGAGGCCATAAAAGGTCATTATATTTTACATATAAAAATTATATTTATCTTGCTTCACTGCAGATCAAGGTTTTATCTTGCTATGTTTATAAATACATGTACGATGGTGTCTGAATTACAGGCAGTTCTGCCAAGCACTAACTTTTCGTTTGTCCCGCCCTTTTATGAGCATCATCAATTTCTAATTGGTTAGTTACTTGGTCTGACATCACATGCTCCGCCCTTTTCAATTTCTAATTTTTTGATATTTGGTCTGAGGCTCATAAAAGGGCGGGGCAAACGACAAATGAGTGCTGGGCACAACAGCCTGTGCCTGCATTGAGCACATATTATGAGCAATATTCAAAGAATTTCATTACAACAATGGCAAATTTGTCACTTGGAAAACTTTTATTTAAATGATATTAAAAGTGTGGTAGAATAACTTTGGGTAGCTATTTTAGAATGCCATTGCACGCAACAGTAACCACAATATTCTTCTACATGAGAGAAGCTTTATGTTGACCACTTGCTAACATCTGAAAAATGGTAGCCAAAGACTGAATTTCGAAAATCAGGACTTGTAATTAACTTTTCAAAACAAAAGCTAGTATTTAAATTTCACTTTTTTTTTAATTAATTAATTTTACAAGCTAGATGATGTCACAAGATGTGCCCTTTTTGCTTTTTTTGTTTCCTTTTTTGCTTTTTTGGAAAAATAGGAGAGACTTATTTTTGTTGAGCAGTGATTGTTGCAACCAATGAAAGAACATTCTTCACGGTTGGAGTTTTGCTAGAATCTAAGGGTACGTTTATGCTGCAGTCTGATATGCTGGCACATCACTGAGCTGTTCACATTCATGTCCGGCAATGTTGAAACAAAACTAGTAATGTTTAGGCCTTGTTTCCACCCGGGTGACAATTTGAACTTTTTGAAAATTTCAACTATGAGTAGGTATGATTCAGACTTGATTCCTAATGGTGCCGGGGTCACTCCCTTTGGGTCTTTCCTTTGGACGCAGTTGGCTGGCAAAGAATAAATGTAGACAGGCAAGAAGAATGCAGATTGTCGATTTACTTGTTTAATGTACATAATCATCGAAGTACATCAAATAGATGAAGAGTTACAGACTGTGGCGTGCGTTGCTTAGTCATCGGACCATTGAATGAGTTATTTCATAGTTTTGATATCAAGAAATGGATCCAGAATTTATCGAAACACGGACCTTTATACCTAGGGCCTGTGTGTAGCTACACAGGTGCACCCATGCCCAAGGGACCTTGCCTCGACGGGTATCCATCTGCCTGATACCGGAACTGAGGTGTGACTTATGCTTTGGGGTCTTAGAGGGTAATGAAAGGGGCGGAAATGTGGCATTTGGGGTACGAGGGAACTCCCAAACTAGGACAACAAAGGGAATACGAAATACAGGGTGTTACAGATGTTAACTTTATGCAACCTCAAATAACCATAGAAACCGCCTCAGAAGTGTTGCTAGGTCTACTTACTAACTGAACAAATGAAGGAATATGTGAGAGAAGCTCACATGTGAAAGACACATATTTTGACACAGGAGCCCTGAAGACACAAACACGCACACATACGGAACTTTTTTTTATTGAGTAAAAGCTTATAAAAACTGATCACTGAATAGGTCCGACTTATTTTATTAAGTGGATCACCGATAGGAAATGCAATGTGTATATGCTCCAAAGCTGTCACATACACACAGTTGGGTCTTAAATAAAAAAACACCCTCGAATCAAAGCTTAAATAATCGATTAATCGATTAATGAAACATCTTTACAAACAGTGTTAAACAAACACAGCATGTCACCGTTGGAACTACAGTACAAACATAGTAACTTGATTTTATTTAAACATAAAAAATTAATGCATATTTTTATGAGAAAATAAAAAAAAACACGTTGCAAATTTATATTAAAGTTTGTTTAAAGGCAATGCAAATAATGGTAAGTTCATTAATGACAAATGGATTTTTGAATACACTGAGCTATAGATTAAAAAAAACTCATTTTAATATCTTTTGTTGGTTTGACATAATAGCAAATACACCTGGAGTCCGTTTCACAAAACTACAAGTCATGTCAGTAATTGTAGATTACAAAGTCCTTGTAATCACAACTTGTTGGTTACGGGTGTTTCATGAACATTTTTGTACACAAAACTACAAGTCTTGTGAGTAACAAGAAGATTGTAGGTTACAATTGTAGATCACAAGTTGCTAGGAACAAGTGAAATTGAACTTGTCTGTAACAAGTTTAGTGAAACAAAACGTGTCAGTATTCATAACAAGTAAATTCACTTGTAAATTTGTATAAAAAAAATACTTGTATATTTACAAGAGTACACTTGTACGTTTGTGAAACGCCAATAAGTAGATATTTTACAAACTTGTCAAAATTTAAAATCTCAAATTTGCAAAGACAATTAAAAACGTCGCAGGCGACAGAAATCGATTACAGGGCTGGCGGCCATTAACCTTAGTAGTAGGTAGGGGTAGCCCGCCAAAAAATCCTGACCCGGGGGATCGCTTCAGGTTGAGGACCACCATGTTTCACCGATTCAATTATTTATGTGTATTATTTTAATTTTTTTTAAAAAAAATATTTAGTTTTATATATATATATATAGTTATTATATATAGTTATAGTTATATATAGTTATATAGTTATTATATATATATATATATATAAGTTTAAAAAATGTATTTACTGATGATAATTTTATTAGGAATGTCAATTATATGCAAGAAAAGTTGAAAATAAAATATTTTCTACGATAAAGGCAATGCGATTTCAATGGAAGCAGCTCACCCTTCCTATAAACGAAAATGGCGGAAATTGCTTTAACATTACCTCTATATGTCTTTCGTATCCTGTGTAAAGAGAACCTTGTGTGTGACTGACAACACGCGCGGGATGCCATCTATAATGACGATTCGCTACGTTTGTTTTTGTAATTGTATGCAATTGTTTAACGTACCATTGACTAAGAGGTCATTAGGGACAAACAAGTCAATAGAAATCAAAAGTCAACAAATCACTATCCAATTGAATCAATCCACAAGTCAATCGATCTGTAGACAAATCAAGTGAAGTCAATGAAACCCAAATAACCATGCATATGCCTTTTGAAGGATTCGAACCCTTCAGCTTCACAAGCAGAGATGGAACATAATCAATGATAATCAACATACCATATATTTCATATTGTTTAAATTCAATAACGTTTTAATTATGAATCTTTTTCATTTTTTTTGTGTACAGTAGAACATTGGTTATTGGAACTAATGTCGTCCATGACTATTTTTGGTAATCGAAAGTTCATAATATAATTGAACTCACGATATAAAAAGTGGAGAAAAGAAAAAAACGATTGTAAAGAATTATTTTATTTCTATAAGAATAAGTAAAAAAATGTGTTCCGGTTCTAACCGACGTTTCGATAATTATCAACAATAATTACAGTAATTACATTTTGATATGCTTAACAACCTACTTAGTTATAAATGTTTTGCTAAATATGATTTTTTCTTAGATTTTAACAGTTTTGAACAACAGATCGTGCCACCCAAGTGTACTTTGAACTGAATAGATAGGGGCAGACACGGACTGGACCAGCTACAAAATCTTTGAACTCCGTAAAATCCGAAACCGGCTCTTTCACTCCCACTCCACATCACAATTCATAAAATTATTATTCATATAAAAACATATAAAACTAGCATTACTACCCGGCTTCGCTCGGGTAAAGTAAACAATTAAAAGAAATAACTTTTATTGACTTTCATCTTCACTGTTAAGAAATTTAAGTGGGATAAACATGGGTTTAAGGGGGATGATTCATCCCCCTTAAATCCATGTTTATCCCACTTAAATCAATTTTCATACCCTTTAAATCATGTTTATCCCCCTTAAACCCATGTTCATCCCCCTTAAACCCATGTTCATCTCTTCTAAAACCATGTTCATCTCTTCTAAAACCATGTTCATCTCTTCTAAAACCATGTTCATCTCTTCTAAAACCATGTTCATCTCTTCTAAAACCATGTTCATCTCTTCTAAAACCATGTTCATCCCTTCTAAAACCATGTTCATCCCTTCTAAAACCATGTTCATCTCTTCTAAAACCATGTTCATCTCTTCTAAAACCATGTTCATCCCTTCTAAAACCATGTTCATCTCTTCTAAAACCATGTTCATCCCTTCAAAAACCATGTTCATCCCTTCTAAAACCATGTTCATCTCTTCTAAAACCATGTTCATCTCTTCTAAAACCATGTTCATCTCTTCTAAAACCATGTTCATCTCTTCTAAAACCATGTTCATCTCTTCTAAAACCATGTTCATCTCTTCTAAAACCATGTTCATTCCTTCTAAAACCATGTTCATTTTTTCTAAAACCATGTTCATCCCTTCTAAAACCATGTTCATTTTTTCTAAAACCATGTTCATTCCTTCTAAAACCATGTTCATTCCTTCTAAAACCATGTTCATTCCTTCTAAAACCATGTTCATCCCTTCTAAAACCATGTTCATCCCTTCTAAAACCATGTTCATCCCTTCTAAAACCATGTTCATCCCTTCTAAAATCATGTTCATCCCTTCTAAAACCATGTTCATCCCTTCTAAAACCATGTTCATCCCTTCTAAAACCATGTTCATTCCTTCTAAAACCATGTTCATTCCTTCTAAAACCATGTTCATTCCTTCTAAAACCATGTTCATTCCTTCTAAAACCATGTTCATTCCTTCTAAAACCATGTTCATTCCTTCTAAAACCATGTTCATTCCTTCTAAAACCATGTTCATTCCTTCTAAAACCATGTTCATTCCTTCTAAAACCATGTTCATTCCTTCTAAAACCATGTTCATCCCTTCTAAAACCATGTTCATCCCTTCTAAAACCATGTTCATCCCTTCTAAAACCATGTTCATCCCTTCTAAAACCATGTTCATCCCTTCTAAAACCATGTTCATCCCTTCTAAAACCATGTTCATCTCCCAAAAACCATGTTCATCTCCCAAAAACCCATGTTCATCTCCCAAAAACCCATGTTCATCTCCCAAAAACCCATGTTCATCTCCCAAAAACCCATGTTCATCCCCCAAAAACCCATGTTCATCCCCCATAAACCCATGTTCATCCTCCTTAAAACCATGTTCATCCTCCTTAAAACCATGTTCATCCCCCATAAAACCATGTTCATCCCCCATAAAACCATGTTCATCCCTCATAAAACCATGTTCATCCTCCTTAAAACCAGGTTCATCCCTTTAAAGTATGTTCAACCTTTTATTTCTCTCTGTTCATTCCTTTAAAATGTGTGTTCATCCATAATATTGTGTTCATCTAATCCTATTTGCATTCTGTGTCGGATTTTAGACTTACCCTAATGTTCATCCCGTTCATTCGTTCATCTTTTTATCCTGACCCAAAACCGCACCCCTTTTACAGCCAACCAAGAAAATTCTGCAGCTTTATATACACTTCTGCAGGTTCCTAGAATTCTGCACCTCTTCAAAAATACATTATTTATGTGTTGGTATGAAATTCCACAGGGGTGCATTGCCTATGTGAAGGTGTTGAAACTATTTTCCCTGTTACAGGTTCCTAATATTTTTAAAATAAAACGGTTTTACTACTAGGGATGGCCATCGATAGTATCGATATTTCAATGACGATATTCGATATTGAACCATCGATTGTGACCTCTTCTATATCACTATCGATGTCAATATCAATATTTAGCATGCGAGGTTCCATCCTCATTGCCTATATATGAAGATGCGCACCACGTGTAAAACTCGGGAAGGGACTGACGTAGGGGGCTGAAAATAGTTGCATTAACTTGGAAATTCCGTAAAGAATAAATTGTGAAAATTTTATGATGCCAGCCCTCACCGTTCAAAAGCTTATGATGTGCAAAGAAATATCGACTTTGTATTACATATAAGATTATTTATAAAATTAATTCATAAAATCCACCAAAGAGGGGGGGGGGGCACGCTATTAAGGTAGTAAGTAACTCCACAGTTTTGTCACGGGCCTTTGTGGTCTATGTTTTACCCATTCTAGAATATGCAGCCCCAGTTTGGTTTCCATTTCTAGTTAAGGATATTGATGTGAGTGAGGAGGTCCAAAGGCGTTTTACAAAAAGGATATCGTGTATGAGTCACTTATCATACAGGGAATGATTGCATGTTTTAAAATTATGTTACATATTATGAGTTACAGTGAGTCCTTAATGATTTATTATGGCTCTATAAAATCCTAGTTGGTTTTTTGTTTGGACCTGAACATTGGTCACAGTTTCTTGTCTATGTCCCAGTAAAAGCACGTCATTCAAGAAGATTATTGTCGAAGATGGTGAGACTGGATACCTCAAAGTTTTCATTTCATCAAAGTTTCATTTTTCTATAGGATTACACCAAAATGTAATGCTCTCCCAGAAAGAGTAGTTCTTTCCTCACCCCCAGATACATTCTTTTTGAGGTTGAAAGAGTTTGATCTTTCAATATACTTGTGGGTATCAGCGATTAGGGCTAGTCAATTAATTAATATGTAATAGTTTACTTATTTACATTTTCGAGATTTACATTTGAGAGATTCGAAAAATTGGAGAAGGTTTTAGGATTCTGGGTTTGAGAAAATTTAGGATTCTTCCCACCTCTAGATTTTTGGTTTCAATATTGAACAACTTTTTTTTAAAAAAAGTTTTGTTTTATTGTTATCAACTAGCTAAAATTACAAATGAATGGCTTTAATGTTTTTGAAATAGTTATCGTGAAGCAATCCACATTTTAGGCCCCGTCACCCATCATTACGTAGGTGGCATTTTCCGTTTTACTACAGATACCAGTATGTGCACAAACAAGGATGTTAGTTCTGGAGGGAAGTGGGGAAGGGGGGTCTAGAACATACATTTAAAATTGACCTGCTGTTAAGCAGTGGAAACCATACCACCATTCAGAGCCATACCTAGAACTATTTTTGAGCAAAAGACAAGAATGAAACTTTGGCGCCCTCTGTAGTATTATCGTGCTAGTTGCGCCTTGCACCTTCTTTAATATAATTATTAGGGTCAATGGTTTCATGCCCTAAAAATCAAAGAAATATGCATGCAAATATGCTGTCAAAATCCTACAATATGCCCATAAAATATGCACTATTGGATATTATTTGCACAATAATTTTTTTTTTGGAATTGCAATCAATACACAACAAAAAACATTCTCAAATTTTCAAATTTAAAATTATGCAGATTGTTATTTAGAACTTAAAGCGTTATACACAGGCATTTAGAAATCAGGACAAACACAAGTTGGCTCCGCCCTTTTTATGACGACCGGGAACTTCTGATTGGTTTGCTGTGTGGTTCTACGTTGAAAAGGGCGGAGCATGTGACGGCAGACTACATAACCAACCAATTAGAAGTTGCCAGTCGTCATAAAAAGGGCGGAGCCAACTTGTGTTCGTCCCGATTTCTAAATGCCTGTGCTTTACATATACTTCGAGAAAGTACGTTCTACATCACAAGATGTGATTGGTCCCGCTTAAAACGAACAATATCAGAAATAGACAAACTGACATCTTCATTAAGATTTTCACCATTCAAAACTGCACAAATCTTCCGGAACTCTTTATAGCCTTTATTTTTTGTAATACAGTGATCAATTTCTTTGTTGCTTCTTTGGAAGTATTCCCAATAGCACATCTTGCAGTTCTTGAATGACTGAAAATTTGTTCAGTTTCTTGAACTAAAATAGAAAAATCCTAATTTTTATAGAAAAAGTGTTAAATATGCCCTTAACATGTAAAATTCCCAAAATATGCATGCAAAATACAAATACCCTTAAATATGCAATTATATGCAAAATAAAACTAGCAGTATTCAACTTCATATCACATGAATCGTGCTTAAATCTGACACAGCATGAAATACAAAGCAGCAAAAAGAATATGCATTTTCATAAAACCGTTGACCCTAATAATTATCAATTTATCATGCTTGTTATTTTGCGACCCGTAAGCTTTGCGCTCTTTTAACCGCCTCACCCTAGTTACTGCCCTGCCGCCATTGATGCATCTCATGGCACTTGTAAGAACAGTTACTGTTATTAGTGTAAACATATGTGAAACACTTGAGAGAGAAAAAAAGGACCAAAATCAGTTAATATATACCATTAAAAAGATTTACACCACTTTGAATTTAAAGGAATAATTTAGTATTTCTTTTCTTTTCGTATTTAGATGAAACGAGAATAAATGTGGCATTAAAGTAATAAAATGTAGATTTACTAATATAGAATTCAGTTTTATTATATAAAAAATCAGATAAAATGATTGAGGTTCAAAGACTGTATATAACGAGAAAATTAACATATTTCAACAATTGTTGTTAAATTGTAGAGGGATTGGTGTTTTTTTTTCTTCAGTAATTTTCACTTTGTGCTTAGTTGCAGATTTTTTGAATTAGAATAAGATGCTTTTTTATGGCTATTTAGACATTGTGTTACTAAAAAGAAGAGGGGTGAATTATTTCAAGAGATTAAATGACGAACCTCTTTAATTCTTAAGCCTTTTAAGGTGTTATTGATATAGAATGTAGCTATTATTAAAGAAGAAAGTAGACTGTATTTAGAGGCGTTTTTGCATGGTTTTCGTTCACACACAAAAAACAAACCAATTTCTGGGTGACACACATAAAACGTGTCCTGTTTAAAGATAAATGAATAATTTTCAACTGATTCTCGACTTGACTTTTGATAGATGCTATACTATACTATTGCAAGACCACTATACAGTAAAAGCTGCTTATTTTGCTAATTTACATAATTTTTAATAAATCTTAACAACATAACAAAATTTATTCATATACAAATGAAAGCATATTGGATAAAATTTGAGAGAGTTACTGAATTTTAAGAATATTTCCGGAAGCTGTAGAAACAAATAGCAATAAACATAGAATGAATAGCCAGAAAAAAAAGCATTGAGGCTTGTTACACTGCCCTTACTTAATCTGATAGTGTCCTTATAATATTGAGACGATTCAGGCCCTTAAGCCCTAAAGCCACCTTAATGATAAAACCAACTTGTACTTTTTTTTTTAAAAAAATATAAATGAATATTTATAATAATTATTAAAAATTTTATTAATGTATGGGTACAAGAAATTATAATATCTAAGTTGGGATAAGCTTTCAATTAATTTTGTAATTTTCTTACAAGTATCGATCAAGTAAAATTAATTAAATGTCAGCAAATTCTAAAGAACTGAAAAACCGTCATGACCACGTTCTGTAAATCTGTAATAGTCCCTTTAATTTAAACAAAAAAAAAATAAATTGTAAAAAAAATGTCAAAAAGTATTTCAAAACTCAAAATGTTTTTGCATTAAAAAAAAAACAGAAAGAAAAATCGAAATGTCTGGAAATGTTTTTAAAATGTCTCATAACTTTACAACGCGCTTCAGAAGTCTTCAAAAGTTCTTACATTTTGAAAAAAAAAAATTATATATATAAAAAATATGAAAAGTCCAAAAAATGCCAAAAAAAAAAATAAGGTCTGCACTTCTTAAAAAATTTTTTTTAGAAGTGTTGTGTGTCTCTGAAGTTTTCAACATTACTCAGGAGTCTTTGAAAATTCATTTAGTATTACATGTTTAAAAAAATTTAAACTTTTTTTATTATTAATATAAACACTTAAGAATAGACATAGTATAATAAACTTAAGGTCTAATACCTTGTACACACATGAGTTCCTTAACTGGATTCCTTATAATTCACCTGAACACTTTTAATTTGAATTCATTTAACTCTTGTCTGTACAAAGTATAACGTTCAAATGCACGCGTTTACAGTTAACATGAACATAACCTTGTGTTAGAAGTTAATACAGATAAAATCACCAAAGATGAGTATCATTGAAATAAAATATATATATATAATAATCAAATAGACAAATTTATTTTACTACAAATACGATTAATGACTGTTACACGTCGTCACTTATCACGCCTGAAGTGTCCTAGTATGCAGGTTTCCACTCTTAACAGGCTACATTGCGAAATTACTTTGAAAAATCTCCGCAAAGAGCGCTAGCATCGTTATTCTATTGAACCCATAGACCCCCCTCCCCATATTAAAGAAGAAACGTTAATTTTTAAAATACACAGTTGCTGCAATATGTTTATTTTTCATACTTAAAGTTGTTCAATATTAAATTTTCAAAGTGCAATGCGCACCTTAAATATATGCTGATCGAGTGATAGAATGACAAAAAATTGGTTTTTCTATTTTACTAAAAAATATTTCAAAATCGTGAATTTCTAACTCTTATGTTAAACTCCATTGAGTATGCGCTCTGTAAGAAGAAAAAAAAAACATCCCTGTAGGTATAAATACCTAAAAATAATTTAACCTGTAACATGTTTTGTTAAGTTTCCTCTCAAGAGCACCAAGAATAAGAAAACATTCTCAACTAAATACATGTAAAAATCGTTGAGTTAGAAAGGATTTTGTTAAGAAATAGATAGAAAGTTGAAGAGTGAGAAAAAGAGAGACAGGAAAAGAAAAGGGTGATTTCTAGCCAGCTAAAGAACTAATGAGATTATATTTAGTCTCCAAGGTGTCTTAATGCGTTCTCAAATGTCTAAATCCATTACTGAGCATATATTTGAAAATGTACTTATTTCTTCTCTCCCCCCTCCCCTCAGTCGTGATGATGTAAAATTGAATAATGCACTTGTGGGCATTTGGTAAATGTTCTTTGATAAAAGGCCTATTACCAATGTATTAAAACACATGTAACGAATGTCACTTTATCAAAAATTATGACTGATGAGAAAAAGGGTTTGCATATAGCCTAAAGTATTTTAAATGCGAGCATACATTAGGCTGCTTGCAAACAAATTTGCATTTTTAAACTCAATGATTGCATTTGGAAAACTGCTTGAGAGAATACATCTATTATTCGAAGTTGTTCATGTCACTGGCAATAGTACAATTTTAAGTGTTAATATTATGTTTAGCAACAGCAGAGCTCAGACAATTTATGTAAAAAGATAAGCAAGAAGAATTCAAAAGATTCTTAATAGTAAATACAATATTAATAGCATAGATGCAATACAACAAAAGTTAAAAGTTTATATGCTTTGATGATATTAAAGGGGAATACAATGAATTTAAGAATAGCTGATCTTGGTTGGCTTATAGTGTTGGGACAGGCATTGCCGCATTGTCTAAGGATCGACTTAATAAAACGCACTACAAAATTAAATCCGAGTTCTAAGACTGTAAGTGTACCTATGATTTTGGCTTCTTATACCGATGAGTCAAGACGAATTGTGGCCCATCTAGTACAAAATGTTTGATAAGGTTGTCCATCATACTGCTCTGCAGTTAAACTCTCGTGCAAATGGTTTTCTGCACAAAAATAAACTTGTACTAAGGGGCTCTTTATTTTCTGACAAAACATGTTGGAATTATTATTGGGCTTTTGCAATGTATTTCGCATGCTGCAGGAGGACTTTTTGCCTCACCACGTGCGTGTCCAATATGGAGCATGGTTTCAATAGTGTTTAAATCAAAACCTGACATCTAAGCAGATGTTTTTGTATGCGGCATGATTATGTTATGGATGCATCCTACAAGTCCTGTACATTCCATAGGGTCGATTCACAATATATGGCCAAGGCAGGGTCTGTTTGACTGTGATCAAATATTGTGCTGTAGATGTTCAATTGAAATCCTACTGTATGTATTTAGAAAGTCGGCGTTCACACTGGCTACCACACTCAGATTATGATTTTCCATAGAAAAATGACTGGTCACCAGGACCGGATCCCGTTTTATCACCGGACAGTGTGTAGAGACACTTATGGCGCAGTCACACTAGGTTGGTTGTAGCGCTCTAACAGCATAGTCTGAACTGCTACTAGCAGCTGCTTTCTCCAGCGGGCTAGGGATTTTAACAGCAGCTGGTGAAGTTGTACATGTCCAACTTTAGCAGCTACCAGCTGGTCATGTGACTCCCTTCCTGCTGCTGCCATCTAGTGTGAACTTTTTGTTGCTAGTAGTGGCACTAGTGGTAGTTGAAACTCCACTGCTAGGGTTGGTTGTTGTTAGTTTGTGTTTTTGCAAGATGGTGATTGGATGACTTGCACTGCTAATACCAGGAGTGACTGGACTAGTGTGAACCCAAAGCAGCTGCTGCTTGCTGTTGCTGCTAATAGCCAGCAGCAACCAGCGGCTTGTAAACCAGCCTAGTGTGACTGCGCCTTTAAAGAGACCCCCATGAATTTTTTTGTTGAAATATTGTAAAGACTTATTCAATGATTACCAAAATGATTTCTTTAAAATTAAAAATAAGTTAACTCTGGAGTCACCAAACAACGCCATTTTAAATTTCTAAAAACGAAAATCTACCTCTCAATTTAGTGGCAAATGTTGTCACCTCACATTTCCATAATTTCTTAGTCAAATACATGTATTCCTTAGTCATGTTGAATTCAAAAGAAACTTTCCAATCAACTGGAGAGCCACGTGACACGTGGTACAATTCAAATATTAAATCCATAGTACTTTGAAATGAATAGGGAATTAAAAGTAATGTGAGGTAACAACACCGGAATTCGAGTAGAAGAGTATACTTTGTTTTTTTTTATTGCCAATGCCTGATTGGTGGCACATCTATCTGATAAAAATCCATTTATAGGAAGTTAATTGATTTTTATTTTTTCAAATTATATTAGTGACTTATTTTAAATTTTAAAAATCGTTTTGGCAATTGTTGATTAATTCTCAACAATATTTTGAAAAGAAATTTCTGGAGGTAATAATCTCTTTAAGGCTAAACATTTTTTTTGTTGAAAATTTGAATAAAAGCTGTCTTTTAATGTTAGGCCATAGTTTTTCTTATAATTTTCATATTAGATCGAATTAAGTAACGAACTTAAAGCAAAATTTTATTGCTTTGCATTTTTAAATATTATTTTTCACAAAGTTTAATAATGAAAACAAAAAAAATACATTAGGAAAGAATCACACACATAATAAAATCGACCTGAATTTTCTATCACTATGTAAGAGGAATTTAACAGAAGCGCTCATATATGTTTCAATGCAAAAAAAAGGAGCATAGAAATATTCTTGATTTTTTTTTTTTCTATTTCTATTTCTAATTTCTGCTTGAGTTTTCAGCGTTGTGTCATTTCTTCTAAAAATACATTAAAACTTTTAAGCCTTAATTATTGAAACACAAGCCCCGTTTTTTTCTAATTTTATACTAATATTGAATGTTTTAATCATATTTTTTTGTTGTTGTCGGACTTGACGTCATACTTTATTAAAATGTCAAATGGGGAAGAAAAAAAAATGGAAAAATAATAATGATGTACCTGTTTGTTATTGGAAGCTGAAAAATATTTTTCATATCATGCTCAAGAAGCATTATATTAATATTGTCTACAGGGTGTGGGGCGGAGAGTGGGAGTGAATGGAGATTCTGGAGGGGGGGGGGGCTTCAAGTTTCTAATGGTATTTTTTTAATTTGTCTGCATCTATACGCAAATTATTTTTTTTGGGCTCATTTAATTAAAAATGTCTTAAGTACAAGTGAATTTTTTCTTCAAATAATTTTTGTGACCTTCGCGCAACCTTTCTCTCTTTGGTGGAACCCTCTTGTGACATGTTGCCTAGAAGGTTAATTTACACATCTACGTAAAATTTAATGCATTATATTAAACTTTAACATTAATACGAATAATAAAGTAACAATAATAATTATTTTTTTAATAATTATTATTGTTATTATTATTATTATTATTATTATTATTATTATTATTATTATTATTATTATTATTATTATTATTATTATTACTATTATTATTATTATTATTATTATTATTATTACTATTATTATTATTACTATTATTATTATTACTATTACTATTATTACTATTACTATTATTACTATTACTATTATTATTATTATTATTACTATTATTATTATTACTATTATTATTATTACTATTATTATTATTACTATTATTATTATTACTATTATTATTATTACTATTATTATTATTACTATTATTACTATTATTACTATTATTACTATTATTATTATTATACATGTAGATAGCAAAACAACATAAACTGTGTTGAATTTTTATGTTTTTCTAAGGGGGTAAATCGAAAATTAATTGGTTTTTAAAACTTCTTCCGTTAGATTATTCTCAAAGATTATTTTCATTTCTTCAACAATGTCCCTGGACTGAATCAAAACTTAACTTGAAACAGAATTTTAATCTAAATTTAAAAATTATTTATGAGGCTTTCTGTTTGGACGTGTTTTTTGTTCTTCTTCTCTGCACTTGTGATCGGACCATTTATGACTATTATGGAGAGCCTTTCATGTAAAAATGGCCAAATTATAGACGTTCAAAATTGTATTATTGATGATGTTAATAATTCCTTTATTGATAATAGCAATTCAATTTTACAGTAATTGTGGATATTCACAATTAAACTGAAGATATCTATAGTTGAATTGTGGTTATACACATTTCAGTAAGTTTGACATGAATGGCCCTCCATAGTGATCATAAAAGGTTCGACCATAAGTACAGAGAAAAAACAAACACACCTTTTGTACTTGAAGACCATTGGGTTTTTATTAATATTACTAGTAGGATAGCCCGTCATAAATGACGGGTGCAAAATTCACAGGCAATTGTGGCCAGCATTAGAATTTCTTTTCCTCCGCCCTTTTATGACATCAGACCAAGTAACAAACCAATTAGAAATTGATGACGTTCATAAAAGGGCTGAGCAAACGAAATTCTAATGCTGGGCACAATTGCCTGTGATAAACTGTAGTTTAATTTTGCTACTATTATCCCCTCCCTGTTTTATATTTGAAAGAGAAAATGATTTTCATTTTCTCTGGTGTGCGCATGCACGTCGTTTTTTCCTTTTTTTACTCCTTTCATTTCAATTTCAGTTTCCCCCTCCCCCTTTTTTCTTCCTCAACATTTCTCTCTCCCTCTACACTTTCCAACCTTTTCCCCTCTCCAATTTAATATCATGGGGTTCTTGGATTGGGAGAGTGCAACATATAGTTGACCTTGATTAAAAAAGTGGCTCATTTATTCATTTAAATTTATATAAATTTCGACGTGCTTCAATGGTTGTACAGCGTTACTTCAGAGACAGATAGACAGATAGATAGATAGATAGATACCCACACAGACCTGGGATATTATATATATAAATATATATATACTGTATCTATAAACTGAGGCTAATTTTAATTGATGCAACTAAAATCGTGACTTCTTTCCAAGCTATTCTAATAGAAAAATACTTGCAAAATTTAGCACTTAATTATAAAATACATCATATTATGCCAATCATTAACCTAATATTATTTATTTTTGTCAGGTTAGTCAAGTGTTAAGGTTAAACTGCATATTCATCTTTTTGTGGCTTTAAAGCTATTGCTTGCTTTTGTAAAGCTGATGACACATGGTGCAATTTACGCACAACAAAGCGAGTTGTAGCAACAACAGTTTCCCATTTGTTGCTGGCAACTTTCATGGCATAGGCAGCAACCATGTTTTTTTTTTGCAATTGTTGAAGGCAACAGACAATAAATGATTAACGAGTGTTTGTTTTTTGTGCAGTGGCGTATAGCTAGGTTTTTGGCGCCCGGCAGCAAAAATCTTCAGTGTGCCCGCCAAATTTATTTCTTTAAAAAAAATAGAAATTCAGAAGTAAACGACAAATTTATGGCGTTTTTCAGTTACAGAACCTGGTTAGAGACTAGAAATTCAAAGGTGAAATCATCATTTAGCATAGCCTTTACTAAATTTTTTACTGAAAGTGCATTTTTTTTTCTGGTTCCCTTACAAGTCAATAGACTATTCTGTTAACATTGCACCCCAAAATGTCCTGCGCCCCTGCATTGGCGGTGTCTGCCCCCCCCTGTTTTTGTATAGACATTTTGTCAAGGTGCTGGTGGTAGTGGCCATTGTTTTTTTCCACTCTCTTCAGTTGTTGTCACGTGATTTTAAAACATGTTCTTTGGCACGAAACTTGCTTGAAAATAGAACCCGTTCTATTCGAATATTTTGTTGTTGCTTCTGTGTTGTGAGCAACAGTCTTGTGTGTTGCTAAAAAAATAGGGTATAACAAAAATGTTTTAAGAAACACACGGATTAATGGAGCAACAAACCTACTGTTGCTTCCAAATTGGTTCAAAGTTGAATTGTGTGTCATCACCTTTCGACAATTTTGAGCAACTGAAACTACTGCATATTGGCGTCGAGATCGAACCTCTGTGAGGTCATGAATTGACTTTGACATCTTTAAAATTCCAGTGATGTAATTAAATTCAAAACTGTAACCTTGTATGTTTTTGGAATGTTTTTTTTTCATTTGGTGTATTTATTAATTAGTCATGTGATAACATTCTTTTGCTGTTTGTTTGGTATATACAGTAAAGAGCTGTGTTTGTTTCTTTAGATCACTTCTTGCTTCACTGTCTTCTGAGTGCCACCTTGTTATTTCCTCCAGTGTCCAGTGTTTGGATTTATTTTGCTTGTGGACAACATCAAGTATTATCATCAGCTTGCTAGCAAATGCTTTTTGATTGCTGTTTTAAGTGCTTCTTCTTTTATCATCAAATTCCTACTGGGAAGAGTATATTTTTGAAATTTGCATATTGTGCATATTATCATTTTTTTTATTCAAAGATCAAATACAACTGTACAGTATAAATATTAAAGTAATTAAACTAATAATTCCATTAACCCAAATCGTCCGAATATTGCGTGTGGGCAGCAATGTGTTAAACATAGACCACACAACCTTTGTGAGTCACAGTATGACCTACGTAGTGAAGCATATTTTGGGAATGAAGTCCAATTTTGTTTGCATATTAAAAACCAATAGATTCAGTGCAATTAACAAAAAAATTATTGTCTTTGGTTAAAACCAAAGCTTTATTAAAAAAAAACAATTGGTTAAAACCACGCCACCCTGGTTGAAACCCCCTAAACCCACGCTGTCACTTTATTTTACCTCAAACTTTTTAAAAATAAGATTTCGAGATAAAAATGCGTGACATCGTGTGAAACCCGCCTAATAGGTTATCAGGATATTAAATGAATGAAAAATTATTTTCTAGTTGGCAAAAAAATAACTTTATTGAGATATTTATATATACAACAAAAAATCTTGGCAAAAAGATGCTGTGATGTTTTTAAAATACCGGTACTTTAGGAGGTTTGCTTTCTAATAAAAAGTACTTATTTATGGCAATACATATTATATAAGGAAGAAGGCGGAGAAAGAAAAAAAAATGATTTGATGTTTAAATATCAGTATTTTGATTGGTTTCTTACAAATCTCGAACAAAGACGAATGTGTTATGAGCCTCTCTTTCTATTTACATGGAGTTATAGTTATTCATAAAAAAAACCATTCTGAAAAAAATGTTCAGCAGATTTTCTTTTGTCATTTAAAATAACTCAAAATTATCTTGATATATTATGGGCTTGAATGAACATTTTGCAACTCTTTTTTTTATCTTATATTTCGTTTTAAGCCTAGCTTTTTCTAATAGACATAAAAAAATGAATTATGGCTTTTTGTTTCATTGTTGAATTTATGACCAAAAAATTACAACAAAAAAAACCTATTGATTTTTTTGTTGTTGTTAACAAACAGGTGGTAATGTTGGCTCTCAGTGGCTGATTGATAAATTGATAGTAATAAATAACACTTGCAAATAAATTAATAACAAAGGAACAGATTTTCTTACCTTTAATATACTGGAATGAAGGGGTTATTTATTATTGTTTTCAATTAAAACAAATTGATGATGCACCATCATAATAATATAATCTCACGCATTTTTTTACGAGTTGCCCACAACAGCTGGATGGTTTTTTTTACTTCTTCTTCCTTTGCTAAATTTAAATGTTAGAATAAATTGACCTTGTTTTTTCTATGTTGTTAACACGTTAATATTTGGCGCGCAACACACACACATAAAACACATGCACGCAATAATTTAAATGTGGTATAATATTTATATATTTTTTTCTCTCTCTCTCCTTTTTCACAATGTGTCAACCTCAAATTGTTATGGTCAACAACGATTTTGTTGTTGTTTATTATCACTTTTTTGTTGTTGATATCAGCACTTCATGAACTAACGATCCATTTGTATTGTGTGTGTGTGTGTGTTTTTAAACACGAACACACTTAGGGCCTAGACACACATATAAGCGCGCGCGTGCAGATAAGATGAACACCCACACAATTGATTTAAACACGGTTATCCTTTAGTCGAAATTTTGACAGATTTAGAAGAAGAAGGAAAAAGTGTGTCCTTTTTTTATATACTGCTCACATTTATTTGTCTCTGTCAGTAATATTTTTTCTTTTACAAACACCTGTGTTTATATGTGGTTGTCCTTTTTTTTTTGTATGTAGAATTTTTGTTTGTTTTGGTTTTCATCTAATAATATTAAACAAATATCATCCTTGACGTTTGTAATAAAAAGTTACAACAATACACTGCTGCATCTTCGCGTGTAAATGTTGAAGGGGGGAACTTTCTGTTTTTCATTGACTAATTGCTAAAAATGTCAAGCATATATATGCATTTGAAAAAAAAAAAAAAAAAAAAACATCACAAATATTATTAAATTGAAAGTTGTTTATATTTAATCCCATAATTAATAAGTTATCCGTATCAGAAAGACGACACAAAATTGACACAAATTTTTAACTTTTTTTTCCTATGAAGAGTCGTTGCTACTGGTCCTTGCTCGTCCTTTTGTTTTGTTTCAAGATTTGTTTTTTTGTTTTTCTTATGTTAAAAAACAAACAAACAATTGAATTCCAGTTAATATTAATTTATTAAACAAATAGCACCCCTTGTAGATGGTAAGTTAAAGCTACAACATTGCATTAATGCATTACTTTGTTATTATAATCTGGGGCCATTTTGACCCAATGAACTCTAATAAAAAAAATATTCTCCACAAACACTTATTTTTTTAAAAAAAAATACACAAAAGTATTGAATTTAGTTAAACGGAAATTACATAAACTTACTACAAATAAAAAAATATGTTATCCTTATGAAGAGAAGACAGAAGACAAAAAAAATTAACGTGTGAATTCCTTAGAATATTTTTTTAAGGAAATTGTTGAATTTTTTTTTTTTTCTATATTAAAAAATATATTTTTGGTTTTTTATATATTTCGAAATTGGAAACAGTCAAATCTGCTTGCTGAATGCGATTATTATACAACGGTTACATAATATAGATCCTATATTGGCCCGTATTACACAACAAACACATGTGCTCCTTTTCCATTTGCCAGTAAAGAGCTAAATGAATGGAATGCTGGGGCTGCGCTTTTTATCCAAAACCAAAAACCTCTTTTACTGTTTGCTTTTAAGCGCTTTTTTCTATGTTGGCGCTCTCGATGCGCTTTTCTTTTGTTGTTGTTATAAAAACACACCTCTCTCTTATGCTTTCAAATGTTGCCTACTTCACTTTCTACATTTTTTTTTTCTTCTCTGCTATTCTGTTTTAAGGGAAGAATCACACGTGCTGAATAATAATAAAAATTCCACTATATTTCACTTTGTAAGGCATTTTTTGTTTTAGCAAGAAGCGCCCATATGACAATATCCACCGAGCCACGTGACAGGACGAAGGCTCTGTCCTGTCACGACACGCATTGAATTTAACGGTGCAATGCCTCCACCGGGTGACGTCCATCAGTACGGTCCTGTCTTGTCCCGGTCATGTTGCCTGGACTATTAAAGAGACGATTACCTCCAGAAATATATTTTCTAAATATTGTCAAGACTTTACCAAAGATTGCCAAACGATTTTTAAAATTTAAAATGTCATTAAAACTATAAAAAAAAACTTAAAAATGAAGTGGCTTTTCCTGAGTCACCAAACGACGCCATTTTAAATTTCCAAAAACGAAAGTCTTTCCCCACATTTTTGTGTCAAAGGTTGTCATCTCACATTTCCAGAATTCCTTAATCAAATACATGTATTCCCTATTCACATTCCACTCAATACAACCTTCCATGTGGAATAATTCAAATACTAAATTCATTGTACTTTGAAATGAAAGCAATGTGAGGTGACAACACATCAGAATTCGAGTAGAGGAGTAGACTTTGGGGGGTTTTGTTGCGAATGTCTGTTGTTTGGTGGCGCATCTATCTGATAAAGTTCATTTACATGTATATGAAGTCAACTGATTTTCAATTTTTTAAATTATATTATTCACTTATTTTAAATTTTAAAAATCGTTTTGGTAATCATTGAATAATTGTTGACAATATTTTGACAAGCAATTTCTGGAGGTCATAATGGTCTCTTTAAATGGGATTTTACCGTGCCAGAACCATTTTCTGATGGGTCAAGTTAAAATTGATAAATGTTCTTCTTGAAGTTGTGCCTTATTTTCTAAAACACTTTCAATTTCTTTCTGAAAAGCTAAAGAAAATTAAATCCTTTGAAGAAAAACTATCGACCACCTGGACAAAAAGATCAGTTTATTTATTTATTTTTTTTAGAAGTTCGTTGAGAAAACGAAGAAAAGGACTTTTGTGTTAACTTTAGTCTAAAAAGATGGTGTATGTAAGGATTGGGGGGAGAAGAAAAAAAGGTGGTGAACTCTTCTTGAAAGTGTTTTTCTTCTTTTACATCTAGAGGCTGTTTATCATCTAAATGAACTTTGATGTTGATACAGTTTTACTATTTTTTATTCTTTTGTCATTTCGAGCGCGCCCGCCTTTGATGCTACAGGTGGTATTTCTAGAGAAAGAGGATTTTGTTTCAAACGATATTTGAATCCCTTTCGATGGCTTGAGGCTTTTTTTTTTAGTTATTGTCGTTACTAAGCGCTATCTATGCTCTCTACACACTCGACATACTAAAAAAACAACTACAATATACAAGGGTTATTACAGACATAACAACATTCAAGGAAAGATGTGAATAGGGTTGCCACCTTTCCTCCTCTGTGAAGGACAGTCCTCCATTCGGAAGGAATGTCCTCCGGCCAGGACCGTCCTCCACGAAGGCAAACATGTCCTCCACACAATAAATTTTATACAAACCTAATACGTTCTTGGAGGACGGTCCTGGCCAGAGGACATTTCTTTCAAATGGAGGACTGTCCACCACAGGTGGCAAGCCTAGATGTGAATCACACTAAAAGACAATTCAGGCTGAAATGTCAGCATGGACGTTGGTGTATAACGGGCTTTAAATGAAGAATAATCAGTTCTATAATTCCATACTTTTCTTTCAATTGCATCAATCGTAATGGATAATAGTTAATTATTCATTGAGCAGGAGTGCTTTGCGATGTTTGCTGTGGGTAAATTTTGACCTTATATCTTTAATCAGGAATTTGTGATACTCAGACCACCATGTGTTTATGTTTCACACTTCCTCCGGCATTATGGAGTTAACGTCGGGTAGGCAGCTGGTGGTAAAACACTTGGCCAAAATTCCTAGCAGAGTGGCTCGTCATTGCCTCTCATCATTACTGACCGACCCAGCTCTGTGTGGGACATGTTCCTGAGAAAGAAGAAGTTGAAGAATATCACTAATTTCATAATTTAAAAATGCAATTGAAATTGAAACGAATTAAATAGTTTCAGAAAATACATACATGTAATTTAGTGTGCATATGTGTGAACCAGGCATTAGGCCTATACTAGAGTATATCCATGAAACTAGGGATGGGCCATTCAAATCCTAGAATCCTCGAATCTTGCAAATCTTGAAAAATATTCGAGATTCGAAAACGCGAATCATTCGAATCCTAACTTAAAAAAAAACTGTTAAAAACTTTGGTAAAATTAGTTTTAACTCCATTGACGTCCAATAGAAGCGTTCACCAACAAAAAACGGCGATTGTTGCAATTTCTGTGGTATCCGGATCGCCAATATCACCTTGTGGAGGCTCTGAGTGCGAAACTTATTTTTTGTATTATTAATGATTTAATATTTAATAGTATTTCATTTATTTGTATCTTTTTAATAAGTAATGTAGGATTCTTATATGGAGGATTTGAGAAATTCGAGATTCGTGAGATTTGATGAATTCGAGAACCTTTTAGGATTCGGATTCGAGAAAATTTAGGGATTCGTCCCACTTCTAGATGTAATAATACTACTTGCCTAAGTTACAACTTACAACAAAAGTTCTAAACATATTATTATTTTCTGCATTCCCACCTACACAACAATCTATGTGTTGTTGTTTTTTTTACTTTTCTGCCTGTTAGTGTTATTATTTCTCAATTTGTTTTTATTTTTTATTGTAGGTTTCACCAAAATATTTTGGATCACACATTCATTTTCCTAAAGGTTAAATCTGATTGATCCAGTGATGATTTACGATGATGTTAGGTAAAGTGATGTTTTCAGAACTATATATATTTTTTTATTTTACTCAGACCTTTTTCTGTTAAAGTAAAAGTAATGTTTTTATTGTTGAGAACATTGAAAATTGTAATGTATTGCCATAAACAGTGGGTTGTCATAATGATAAACGCCTTTTCTTTTGGTTATGGTTGAAGATAACCTATCAGTTTTTTTTGTGTGTTTGGCTCTAACATTGTTATTCTATATGGCAAATGGACTTTTTTTTATGAGATTTGTTTTTTCAAAATAATAATGTATTTTGTATTTATCTAAGTATAATAACATCAGTGAAGATGAAGCCAATTACAATTAAACACATCATTGTTTGTGTTTATCACTGTACCATAAAAATATTTATGAGTCCAGTGGGAATTTAACATAAACTTCATATTACAGTTGATTAGAGTTTATTTGTTTTGGGATAAGGAAACACAATTCGTTTTTTTTTTGTTTTTGTTTTTTAAAGCACTCGTGATTGTGAATTGCAGACAAAATGTTTATTTTTTTGAAGAAATTCACATTACAAATTTATGATATTATTGTAACAAAGTAGAGCACCTGTTACGGGACTCAAGTCTACATCCTCTTACTTTGGGGCGGAATACCCACCTTACGCTGGGAGGGTATGTGATTTAGGTCTGACTCCGAATGGTGCCGGGTCGTTTCTTTTTGCATTTGCTGTGAACGCAATTAGCGAGAAGAGAGAGAATGCTAACAGGCGAGATGAATGCAAGTTGACGATGTTACTGACTTTAATATATCCAACCGATGAATACATCAAAGTAGAGAAGAATTACGACTGTGGCGTTGCTTAGCCACCAGACCATTGAATGAGTTATTTCATATTTTGATATCAGAGAATGGACCCCGAATCAATTGAGACACGGACCTTTATACCTAGGGCCTGTGTGCACCTACACACGCGCATCTACACACGTGCACCTACACACGCGCATCTACACACGTGCACCTATGCCAAAGGGACCGTGCCTCGATGGGTATCCATTCGCTGATATCGGAACCAGGATGTGACTTTTATACTTTGGGGTCTTAGAAGGTAATAAAAGGGGTGGAAATGCGGCACTTGGGGTACAGGGACCTCAAGGCTATGGTAATAAAGGAAAAAAAATACAGGGTGTTACATTATTATTATGGTTGGCCAATAAGACTTTCATATACGAGACTAAATTGTCATATCTAAGGTGGGCCCAATATATTTTATTAACTGTTTTAATTACAAATGGTGCCTCCTATATGAAGTTATTACCTAAAAATTAAACAATATCAATTGCATGGGTGACCGCGCATTTTTTTGTTCATAGATTTATTCATTGGTGTGATATCATGTTTATAAAAGGCTATATAGATGTGATGTCGCACCATTGGATAGTCTTAAATAATAGACAATGCATAAATTATGATGTTTTCAGTGTGACGTCACATATACTGTACATAATCTAGTGATAAATGAATAAATTAATAAATAAAAATGGGTGGTTCGTTTCTCCCACCCACTCTCCTGTCACTTCTCCTCCAAAATAATGACCTTTATCTTCTTTTAGGGCAACCACAGACTACAGACAAGTTGTTTCATGTTCAGTTTTTAACTTGTAGTTCAAATCTGGTGCCAAATTATATCACAAATTCAGGAACTGTTGTCAGATAACAACAAGACTAAAGAAATAATAAGTAAAAATATGTCGTTTTTGTTAAATGTATTTTAAAATTAATTGTGCACTAAAATAAAACAAAAAAAAAACATACCACACCATTCCCAATTAACCTAGTTATTTGAAACAATTATTAGTTGTATTGTATATGGTGTCGATTTTGTGTGATTCATATAGTTCTGTCATGTATTTCATTGATCCATGTAAAAGTCTATAGGACGTGAAATAACCCAATTCAAATTACAAGAACTAATTTACTTTTAATCATAACAATATAAAAGTGCAACCACACATTTAATCGATTATTCTTTAGTTATGTTTAATTCAAAAAGTGCTGAAAACAATGGCCAATTTCATGTTTAAATCATAGTTTCATTTGCTATGTAAATTTTATTTTAGTAACATAGACTTACATTGAGCTAATTAAAAAAAAGTTGCAGCCTAAAAACTAGTACAAGTTATGACCAAAAAAATTGCTTCTCCCTGTTATTTATAAGCAGTAATTTTCTGCACTAAACTTCAGGCGCCCCCAATATCCTTCGGGGGCCCCTAATTACCTATAGCTACTCATTTTGGTTTTTCTACAGCCGAATATTTGTTATAGAATTAATGGATTTTACTGTCAACAAAATTTCTTTTTAAACGGGTTACAGTACAATTGTTAGTACCCCCCTTTAAAATTTGATGCTTGACCAACTATTATGCCATTCAACTTGTGTAATTTTCTTCCTGTCACGATTTTTTCTCTTGTGTTTAACTGAATGTGTGTGTGTTGGTGGTGAATAGATGGGACTAGCCAAACTGCATTATAGCAAATCGATATTTGTCATGTACTTATTGATTTAGTACTAGTTCTACGAACAGAAGAAAAAAAAAATAGAAATACTGGCCAACCCTAAAAAGAACATCTTTTTATTTTTTTTATTTTTTTTCTGCAAATCAATGTTTTTTAAAAATTATATATTTGAAATTTGTCTACATTTTTTTTTTTGTAGATCTATTACCACTTCAATGAAAAATCAATATTATTATTCTAGAAATTCAGTAGTCACATTACAAAAGCACGTATTCGATTATTAATGTACACATTGACTAGAGTTTTTAGGCAACATGTAGAATGCCTTCGGTAACCAATTAAAAGCTACTGTAGATATACTATCTGAACGAAATTATGATTTCTTGTTTTACACATTTTGCACAACGACCATGGTGACAGTTATTGTTCAAACTTACTACCTAATTGATTAATTTTGATGAAAACGAACTAGTGAATTCGCAAATTGACGGATTTTCTACGTTCGCGATAACCGAAATTTATGTTTGAAATTGTAGTAGACAACTAACTTTTAAGATCAACTTGAGAACTTCCTCCTACTTCCAACGCGAATAATAATTTTATATATAAAAAAAAAAATGTCGAGACATAGGATTATTACTTCAAGATTTTTTAACTTGTTTATTCTTGATGTACTTGGTAACAGCTAAATTATATTTAGATGGAATTGTCGTAGCAAAAGTAATAGAAAAAAAAATGAAATGAATGAATTCTAGACACAACCACAGTTGTGCACCTATAGATAGAATTCCTGAAGTTAACAAAACAGTAAACACTACAAGTACCCCGGAACTTTTTCAAGAAGTGTTTAGGGTACATTTGAGAATAGCTTGTTTTTGAGGCACGTACTAATTGAGAATAGTTGCTTCAACTTGCTTGTACCAACATTGACAGTTTAAGTAGTACATAAAGCAACACAAACAATGGCGGTTTACGATAAAGACTCTGCACTAAAACATGCGTATGACATCGACCAAACGCCATTACAGTAATGTCATCAAACAACTTGTGATTTTTGACATTCTCAAAATTAACCCTAAGATATGACGTGGTCCAAAAATATCGTGCATGTGCTGCATGACTTCATGGATGCAATGTTATGTGTGGCCAAAAACGTGATCTCGATTCTGTAAGTCTTTGTCTTATATCCTTCAAACTTTGTTTATAATGCCTGCTGTAGAAGTAACGTTTAACTGCTTAATATTAACTGCACATGTCTATCGTCGCAAGTATACTTGAGTGTGTGGGTGAGAAAACTGAGCAGTTTTAGACATGTGTGCATGAACGGTCCGGTTCTACTTTTCTTTGCAAGTCCGGCAAGTCTTGCGCAAGTCCGGCAAGTCTTGCACAAGTCCGGCAAGTCTTGCACAAGTCCGGCAAGTCTTGCGCAAGTCCGGCAAGTCCGGCAAGTCTTGCGCAAGTCCGGCAAGTCCGGCAAGTCTTGCGCAAGTCCGGCAAGTCCGGCAAGTCTTGCGCAAGTCCGGCAAGTCTTGCGCAAGTCCGGAAAGTCTTGTGCAAGTCCGGCAAGTCCGGCAAGTCTTGCACAAGTCCGGCAAGTCTTGTGCAAGTCCGGCAAGTCCGGCAAGTCTTGCGCAAGTCCGGCAAGTCCGGCAAGTCTTGCGCAAGTCCGGCAAGTCAACTCGAGAGCCACGTGGCACTCATGGCAGGTGAGGAATGAGGATAATGCAAATATTAAATCCATAGTACTTTGAAATGAATAGGGAATTAAAAGTAATGTGAAGTGACATCAGCATCTGAGTAGATAGGTAGACAGGCAGTTCAGTTCAGAACTAAAATTTTGTTTGCCCCGCCCTTTTATGAGCGCCATCAATTTCTAATTGGTTTGTTACTTGGTCTGATGTCATAAAAGGGCGGGGCAAACTGTGATAGGTAGACTTTTCGGTTTTTATTGCCACTGTCTGTCGTTTGGTGGCGCATCTATCTGTTAAAATCAATTTATAATAAGTCAATTAATTTATAATTTTTATTAATTATATTAATGACATATTTTAAATTTTAAAAATCGCTTTGGCAATCGTTGAGCAAATCTTGACGATATTTAAACAACACATGTGTAGAGGGGGCTAATGGTCTCTTAAACTTTTATATACCGGTACAAGAAAAGAATTTCAGAAAGAACATTTAGAAGAAATAAACTTTATAAGAGAGTAAAAGGATTCCCTTCAGCCGATGTGAGGCTTAGTGGACCAGTCGTTGAAGTCAACCACTTGGATTAATCTTCCACTGGGTTATAATTACTATGGGGCTTTGTGAACTGACGGTTGTAGTCGACCATTGGAATATTTGTGGACCATGGGACTTAGTGGATTATAATGTTACGTGAAGAGTTAGATTAGTCGACCACCAGACCAAGGTAAACGACCGAGGTTAGTTAATCACCTGGCTGATGGGACCACTGATTTAAGTGAACATGTATGCTTAATTGGTCACTGGATGTATTTGCCCTAGAGGTTGCTGCAGGGCAGTTTTTAAGTCTTTTGTGGCCCCTGGCACAAGATTTATTTGAGGTCTCCCCAATCATGCCTTACAAATAAACTCATTTTTTCCCCCAAGGAACCAGTGTTCTGTATAAAAAAAGTATTGATGTTTCTATGATGATTTCCATTGTATATATTGGAACAGGACTTTTATGAAGTAAATCACATAAGTGAATATCCCATAAGTGATTATTTTTTAAAATAGTAGTGTTTTTGATGTCGGATAAACTGAAATTAAAGATTTAAAAATACAAAAAAAAGTGACAGTTAACTAACTGAGGCCCTAGTTTAGACGGAGGCCCAGGGCCAGGGCCCAGTTGGCCCCCATTAAGATGGCACTGGGTTGCTAAAAAAATAATGCCTATGTAAGTATAACATTATTTTGAAAAAATATTGAAATGCTCTAAAAGCTCTAAAAATGCCTCTGGAGTGCTCAACTGACCCCAGACGTTCCCCTTTTTCTTGTCAATTTGCTTAAGGGCGCCTTATACCCACGCAACGGTACTGGGAATCGACCCCCCCCCCCCCTATGAAATTATCTTGTGAGCGCCACTGAGGATTTATTGTATATTCAATAAGTCATTAAGTAGGGTAATATTATCATCTGCCAGTAAAAGTCCGAAATTGCAAGGCTTTGGTCATTTCTTCGGCCTGCTAAGAATTCCCATTTTAGTTTCTGAAGCATAGAAGATACACTGTCAGTATACACGTATTTTCTTTTCGCGAGCACTATTAGCTGTGGTTTTTAGGTGTGTGCTCTAGCAAGGTTTTTGAAGCATGTTTTGAAAACATGTATGTAGTAAATATAGGCGAAAAAATAATTTCCTTTCACTAACAGAGAATGCTTTGAAGATAACTAACTGTATGAGAAGATAAGAATTTGATCTCCATGACGTGATTCTGGTAGGGTCGAGACACTATTTATACTAATATATTTTAGACTCAATCTTCAACCATCATAGCTGAAAATGGTTCTGTTATCTTTATAATGGAATCTTTAAAAACTGGACAGTTTATTTTTTGTGGGCTTCGAAAGTTTTTAAAACTAAATTTATTGAGCTTGACATTTTATTTTTAAACATACTGTACATAACAAACAAAAAATGAATTATGTAATTTTTACCTTAGCAAGTCTCGGGCCTGTAGAAAATTGTGTTTTCAACATAAAAAGTTCTATTAAGTTGGTCTGCTTTTATAATAGGAAGACCAAACTTAATAGGACTTTTTATAGGGTGTGTTTTGAGTTAGTAGAGAAGTAGGCTTCTTTTTACAGTCTTTTACAGAATGTCTCATAAATATTCAAAACATGAGTTTACTTTTAAGATGTGAAACTTGTAAAAGAGAAAAGAAATAGACTTTGTTGTTGTTATTTGAATTCAAGTTTTATTAATGCATGGGATGTTTATAGTAAACAAAAAATATATTAATCCAGAATTGAGTTTTAGGGAGACTATTAAGATAAGATATGCAACACCCTGGAGGACTTACAAGAGCATCATTGTATCTTAAGGCAAAAGAAAGAAAGAGTGAGACAAATATTATGTTTATTATAAGTGGCCTTTCTTATATGTAGGTTTCTGACTATTATTAAAATGTAGAATTGAGTTGGAAAAAAATTGTCTTCTTTTTTTTTTTTTTTTTTTGAGAAATATACATTTTTTTCAGAAGTAAAGAACCGCAGACATTATTTGCAAATTACTGAATCTTTTGTTGATTAAATTTATTTTAGTCTTCGGGTTGTTGTTCTCCAATTTTTGTGACAATTTTTTTTCTCCTCATTTTATTGAAAATCTAGTTTATGAAAATATTATTCATGGGTTTTTTTCAATAAAAGGAATATAAAAGATAACAGAAATAGGAACTGATTTGCATATATAAAGAATATTAAAGGGCCAATATGAGAGGAACCAATGATTTTGCAAAATCACGGGTTGCTCTCTCATATTGGCCTTTCGAGACAAACAGGTATGTACAGGCTAAAAGATCATATTTGGAAAGTCAGAAATCGACACCACTTCTCCCCCCCAACCCCCCAAGCATTTTTTAAAAAATATATCACAGACATGTGAAATTACATTTTTAAGGTTTTAGATTATTTTTTGTTAGCATAAATTGGTATTTACGGGTATTTTTTTTTTTTTTTTGAAAAACAGCTTGAAAATGCTAATTTTGAATATTTTCTTAGGAATTTCTAAAAATTGAGTTTGGAGTTTCTGAAAAATTCCTGCAAAATTTTTGAAAGTACTATTATGAATTAAATTGGATTTATAAGTATCTTAATGAATTGATTTTTAAAATAAAGTTGTAATCAAAATAAATGTCCAAGCTCTGCTGATTGATTATTACCTAACCTTTTATAAAGCGGAGCTTGCCTAATGTTATTCTACAGTATTGGGACTTTTGCTACTAACACTAACTCATTTTTCCTACCTCGTAATCTCCATGTCATTATTACTAGGAACTACAACGCGTCACAATGAACCACAAAAGTATTGAAATAGATGTATGCTAATGTTGAAACTTGTACAATTTGTGTCTCCAGAAATTTCTTTTCAAAATATTGTCAAGACTTACCGAACGTTTGTCAAAATGATTTTTAAAATTTAAAATAAGTCAATAAAACTTCAAAATGAAGTGGCTTTTCATGAGTCCCCAAACGACACCATTTTAAATTTTAAAAAATGAAAGTCCCCCTCCCCATTTTTGTGGCAAAGGTTGTCACCTCACGTTTCCAGAATTCTTTAATGAAATATACATATTCAACTCAATACAACCTTCCACGTGGAATAATTCAAATATTAAATCCATAGTACTTTGAAATGAAAGTTATGTGAGCTGGTGACAACACATCAGAATTAAAGTAGAGGAGTAGACTTTGGGGGGTTTTGTTGCCAATGTCTGTTGTTTGGTGGCGCATCTATCTGATAAAGTTCATTTACATGAAGTCAACTGATTTTTTTTAATTTTTTTAAATTATATTAATGACTTATTTTAAATTTTAAAAATCGTTTCGGTAATCGTTGAATAATTCTTGACAATATTTTGACAATAAATTTCTGAATGTAATATATGGTCTCTTTAAGTAGCTGTTATGTCGACTCATGGATATAATTATGTAAAAATGTTTTAAAATACAAACTTACTAAGTAAAATCTCCATTGACATGTATGCATTGTTAAATACTTCTGATTCACTGTGTATAAGTTGAATGTTTTCTTCTACAGTTTTGCAGGTATATTGGTCGAATCATCTAATTCTTTTAAACATTTTCAAAGAATTTTTTTTTTGTTTTTATGGTACATTTTTATAACAAAAAAGAACGTTTTTATTTTCTTAAAAAAAAAAAAAAACTTTTGAGATGCAAATTGGTTATTCCAATTTTTTTTGTTGCATTGTGCAAATGAAAGCATAAAAATTGTTTCTATTCGAAAGGCAAACTGCATTATCGAAAAAAATATATATAAAGTGTGCATGTATTGTATAGTTGTATGTTTCTTTCTTCCACATATAATTTCAATTCATGTTTCCATTTTTTTTTACTTTTTTTCTCTTCCTTTTTATATCAATGTTTTTATCAAAAAGTTTGAAATGTTATTTATAATGTAAGTAGGGTTATCATTCTTGTGATCATTGAGTTTGAACTATTAAGTATTTCATTTTTTTTTACTTATTAATTTAATAAGTAAATTCTTTAATATTGAAAACGTTTGAGTATGAGTAAAGCTAAGATAATGTTTAAAAGCATTATGCTGATGGATAATCTATATAACCATTATGTAGATTGGAGGGCTGTTTGTATTACACCTAGGAGGACTATATAAATATAATGTAGATTGGAGGGACGTTTACTGGCAGATGATAATATTGCCTTACTTAATGACTTGTTGAATACACATCATCCTAAGAGAAAACATGGGCATTCAACGACTTTAAAGGAATTAATGGCTAGAACTGATCTATATTTTTGGTCTTCCCCCCCCCACCCCGAATGTTATTAGACTATGGAATTCTCTTCCAGTTGATAGTTCTTTGCTAGGACGATTTCAATTTAACAATGATGTCTTTTTTTTACCTGAATGACAATCATTTGTGATTGGGAGCAATTCCCCACCCCCCTGCCACATGGCTTTTAAGCTGATTGCAGGTGTAGGCCTACTGAGTTGAATCCAGCTGGGACAATTTAATTGGATGATTCTAGCTTTGACAATGCCAAGGGTTGGAGGTGGAGGCGAATCGGGGGGGGGGGGGCGCCAGCCATAAGAAAAAGAGAGAAAGAGAAAATGTCTCAGGAACACTACTGGCCCTAGAAATTCCCAAAAGATGAGAAAAATGCAAAGAATTAAGAATTTTTAAAATATGGAAACATTTGTCAAAAGGCAAGACTATAATTCTTTGCCTTTTTTCAAACAAAAAAAAAACGGCCAAAAGTCAAAAAATATTTATATGCTCTAATAGGTCTTAAATCTTAAGTCTTAAATCTTAAGTCTTAAATCTTAAGTCTTAAATCTTAAGTCTTAAATCTTAAGTCTTAAATCTTAAGTCTTAAATCTTAAGTCTTAAATCTTAAGTCTTAAATCTTAAGTCTTAAATCTTAAGTCTTAAATCTTAAGTCTTAAATCTTAAGTCTTAAATCTTAAGTCTTAAATCTTAAGTCTTAAATCTTAAGTCTTAAGTCTCAAGTCTTAAGTCTCAAGTCTTAAGTCTCAAGTCTTAAGTCTCAAGACGTAAGTCTTAAGTCTCAAGACGTAAGTCTTAAGTCTCAAGACGTAAGTCTTAAGTCTCAAGACGTAAGTCTTAAGTCTCAAGACGTAAGTCTTAAATCTCAAGACGTAAGTCTTAAATCTCAAGACGTAAGTCTTAAATCTCAAGACGTAAGTCTTAAATCTCAAGACGTAAGTCTTAAATCTCAAGACGTAAGTCTTAAATCTCAAGACGTAAGTCTTAAATCTCAAGACGTAAGTCTTAAATCTCAAGACGTAAGTCTTAAATCTCAAGACGTAAGTCTTAAATCTCAAGACGTAAGTCTTAAATCTCAAGACGTAAGTCTTAAATCTCAAGACGTAAGTCTTAAATCTCAAGACGTAAGTCTTAAATCTCAAGACGTAAGTCTTAAATCTCAAGACGTAAGTCTTAAATCTCAAGACGTAAGTCTTAAATCTCAAGACGTAAGTCTTAAATCTCAAGACGTAAGTCTTAAATCTCAAGACGTAAGTCTTAAATCTCAAGACGTAAGTCTTAAATCTCAAGACGTAAGTCTTAAATCTCAAGACGTAAGTCTTAAATCTCAAGACGTAAGTCTTAAATCTCAAGACGTAAGTCTTAAATCTCAAGACGTAAGTCTTAAATCTCAAGACGTAAGTCTTAAATCTCAAGACGTAAGTCTTAAATCTCAAGACGTAAGTCTTAAATCTCAAGACGTAAGTCTTAAATCTCAAGACGTAAGTCTTAAATCTCAAGACGTAAGTCTTAAATCTCAAGACGTAAGTCTTAAATCTCAAGACGTAAGTCTTAAATCTCAAGACGTAAGTCTTAAATCTCAAGACGTAAGTCTTAAATCTCAAGACGTAAGTCTTAAATCTCAAGACGTAAGTCTTAAATCTCAAGACGTAAGTCTTAAATCTCAAGACGTAAGTCTTAAATCTCAAGACGTAAGTCTTAAATCTCAAGACGTAAGTCTTAAATCTCAAGACGTAAGTCTTAAATCTCAAGACGTAAGTCTTAAATCTCAAGACGTAAGTCTTAAATCTCAAGACGTAAGTCTTAAATCTCAAGACGTAAGTCTTAAATCTCAAGACGTAAGTCAGACAAATGCAAACAAAGAATAAAAAATGTCGCATTAACTGTGAATGACAATCTAAAATTGTAGGCCTAAATCTATTTAAATCATGACTAGTAGAAAATCAACTATTTTATAACAAACTAGTGGGGTAACCCGTCATAAATGACGGGAGCAGAATTCACAGGCAATTGTGCGCATGCGCGTCGTTTCTTCCTTTTTTACTCCTTTCATTTCAATTTCAGTCACCCCTCCCACTTTTCCCCCTCTACGTTTCTCTCTCTCTCTCCGTCTCCTTCTCCGCCTCTACACTTTCCAACCTTTTCCCCTCTCCAATTTAATATCATGGGGTTCTTGGATGAGAAGGGTGCAACATATAGTTGACCTTGAGAAAAAAAAAAGCTGTTCATTTCTTCATTTATTTAAATTTATATAAATTCCGACATGCTTCAAGGTTTTTGCACAGTGTTACTCCACACACACACACAGACCTGAGATATTGCCAGGTCTGTGTCTCTGTGTGTCTTTCACATGTATATATCTTTCTATCTTTCTGGGATAACGCTGTACAACCATTGAAGCACATCGGAATTTATATAAATTTAAATAAATGAACTGTTTTTTTTTCTCAAGGTCAACTATTTGTTGCACCCTTCCCATCCAAGAACCCCATGATATTAAATTGGAGAGGGGAAAAGGTTGAAAAGTGTAGAGGGGGGGAGAGAGAAAAAAGTGGGAGGGGGTGACGAAAATTGAAATGAAAGGAGCAAAAAAAGAAAAAACGACGCGCATGCGCACAATTGCCTGTTAATTTTGCTCCCGTCATTTATGACGGGTTACCCCACTAGTATAATAATAATTTAATAAAAATAAATAAACTAGAAGTAATGAAATATCAGTTCAAATCTTGAAACTCTGTGACTGCATTGGTAGGCAGCCTGTTTCTTTCATGTTTGCTACCTTCAATTAAGACATCAGTTCAAGGAACGAAAAATAAATGCGACAAGTGAAGAAAAAAAAGTTTCTTCTGTGGAGTTTCGTACTTGTGAATTTAAGTCATGATTTTTAGTGATTTAATACGTAATTTAAATCACATGATTTAAATTATTTGATTTAAATCAAATAACCCTGAATTCAGTGTTTATTTTACTGATGTTTTGTATAAATTTTCAAAACACATTCATTTTTAAGCAGTTTCATGTTTAGTTTTTCACTTGTAGTTCAAATCAGGTGCCCACCAGACTTGAACTACTGACATTTAAAAAAGTGATGATGGTCCACGGTCTGTTGATGTACAGCATCGGGTGTCGACAACCGGTGACCAGATCCAGCCCCGTCTTTTTTTAAGGGTGCAATGGGGCCGAACTTGAGCACCCGTCGTCCATACAATCTCGTGTTAAAGTTGACTGTAAAAAATGTATGCCCTCATCGAGTAAACGTTTGGCGTACTTATGACTTGGTTGTGCCCCACACTGCTCCGTGTTGCTTAAAACATTGCCGCTCCTTTGCACCCCCAAAATGCGCATTCCAAACCTTCTGCGCCCCCCACTTTCCTCTCATCATCTCCAGCTACGCCCCTGTTTATGTCTATAATAAGCCAAAATTTTGTTTATAAATAATTAACTTTTGATTAATGAATTAAAATTTAAACATGATATAAGCATTTTATTCATAGAAAACTCATTAAACCGCTTCAAAAAATGCTTAAAAAACGAAAAATTCACTTATTCATTTTTTATGATTCGACCCAACACACTCAACCCCCCCCCCCCCTCTCCCCACCTATGCATGTTAATGCAAGAATTATTTTTATTGTTGCCTAGATTCAGAAATTTCTGAAATGACCAATATCATTGTACAGTATATACACATAAATGTTATTTTCTGTTTTGTCTAAATAGATCCTAGAAAACTTTCTAATCATTAAGCATACCGGGTATACCCATCAAATATAATCCTTTGACATTATCGTAATCACCAGTCTGATTACGAACTCGATTGTTTCAAGTTGAATAAAAAAAGGTTTAATCTTCACAGAAGCAACAGTCTTTTTCGTTGCGCCTATTTCATTTGTGATTATTTTGGAACCAAAAAAAAAAAAGAAAATCGATTTATTTGGACTTAAAGGGGAAATGTAATGTTTACAATTGTTTTATTTTTTATTCATTTTGAGACAATCTTAAATGTATGCTACTGTTTTGTTGTTGGAGGAAAACATCGAAATGTAGAGAAAATGAATGAAAAAAATCTATTTCAAAGATGAGATTCAAGAAACCATGTAAACTTGTATTGCATTAAAGTAGTGTTTTGAAATTTTGTGTAGGCCTAGCTCGATATTGTGTTATTTTTTAATCTTAATTTATTCAGAAAATAGGATTTGGATCAGAGATATCTATCTGCAACTTTGCGAAAAATCGCAAATGGTTAACCGTAAACTTGTAAGAGATTCAGAATTGGTTGTTATTTTCTGCAGTTATGGGTTTCAAAATGTCATAATTAATGTGACCAGAGTCACATATATAAATAAAACATAACCCACAACAGTTTCCATCTTTCAGACTCCTTAAATTAGTTTGGCAATGCATTCGAATTGGTCATTGCAGACACTGTTCACTCTCCAGTTAATCATTACAGGCACTGTATATACATTATATATTACAACATTCAAAACTTTACAATTAGGTGATTTTGGTTTATGCTTTCAATTAAGAAAATACTTATAGGTTCAAACCTTCATTTACACATTTATTACGCCTAATCCTTCATTTAACAGAATGTATAGGCCTAAGCCTTCAAGACAGTTCCAAAAGGAACTGTCACTAATGTTACATTTCTGTGATTAATATTAGAACAGACTGAATCATTTTCAAAGTCAGCTTTTAAAGATGTTGGCATTCAAAAATAACTGAAACATTTACTAACTGAAAAATATGAAAAACCCAATCATCTTTTAATGATTTGAAATTATTCAATAAAAAAGACACTCAAACAACGGATATTTTTGAATTCAAAGTAACAAAAACAATTAAAACAGTTTTTGCCACTTCTATTCAAATATGTAAAAGTTAACAGTTACTGTTAGGCTACAAAAACAAGTGTAACGGTTTCTCAAACTATAAATTGAAATATAATCTTGTGCCTTATTGTTTTTAAAGTGAAGCACCCATTAACCTGTCAGCAAGGCCTATAAATTTAAACTTTCCCAGAAAAGTGGACACAAAACCGTTACACTATAACTGCATAATGTTTCTTTTAGTGGATATCAAAATTCAAATTTGAAGTTTTTTTAAGTTTATTTTGTGACCACTCCGGTCACATAAATAATTATAAATGAGTTACAGATATAAAAGTTGTTATTGCTGATGAATGTTTATAGTTAAGCCTCGTTTTCACGATGATAGTTTTCACAATAGTTGCTGTCATGAGAGCAACTATCGTGAGAACTATCATCGTGCAGACAACATGATAGTCACTATCACACTGTTTCGATAGCACTATCACACTATCTCATTTGACTAGATAGTTGTTAGTACTGTCACAATAGTAATAGTTGTTGAGTGACCGCTTGTAGGGAAAAAAATTACTTTGTAGGGAAATTGGCTTCTGGAGGGAGAGAGGCAACACTGTTGTTGACTCAAACATATCTGGGAAGTAGACGTCGCATTGTCATGACAGAACTATCACGTTACTTCAACTCATGTAAGCAGTTGCTATCGTGAGAGTGAACTATCACAACTTTCATGACAGCTACTCTCACGAAAAAACTATTGCCGTGAAAACGAGGCTTTATGGAACTGGTTTTGGTTCTTGACTGGTTTTAGTTATGGCAATAGAAATGGTTGTGGTTGTAATTATGACAACAGTTATGGCTATAGAAATTATTCTTTAAAAGTAAGCAATCGCCACTTCTATCGGAATAAGTAGTGCCTTGTAATTATAATTACAAGGCACTACTTATTAGGATAGAAGTGGCGATTTATGTCATCCTATGCAGGCTCGGCAGAGTTTGCACCCTTTTATTTTCAAATATAGGTGGCGCTGATCAAGCGCCAAATTGAACAAGCGCCAAATTGAACAGGCGCCAAATTTAACAGGCGCCAAATTGAATAAGTGCCAAATTGAACAAGCGCCAAATTGAACAAACGCCAATCTGAACTAACGCCAAACTGAATAAACGCCAAATGGAACAAACGCCAAACTGAATAAAAGCCAAATGGAACAAACGCCAAACTGAATAAGCGCCAAATGGAACAAACGCCAAACTGAACAAGCCCCAAACTGAATAACCGCCAAAATGTGATAAACACATTGTTAGGTTAGGTTCGGTTCTGTTTGGTTAGGTTAGGTTAGGTTAGGTTAGGTTAGGTTAGGTTAGGTTTGGTTAGGTTAGGTTAGGTTTTGTTAAGTTAGGTTAGGTTTTGGTAAGTTAGGTTAGGTTTGGTTAGGATTGGTTAGGTTAGGTTAGGATTGGTTAGGTTAGGTTAGGATTGGTTATGTTAGGTTAGGTTAGCATGTTCTGTTTGTAAATCTGCCCATTCTGACGTCTATAAAAGCTCACAATATTTGGACCATCAGAATTTACAAAACACCTGAATAACCGCCAAACTGAATAAACGCCAAATGGAACAAACGCCAAACTGAATAAACGCCAAATGGAACAAACGCCAAACTGAATAAGCGCCAAATGGAAGAAACGCCAAACTGAATAAAAGCCAAAAATTTGGCGGTTATTCAGTTTGGCGTTTGTTCCATTTGGCGCTTATTCAGTTTGGCGTTCGTTCAATTTGGCGCTTATTCAGTCGCCACCAAATATATTGTGATGTGAGATCTTATATGCATTAAGTATGGAGCCTGAATAAGAGGAGTTATAATCGACACTTCTATATGGATAATTAGCAGGCCCGGACCCGACTTGTAAAATGTTACCGGGAAAAATTTGAGGCTGGCTTTCTGCCCCCTGTACCACTGCCATTGTAGGCCTACTCTCGCATTATATGCATATTCCTAATCGCAAATATCACCAGACAGGCACTCACATTATTTTATCAAAGGGTCATATTTAGAGTTACAAATGAAAAAAAAAGTTTAAACCATCCCTGCATATGGTGTTTATTTTAATGAATATAATTTTTTTAAAGTTTTTTAAAGAACAATAAGAATGTCATTTTCAGGTGAGGGTCACTGTGATTTGTTTAAAAAAGTAAAAAAATGTCAAAAAAGGAAAGTCTTCTATACGCCCTGAAAAGCACTGAAATGAACACAGGAAGGCCCAACAGATTTCAAACGACCAGATTTAGGAGGATATAGGGGTGTGTGCATCATATGATCATATCGTATGACCCTTGCTGTGACCTAATTTCTGGTAACCCTTCTTATTGCTTGCGTTATCCGTTTTACGTCTTGATCCCTATTGAGGTTTTATGCATGTGAGACCCTAGCTTAACCCCTGAACGAGTAAAATTGACAGCCAGAATGGCATTTCTCTATGCATCATGTTTTTAATGAATAAAGTACCATAACTTGCACGTGGTTATGGTAAAGGTTTTCTTTAAACTCACAACTTGCAGTGGTAGTCATAGCTGGAGTTTCTTTTAAATAAATACATTGCTTATAATTAAATCCATTTCATTTCACATACTGTAAATTCTAACAAATAAATGGTTGAACCACTCTTCAGTGACAGCACCCAAAAAAATATCGCTTGGAGACACGTGCAAAGCAATGCTACCATAAACGTGAAGAAGATTTAAAGAAAAACGTTTTTTTTACAGTTCAATATTATGTGCCTATGGTTAGAATTTTAAGCTGAAACTAAAACAAAAATAAGCTACAAGGATACCTATTAATAGAATATAAGGAAACATATTTCGGGTTGATCACCTAGGATAGGATTTTCTATATAGGCTACATGTAAGGGCAGACTTTCAAGTAGCTGGTTACGTGTTCCATTGTGGCAGTGCACAGCACCAACAGTGCCGTCACACACCACACCTTATATGGAATAGGCTAATAGTAGGTGACTAGGTGACCTACACTTTACAACTGTAGTTCACTCAGTAAACTATACTTTAGAACTTTTTTATATCAGTGGTTTGGCGGAGCTATGCTAAATTAAGCTTGTTGCAGAAAGTCCGGAGGGGGGTGCAGCTCCCCAGTATGTAAAAGTGTAAGTAACTGAGTAACCCAAAGTTCTTCTCCAAATAGCTATCTGAAAGTGTAGGTCACCTAGTGACCAACGATTAGTCTGTCTCTACCTATATAACATACTCTACAATGTTCTATGTTGACACCTCATTTGTTTTGCTGTGACACGGTGCGTATGCTACGTGCGGGTGATTGTTGGGTGACTGACAAAATTTGTGGGCTCAATTGAGCAACATACCCCCCTTTCCCACACTGTGCCGGTGACACGTGCATTATCACATGGAACTTTTATCTTTTATTTATACAACGCCACCTCACTCATTGCGATATTTTGAATAGCTTTGAAATGATAAGCATTTACAATTTTTACAATTTCGTGATGCGGCCTCACCGGTCACAACACCCCATATGTACCGAAAAGAAGAAAGACGTACAGTAGTTCTACGTTAAAATATTATAGTGCTTTTCATTTTGTGTAAAATGTTAACACTCACTAAGTTTAAAGTACTATTGAGTGTATCTTGTGATTTTTAAATTACTTTTTTCAAAAATTTCTAGAAACGAAATGATTTAAGTAACATGTAGGTAGATGAAGTGGGAATAATGCTTTAGTTCTTCACTTTTCTTAGTTCTTTCGCTTTTTCACCACATGTTGCAAGTAGAATTCTAAGTACTTTGTTTTACAAAATTGTATTGCATAATAGGAGTCCTTTTTACTGAAGTAATCAGTTTGTATTGCCATTTTTTTATATCCTTATTTTTACAAAAAAAAATCTATTTAGTTGTTAAGTAGTTCTTAAGTAGTTAACTTTGCATATATGCATATGCAAAGTTAACTACTTAAGTACAGTATGCAGTAGTTATGCAAGAAATTTAAAATCTACTTTGGTATGTTTCCATTTTTTAAACCCTTGGTTGTGATTTAATGTTATTGTGTCACTTCCTATTGGCTTTCACATCCTTAAGACAATTTATAATCTTTCCATTAGAAATTCAGTTATTTTTCTATATGCCAGGTTAATTTTTTCGCCGACTTTTGTGTGGAACATAAGAAGTGACGTTTTAATCATAAAGTATTGCCGTTTTCCATTTTTCCATGTGTGTTGAATGCATTTTTAAGCAAATTTAATGCTCTATTTAGTTCACTGTTTGTTTTTATTTGAAAGTTTACTGGGTAACTTAACTTTAATAAATTTAACCACGTTTGTTTTTACAACTAAAGTAACCGGGTATCTTAATTTTTATCCTTAAGGTACACTTTGATTAGTTTTACCACGTTTGTTTGTTTTACAAGAAAATTAACTGGTATCTTTACTTTGACTAGTTTACTCAGAATTGTTTTTACAAGAAAGTTAACTAATTATATTAACTCTTTTGATTAATATAACTATGTTTGTTTTTACTAAAAGGATAATTGGGTATCATAACATTGATTATGTTTATCACGTTTATTTTTTACCAGAAAGTTAACTGGGTATATTCTTTACTGCAGTTTACTTTTTTTAAACTTATATAACTTTTATACTTGAGTGAAAACTGTTATTTTTACTTTGAAAATGAACTTCAATTATATATTATTTACTAATACTGTATTTATTTATTTGACTTTGGATATTACCAAAAGGAAAATTTAACCGTAATGAGTTTTAATAACCTTTTGTTGTTGTGCCCGCACTATAATTTATTTTCAATCTTAACGTGAAATAACTGATGTAAGACATCCTTAAAAATTATTATTTCTGCAACTTATTGTCGGCTTTCTTCACAATAAACTGATGATGGGTTGTTAATTTTAATAAATAGCGCCATAATTTTATTTCGCTCTCATTTTTTTCTTGTGATAAGAAAAGTTTCCTTTTCGAAATGTGAAAACTCAAAAATCAATGATTAATTCAGTTTTTTTTTTCTAATATGGTTTAGTTACAAGTAATGCTTTTTTTCCATTTCTTTTTACTCGAAATTCCATGTTAGGACTATACAAATAAACACACTTATTTTGTGTTTTCTATTTATTGTTCGAGTTCGAAATATAGTTGTGTTTTTATTTCAAAAACCCTTTTTTGTTTCATTTTTCTCTGAAAAAAGTTTATTTTAACTGGATTGTTTTCGTTCTGAAAATCAGCTGATTAAAACGTCTCTATATTTACTTTAGATATTTTATTATCGATTTGTGGAAGTGTGTGTCTCAAGACTTTTATTTTCTTTCTTTCTCTTATCTTTTTTGAGTATGTATTTTTTTTTCTTCTTTCTTTTCTTCTGTGTTTGTTTTTCTTATGTACTTGTGTGGGTTGAGTATTTACTCTTATGCTCTGTTTATAGTTTATGATCAGTTCTATTTCTAGATCGTCATCGTAATGACTCGTTATATTCTGTTTAATGATGGCTCGTTTATAGTAGTGTGACGTCATCTGTTTCATATCATGTCAGTATGACCACAAATCGCTCAACATAGAAAAAAAAGCCAACAAATGCACGTGAACGTAGACCTATCTATACAACTAAATTTTGGAGGACGTATTAGCGGAAAACCACGACTATAAATACGGCATTAAGCTATAGTTGCTTCGCCATTAGATGAAGCTTATGACGTCAAAATAGGCGACAAAACTTTTAGGATTGCATCATTTATTCTTGTAGGGTGTGCCCCCTTAATGTCTTTTAAATAACGCAATGGGTGGCCTGGGCCCACTCGACGCACTCGGTTCACCAATGGATAAACCGCATAGCAGAGCACGGTGGCGAAACTGAAATATATTTTAAATTTTTTTTTGTCAGTTCCATTTCAGGGCCCCCTCCCTTCGTCCTAGGTCTTGTGCCTGTGCACCTGCCTAGTTACAGCACTGCTCATAGGAAAGGGTTAATTAGCAGACGTTTTCAACAGTTTAAACAAACCACAAGTTTAATGCATATACACCTGTACAGAGGTAACTCAACTAAGAGCTCTTTCTATGGAGCATTTTGTGCCATATTTGAGTGTGGACAATAGAATGGCGAAAACTATCTTCTATCTGTTATCTCGGTAAACATCGATCCCCTCAGAATGACATCATGTTTTTGTACCCGAATTCTGACGATTTTCTGCTTTCTTTTCTTTATCTCTTTCTAAATTTGTTTAAAAAATACAATAGATACGGTCTATGAATATGTCTTGATTTGGTTGGTGTCTTGATGTCAATATTCGGTGTGCGCGTGTTTGTTTCTGGTGTGACAAAAAATGTCAATTACTAAATGTTAACAAATGTATTATGAAATTACCTATATGCCACTTTAAACAAGATTTTTTTTAAAAAAATACATACATACATTTTATATACATGTATATTAAACTTTGTCTGTCTGTGTATAACGCTGTACAAACAAGGACAAAAACGTTTAAGCACGTCGGAATTTATTTAAATTTAAATGCACTGATTTTTTCTAATGGTCAACTTTATGTTGCGCTTTCCCGATCCAAGAATCCAAACGATAGTTAGGTGCTTATAAATAAAATGCAAGCAGTCAAGGCAAATTACTGCATGACAACCTGACATTCACACAAAATGCCATTTATAATGAAGTATTTGAATGAAATAGTTAAATAATTTTAGTAGCAAAATTAAGAGGCTAGATACATCGTTTAGTTCAAAATTTCTCCGAATGTTGGCGCTGCGATTGTTGTTGATTGAAAAACGGTTTTTTAACGTTTTTTCTCCCGGTTCGAAGTCACATAATAATTAATAGAAAAATAATTTCGCGTGCTAATCGTATAAAAAGGAAATATCATGAAGCCAATAGATTAATGCACATGCTAATTTTTAATTGATTGTTCTAAGTCGTTTTTAATGGGAGTTCTTCAAATGTTTGGGTGACGATTTTTTGCTCCTATGGGACTTAACATGGAGTTAAAAAACGTAAGATTTTAAATGTTATTTAAAAATAGAAAGCCCTTTTAAAATTTAGAAAAAGGAATAATCCTGAAGGCAATAAACACATGTAAGTACGTGCTAATTTTTCTGATTGCTCTAAATCATTTTTAATCAGAGTTCTCTTAACTTTTGTTGGACAGTGTTTTAGACCTATGGGACTTAACATGGAGTTTCAAAACGTACGATTTTAAACGTTATTAAAAAATAGAAGGACCTTTTCAAAATTTATAAAAAGGAAACATCGTGAAGCCAATACATGAATGTATGTGCTAATTATTTTGTTATTGTTCTAAATCAGTTTTAACGAGAGTTTTTCAAATGTTTGTGGGACGGTTTTTGATCCTATGGGATTTAACATGGGGTTGAAAAAACGAACGACTTTGAACCTTGTTTAAAAATAGAAGGACCTTATCAAAAATTATATAAATCGAGCACGTGAAGAACAATACTTTTTATTGCATTTTGCACTTTACTGTATTTTAATTGAGCGATTGTGAGGCGATTTCTTGCAGTTTTAGTAACACTATATAAGAACACTCATTTGTCTCGTTGTCGTCTGCTCAAAACAACAAGATGGACGTGGATCTAGGCTCTTAAACTTGAATTGTGTTCCCGTCATTTATGACAGTTTACCCCACTAGTTATATACTGTATATAATATCCCAGGTATGTGTGCGTGTGTGTGGAGTAACAACTGTACAAAACCATTGAAGCACGTCAGAATTTATCTAAATTTGAATAAATGAACCGTTTTTTGTCTCAAGGTCAACATATGTTGAACTCTTCCTTTGGAAAGTGTAGAAGGGGGAAGAGAGAGAAAAGTGGGAGGGGTGAGGGAAAAGGTTGGAAAGTGTAGAAGGGGGAGAGAGAGAAAAGTGAAAGTGGGAGGGAGTGACTGAAATTGAAATGAAAAGAGTAAAAAAAGGAAAAAACGTCGCGCATGCGCACAATTGCCTTTGAATTTTGCTCCCGTCATTTATGACGGGTTACCCCACTAGTTTTATAATAATCGTCTGTGGAAATTTCCATGTCAACAACAATCATAGTGTAACAGTTTCCTGGACGTTTTGATTATAAACGATTTTTTTTTCCATTTTAGTCTACAGGTCTAGATGTCGGTTACTGTGCGCAAAAAATGTGATCAGAAACTGAACTTGCCCTATGTCTATATATACATGTTTGCTTCCGTCAGTCTCTGGGAGCCAACAATCGATTGCCCCTAAAATGTTTTTTTATGTAGTAATTTTATAATAATAAATTGACCTTTAATGGTATAAAATAAATAAAATAAAATAAAATAAATTAATAAAAAAATAAAATAAAACAATACAATCAGAAATAATACATATCATCATCTTTTGCCTAGATTTACAACACAGTTTATTTAATACAGCAGGTAAAAAAGAAAACATGACTTTGCCACAATTCATATTGACTCTTCCATAAGAGAAGCCCAAATCCTTAGCACTTCTACAGTTGTAGAACTCTGATTTAATTTTGTGGTGCGTTTTATTAAGTCAATCACTAGGCCATGCCTGGAAGTAACACGAATTACAAAATGTTTACTAATTCCGGTACAGGCCTGTCATAAGACTCATAACCAATCGTTTTATTTTTCATTCTAAGAAACTGGTCAGAGGGTAGAATTTAGATCCTCTTTATAATGAACATGCATTTTTTTTCTTCAGTTTTATCGATTGTCTGTTTTCTTATTACTATAAAAATAACATTTAAAAAATGAAAGTTATATCTGAAGTTGCCCTTTTCGAGACTCACGCCGGAATACACTTGCATTTTTTCAATCACTATTCAAAATGAAAATGTATGACATATTTACGCATCTCCCTGGAGCCCGACCATAAGAATATATTAACAAAAAAGGATTAGAACTATCAGATTTTTTTGGCATGAATATCTAAATGCATAATCAGTTTGCAGTCATCGAGTAAGCTTATTAGGGGTACAGTATTTTATGGATAATGCAGCGTGAATAAAGAACATTTTCAATATTTATGCAATGATTTATTTTTGCTTACATTTTTTGGTTAAAAAGTTTTTGATATGAATTACAATTACAATTTCAATTAGTACTCTGCAAGCAGCCAAATAGGCCTATGGCAGAGGGACATAAAAGTTCATATGCAGCATTAAGCATTGTCAAGCACATATACTTGCATATACTGTATATAAAAACAAAATGAATATACAAAAGTCAATCCCACAAAATAAAATTATCCCCATTTACCACTGCCTCAGGAAGAGAGTTCCATTGTCTTACAACTCTAGGAAAAAAAAGACCAATAATATGAATCTGTTCTAGCAAAAGTCTCCCTAATTTTCTTAGAGTGGTCAGCCCAGCCCATGTATGGTGCTTTATGAATATCACTGGACTGTGGTTTAGGACAATCACCCCGTGTCATTTTTCCAAACAATTTCAAACTTAGCTCAGCCCTGCGATGTGCCAAACTATGCCATTGTAGCACTGACAGCATCTCAGTGACACTATCTGTAAATTTGTGCCTGCCACAAACAAACCTAGCAGCCTTATGCTGAACCGTTTCAACTGAATGAGTGTGTGTGTGTGTGACAGAGTGAGGATTCCATACACTGAAATCTTAATCTGTAAAGGTGCATCTACATGATAGATTCGGTATTGCCACTCGTCATTGTGGAATAGGTGGGCACGAAGTCGGCATTGCCGTCAGCCCAATCGGCCTGCCAAATCGAAACTGAACGATGTCGGTCTCATCATAGAATGCCACGCGGAACTGCGTAGTGGGGACTTTAAGAGTATTGAAGCTGTTCAATGATAACAGATAAAATACATGAACAAAGTAAGAAGTCACATATGGTTTGGGGTCCAGACTCACAGTATAACCTCTGTTATTACTAGTATTACTACACTAGTGGGGTAACCCGTCATAAATGACGGGAGAAAATTCTAGTTTAATTTTGCTACTAAAATTATTTATCTATTTTATGCAAATGCTTCATTTTATTCAAATACTTCATAAGCACCTTAATATTGTTTGGGTTCTTGGATCAGGAGAGCGCAAGATAAAGTTGACCATGAGATAAAACCGGTTCATTTAAATTTAAATAAATTCCGACGTGCTTAAACGTTTTTGTCCTTGTTTGTACAGCATTATACACAGACAGACAAAGCTTATATATATAAAATATTACAATAACTAACAATAAGCTTAAAAAAGTCTACACTAAAATTGCAGATAATAAAACTGGATAGTGATTTGTGAAAAAAATGCAGAACCGGGGTCTGCAGGATGCCCTGAGAATTTGTCTCGGCTTCCCCTCCTTCTCGTCGGCCCTGATCACTGCCCGCCCAGGAGTGTGAACGTCAATTGAAGGCGATCGGCATGTAGTGTGGATGCGACTTAATACATCTGCATTCATGTTGATTATTCAAGTCATACTGTATATTGAATTTCTGCGCCCCTTGTTGGTTGGCAATCACTGCTAACATTTAAGTAAAAAAAACATTGTTCTCATTTTGCCTGAGTGGAAGAAAAAAATTTTTTCCAGATCATTTCCAATTTTTTCAAAGTCTACTCTTAAAATATTAAAGTGTGTTTGTGACTTTTTATATTTACTTTTGAGATGTTGTTATTATTTTATTTCTTTTTACTGTAATTGTGTTCTCAACATGAGATCTGGATGGATTATTTTTTATGTCACAATATCATGAGATAGACGTAACAGGTTTTGACAGAAGCGGAAGCAAACATATTTTTGTGAGTGGTTTTTTAAGGCTTTGTTTGTAACAAAGTCTTTAAGATTTTCATTGTCAAAATAAAATTTGGCACCATTCAGACAAAAATAGAGAGAAAGAGAAAAAGAATCTCTCTGAAATGTTGCGTGTGTGTTTGTATATGCGTGAACACGGGCACTTTTCATTTGAAGATTTGCTTGTGTGTGATTGTCAAGAGTATGACAACGTGGGGCGCACTTTGTTTGTGTTTTTTTTGTGTTGTCTATGTTTTTATTCGTGTGTTTTTGTGTGTGTTAGTGTTCAGGGAAGAATCATACATGCTGAAAAACCAGCAGAAATTAGAAATAAGTTTTGCTGTTTTTTCAGCATGTTAAATTCCATACAAAGTGACATTCTGTGGGATTTTATTCTGCGTGTGTGATTCTTCTCTTATTGTATGTCTGTGTGTCACATTTTCACATTTCGGAAAATAGAATTTTAATTATTTACAACTTTTAGTACCCGTCGTCGCCCGAGAAATAACATAATTTTCAATACGCACAATTCGGTAGTAAATACAAATGAAGCCACAAATTTTCATACAATAAATAATCAAATGCTCATAACTCGTGAAGGAAACGACATATCACCTTGAAATAAGTTGCGTTGATCTAGAAATCGGCCTTAACATGCTCATTAAAAATTTCAGTTCGATGTGTCTTTCCGTTTACGAGTTATGGAGTCTTCAGACAAATGTATTCAGTATGTATGTTACTGTCAATCTGCAGATTGCCTAGGCAATCTGCAAAACAACGAACCTGCTAATGAATTTGCAAAATTCAACATCTATAAAATGTACTGAATTTTGCAAATTCACTGGCTGTTTGGTGGTTTTGCAGATTTCCTAGGCAATCTGCATATAGACTTATTCAGCAGATTGACAGTGACTTATACAAATATACAAACTTTCAGAAATATAGTATAGATTCGGCAGTATGGAGAGGTGAAATTTGTTAACGAACTTTAACCTATTGTTTCTTGGTGCTTTTTCAGTGCAACACCGATCCAAAAATGACCTTGTAGTGTTTTCCTGTTCTGTTTTAACCGAAGAAAACATTGTGCAACATGTAGCATGCGACACTGTGGCATGCGACATGATGTAAAATGTTTCCTTTGTGGTATGCTACAAATGTGACTCGTGAGTCACGTTGCACGTTGTCGTCATTGTTTCCGATCCGAATGGAAACAATACTTGATGACACATGCCGCAGTCTCGTTTGGACATTGCATGAGAGACAGAAACAACGCTAATAAAAATGACACACGGTACAAGACAGTTGTAGCTTCCGGTGTAATTAGGAATGTCGCATGCAGGAAGATTTTTGCGGGTGACGCATGCAACAGGCGCTACACGATGTCGCTTGCCACAATTCGCATGCCGCAAAATGTTTCCTCGGTGGCCGAATCGCCGAGCTTTAGAGCCGAACCCTTGAATGCTAAAGGAAATGGAAATGTTGAGAAAATATTTTTGTTTTGTGTTTGTTTTGTTTGTTTTCTACTTTTTTTTTCTTTTTCACATGGGTGGGGGGCTTAATCTAAGCGATATTTGTTGGTTGTTTATATTTTTGTATTTTTTGGTGTTTATATTATGTATTATTGTGTTTTGATTTTTTTTCTTCTTCTTCTATATATTGTTGGGTGTGTGGGTGTGTGTTGTTTAAATTCGTGTGTTTTTGTTTATTTTTCCATTTATGTATCACGCGTTTGTCAAAAGGTGGCGGGGAGGGGGGGGGGGAACTATTTTGTGTTGTCATCCTGAGGATGAAATCACTTCATTCTCGTTTTTTGTTGTTATTATGCATGTATTCTGTTAGCCCTTAGGACATTGGCACGGTGATATTATTGAAAAATTTTCATTTTTTTGTTTAGTGTTCATCACCTCACACACGACCCTTGCCCACCTTCTTATTTCACCAACATTCTTTAATATCAAACGACACATCGATGCTTTTTTTTCAGCGTCCCTTTTTTTATTTTTGCTTGCTGTCAACTTTTCTTATTATATTTTTTAACCTCATACTTTTTTTTCTACCAAAAGAAGAAGAAAAAAAAAAATAAAATAACAGGTGGCCCTTGTAAAAAAAAAACAATGTCTAGGTCTACTGAGATGATGCTTCATAGAGATGTTTCATATTTTATTCAAAATCGATTTCCAAAATACAAAAAAAAATTTTTTGTTCTCTTCCAATTTGTGTTGGCAAACATAAAAAAATATATATACAAGAATGCTGTTTTGGTGCTTGCCTTTTTTTGTTGTATTTCGTTATTTTGTTGTTGAATATTTAGTTTTGAGTTTTCATTGAAGCAGGGGTATTCTTCCTTATACATTTATACATTACATGACAACCTGAGGGTTGTACATTGAAGGAAACAAAAAATTCACACAACTGTATAGAGTCATCATTATATTGTTGCCTTGTATTACTGTAGAATGAGGAATATGTAGATTATGTTATATTTATGTAACTTAACGTTTATTCTTTGTAGATATATACATGCAAAATAGAAGTCATAACGAAACTGCCGTTATCTTAAAGCCTTGCAGGTCTTATATTTTAAGTATAGGTTGAATAAGCTCTTAAAAAGACTAAAAATGTGTGGCAAAATACTACATAGAGAACATTGATGTTAAAAACAAATTTTAACTGGTTTTTTTTTTGGTTCGAGAGCAAACATTAAGGCCATGGGGATCACACATGAGTTGAAACAAGTAGAAAATGGAAATAGAAACAATGAAAACTAAGAATAAAATTTCAGCCTACATTAGTGCTTTCTTTCGCAATGAAGGGGTTCTCGCACATTACAATAACAAAACATTTGAAGGACAGTTTAACATTTATACAAGAAGGAAGAAAGAATAGGAGGCATCGGCACTTCGTCTCCCTTCCAATATTTATTTTTTTTAGTTGCGAGCAAAAAAAAAAATCAGCAATTTTTTTTTACTATTCATGAAATCGAGGTAGTTTTTAAATTTTGGTAAATGTAAACTTACATTTCACAGTTACGAAAGAGGCTCTTCAGGTCCATCTAATTTTGAGAAGTTCCCGAGAGGTTCCCGATTTCGACATGCTTAGGGAGCTTTTTAGCTTTGAGAGGCTCACAATGGCCTTCTAGTTTTGAGAGGTTTTTGGATGCCCGATGCCTTCACAATTTTGTTTGGCTCCTGTTGGGTTGTTTATCCTGTAACTTTTTTTTAATTTTTAAGTAATACAATATAGTTTAAAAAACCGTCATAAATGACGGGAGCAAAATTCACAGGCAATTGTGCGCATGCGCGTCGTTTTTTCCTTTTTTTACTCCTTTAATTTCAATTTCAGTTTCCCCCTTCCACTTTTCCCCCCTCCACGTTTCTCTCTCCCCCTACACTTTCCCCTCACCCCTAACACTTTTCTCTCTCTCTCCCCTTCTACACTTTCCAACCTTTTCCCCTCACCTCCTCCCACTTTTCTCTCTCTCTCTCTCCCCCTTCTACACTTTCCAAAGGAAGAGTTCAACATATAGTTGACCTTGAGAAAAAAAACGGTTCATTTATTCAAATTTATATAAATTCTGACATGCTTCAATGGTTTTTGTTACTCCACACACACACACACAAACACACAGACCTGGGATTTTATATATATAATTATTATTATTATTATTATTATTATTATTATTATTATTATTATTATTATTATGCGATTTATACTGTAATGCATATGCAGTTACAAAAAAGGTAGACCAAGGAGAACAAGCTCATCTTACAGGTCCTCTAAATATATAAAACCACAATAAAGCAAATACATAAAAATATACAAAAATACAATATTACAGCAAAGAAAATCCAAATAAATAAACAAACCATTACATATTAATTAACTAGCCCTAATCGCTGAACCCTACATGTATATTGAGAGATCAACTTCTTTTAACCTCAAAGAAAATGTATCTGGGGATGGGGAAATAACACTGTTAACATAACCCCACCCCACTTTCTAAAGCCATTTTGAATGTACAGAATTTTTATTTTTGAAATTTGAAATAATGATGTAAAGTAATTTTTTTGAGTAAGCTGAAGAACTGTTTTGGTTATTGTCCGATGATGCTGACTGGCTATGTTTATAATGACGTTTCATAAAAATTAATGAAAATTTTGTTTCAGAATTAGTGGATAATTTTTTCGAGAGAACCACGTTGACTGAGACTACTTTTTAAGGACACAAAAATAATTAATAAAAAAAATATGAATACTTTAAATCACATAATTCTGTGAGCCACATGTTAGGATCATAATAATATGTGCTAATAATTTTTTTAGTTCATAATATTAGCTTGAGAACTGCCGAAAAAGTTTCACTTGTTGTAAAAAATGGCAAATGTTACCTAGGAGAAAATATGCTATTAGGTAAGACTTCATAAATTTTTTGTAATATGGTGAAATTCACTTCCTGCTAAAAAAAATCTACTATTAAGTTTCTCTTATGACATTGTGCCTGGTTATACGACCCTCTTTGAGTGCCATATACATGTATGTCCTCCTACCCCGGCTCCACTCTCCATTCTCCTCTCTTCTTGTAATGTGAACAAAGCATATAGCTGCGTTGGAGTACGCACTGCATCAATACTTCTAGCGCGATAAGCTGTGATTTGTAACCTCCCTCATTGATGGAACTTTTCACATGCAATTGTTTTTAACAGTGGTTGTTTTCACAATGAAAGTGGTTTTTCGATTTTTTTTGGATTCATGGCGCTTGCCTAGCAGAGCAGGGCACTGAGGGCACAATCAGACCAAAATGTAACAATGACTAAAACTTTGATTGACAGTTACCTGTATTTTTTTAATGTGTTCTCGTGTAAAATAGCTATATTTAGATCCGAGTTCAATGCGGCTGCTATGTTGAACCTAAATTTCAGTGTATATTACCTGGTAGAGAAATCTAACTTATTAAATTAGCAATGCAAGAGGGTCTTCACAGTAGATTAATTATGGCATATCCCCCCCCTGAATATTTGTCTGGCAAAATTACATTCTAAAGATAATTTTATTTCTGTACAAGGGATAATTTAATTAAGCAACTTCTAAGAGTGATAACATGCAAAATGTATCGACTATAGCATAGACTTGAGCTGCGACTTCAGAGTTGCATTAAAAGCGCTCATAGTGGAGCATCGACTATTTTTTTCTAGGAAAAGAGAAAGAAACAATAAAAATCAACAACAAAAAATATACATACACTTATCATATGATGAACATAGCTGCAAAATGACCAATCACAATCCAGAGTTCAGGCATCGAACAATGCATTGAGAAAATAAAAACATAGTAAAAACTACGGATGGGGGCATTCGAATTCTCGAATCCCGCGAATCTTGAAAAATATTCGAGATTCGAAAACTCGAATCTTTGCGCTTTTTTCCTCTTTGGAATCTTTCGAATCCTAACCTAAAAAAATGTTAAAAGCTTTGGTAAAATTAGTTTTAACTTTGTTGACATCCAATAGAAGCGTTCACTAACAACAAACGGCGATTGTTGCATTTTCGGTGGTACCCGGATCATCAATATCATCTTGTGGCGACCCTTAGTGCCACACTTGTTTTTTATTATTATGTAACACCCGGTAGTTCGTGATCCCCCAGAATGCTAGCCTGGGGGTGCACGACTCCTCACTGTCCCTCCATCTCTCTGTATTGGACTTGATCGGGTGGAGGAATATCTCTTGGACCGGGGAGTCATTTGAACATGGTTACACCCCGTAGGTGTACACGGGTCCAAGTGTATAAAAAAGACCGCGTTTCCTTTTGTCATACATCGATATTCATCCGTATTACATCATGGGCACATGGGCGAACCTATAAATCAATCAATTCATTATTGTACGTCTTCATGCTTTCTGGAACAAGAATGAATAAAGCGTTTATAATCAGAAGCTACATAGTATCTGTTGGGAAACTAACTCTTCTTTAAACAGGTCGGAGACACCATAGGGCAAATGGGCTAACGAACCCCTACGGAGCAACATCAACGATCAGAAATGGATGGCCGCCATCCTTCTGAGAGATTTCACTTCTTCTTAGGAGCCTGCCAACCATCCATCACCATCTGCCTATTAGCCTCGCTCCAATCTTCTTCGTGTGGCTATAACATGCGATAAAGGAAGAAACGAGCTCTATGAAAATAGTCACGAATCGTCTCTGCTCACAATTAATAATTTATATATTTAATATTATTTCATTTATTTGTATCTTCTTAATGAATAATGTACGAGTCTTAAATGAAGGATTCGAGATTCGTGAGATTCGAGAACTTTTTAGGATTCGGATTCGGATTCGGATTCTTGAAAATTTAGGATTTGTCCCACCTCTAGTAAAAACAATGTAAATCGGTTTGCCTATTGAAAACCAACCATTGAATGAAATGCAACCTTTGAAGCCAAATAATTGTTGACTAGTCAGCCTCACTTAAGAAATTCGACTATTTTGGGGGATAGCATTAATTTTTAAACAAAATGGCCAGTTGCAATTTCTGTTAGCTCATCTGGTTAATGTTTCATCGATTTTTGAATGGGCGCCAAACGTATTCAGTGGGCCTGCCTAAAGAAAAACGTTGAACGAAATGCAAACTGTGTAATTGTTGATTGGGGTCACACTTCGAAAATTCATTTATTTGAAAAGAGCGTTCGTTTCTAAATAAAATGGCGTCTTGCAATTTCTACGAACTCAAATGTTAATGTTTTATTGATTTTTGAATGTGCGTTAAAAGTTTTCAATGGCCATGCATATGGAAAACCGTTGAAGGCAATGTCAGCTCGCCAAGTTTACGCCGCCCTTTTGCGCAGGTGCAGGAATGGTAGGAACAAGGAAAAGGCAATAACACTTTTTCACACTCCAAAGCAATGAAGTATTTAATTCAATCACGTTTTTTTCCAAAAATTTATTTAGTTGTTCTACAGTTCAATAAATAAAAACTTTTACTCAAAGTCTGATCTGAAAATGCCGCCCCTCTGAAAGTGCTGCCTGAGGCGACCACCTCACTGATTCACACCATGGGCTGACCCTAACTCTAGTTTCCATATGGTTTCATATTTGCAGTCGATACCGAAGAGGATATACTGAAGAAGATGAGATTCTTTAGAAAGGTGGTTACCACCGCTTCTGGATTGTCTCGTCGTCATTGTCCTATGAGGTTCGTTTACCTTCTTGTCCTATGGTGTCTCCGATTGATCTAGGAGATGAAGGACTACGTAGTTTCTTGTTAAAACACTTTTATTCATCTTCGACCAAGTAACATAAGAATCCCGAAGAATGATGTTACAATTAAAGCTGAAGTGTCCACGGGCCCATTGTTTGTGATACGGATGACAATTAATGTAGAACAAAGCGTGAACAGTTTGAGAAAAATGGATGCCAAACAATGACAAACCCGGTGTAACAACCCGACTTGGGTTCGCTACACTGCCCCGGCAAAACTGCCCCATCTTACCGGATCCTGACTCCCTTGGCGCCGGGATCGGAATGCTGGCTGCCCTTTTGCACCGCCTGTGTCCCTGAGTGGTGCCGACTGTCGGAAGTCCTCCTGGTCGAAAGTGGCCGGAAGGAAGTCTGCCGCACAAGACGAAGAACCCATGGTGTATCCCTGATAGATCACACCGTGAAGTCGCACACGAAGCGCCGGCTGAAACGACAGAAAAAGGACGGTGAAGTGCCAGTGTACTCCCCATCGGGTTGTTACACTGGTGCTCTTATATACTTGGACCTGTGTACACCCCCGAGGTGCAACCAGGTCAAAGAAACCACGTCCCAAAGGATTCCCTCCACTCACAAGCAGGTTCGTACGTAAAGAAGGGAGGAACAACGAGGAGTCAGATACCCCCAGGGTAGCATTCTGGGGGATCACAATATACCGGGTGTTACGCTGTTTTCAATTTAGGAGGATTCAACTCAAGAGTCTACTAAAAGTGCTTCTAACCTACTTAGGTTTTGTTTTGTTATTACATGAAAATTGGAAAATAATAATTTACTAGCTTATAAACCAGGATTCTTTCCACCCTGTAGAAATCAATTTTCACCATTTAATAATCTTTACACTTTTCCCATTTATTGATCAATTTTTATTTATTTTTTTTTTCATCCTTCAAAATGTGGCGAAATTAATTTTATTTATTTTGACGCTTAGAAAATCATTGAACAATACGATTTATTGACATTGATTCACTCGTTTTTATTTATTTTCATTGCACGTTCTTTTTATCTTTGACAAGCATCTGGGCATTTTCTCAGTCCTTTCATCGTTTCATGTTTTTAAGTGATATGAATGTTATCCTACATTTATTGTAATACAGTATTTTCTATTTTTCTGTTTTAAATTAAGTCTACACTAAAACATTAGTTTGTCATTGGTTTCGATTTGTGACTATAAACTTTGCTTGTATTTAGAAAAAAAAAATCAGAATTCGTAGCAAAAAGACGATTGATCATCATTTTGTGAATGCATCAATAATTAATTAATAAAATGTTTTTGGTAACGTACATTTTTTTAATGTCCTATTAAATGTAAAACATAAAAAATGCTGTTACAAAGGTTTCCCTTCAGACTGTTGTACACCAACTGGTATAAGTGGCCTAAAACCTATCAGCGGGCGGGCCATAGATATATTTGCAACGCAGGCGCACTGCTGTGTGCTGTTCCTTTCACCGTGGCGAAAGAAAAATGTTCTTCTCGGTTCTCCTCGAGACTTCTGGCATAGAAGTGCTGTAAGCCAGTTCTGCATGTTGCAGCATGCCGCCTTGGATATTGCACAATTTGATTTTGTATTATGCATACAATGGAAAGTTCTTCCAGGCGGCGTGGCGCAGCACTGCACGTCATAAAAATGTAATTACGTCAAAAGACAAAAGAAGTAGATCTATATATTCATTTGCCTTGGCACGTGTAGATAGATGCTCTTTACACATGGAGTGGCACCACTCTCCATGTAGTGCACTATGGTAGACCTAGAGCAACATCGGTCGCCACTCTCATGTGGTGCCACTGTGTCAACTAAATTATTTTGCTTCTGTCTACTAGAAGTAGCGAGTCAAGTGACTAAACAATGGAGTGGCCTCTTCTGACAAAGGCCTATACCGCAACAAGAGATTTGACGTCACTTTAGTTAAATAATTAAATTTTCTTGCAATGTGGAACTTGCGTAGAAGGACATAAAGTGATACTAAGTACCTCAATGTTTGTGTTTGAAAATGTCTTGACCTAGTATGCCGGCTGTATGGCTGTACGGAATTTAGTAGGATCCGTTAGAAAATGACTTTAATCTCGCCTGCTGTTGCGTGTTATTTTACAGTTAAAATAACGCGGAGGAGCAGCAGACGATTAGTGTAGTTGCCATTACCGCAAACGACTTGTTATATAAAAAAAAAAGCTTAACAAACATTCTTATAACTGAAACAAAATTCTTTAGGGCTGTTTGAATATATTAAATGTACCTCCCAATATATGAATAAAAGAAACAAATTAAAATTTCTACGAAGAAACATTTGAAAACACATAAAAATATAAATACATTTTAATTACTACAGGGTGTCCATAAAGCCCTTGTTCAGTCACAATTTTTAATAACTTCCCTTCTATATAAGATAGAAACAATTATCTGTAATCTGCAAGGGAATAAGGAATTTCTTCAACTTTTAGTATGCATAATAATTATAGAAATGTTAACTTGTGACATGTTAATCACTTTTTTGAACATACATTACCAGAAGCGTGCTGAGATAATAATTTGGCCCTGGCATTTTGAAGATATACTGGTCCACATTTTCTCACCTCATCTTTAAACAAATCTGCAACAGCAATCACAGACAAATACGTAACACAGGCAATTGTGCCTAGCATTAGAATTTTTTTTTGCCCAGGCCTTTTATCACTTCAGACAAAGTAACAAACCAATTAGAAATTGATGACGCTCATAAAAGGGCGGGGAAAAAAATTCTAATGTTGGCACAATTGCCTGTATACATAACTGATTGAAAACAGTTGTTTCACACACACACCCACCTACACACAGTAACTGTGTAGGCGGGGGTGTTTGTTGTCATTGTGTCACATTACAAAGGATAACTCGTTTCTGATGTTTCTCAAAAACATTCTGTAGTTGTGTTTGGATTATAGCAGTTTGAATCCTATCACAAAGATTGATAAGAGAATGATATGCTCTGTGCATTGTACACATTGATAATATTGTAACACCCTGTAAATCGTGATCCCGCCAAAACCATAGCCTGGGGGGTAAACAACTCTCAACCGTCCCTCCCTCCTCTCTGACTCACCTTTCTGACTCATGCCCAAGTGGCGGATTGATACATAAAGGACCATGGTCACTTGGACCTGGTTACACCTCGCAGGTGTACACAGGTCCAAGGTATAAAAGGACCATGTTCCTCTTTGTTCCTCAGTTCTTTCCTTTGCCTGTTTTTGCGATACCTTCCAAATCATGGGCCTGAGGATTTCCAGTTAGTATTTTACTATTCACCCTTGTATCTGTACTTCTTACAAGGAATGAATAAAAGTGTTGTAACAAGAAGTAGCGTTGTCTCTATGTCTTTATGTTAACAACTTCTCTTCAGAGGCCGGAGGTTTCATAGGGCAGGAGCTATACGATTCTCAGCAGCTACAACATCTTCTCTAGTCGGAATACCGATGGAGAAGATGTATATCAGCATCAACCGGAAGAGAGAGAGATGGCCGCCACTCTCCTGCATCGATTACACCCCCATGCAGAAGAGTGACTACAATCTATCTCCATCCAGCTCTCTCTACAGCTCGGATCTTCTCTGTGCAGGTGTCATACTGCTCAGAGAAGAAACGAAAAGTAGAAAATGTCATCTAAAGGTTGGTAATAAAATATTGGTTGATGTCAAAAGCTCACATTTGGTGGAGGTGCGGGGTACAGCTCCATCTGCCTTCTCCGACCTGTAAACAGAAGCCGTCCTTTGTCCTAAGTCTCGTGACTGTGCCTCACGAGGCTTCGTCCGTCCTTTCAATGTTGGAACCACGTGTGGAGACCCTCGATAGCGTCAAAGTCAACCACGTGGCGCCGTTTGTAAAACCGCGTATGGAGACCCTCGATCACGTCAAAGTCAACCGCGCGGCGTCCTTTGTGTTGGAACCACGTGTGGAGACCCTCGATAGCGTCAAAGTCAACCACGTGGCGCCGTTTGTAAAACCGCGTATGGAGGCCCTCGATCACGTCAAAGCCAACCGCGCGGCGTCCTTTGTGTTGGAACCACGTATGGAGGCCCTCGATAGCGTCAAAGCCAACCGCGTGGCGCCTTTTTATGTTGGGACCATGTATGGAGGCCCTCGATCACGTCAAAGCCAACCGCATGGTACCGTTTTTGTGGAATCGCGAAAGAGACTTGTGGCTACACACACCACGTGTCGACCGCGCGATTCTGTGTCCTGTCCTTAGAGACACATGTTAAAGGAACTGCTGCATCGACATCCATCAAGCACGTGGGCAACACCTTGGTAGTAGTTCTTTGACACATGTGTTTCCGTCCGTGTTTTTGTATTTTATGTTTCCATTATCATCACCCACTTTCACCTTTGTTCTTCTTTAATTTTCAAAGTGAAACCCACACCACGTGGGCAACACTTTAAACAAATTCTTCTTACTCTCCGAGAGGAGTTTGCAGTCTCATTATGAGATGAGCAAACAAATCTCATCTACTAATCTATCCACCTATTAATAGGCTTTTAAAGGACGTGTGTGTCTTTTAAAATGTCCTATTATCTTCACTCTTCATCTTTAATTTTCAAGCAAAATTCTCCCTAACTCTATCTCATTGTTAGGGGGCTTACAAGCTTAGAACACACTTTTCCTAGCCACGTGGGACTTTCTTGTCCCCCCTTTTCTTTGTTCTTTGTTTTTACACTTGTGTTTCCCTTGGGACCCTCTATGTCCCAAGTCATGTTCTTCAATTTCTTCATCATCATCACCTCAATGCATCATCACATGAACTTTCTCCATTGGACAGCACTGAAGCCCGGCCGCCATCTTGGATCGACCGGACACTCTTCAAAAAGCGCCAACGGAGCGGTTTTTCGCTCCATGTGACTCATTGTTGTACCTTCTCTTATCTTTTTGTGTCCTCTTCTCTTTTCTTCTCTTCCAGAGGGTTGCACTCACGCGCCCCCTGGCGGAGTTCCTCTTATTAGAGAAAACTTCTCTTTTTCTTTGAATTTTCTCTCTTTTTGTGTCTTTCTCCTGGCCACCATAAAAACGTGCCCCGGAGGAACTTTTCAATCATCAATTTTTGGACATTGCAATAAACTGACCGGAAGTGGCCACCACAGCGCCACCTACGGACTTCTTCATTCTACTCAACATAGTCCCTCACTGGGCACTGACTCTGTCTTTTTCATCCAGAGCCATCCAGCAGTGAGGACTCAAAATTTCTTCAGTCTGAACATTTCTTCTGGTTCACCAAGTATTTAGCTTGTTGAACACACTTCAATTTCTACACTGTTTTACTGTTTTAATAAAACTAAATTAAAACTTTTGATGTGCGGGCACCGCACCTAAGTTTTAAACTTTCCAAGTAAAACAGCTTTCTTCTCTTGCTTTCAGGAAAGTTCAGCCATCTTGAACTTCTCCTTTGTTTGTGCATTTAAAAAGTTCAGCCATCTTGAACTTTTTGTTCTTTGTGTGTTCTTTACACACACACTCTTCATTCTTGTTTTCAAGTAAAACTAAAAGTGCGGGCACCGCGCTCTAGCTTTACTCTTCATATTGCTTGCCTCTTCTTCAGGCAACTGCAATACACTTAATTTCCGATTCACTTTCCACAGTGCAATTTCGGTTGGGTGGTGTACCACGCTCGAAATTGCATTGTACATCTGCTGTTTCTTTATTGAGACTTTTGGACTTCTCATAACCTCCACGTGGTCGCCAAATACCACGTGTCGAGAGAGATCCTTCTAAAATCTGACACTCAATAAAGAATTCACGACGCCACACCAGTTGGGAACCAAAACTCGTCACACGCCCAACTGAGAACACGATCAACACGATACAACCATCACCACACTAACGGAGTGAACGGCCACTTCGTTATATACGTCACAAGCTTAGGTAATCTATCGTTACTCAGTGTATAAGAGTACGATAGTGTCGGTTGCCGACAAGCACTAAATTGCCAACGCGCAGTGACATCACCGACCTACAACTTCACGAACTGAACGAGTCCCATCATACTGGAACCCGAAAGTATAGCTCAGAGTGTACTCGAGAACCCTCGGAGCTGCACACAACGACTTGGACTTCGCCGGACTCGTTCGTCACCGCATATTCACATTACACAAGCCACTTCATTAATCATGGCTACCTCACACGACAATACGGGGTCCCTGTCTGATCACCAGGGTTCGCACGAAGATCTGTTGGAAGTACCCGTGACTACTGATGTGACACCACCGCCGCGGCCGACTGGGGCCGAGTTTGACCACCTGTCACAACAAGTGGCTGCACTCTCGACTCGTATGTCTCAGTTCATAGACGACCGATTCACACCGAATCGACCGACTACACCACGGCGGACAACACGCACACACCGACTTCGCGACGATGACTCGGACGCCTCTTCAGCCCCCTATGTTGGCTACAGAGAGCGTCACAATCGTTACGAAAGACATTACACACCGCACACACGTCATCTACCGCGTAACCCTGACTGGCAACAACAAGGGCAGTCAGATGATCCGCGTCACAGAGATGAGCGTGCGGAAATACCGATTACGACACGTGCTGATTCTCCTCACTCGCTTGTCCGGGTTGCACGTAGCGGTCGCCGCTCGGTACCCCCGGAACAACAGCCTCACCAAGGAGCGACACAAGGCACTTCAGTTTACGCGCCACGTTTTCCACCGCAAGGGGTAGGTCTGATGCCGGCTGGAATGCCAAACGTCCAGGATGGCATCTATCGACCAACCCCCAGAGAACCCTCCGTGGAAGAATTCAATAAGAAATACAGCGGTCGCCACCCAGCCGACTCAATCCAAAAATTCAACGGATTGACAGGTTTCCGTCCCTTCCTGGAAGAATTCGAGGAAGTAGCACACCTGTACGGTTGGAAAGTCCACCACAAGGAGGAATACATCACGGGGTGTTTCACTGGGGCCGCCCGTACGTGGCTGAGTAAACTGAGGTATGAGCTTCAGGACATTCCTTGGCCAGCACTGAGAGTACAGATGGTAGATACGTTCGGGAAGCCGAACGAACTGGCCATCTTGGAGAAAAAATATACAGAGATGCTCCAGAAGGAAGGTGAGAGTACACAAGCTTTCATCTGGGAGTTTATGATACTCGGCGACCGAGTTTACCCGCAACTTGACGATCAGCTACGTATAAGCCAGTTGCGCCGCGCTCTACATCCCACCATACAGAACGCCGCGCATCACGCATCTACGACGTCGTTCAAGGACTTCGCAAACGCCGTCCTCAATATGGAGGTGGTCTTGCTGTCCTTGGATAAATGGCCGATGGAACCAAAACCCGCAGCTGATTCACAGTCGGGTAAAGGAGCATCGAAGACCGACCAGGAGCCGGCGGCAGCCGCCAGCCCTAAAGACAAACCACACCGGTCTAGGCATGATAAAAAGCCTAGTCAGACTGCTGCCACCAATTCTAACCGACACTCTGCAGCGGACCCCCAACCAGAGACCACTCGCACGTTCGACAAGAGTAAGTCGACGTGTTATAATTGTGGCAAACTGGGGCATTTCGTCCGTGAGTGTCGGCAACCGAAGAAGAAGGTTGCAATCAAGCAGTTTGGGGAGTCGGTTACCGACTATGACATCAAAGGAGAGGTGCCTGAAACGGATATCATCACCGAAGACGGCATTGAGTTTGCTCTGATACGAGTGGCGGGACAAATCCGCCGGATTCCTCTTCCAGCAGCGGACTCAGCCGCCGGAGCACCTACTCCTGATAAACCCGACAGCGACAGCTCTGACGACTCTGAGGACATACCAGTCAAGGTGCTCGACCGGGCTCCTGCACATAAGTGGACCCCGGACGAGCTAATCATTTGGTAGGACACGCTCGACGTCCTTAAACAATCCACCAAGGAGATTGGGTGCCGTGAAAATAAAACAATAGCCATCATGGCTCCCGGAACCCAATCGCCGACGAAGGGCCACTCCTGCTGCCGAAGACTAATGACAACGGTGTATGAGCAGCTGGTAAGCAGCTGTTCACCTCAAGAAGTCGGAGACTATGATGCCAGCGACAAGAACCCGCGCATCGCCGTCACGATCAACGGAAAGAGTATACGAATGCTCGCGGACACCGGAGCTACGGGCAGCGTTATCACCATTGAACTCGCGCAGGAACACAAGTTCGAAATCGAGTCTGTGTTAATCCCACCCAACATTCAGGGTGTGGGAGGCCAAAGGATCACCGTGGTGGGGCGACTCGCCGCGACGGTCCAGCTAGGCCCCCACGCTGTGCGAGGGCACTTACTAGTGATTACCGGCCGGCACGAAGCCATCTTAGGCCGAGATCTAGGCCGGGCTCTGCACTTAGCTGTGTCCATGACAACAAACAAAGTATACGTGGAGGACGATCTCTTCGAGTCCACACTCCGACAAAAATGCATCGAAGCACACATCGGATGGGCTCTGGGAGAAACTTCCGTAGAGGCCCCTGGCAAATCTGCCAGCACCTCTAAGGAAAACCTCGAAACTCCACCCCGTAAGTGACAACGAAAGCAACGGCCACCCACGCTGTCAAGAAACCAAACACGACGAAAATAAAACAATAATTCACCAGTGTTTATTTCATGACTATGGAAATAAACACCAGCAACCATCAAATATCAACAATAGAAGAGCGGGAGGAATTTGAGAATTGTTGTGTTAAGAAACAACTGAGGACAGTTGTCAAGAGGTGGGGGAGGGGATAAAAGGAACCCCCCAACGAATAAACAACCCCACAGCATCAACAACCCCTCTAAACACTCTCAAATAACTCCCAAAACTCTACAAAATTCATACAACTTTAATTTTCGAAACACTTTTAAACTTTTCAAAATGGCCGCCAATATTTACATATTGGCAACCATTTCAAACATGCAATAAACTACACCGGAACCACGTGGCCTTCACAAACAACTGTCAACCACGTGGTACACCTGGGAAAAACGCCGAAGGCTAGTCAAGGACGTTCAGAAGAAAAATCAAGAGCCATAAAAGGGTCAGCAAAAGAAAAACACCGTGCTCCCCTTTATTATGGACGGACGTCATTGACCATGCTGTTGACAGTAGAAGGATAGAAACTTCAAAGAGACAATTGCTCTGGGGGCCAGACCGATGCACTGGGACTTCAAAGAAAAAAAAAACAAACAACAAAAACTGCTGGCCATAAACAAATAAAAAAAGGAAGAAAATCAGTTTTGAGGATTTTGTGAGAGCGGACACCTTCAATTAAAAAATAAAATTAAAGAACCTGTCACCCTCTCAATTAAGATCGAATTGTGGGACACCAACTCCTGCCCCACTCCCCCCTAAAAATAATAACAAACAGCAAGGTACATTAGTAACCTTGCTGACCTATTCTTTCCAAAAAAAGGCATTAAGGAAAGGAAGGGGAGAAAGTTAATGGGCAACTTCACACCTCGGTGTGAAATAAAATAACGGCCCTTCCCCCTCGAGATTCCTTAGTCCTTTTGTTTATCTAAAAATAATAAACAGGACCGACTCTGATAAGAATTAGATCAACACCTCTCACATCTAATATCGGTGGGACAACCCCCACCCCCAATAAATAAAGTCGTGAAGAAACCAGTTAGAGTAAGGTGTCTTATTCTAAAAGGGGCCGGCCCTTCTAACTTTTAAAATTAAATAAGAAAGTGACCAAACTTGGTCAATTACCACTTGATTTGCTCTCTTCAAAGAAGCACTCGTTTGTGTTCATCTCTTTATATCACCAAATCTTCAATCTACTTCTGTGCCAAGTTCCAAATCTTAATTTCGAACTTCTTCAGTTTTTGTTGTTAAACCAAAGCTTGAGTGCCACCTTCAAGCCTTTGAACTCACGTGCAGTGCATCAGACCTTCAGAACTCTTTGGACCTCTTGAAATAATAACAGAGTGATCGGGGACCGATTTCTGTTATTATTTGGAAGTAACCACCAGCAGCGGGACTTTTGAAAAAGTAAGAACTTTTAAACTCTTAAGGAAATATGCCAGGTAGAGGCTCATGGAGAGGAGGCAGAATGATGTCTGCCTCTTCTAGTGAAGATGAGACGGAGAGTGGAACGGCGGGGACCGCTGAACCCCTCTCTCAATCTACCTGCCAGCTACGAAAGGCGGGCGCCGCCAGTGCGCCAATAACAAGAAGAGAGTCGCCAAACACAATAGATAGGCGCCGCACCTCCTCCGAACCGGAGAATTTTCACCGGCGTGAGGAGAAGCGCCTAAAAGCAAGCTTCAAGCGACCTGCCAATGTCGGGCGCGAAGGGAAGCCTGCTGCTCCAAGCAGCATCGTCCCCTTCGACGTCACGACATCAAAACACTACTGGGAGGAGCGGGAAGACCGCATCGATATCAACACTATGGCATGGGGGTTAACCAGGCGTTCCGCGATAGCATCGCGCCTGGTCAACCCATTCCGGGTGGAGCTGAAGCAAGAGGGAAGCGTGGGGGAGGTGGATCTGTGCCCTCCCCCCTCGAAGACCTCCACTTGGAGCTGCAGAGGGAGGCTGCTCTTCGTCGGGCAGCCAGAGATAAGAAGGAAGGGGAGGACAATCTGGCGTACCTCCGTGCGGTTTGCGCCCGCCTTGTCGAGCTGGGCTTACCGTGTATGGCGCAACTCCCGAAGGAGGAGCTCCTGCAAATCGAGGCCCGACTCCAAGAAGCCGCCCGAGTTACGTCGTCAGCCACGTCATCATCTCCATCCTCCGACTCGCCAGCAACCCTGACAACTGGCCTCTCCACATCTCCTTCTCCACCCATAACGCCACCAGAGCCTTTCCAACACTGCTCACCGGTGCCGTCAATCACTCCGCCGCCTCCTCCTCATACACCATTATCGTCACCACCAACCTCCCGATGTGCCACACCTCCACGCAGCGAGGCCGCCACACCAACTCTGACTCCAAAGCTACCTTCCATAGTGGTGGTTCCCCAACCTGTTCGTGTTCAGGTTCCCACTGGGGCTCGCCCCAAGGAGCCTCAACAGTCCTACAGGGGCCACCACTCTTCTCGAGACTCTCTTCAACGGCCACAACCACGTCGCTCTTCGCCACGTGGTTCCCATCTTTCGCCCCGACGCCGACCCGACGGAAGAAGTCAGCAGGAACAACGTGGTTCCTCTGGACGCGGCCCTCCGCCGCGTAATAACTTCGACCCAAGGGTCAGGCAAGACCTACAGGATCACCGAGTCCAACTGGACCGCGACCATCGCTACGAAACTTGGGGCCCTCCTACTCGGGTCCCGCATCGCTCTCCTCCTCCGCCACCTCCGGGCCGCCCTTCTGGACAACCTACGCCTACACCTTTGATGCCGCCACCTTCCGCAGAGCGTGCCGCGTTCTTGAAAAAACAGAAGGCGATCACAAACCTTCTGCAAGACGTCATGCGACAGGGAGGTGACCCCATGGAAGCACTGGGCCGTGCACCAGGAAGTGCCAAGCCACTGGAGGCGCTGAGCAGGAAGTCGGCATCGAAGCGACTACGTCAGCGGGCCCGCGATATGGCCCGGTCCGCCTTGCGCCATGCCAGGCCTATCACGGGCGCATCAGTTTCTTTGGAACCTGCGGCTCCAACACCAGCCCGACCAGCCGCACCGCCCACTGTACCCCATGCCGGGGCTACTCTGGGGCGGTTACCGCTGGATCATCCGTTCCGTGCAGCCACCTCCGGCGAGAGGTTGCTCAACAATCGGTGGGTCACTTGGCAGCGCGAAGTGCGCTCTGCCAACACCCTTTACGTAGGACACTTCTCTTTGGAGGAAGGGTTTCCCCGTCTGGACCTCCCTCCCCGGGAGCGATATGTCGTGGGACTCTCCCGCCTAACAAGTGTCCTCATCACCATCGTCTTCCCAAGAAGACGGATTGTTGAAACCACCAGTTTCGCCGGAGATGCCATCGATGAAGCCACGGAAGCCCTTTTGGGAGCTTTCGTCAACTCCGTCTTTAGACTGCCAGCTGGACAGACGTTCCGTACCAGTCGTCACTACATTCCGGAACCGGATCCTCGTTACCGAATCGCCGTCTTATGGGACGCCGCTTGGGCTACACTGTACAACAAGCGGTCCTCCCGTAAGATTATCGGGGACCGGGACATCTTCAATATCTTCCACCGGGATCTACCTGACGACCAGGGACAATGGCTGTCTGCCGCATCCAGCTACCGATGAGGCCAGGTCCGGCGGGATTACCCCCCCGTACGGTTCATGGACCCAGGATCCTCCCCACCCTCCGCAGCAGGGATAGCTGCGCGCCACATGTACTCATGTGGTTGCCACCCATCCGGGTGGCATTATCGAAAAATTTATAAAAAAAAATAAAATACGTTGCAACTGTTCTTTTCTTTCCAATAGCGGCTCGCCACTCAGCGAGCATTAATTATCTTTGTTTTATGTTTTCAGCCTTTTCCAATTTTTAAGGGCGCTGACACTTCGGTGCCAGTGCCTTTCCATAACCACCTCTGTACACGGTAAGTCCTCAGCCACCCATGTCTCCCCGCTGCGTAACTTGAAAACCTTCCACCCTTGGCTGGAGTACGAGGACGTACTCCAAGCAAAGTTGGAGGGTATGTAACACCCTGTAAATCGTGATCCCGCCAAAACCATAGCCTGGGGGGTAAACAACTCTCAACCGTCCCTCCCTCCTCTCTGACTCACCTTTCTGACTCATGCCCAAGTGGCGGATTGATACATAAAGGACCATGGTCACTTGGACCTGGTTACACCTCGCAGGTGTACACAGGTCCAAGGTATAAAAGGACCATGTTCCTCTTTGTTCCTCAGTTCTTTCCTTTGCCTGTTTTTGCGATACCTTCCAAATCATGGGCCTGAGGATTTCCAGTTAGTATTTTACTATTCACCCTTGTATCTGTACTTCTTACAAGGAATGAATAAAAGTGTTGTAACAAGAAGTAGCGTTGTCTCTATGTCTTTATGTTAACAACTTCTCTTCAGAGGCCGGAGGTTTCATAGGGCAGGAGCTATACGATTCTCAGCAGCTACAACATCTTCTCTAGTCGGAATACCGATGGAGAAGATGTATATCAGCATCAACCGGAAGAGAGAGAGATGGCCGCCACTCTCCTGCATCGATTACACCCCCATGCAGAAGAGTGACTACAATCTATCTCCATCCAGCTCTCTCTACAGCTCGGATCTTCTCTGTGCAGGTGTCATACTGCTCAGAGAAGAAACGAAAAGTAGAAAATGTCATCTAAAGGTTGGTAATAAAATATTGGTTGATGTCAAAAGCTCACAATATCTTATGTAGATGTGATGTTAGTACAAATTGAAACTGCACAAGGACTTTATGGACATCTTGTAATTGTGGCTGCAGATGCAATGTACTTTTTATTGCCAGTGGTCACACATTGATACGGCAAGGGTAAAAATTGTTCAGGTAACTTTGCAATATAAACGATGTCTTAATTCCATAATGGGTAGATAGATCTATTTGTGATTTGGATCCTTCTGCAACCAGTGCAATTAGTGTAAAAAGTTTGGGTTAGTGAAAGTTTGCTGCCAAATTGATGATTAGCTACCAATCTTGTTCAAAATAGAAGATCCACTGATAAAAAAAATTGGGTATAGTGATGCTGATTATCCAAATTATCACTAACTAGCCGTATACGCTCACATGAGCATAAGTAGCACACAAATGTTTCTCATTATCATCATCATCATCATCATCATCATCATTTCCTGCACCCTTTCCCGCAGTATACAGGGTCAGCCTTAGGAGTTCTATCTCTCTACTCCTTTCGATTTTGTGCCAAACTTTTTGAAACCCCACATGCCCCCCCCCATATTCCGTTTTACCACCACATTTCCAAGCTTGTCTGGGCCTTTCTCTATCACTTTTACCTTTCAGGTCCAAATTCATCACCTTTTTAAGCAGATCATCCTCCCCACTCCTAGTTACATGCCCAAACCACCTCAGCCTATTTTCCAGCATATTTTCTACAATGCTTTGTGACGTGACTGGCCCACCTCTCGTACCTTTGGCTCCAGTGCCGACGACGCAGGAGGAACTTCGTCCTCGTTGACGACGTTGTTCCCTCTGCTGAGTCGGTGGTGCCGGGGTCGACTCTGTTGTCGACTGCTGTGGACCAGCCTCTATTGTTGTTGAACCTCTGGGGGTTGGGTTCACCGGGCGCGACATTTACTTGCCTTGCCTGGCACGGCCCACAAAAAGACCGTCTTTCCTAGGGATCTTTGGTATAGGCGTGACGATGCCGAAGAAACTCTAGTCCTTTTTGTTGAGTTGCTGGAGGCTCCAGGCAGAGGGACTCAGGCTGTGTCTGAGCACCTTCTGCTGGATACTCCTCTATTTTAGGAGTACAGGAACTCAATACAATCCAAAATACACAATATGACACTGGTTGTTGTATTCTGGACAAAACTCTTTACTTGCTCTTGATTGCATAATTATTATTGCTTTTACATAATAATATTCTCTAAGTCAGATCTTTACTCTCTGAACTCTAGACTCTGGTTCAGGGGTACTTCTTGAATTCTCAAGACCAACTCTCAACAAGACTTACTCGTTTCAACTCTAAATTCTGACTGTCCTCACACACAAGTCTCAGGCTCACTTGTCCGGTCTCCTGGGAGGGGCAACTGTCACCTCAGGGCGTAATGATTGACCAACTGGGCCAATCATTGCCCTGGGCCAGGGATATTAAATCATAATCAGAAATATTCTTGGAACTTATTTCCAATTTTCTCACGGTCGGACCTGGTTCCACGAATTCTCTAGAATTTGGGCCACCCATGTCCGAACATCTGTGCACCAAGGGGTGCCTTACTGTCAAAACTGAATTTTTGACTTAAGTGTTTCACCTTCTGTTTCTACAGGGTGTCACAGCTTGCTACCCCTACGCTCCCAGCTGATAAGTTATTTCTGATCCTATCATTTCTTGTTACCCCACACACAAACCGTAGCATCGACATTTCAGCCACCTTCAGTCTATCCTCGTGCCTCTTTTTAGCTGTCCAACATTCTGACCCATACAACATAGCTGGTCTAACCACTGTCTTATAAAACTTGCCCATTTATTTTATTGGCATCCCCCTGTCACAAAATAACCCACAACCGTTTTTTTTTTTCACTTATGCCATCCTACCTTGATCCTGTTTGTAATATCTAAATCTATGCCATGATTATCCTGTAGGACAGATCCTAAACAGAGACGTAGCTAGAGGGCCACAGACACCACAACTGTAGTGGGGCACAGGAGGTTTTGGGGCGCAATGTTAATAGAGTATTGATCAGTAAAGCAACCAGAAAAAAAAATGTAATTTTAGTAAAAAAAACACTTTTGAATCTTTATAAAGCTACGCTAAATGTTGATTTCGCTTTTGAATTCTAGCCTCTAACCAGATTCTGTAACTGAAAATCGCATTTTTTCGTTTATTTCTGAATTTCTATTTTTTTTTTTGAAAAAAATGTGGACTGAAGAAGATTTTTGCTGGCTGGCGCTAAAAATCCTAAATATTTAAAGTCATGCAACCTGTTGCATTATCGTGTCCCCAAGTCTAAACCCATCCTCCTGCTCATTGTTCCCATCCCACCTACCACACAAATGTTTCTAAAATATCGTAATGACAAGAACAATTAATAACAATAAGAGTTATTTTTGTTTAGACCGAAAGCTGTGTGTAACAATGGGAATAAATCAAAAGTTTCATTACTATTTTAGCATTTTAAAATTATGCTACTTGAACATACAAAGTGTACATTGTATATAAACATATTTTACTATTAAAAGTAGAATTTGGTGAATGTTCTGATATATTTATTCAGTTATAGTTTTGTTTTGTTAGCCGCAATGCATTAAGTGTAGTCTAATTTTCGAATTAATTCGATTTGGACGTCGTCTAGTAGAGAATCTCGAGTAATCTTTTTTGTTGACTTTGGCGGCTGCTTTTATTTTCCTTTTAGATTGTTAATGTCTTTAAGTCAAACAGCCGTTGTTGTTATTTTCCTTTTTGTACTTCTAAAAGAATGCCCAGTGGTGTTTGCCGTACTGATTCTGGTGATTATACGTTTTGAGCAAAAATTACTCCATTTGAATAAACAACGTTAATGAAAAGTTTTCCCTAAAAGGAATTGAAACTAACATTAGGCAGAAATAAGCTTAATGGATCTTGAAATGAAACATGTGTAAATCGCCCGTTGGAAATTAAAGTTTTTAAGTCAACAAAAAGGTGGAGAAGAACTGGTATCTAAATGCAGAATGAGATATCAGAAACTATAAATGCTATAATTAAAAACTGTTGATACATATTAACAGAATTACAAAATTTATTCTTGCATAATACGGAAATATGTTTTTCAGCAAGTTCCGGATAAATAAAAGCAATTTTTTTTCTTTCAGTCAAAGTGGCAGTTAACAGTTCATTTTTCAGTGTTGTACTAGAGACCTAAATACCACCCTCTCCCCCGCATCAGTGAAGAAATCTAATCCCATGAGGGGAACTCAACCAGGGTATTTGGAATAATTGGGACTGATGGGTTGGGTGGCAACCATAGAACTAATGGGATTAGTGAGACCTTTGGAACTGATGGGATGGGGCTGAAGGAACATGGAACTTATGGAATGGGTGGGGCTGGTGGGATGTGTGGTACCCATGGGGCTGATGGTTAGGACTCATTAAACTGGTGGGCTGTTGTTTGAGACTCATGGGACTGATGGGATGTGTGGTACCTATGGGACTGATGGTTGGGACTCATAGGTTTGGTGGCAACTATGGAACAAATGGGATTAGTGGGATCCATTGACCTAATGGGATGGGTTGGGGGAACTTGGGACCTATAGAATGGGCGGAACTCATGGGACTGGTGGGATGTGTGGCACCCATGGGACTGATGGGTGGAGACTCATGGGATGACCTATGGGACTGATGGTTGGGACTCATAGGTTTGGTGGCAACTATGGAACAAATGGGATTAGTGGGATCCATTGACCTAATGGGATGGGTTGGGGGAACTTGGGACCTATAGAATGGGCGGAACTCATGGGACTGGTGGGATGTGTGGCACCCATGGGACTGATAGGTGGAGACTCATGGGATGATGAGGTTGGATTGGATGCAGTTAAGTCCAAACGAGATGAGACCAAACTTTTTTCTACTTTCGGTGTGTGCTACTTTTGGAATTGTCCCAAAACACACTCTTATAAGAGTTAGAAATATTTACTGTTTCAATATGATTTCTCATGATGGTTTTATAATGGTTTCAATATCAATCTGGTAGGAAAAATTTACTTATCTGATAACATTTATGACTGAGGGTTGTAACACCCCCTGCCCATGTGTCGGCACACACATGTGTGGGGGATGTCGCGACTAGGTTTTCTGAAGTTCGACCACCCCTTTTTCTTTGGTCGGAAAGGTCGCCCATAAAGATAAGTGTCCAAAATACGAAAAAAGTATTTTTTGTCAGCACATGTGGATGCAATTAAAAAGAGGAAATCACTTTTCCTCTTGTCCAGTGACACTGGACAGGCCCGAATGACTTCTGCGAAATCATTTGAATATTTTGCAGAAATGTGTTCCAGAAAAGAAAAAATATTTTGGGACCAGAGATTGCCATTGGTCAGCACGACCTATGGGCGGCTGCTGGTCACGAGTGGCCCCTTCCAAGGGCCTGAGTAATAAAACAAGCACACGAGGTACCCTCAGGAGGCAAAACGTTGTGGGAGCAGAATGTTTCCCTCCTTGTTCGAGAGTAGAATATTCTAAGTGCAAATCGTTTGGACTTAGAATCTTTTCTAGAAAATTTCAGTTGCATATGTATACGTTTATTTTTCATTTTGTATCGAATAATCTAAAATAAATCCAGTTTAGTATCGCAAATAAGAAGAGTCATTTTTCTTATTTGTGAGGTCGTCACTTTCTCTTTAAAATGTGGGAACTTTGAGTCCCGTACACACGGAACCCAAAACGGATCGACATGACAGGGAGTCTTACTCCTACCCGAGGCAGAGGCGTGACCAAAGGCCGGCAATCCAGGTCATCAAGTCCACCTGGATCACCCAGCAGGCCACAGAGCCCTAGCTTGGAGAGTGTGGAGTGTCACACAACCTGCACCCAACTGGCTGCACAGGGCCAGTCACCCAACAAAGAGATAGACAAAAAGCCAAGCAACAGGGCCAGCCATGCTACAAAATTTTGAACCGCCTGGTCCACAGGGGTCAGGCACGTTACAGAATAGTGGAGGTGTGGGGGTATAGCCGCACTACATCAGCAGACCAAGCTGGACCGAGTCCAGCATCATTACAGGGTATACACAAGACTTAAACTAACCAAAACAGTTGTATCAACATTTGATAACCCTCTTAGTTCAGTAGAACAGGCATATATACATTGATATACGATTATCAAAGATCATCAAAGTGTCAAAAACAAGAAAGATTATAACGTAAGCTTAATTATATGGGTACTTAAATATGTAAATTTTATAAATAGGGTCACGTTTTTCATATACGTTTACATCTAGAGTGGAGCCTGCATAGGAGGACGTATTATATCGGCACTTAGTAGTCCCTTATAATAAACCCTATTTACAAGTAACTTGAAGCAAGAAATAAAAAATGGTACAGCATAGGGATGCAAGATTTGTGAAAGGAAGATAGGTGTATAGTTTGCAAACCGACAGTGTATCTTCTATGCTTCAGGAACTAAAATGGGAATCCTTAGTAGGCCTAAGAAATGGCCAAAGTCTTGCCCTGTTTGTATGTTTACTGGCAGATGATAATATTGCCCTACTTAATGACTTATTGAATACACATCCTCATAAGGGAAGATATGGGCATTCAGAGTAGAGAACTACATAAAGCCCATGGGCATGCATTTTTATATTAAAGGCCCATGGGCCTGGTGGGCTTTGTGGGCCTGGTGGATTTCATGGGCCTGGTGGGCCTCGTTTGTTTGGTGGCCTTTGTGAGCATCATGTGTTTGGAAGGCGTTTCATCATTTTTTCATGGGTTTTTTTTACAAATGTATAGAACTGAACCACATATTATTTCAAGCTGTTAAGAGAGGGTATTTGGTAAAAAACAAGACATGCATATTTGTGAAGGTTGTGGACTGCGTCGACTTTGAAGTATAGGTGAGGCTCAGCAGTTGACAAAGAAAAAGATTCGTCATAGAGACCGTTGAGTGTAGGTTGTTCTATTTCCAAACAGGAGGATTGCACGTTGGTCTTTTTTAAAAAAGGGAGGAGCGCACGAATTGCCAGCGTGGCAATTCGTGAGATAGTGCTTTCCACCTGTATAAACTACTCACACTGCCTACAAGCAAAATAATCGACTCGTTGCATATGCATGTCTTCCTTTTTACCAAACACCCTCTTAATGGGGCAGTTTCTTTTCTTGGTAAGCATGTGAACTTGTGAACCATTTAGTGTAGAAATTAAAGACCTACACAAAGCCCATTGGATGGTGGGCTTTTGGGCTGGGCTTGGATCGGCATTTATGTTAAAGGCCCATGGGCCTGGTGGGCTTCGTGGGCCTGGTGGGCTGTGTGGGCCTGGTAGGCTTTGTGGACCTGGTGGGCTTCATGAGCCTGGTGGGCTTTGTGGGCCTGGTGGGCTTTACAGGCTTTGTGGGCCTGGTGGGCTGGGTTGGGCTTCAAATTTTTACTCAAAGTAGAATTATTGAATACACTTCCTCCTAAGAGAAAACATGGGCATTCAACGACTTTAAAAGAATTAATGGCTAGAACTGATGCATATTTTTGGTCTTTTTTCCCCACTATGGAATTCTCTTCCCATTGATAGTTCTTTGTTAGGACGATTTCAATTTAACCTGAATGGCAATCATTTGTGATTGGGAGCAAATCCCTCCTCTGCTACATGACTTTTGAGTTGATTGCAGGTGTACTGAGTTGAGTTGAATTAATACTATTGCGTTATTACTAACTTATTTGTTTAGAAGTATTTTAGTATTGTTTTTTTGGTCACTCTGTATATACTCAAGTCCATTTCCCAGAACTCCACCCCACCCCCTCCTCACCACCAAAATATTTTAACAATCTACAAAATCATACAATCACCGTTGGTTGACAACAGTGACTGTAACGGAAATTGAAAACTGCTTAATTTTACGATGTAACTTACTGCCCATTTGAAAGGCAGAATTTTTTTTGTTGTTTTACTACAGATGTCCAATATACATGTATACAGTATTACCTTTTGTATTAATAAACTGTGTCCCGTGGTTACAAAGCTTCCTGAAAAAAAATCATACACAATTTAGAACTTATTATATATGGAAAGATTTTTATTTTCTTGTTTTATAGTCCCTCATGCTGTTAAATGAACGTTCGGAAACTAGAAAAAGTTCCCTCTTGTGACATATTATCACTGCAGTTTACAAATATACTTGTATATATTTTCTGTATATTACAATGAAAACAATTTCAGAAGTGTATACATACATTATATATTTTTTTGGTTCAAGTGTTTTTGGAGGGGAATATGAAAAAGAGGGGTAGGAGGGAGGGGGGGAAGTCTAATCTTCATATGATTGTAGCGTAGGAGTTTGCAATTCTGATTCTGATTCTGATTCTGATGATGATGATGATGATGATGATGATGATGATGATGATGATGATGTTTCCAACAAAAGTGTAATTCCTATTTCTCATCAGGTTGATGGGTTTTACCCCCTCAATGTTGTTTACAATTTCTGTTGATTTTTTTCTTCTTCTTCTTTCTATCAAGAGTTTTGAGTACATGAATTGGTTTTTTCAGTCTTTGAGATTTGTTTCTAGTTGTCATGGAAACTCTATAGACACACATATACATCTTTATTGCGCTTTATTGAACATTGTTAAATTTGTTTTAAGGTGAGAGTTTTGTTGATGGAATAAAAGTATACCAATGGTGTGTTTGTGAATATATAGGTGAAAAACAAGGTGGAAATCCAACTATACTTAAAATTTTTTAATAAATTATTTCACATAATTAGTGACAAGTTCAATTTACCAAACACGTGTTACTGCCTGTTTCTTATTTATATATTGGCAATCATAGGCGTCAATTAAGGGGGGCGCGCGGTTTGGCAGTCGCCACCCCCCCCCCCCCAAAAAAAAATTAATTTTCTTTTTTTTAAAAACTATTTCTAATTGTTTTAGAAGTTTAACCTGCAATAAAAATAAAATACAAGTTCACACATTTGTCACCAATTTATCTGTTCTTGTTCATGCTCCCCAGCATGTAGCATTTTTAGTGCCCCAACAGTTCATTCCTTCCAAAAATGCAATGCAATACTAGGTCTTTTTTGTTCTTGGTCTCCTAACTCTTGACACCCAACTCTTCAATCCCAATTTACGCCTATGTTGGTAATCGTTTATAGTTAACATGTGGCCTGGTTCGCACCATGGCATAATGCACTTGTTACGTGTGGTCCCAATCTTCCGTGCAGGTGTGCATTTTAAAAAGCTGCGAACCAAGGATGCCCACAGAGGGTAGTCTGGCTAGCAACTTTGTGATCTTATACAATTATTTAAGAGGATACATTGCAAAATGACTTCGAAAAATCTCCACAAAGAACACTAGCATCGTTTTTCTATTGAGTCCATAGACCCAATGTTAAAGAAAAAAATGTTATTTTTTAAAAAATACACAGTCGCAGCAATATGTTTATTTTTCATATTTAAAGTTGTCCAATTTTTATGGTTCAAAGTGCAATGTGCACTTTAAATATATGTTTATCTAGTGAGAGAGCATAAAAATTTTTAAAGTGTGCTTCTATTTTTTTAAAAAAACATTACAAAATCACGAATTTTTAACTTATGTGTGACGAGGCTGGCTCTTTACCAGCTGCTTTTGTGCTATGCCCGACAACACTGTGTGACATGGATCTGGTTCTCGCACCAGATCCAGCACCATTACCACTTTGTGATGAAACCAGTCTTGCTTACTGGTGTCGATTGCTCCATTCCAAAGGTTCAGTTTACAAACACCAATCATTCAGTTTTTCGCTAAGCACAATTGCCTTAAGTCCACAAAGAAACTTTCTCGTTTTAGCAGGAGCCGAACGTGGCCATCTTCACTTCTCGAGTTGGAACACACTCAGTCATGACTCGGGAATCTTTGGTATACAGTAGATGCATAACAACCCAGAGGATCCTATTTTCTCTTTAGCCTGACTGTGAAGGGCTAACTAGAGGGACTCGGAAAGCTTATGAGTGCCTCTGTTGGTGCTGGAATTGTTGGCTAAAGTTTTTACTTGGCTATTTTCTTAGGAGAAAATAAACACTCAAAACTTGTTTATACTTTATGAAAGTTCTCTTTATACTTGGTAACTTTTGATATTACATTGTTATAAAACAGTCGAAAATTATTGATACAAATTTTTACTTAAACTTTGGAGTATTACATTCACTTTCTTATAATACTAAGTTCACACTTTCTGGTTTGAACTTTCTAGTCACTCTCTCTAGTTTGAACTCTCAAACCTCACTGTCCTCAAACATACATGGCACGGCACTTTTGATCTCCGTCTTGGGAGGGGCAATTATCACCTCAAGGCTTAGTGACAGGTTAACTTGGCCAATCATTGCTCTGGGCCAAAATATTACATTGACATAACCCGTTGTTCGTTTGCTTGGACTTCTATTTCTTCTATGTTATCCAACTTCCCCCATAACCTAGGGAACTGACATTTTGTGCACACCCTTTAACCGTCCACATTTTGGCGGATTCTCTAATGAAAATGCACACGTGAATTTGGAAGCTCAGTGCTGTCATGAAAACGTTCCTTTAGTCCATGAAAATGTTCACTATTTAAGTCTTGAAATAAATGGCAGATGAAAAAAAAATAATCGTATTTTCAGCTTTTGTTAAATTGAATCAGCCTTTCAGTCTCGTTGCGTTGCTCGTAAAATTGAGCACACATACACTTTAAATGTTTATGTTGTCTTCTTATTCAGACTTTACTGTGTGAAAGCTTAGAAAATAAACCGTCTAAATTTGAATACGGTATTAAAATAAATTTTTAACTTAAACTTTGACAAAAAAAATATTTATTTGCTTTTTAAGAGAAAAAAATATTGTATGCGTTGCACATCGTGTGAATCTATAAACATTGTTTTCTTAAAGTTGTGGGCGCTATGAGGTAATAATACTGTACGCATTTAGTGCACCAACTGTGTTTTTTTTTATGCAAAGAGATAGATTTGTTGAATTTCAGATTTTTTGGGTTATTGGGGTCAGATACTTACTAGGGTTTTCATTACCGGTTTTATCGTTACCGTAAACTGGTATTACTGGTCTATTTTGTTACATCGGTATTACCAGTAAATTGACCTTTCAGTACCGGTATTTCGGTAAAAAGTTTTATATTAATTTGGATAAAAGAATTGACCAATAGTTAAGAACCACTGAGTTTGAAATTAAAATTTCACATACAAGATACAATATATTGTCACTTTTGTCACTTGCTCAATGGTAGTAACCAATCGATGGTGGAAAAAAAAACTCAAAAAATTTGCTGTCTGACATACACAGCCACGGCTCGCATGTAGAAAATAATGGTATATCTAAAAATAGTGAATAAAATAGGAGGCAAGATTGTGAGATAAAATGTTTTGTTTAAATGTAAGCTTAAAGTTTAGCTTTATTACCAAATATTTACCGGTATTACCGGTTTCAGTAACACTGCATTACCGAAAAACTGGTAATGCTATAAAGTGACCCGTAATGGAAATCCTGGCTACAAAATCCTAGGTTACCTATGCTTGGCATATGCGGTTTGCCATTCCAACCTCACAAATACCCTTTTCTAATGGCGAGCGAAGTGAGGCACAACAATATAATATTAATTTTAATTATTATAATTTACTAGCTGAGTTACCCGGCGTTGCCCGGGGCAAAATATGAAGATACCCCTGCCACCCCGTTCTTCTTGCTTGAATATGAATTATGCATACAGCTTTTATTTTTATGAATACCTAGATAATAGATATGAAAACATGTCACATCCAGTATATAGACATTTGTCCTAAAGCCTTGAAACTATTTGCCCTGAAGAAACATTTGCTCTAAATGGACACTTCCCCTAAATCCACTTGCCCCACAGCCATTTGCAATAAAGAGACATTTGCCCTAAAACTGTTTGTCCTAGAGACATTTGTCTTAAAACACTTGCCCTTAAACCAATTGTCCTAAAAGTATATTTGCTCTAAAAATACTTGACCTAAAGGTACATTTCCTGTAAAAGAATGTTTGAAACTAAAACCATTTGCTGTAAAAGAATGTTTGAAACTAAAACCATTTGATCTAAAGGTAAATTTGCCCTAAAACCATTTGATCTAAAGGTAAATTTGCCCTAAAATCATTTGCTCTAAAGGTACATTTCCTCTAAAGGTACATTTGCAATAAACCATTTGCCTTAAAGGGAAATTTGTTCTAAAATGACTTGCCCTAAAAATGTTTGAAACTAAAAGCATTTGTAATATTGAAGGGACATTTGACCAAAAACCATTTGCCCTAAAAATATGTTTGAAACAAACCATTTGTTCTCAAGGGATGGTTGCCCTAAAGGGACATTTGCCCTAAAAACACTTGTCCTAAAAAGGTTTTTGAAACTGAAACCATTTGCCCTAGTGGTACATTTGGCCTAAAGCCATTTGCCCTAAAAGGATGTTTGAAATTAAAACTATTTGCCCTAAAAGATGGTTTGAAACTAAAACCATTTGTTCTAAAGGGACATTTACCCCAAAAGGATGTTTGAAACAAACTATTTGCCTAAAAGGATGTTTGAAACTAAAATCATTTGCCGTAAAGGGACATTTACCCGAAAACCATTTCTCCTAGAGACATTTGCCATAAAAACACTTGCCCTAAAGGTACAGTTGCCTTAAATTATTTGCCCTAAAAGAATGTTTGAAACTAAAACTGTTTGCCATAAAGGTACATTTGCCTTAAAACCATTTGCCATAAAAGGTTGTTTGAAATTAAAACTATTTGGCCTAAAGGTACATTTGCCCTAAAAGATGGTCTTAAAATCACTTGCCCTTAAACCGATTGTTCTAAAAGTACATTTGCTCTAAAAATACTTGACCTAATGGTACATTTCCTGTAAAAGAATGTTTGAAACTAAAAATGTTTGCCGTAAAAGAATGTTTGAAACTAAAACCATTTGCCGTAAAAAAATGTTTGAAACTAAAACCATTTGCCGTAAAAAAATGTTTGAAACTAAAACCATTTGCCGTAAAAGAATGTTTGAAACAAATCATTTGATGTAAAGGTAAATTTGCCCTAAAACCATTTGCTCTAAAGGTACATTTGCAATAAACCATTTGCCTTAAAGAGAAATTTGTTCTAAAATGATTTGCCCTAAAAGAATGTTTGAAACTAAAACCATTTACTGTAAGTGGACATTTGTCCTAAAACCATTTGAGCTAAAGGTACATTCGCCATAAACCATTTGCCCTAAAAAGAATGTTTGAAACTAAAAGCATTTGTAATATTTAAGGGACATTTGACCAAAAACTATTTGCCCTAAAATATGTTTGAAACAAACCATTTGTTTTCAAGGGACTTTTGCCCTAAAGGGACATTTGCCCTTAAAACACTTGTCTTAAAAGTTCTTTGAAACTGAAACCATTTGCCGTAGTGGTACATTTGGCCTAAAACCATTTGGCCTAAAAGGATGTTTGAAATTAAAACCATTTGCCCTAAAAGATGTTTGAAACTAAAACCATTTGTTCTAAAGGGACATTTGCCCCAAAAGTATGTTTGAAACAAACTATTTGCCTAAAAGGATGTTTGAAACTAAAATCATTTGCCGTAAAGGTACATTTACCCGAAAACCATTTGTCCTAGAGACATTTGCCATAAAAACACTTGCCCTAAAGGTACAGTTGCCCTAAAAGAATGTTTGAAACTAAAACTGTTTGCCCTAAAGGTACATTTGCCCTAAAAGGCTGTTTGAAATTTAAACTATTTGGCCTAAAGGTACATTTGCCCTAAAAGATAGTTTGAAACTAAAACCATTTGCCCTAAAAGGATGTTTGAAACAAAAACAATGTGCCGTAAAGGTACATTCGCCCTAATAGGTATAGAAGTTGATATACTGCAGCGCCATCTGGTGGCGACCTACAACAAAGGGGATAGCATAAAAACCTTCTCCATGAAAAAATACATATACGTGGTAATTTTCATGGTGATCGGTCAAACGGTTTTGGAGTTTAGCGATTACATATATACAAACATCCATTTTTATATATACAGATTATTTAATAAATAATAACAAAATTAATAAAGAAATATTTTATCATAACATTTATTTTTCATTCACATATTAAACAACTACATGTAACACATTAAAAAGTATAACACAAAACCGTAGTTTTCAATATCACAAAACCTTAATAAATAGAAATATCAAAGTACTATGGCATAAATATGGCGTCGCCTCTTTTTTTTTTGGGGGGGGGGGGGAGTGTCTTTGGGTTTTCATCACACCTGTTACTCTACAAACCTTGACCTACAAGAATGTCAACATTCTTTCAGAATGACATCAAGTTTCTTAGAAAAGAACAATTTTCTACTATCCTTTTTCATAACCACACGTCTTAACAGGCAATTAGAAATCGGGACGAGAAGAAGTTGGCTCCGCCCTTTTTATGTTGACCGGCAACTTCTAATTTGTTGATTATGTAGTCTGACGTCACATGCTCCGCCATTTTCAACGTCCAACCACACAACAAACCAATGAGATGTTCCCGGTCGTCATAAAAAGGCCGGTGAAAAATTCTGCTCGTCCCGATTTCTAATTGCCTGGTCACGTCTTATATATTGTTGTTGTGGTGGTGATGATCATGGGGTCAGATGCATTGTGGTTTTAATTTATTGTGTTCGAGTATTTTCATTGTTTTTTTTAATAATCATCAGTTCATATATTTTAATGAAAGTGAGACGCGTTTTCATTATTAAGTTTTACACCAAAACAAGAACTCGTTCCAAAGGTTATTGTGTGACACGCTGAAGAAATGTATGTATATTTCTTTTGATCAAATTTTGTAAGAGTTTGCAATTTTTTGAAAAAGTTTTGTTTATTTCTGATGAAAATGTCGCACCTCGGTTAATCGGGCTAATCTGGCCCTGTGTTGGAGAGCCAAATAAACGATTAGTGTGAACAGTTAAAACGGATTTTGCACTTGAGAAAGCTCAGCATAATAAGCAATGGATTTTCTCTTAACTTTAAACTCATTCCCCCCCCCCTCTAAAAAAATTTTTTTTGAGTTGGGTCATTCATCCAGGAGACAGGCAATTAGAAATCGAGACAAACAGAAGTTGGCTCCGCCCTGTTTATAATGAACGCAACTTCTAATTGGTTGGTTATATAGTCTGACGTCACATGCTCAGCTCTTTTCAACGTCTAACCAAACAACAAACCGATTAGAAGTTGCCGGTCGTCATAAAAAGGGCGGAGCCAACTTCTGTTTGTTCCGATTTCTAATTGCCTGTTCCAGGAGAGGTGCGATGTGAGCATTTTTCATATAAAAAACGTTTCTATGGCATAATATGTAAATTAAACAAAAGAAAAACTTGATTTTTTTCTAATGCACTTGGAGTTCTAATCGACCTTTAATGAAAATATGAAACTCTTCATTAGGTAGGTGCTACACTTCAGAAAAGGATGCACTCTGATGGGGAGACCCAAATATCTATTCAACCGTCCATGCATAGATTCAGTCATCGCGCATCGGTTCATTTTCATTTATTACGAACTCCCAACCAATAAAGTCCAGCATCGTGTATGCCAATATGACCATTCAAGTTAGGTGATCTATGGTGTACACGGTGATCTTAAAGGTGGGTGGACATACAGTCCGATTTGTTTTAATCAACAGTGTTGAAACCTTAGACCATATGTATAAGGGTAGACAGAGCATGAGCCATAGGAGTTGCTAAAAGACAGTGGAGCCAAGATGACTCAGCAGTTTTTATCGCAGGAATATCATGTTTCACAATGAGTGTTGCCGATAGTCACGTGACAAGGCGAGTCGTTGGCGATAACTTTGGTCAATTTGAATTTGCCAATAGGAATGCTGAACTTTTTACTTTGTACACGTTCCCATTTGATTTGCATTGGCACATGGTAGTCGTTAGACAAAAAAGGTTGTCGCAATGTTGTGGCCCTCTTCAACGTTTTCAACTGGTGAACACACACACCTGCATTGTAACTTATTGTTCACATCGTAACGACAAAAAGTTATTCGACAATTTCGTCGACAGTGTTACACTTAGCCTAAGTGTCACCGCTTGCTATTGCATGCTGAAGCCAAAGGTCGTTTTGGATTCATCCACTCAGAGAACTATTTAAAATGAAAATGGTGACTCGTCAATTAAACTTGTGTAAAAAGCTTTTTTTTTATCATGTGCACTTTGAGCTTCCAAATTCATGCTCTTAATGCCGCAGTCACACTAGGCTGGTTTACAAGCTGCTAGTTGCTGCTGGCTGGTTCTAGCGCTCTAGCAGCATAGTCTGAACTGCTATCAGCAGCTGCTTTCTCCAGCGGGCTAGTGATTTTAACAGCGGCTGGTGAAGTTGGACATGTCCAACTTTAGCAGCTACCAGCTGGTCATGTGACTTCCTTCCTGCTGCTGCCATCTAGTGTGAACTTTTTGTTGCTAGTAGTGGCACTAGTGGTAGTTGAAACTCCACTGCTTGGGTTGGTTGTTGTTAGAGTTTGGGTTTTTGCAAGACGGTGATTGGATGACTTGCACTGCTAATACCAGCAGTGACTGGACAAGTGTGAACCCAAAGCAGCTGCTGCTTGCTATTGCTGCTAATAGCCAGCAGCAACCAGCGGCTTGTAAACCAGCCTAGTGTGACATCCGCTTTAAGGCACAGTCAGCAGTGCAAGTCATCCAATCACCGTCTTGCAAAAACACAAACTCTAACAACCAACCAACCCAAGCAGTGGAGTTTCAACTACCACTAGTGCCACTACTAGCAACAAAAAGTTCACACTAGATGGCAGCAGCAGGAAGGAAGTCACATGACCAGCTGGTAGCTGCTAAAGTTGGACATGTCCAACTTCACCAGCCGCTGTTAAAATCACTAGCCCGCTGGAGAAAGCAGCTGCTAGTAGCAGTTCAGACTATGCTGCTAGAGTGCTACAACCAGCCAGCAGCAACCAGCAGCTGGGAAACCAGCCTAGTGTGACTGCGGCATAAGTGTGCAAAACACAGCGCATGGGGAGCATGTTCGGTTTATTTTCACTAGCTAACAACTTATTATCCTGAATACCAGATTGACAAGTGGCATGCAGTTTGAACACAGTAGTGGCTTCGCTACTGAATGCCCATAATTATATACTAATGTTGCTTTCAATTCAGATTGCTGATTGCAGTTTAAGCACAGTATTTGTTGCCGAGTCCTCAAGAAGGTCCAAAATTGAAGTTTCCACTTGCATTTTTTGTGGATGGCTCTTAGTAACAAACCATATTATAAAATACATAAAATTGAGCTTTTAAAACATATTGAATTTAATCTGAACGTACTACAAGAAATGGTTGTTGTGACTTCACCGATGCTGCACATGGCGGATCCAGAAGGAGGCGCAGGGGAGGGGACAGGGGAGGGAAAGAAAGAGTAGTGATGGCCATAATGTGATGTTCGCCATCAAAAAAAACATGGCTGGCTTAGAAAACTAAGGAGTATTTTTGGAACACCTATAACTACAATTACAATAGGACATTTTTGAATATGTTACATAGGTGTGGTTAGCACCACCGCGATGTGGTTGCATAACCAGATTCTTGACAATCTGCACACCACCACCACCCTTATGAAAAAAATTCTGGTTCCGCCACTGCTGCTTCTTCTTCGGTGGCTGCTAAAGTCTTTATTTTTTATGGTGTGTATATGTCATGTGTTTTGCTTTTAACTTCTTAATACTCGCTACTCGCTATTTAGCTCCTGAAGAAGAAGAAGCAGCAGCTCCATGTAGTGTTTGAGGTCCAACCTCTTAACTCTTTGAAGAAGTGTGGATTAGATACTATATGCAGGCATATACTATTTTTTTTTTTTGCGTTCATATGTTAGCCTATCATTTCATGGGTCGGTGAAGTCATTTAATGCTTATAGATTGCATTTTTTTTGTGGACCCTTCTTACAAGAAGGAAAGAAAGTTTCTTTTGGCTGTTTTAGTGCGCCCTAATCTTGAAATGTACTTCACGCACTGTTACTTCTCTGTTAACGCCCTTCTCAGTACTCAATGCTCTTTTTTATGGAGTGTGCAAATGTAACCGGGTTTTTTTTAAATGGACTTCCAATATACTTAAATGCCTTCTATCTACTTCGAGCTAAATCATATGGAAAAACTATTGGATGGCTTTCTAAGGCGCTAGCTTTTGTTTTTTTTCTTTTTTCGTCTTCTTCTTATGATAACAGTGATGTAGAACTCTGCAGATTGTATTGAACATTTTGAATGGGTTTTGGGATTTATTTATAGCTTAAAAGTTAAAAAAAAGTTTTTAAAAAAATAAAGCTCAGTAGACTTTTTTAAATAGATTTTTGTAAAAACAAAATAGAAAAATCATGTAAAACAGTTAACTTTTCCATAGAAAAGTGGTTTATTAAATGTGATAAATATCCAACTTTATTGTAGTGATTCTTATTATTTGCACAACTTTTCAATTGTTGTTGTTGTTGTTAAAAGGTGTTTTTTCTTCTATGAATTGTGAGCTTTTGACATCAACCAATATTTTATTACCAACCTTTAGATGACATTTTCTACTTTTCGTTTCTTCTCTGAGCAGTATGACACCTGCACAGAGAAGATCCGAGCTGTAGAGAGAGCTGGATGGAGATAGATTGTAGTCACTCTTCTGCATGGGGGTGTAATCGATGCAGGAGAGTGGCGGCCATCTCTCTCTCTTCCGGTTGATGCTGATATACATCTTCTCCATTGGTATTCCGACTAGAGAAGATGTTGTAGCTGCTGAGAATCGTATAGCTCCTGCCCTATGAAACCTCCGGCCTCTGAAGAGAAGTTATTTACATAAACATAAAGACAACGCTACTTCTTGTTACAACACTTTTATTCATTCCTTGTAAGAAGTACAGATACAAGGGTGAATAGTAAAATACTAACTGGAAATCCTCAGGCGCATGATTTGGAATGTATCGCAAAAACAGGCAAAGGAAAGAACTGAGGAACAAAGAGGAACATGGTCCTTTTATACCTTGGACCTGTGTACACCTGCGAGGTGTAACCAGGTCCAAGTGACCATGGTCCTTTATGTATCAATCCGCCACTTGGGCATGAGTCAGAAAGGTGAGTCAGAGAGGAGGGAGGGACGGTTGAGAGTTGTTTACCCCCCAGGCTATGGTTTTGGCGGGATCACGATTTACAGGGTGTTACAGAATTATGGTGCTTAGTAATCGCCATAATATTGGTTTTATGGTATAGTTAAATCTTAGACCATTACAATTAGTACTCTGCTAGCAGCCAAATAGGCCTATGGCAGAGGGACATAAAAGTCCACATGCAGCATAAAGCATTGTCAAGCACATTTACATGCACATATATAAAAAACAAAATGAATATACAAATACAAAACAAAAATATCCCCATTCACCACTTCTCCGGGCCTGGCAACGTATAGTGTGTTGAATGGACAGGCAATTAGAAATCGGGACAAACAGAAGTGGGCTCCGCCCTTTTTATGACTACCGGCAACTTCTAATGGGTTGGTTATGTAGTCTGACGTCACATGCTCCGCCCTTTTCAACATTGAACCACACGACAAACCAATTAGAAGTTGCCGGTCATCATAAAAAGGGTGGAGCCAACTTATGTTTGTCCCGATTTCTAATTGCCTGTGTTGAATGGTGATGGATTTCTCGTATAACCTGGTGAAACATGGGAAACATTAGCAGTCCAAAGAAATGAGCAAAGCCTCGCTCTTCTGGGACGTTTGCTGTCTGATGATAACATTACTCTGCTTAATGGTTTACTAACTAGAAATCCTTGTAATGGTAGATTTGGGCATTCAAAGACTTTCAAAGAATTAATGGCTAGGACTGATGCATATTTTTGGTCTTTTATTCCTAATGTTGTTAGACTATGGAATTCTCTTCCTGTGAATAGTTCTTTGTTAGGACGATTTCAATTTCGTGATGATGTCTTATTTTTAAATAATGACAATCACTCATGATTGGGAGCAATCCCCCCTGCCACATGGCTTTCAAGCTGATTGCAGGTGTATCTAATTGAATTGAATTGAAACAAGAACAGCGCCTTCTAGTTACCATTGCATCCACCTCCGGACAGTATTTATATAAAAACTGACCATAATTATAGTACAACCTTTTCCCACTAAAGTGGCACTGCTGTCACCACTGTATTAAGTCTATGGTCACCACTATATATAAACAATAATTGTTACAGTTGCCAGTCCCGGAGTATGGTCTAAGGTTAAATATAGAGGTGGGGCGAGTCCTAAATTTTCTCGAATTCGAATCCTAAAAGGTTCTCGAATCCGAATCCTAAAAGGTTCTCGAATCCGAATCCTAAAAGGTTCTCGAATCCGAATCCTAAAAGGTTCTCGAATCCGAATCCTAAAAGGTTCTCGAATCCGAATCCTAAAAGGTTCTCGAATCCGAATCCTAAAAGGTTCTCGAATCCGAATCCTAAAAGGTTCTCGAATCCGAATCCTAAAAGGTTCTCGAATCCGAATCCTAAAAGGTTCTCGAATCTCTCGAATATCCTGAATCTCGAACTTCTCCAATCCTTCATATGAGAATCCTATATTATTCATTAAGAAGATACAAGTGAATTAAATATTAAATTATTAATAATAATAAAAAAAAAGTGTGGCCCTCAGCGTCGCCACAAGGTGATATTGATGATCCTTGGTACCACCGAAAATGCAACAATCGCCTTTTTTCTTGTTAGTAAACGCTTCTATTGGACATCAACGGAGTTGAAACTAGTTTTACCAAAGTTTTTAAAAGTTTATCTTAGGTTAGGATTCGAAAGATTCGAAAGACTAAAAAAGCGCGAAGATTCGTGTTTTTGAATCTCGAATATTTTTTCAAGATTTGCGGGATTCGAGGATTGGAATGCACCCTCCCCCCATTCCTTGTTAAATAATGAAAGCTGCTAGCACACTAGCTGTGATTACAACAGGAATACTGCAATATTCATTGCAGTAAATTTTTATAACCAATGAAATAATACTTCCAATGAAACGCTTGGTTTCGTTTTTGTGTGTTTTAGTTTCAGAGAAACATTCGTCTTATTTCTTGCAGTAAATCTCGCCGTAAATTATAGCCTATATAGCCCGTATTCACACATAAGAGTCTACATGTACACACACACACAAAAGTTCTACAAAAGTCTCAAATTCGCCGTTATTGTATATATTGAAAATGATACCCTGGCCGTTTTTGACCAACTTAAATTTAAACAAAAAAAAAACAATTACTGAAAAGTGGGCAATTTTTTTTCAAATCTATGTATGTATCAGATTCATGATATTACTTCTAGTTTATAATGCACTTCCAGTTTTTATTTCTTTCGAGAGTTTCTAAGCATTAGGCTAATTAGATATTTTATTTTACTTTTATGCTTTATACAAAGTTTTGTTAAATTTGGACGGAACATTATGAAAAAAAAAATCAAATTGTTTTCAAAACTAGTTTAAAACTTATTTAAAAGATTAAATTAAGTTTTTTTATGACAAAATCTTCAAAAATAACTGAGCACTATAAAATAGCCGTTTGAAAATGGCTAGTTTTTTTAGGTTTTCTATTGACATTTCATGAAAAACTATTTTCGCCTATCCTAAAAAGCTTCTTTTTAAAGATAGGGCCTATATAATTATGGAAAAACATTTAGTAGGCCTATAATAAACGGGTGTGTGACATGTACCCTAAAGACAAGTTGCCCTAAAGAGATGTTTGCCCTGAATGGAATTTTACCCTAAAGGAACTTTTGCCTTAGAGACATTTTCCCTAAAACCATTTTCCCGAAAAGAAGGTTTGTGTCATTTCTCGAAGCGTAGTTTAATATATAGTTTAGTTTATATTGTTAAAATTTGGATTATAAATCAAGTTTGAAGATTTTTTTTTAGTTTTTGTCATCCAAATCCACCAAACTTTAGTTTCAATTTTTGTAAAACTTATTTATTAACTTTGCTTGAATTTTAAAGTTGAAATTGATTATTGAGATGGGCTTTTAAGACCTTGTCAAATTTGACAATAAAAACGAAATAAGAAGTGGACACGTTTTTCATTATGTTGAGAATGTCTTAAGAAGTGTTCCTATCGGGAACCTGTCAAAAACGATTTCAAAGAAAATAGTTTCTGAATCTGTATCTAGTTCTGTATCTGTTTGCGATTGATTCTGGATTAATAGAAAGCTACAAAGCTTCCATGGCTGTTTTAAAATATGGAACTGTTATAACATTCTTCTACAATGTTTTCATTTCTATACGTTTTGATTTTTAGTTCATTTCATTCGTATTGACATAAACAAGTCTCTCGGTTATCCTTTAATTCCTAAGTTTCAGCTTTTTTAGTCCCATTAGATTTGTTTCTTTTTCAATTTTGACAGCACATGTTGGCAACAGTCATAGTTGAAGTTGAAATGTTATAGGATGATTTTAAAAAGTATACTGTTTGTATCATCAAGCATATACAGGGTATTTCGTATGTACAGGGCAATGGACTATTTAGATAAAAATTCTTACATTAAAAATATGCCCAAAATACGCTCTCCTGCGCCCCCTCACAGTCGCGGAGCTGTGTTTCCCAGGTACACCCCTGGTATGTGCAGAAGCATTGTAACACTGTTTGAGAAACTTGAAAACAACGTCATTTCTCCTTCGGTCTGATGAAAAACGACGCCAATTCTAAAAGAATAACCACCCTCACGTGGAAGTTTTAAAATTCAGCTACAAAGTACAAAGAACAATAAAGGTTAACAAATTTACGTTTAACAGGGATTAGGCCTAATTAGTCAAAAATGACCACACAAATCACTGTGTAAGGCGGACGTTGTCGTTTTCAATTTTGTTTTGGGTTTTTGAAGGTGCAGTTAGGTCCAAGAGACCATACTCCGAGGAATATCCTTTTGTGTTTTCAAAACAGGTTTGCAAACGGGGCAGAGGAAGGGACGACACGGAGTCATGGATCCTCAGGCTAGCATTTGCATGGGTATTACACGAGACACAAGGAAATACAGAATGTTGCAATTATGGTGTAACACCCACATCTGCACGGCCCTCGGAAACTATCTGAGTTGCCATGTAGGTGTGTCTATAGAGTGTTGATACCCAAGTCTTTTGCTCTATTGGCAGCTGTGTTGCTATTCAAGTACCAGGGACACAAGCGTCTGTACCTCAGGAGTCCAGAGGTAGAAAATGGTTATTGGCGTTAAAGCTTACAGATGCTTGTCCTCAGACTTCGTTGTTGTTGGCTTCACATTGATCTAATGGCGGCTGAAAAGATGAAGGCCCACGTCCCAAAATAAACAAGAGTCTAAACATGGATGTACAATATAAAAACGTATCTTTATTCAATCATAGCGACTTGCTGGATTGAAAGATGGTGATTTGATTTGAATTGATTTGAAAAAATACTCTGCAAGCAGCCATAAAGACCTATGGCAGAGGGACAAGAGTCCAAGTGCAGCATAGAAAATGCATTGTCAAAACCAGAAAATATAAAACCCCATTGATATAAACCCAACAACAATTTCAATATTTTTTTAATGCTGCAAGTATAATTTTGTTTTGCTTTGACAATGCATATGACTCCCATAAAATACATTTTCCCTGCACAAAATTGCCGGCAAGCGAGTTCCATTGTCGAATTGCCCTAGGAACAAATGACCAGTAATAAGAATCTGTTCGTGAAAAAATCTCCAACTTTGTCAGAGTGGTGACCCCTACCCAAATATAATGCCCTGCAAAGTTTACTTGAAGTAGGTTTAGGGCAAGAGCCTTCTAGCATTCGATTAAAGATATTAAGACTGAAATGTGAACGTCTTGCAAGTAAACTATCCCAAAGAAGCTCTGAAAGCATTTTATTTACGCTGTTAGCATATATATATTTACCACAAACAAACCTAGCAGCCCTGTGTTGGACCATTTCTATGGAGTGAGCTAAGTCTGCAGTGTGGGGATTCCACATGGAGCTGCAGTAATCTAGATGTGGACGTACTAATGATTGATACGCTATACATTTTACCTCCCTTGGACACCTTCTTAGAATGCATTGACTAAACCTTAGCATCTGCATAGACTTGGAAATAATCTGTTCGATATGCAGCTTCCAAGAAAGTTTAGCTGTAATCCTTACCCCCAAATATGTATAAAAATCTACGTTATTGAGTGGAATGGCCCCTATTCTATATGGAAATACTATTGGATTCATTCCTCTAGATACCCTCATTACACAACATTTTTTCTTATTAAGTTGAAGTTGCCATTTAGAACACCTCTATTGCTTTCAAGTCACTATCAATAATATAGCAATCATTGTCAGAGTTAACCTCATGATAAATTATTGTATCATCTGAAAATAGCCGGCAATTGCTGCTAACTTGACTGCTGAGGTCATTGATATATAAAAGAAACAGAAGCGGACCCAACACACTACCCTGAGGAACCCCTGATGTAACCCCTATCCAGTCAGATTCAGACCCACCTGCAACAACCCTTTGTTTCCTATCACTCAAAAAATAATGCACCCATTTATACACCTGTTCACCCAATCCATACCCACTAATTTTTGTCATTAGTTTTGAGTGAGAAACTGTGTCAAATGCCTTGCAGAGATCAAGAAAAACCAAATCTATCTGACTGCCTTTGTCTAAAATTTTCTGAAGGTCATCAACTAAAAGGATAAGCTGGGTTTCACATGAGTGGCCCCTAAGAAACCCATGCTGGTTATCACACAAAAGATTGTTTTTTATAAGAAAATTCATTGAGGAGGAATATATATGTTCAAGGACCTTGCAAACTATCAAGGTTAAAGACGGGTCTGTAATTAGTTACCTGAGACTTGTCTCCTGATTTAAAAATTGGACTAACATTAGCTAATTTCCACATATTTGGTACAATACCTACATCTAAACTCTGTTAAAAATTAACTGAAGGTATCGACCCAATTCTTGTGCAAGATTTTTTAAAATGATACCATACATCCCATCTGGACCACAGGTTTTATTTGAGTCTAATTTTAGAAGTTGCTTGACTATCCCATCTGCAGTTATTACAATTTGATCCATACAAAGAGATGTTGAAATAACCCTCATGTGGTATGCCATCATCAACTGTGAAGACCTTCTTGTATTGTCCATTTAATAAGGTAGCTTTCCCTACTGGATCTGAAACAAGCTTCCCATTTGCGTTAACCAGAGAAGGAATAGATTCTCTACTTCGCCTAGAGTTCTTGATGTAATGCCAAAATAATTTTGGGGCCGTTTTTAACCATTCACCAAGCATTTCTGTTTTAAAATTGTCATGAGCTAACAAGATTTCCCGTTTCGCTGCTGTGCGTGCAATACCGAGTTCATTGGAATTTACTAATTTTGGGTGATTTCTAGCCCTAGTCCTGCATAAGCGTTGCTTACGAAGAGCCCTTTTAACTTTGCTAGTGTACCATACCGGTGTGGCACAGTCCCTAACTACCTTGGTTGGAATAAAAAAGGAAGACCCACTTAAAATTAAACTATGAAATCGTGACAAATTCATACGTCATACATTCTATGTCTGAAACACTAATCTACTACTGATCCTACTCTCAATCCATGGTGGCCTCTTTGTATTTATATTGAATCATATTTGTAACAATGTAGAGCTCTTGTTACGGGGCTCAGGTTGTAGACTCTCTTGACTAGAGCGGATACCGCTTTTCATTAAGAAAGGGATTGTGATATACCACCTGAGTCCAATGGTGCCGGGGGTCGTTCTCTTAGATATTCCGTGGAATCGTTGCTGCACTGAAAGGAATAGTTAAAGACAGGCGAGACGGATGCAGGTTCGGAGTTATACTTATTTTATTACGATCAACCATTAAGGCATAATAAAACAGAGAAAGAGTTAACTGTGGCGTGTTTTCGCCACTGGACCATTATATGAGTAGTTTCATAGTTTCAGTATCGGAGAATAGACCCAGAATCTATCGAAACATGGTCTTTTATACCCAGAGCCTGTGTACACCTTTTCAGGGGTACCCATGCTCTGGGGACCATGCTTCGATGGGTATACACCCGCTAATACCGGAACCTGTTGTGTCTTGGAGCTTTGGGGTCTTCAGGAGGGAGGGAAGGGACGGAAATGCGTCCATTTCATTCCCAGGAACCCCTAGGCTAGGGGAGGGATGGAGAGGCGAAATACAGGGTGTTACATATTGTAGGCCTACTGCAAGGATATATTCAGATTATTCTGAGAGCAAAAATTCTAATCATAAAAAGTCCAAATATGTAACTGAAAATACAAGACTGTTTAAACACTTTCATTTTGAAATGTAGGCCTAGTAAAAAAAAAAGAAAAAACATTTTTTTTAAGCCAAGACTTTTACATTTCAGAACATTACAGTTTAAGTGGATGGTTGAAATGTTACACCAACATTCAACATTAATGCCATCCACTTTTATTTTGCGATTGTTGACATATGTTGAAATATTCACATATGTATTAGTCAGGCGGAAATTAAAATTATTAAGAGTAGGTTCAGAATTCAAGCTCCTTGAAGCCAGTAATATAAGGTCCTCATTGTAAAACTTAAATTAATTAAGAAAATGACAACTAAAAACAAGATAGACGTTTACTTAGCGAATTAAATTGATTAATATTATTTTAATTAGTGTTTGACGCCACTAAAGCTACAATATATATTCTTATTCGCACATTGACATGTATGGGTTGGTGGAAGTATTGCGAATTTATGGTAAAAAGCAAACTTTTGAAGTTCTGAAACATTTAAACATATTGCGAATAGTACGCTTCAGATGTTTTTAAGTGAAGAAAAAAGCACATCATGAAATTTACAATTAGATTAAGTCAAGAGTATCTTTTTAATTTTTTCTTAACTGCGTTGAGTGTTAATCAAACATAACATAATGTAAATCGTAATATTAATAAAAAGTGCAAAAAAACCCTCAAGTCAAATATGAATTTTTATTTGTATTTTTGTATATATTTTATTGATCTTATCCTATATGATAATATGTACAAACCAAAAGAATGCCCATATTTTCATATTGATAACTTTTTGTTACACTTAATGTGGCTGAATAGATATTCATTTTGTTTTTGTCCCTGCCCAGTTGCTATAATTTTCTATAGAAGGTTTCTTCCTCCGAACGTTTTTCAAGAGAAACATTACAAAAAAAATTTAGTTTTTTTTAGAAACTAGAATAGTTGTTGATAACGCTGAAAGTTTTTTCATTACATATGATATCTTTAAAAAATAAACTTTTTATGACAGTTTGGAAAAGGCGAAAATAGTTTTTCATGAAATGTTAATGATAAAACTGCTAAAGCTGTATTTTTTTAAGAGGTTGCCATGAAAATACTTTTTATGTAAGCGTTATACCGTTCTAGTTTTGAAAACAATTTGATTTTTTTTGTAATGTTTTTTTTTAAAAAAAAAGTTTGCTTGAAGATTTTGCGTCCACATTTTTTAAAACAACATGTGGAGCTTAGCATTAGCCACTGGAGTGGTACCACTCGGGGCTTAAAAAAACAAAATAAACATTTATTCATCGACCTTACAGAGGCGTAGCTAGGGGGCAAGCGCCCCGGGCGTCATCTCTGGGGGGCGCCAAAATAGCAAAATAGGATTCGATGTTATGCAATTTTATTGTTGAAAATATACTTATAATAATTTTAGCTGTCTATATAAAAACCTAGTAAAAATTCATACAAAAATTAGGTTTCACCCAAAATTTCTCAAACTACTACTAGCATCTATTATCGCAACCTTCATTTCTTCAATTAACATATCGCCATTTCTGATTCAGTGAACGTACTCACGCATTAGAATTTCCTAACAGATGGCGCGCCAATAGTATAAAAGGTTTGGGTGATATTTGATATTTTTGATGTGGTTGATTTAGTTGTACATAGTGATTTCATAAAGAAGAAGAATTTATGTATGCAGTTCGGTAATTTGTGAGTAAAGGCCAGAAAAATTAATTTGTTATAATTTTTTAGAAAAGATGAATACAATAATATAGAACTGCTACTAACATTGTTATTGTTGTTGAAAAGATAAAAATTAAAATTTATTTGTTAACTTCGAGATTTTTATGAGAAAATTTTAATTATATTGTATATTGTGTAAACTTAGTGGTTATGGGGGTGCCATATTTATACCTTGAACCCCCCCCGGGTGCCAAAAAGTTAGCTATACCACTGCCACTGCCACCTTAACTTGGAGTGGCGTAGCCAGGGGGGTCCATGGGTCCGGACCCCCCCTTCCAAAATTTTATCTACATTCCAAAAAGAGCCGTGTTTACATTTGATAATTTTTTCTCTAATTATTTTTTTCTTTTTCTTAACCTGTACCTTCAGCAACTTTTAAGCTAGACTATGGCGTGCTGCAGTGCTGTGCCACACCGAACTGCCATGTCAAACACTCCATCTGAGAAACATGCCGGCACAACTCTGCCACTTAATGAAGACAACTTAAACGCTTACACTTCACAATACAAATGAACACGTGCGATTGTTTATAACATGGCACACTGGAAAACGAAGATACCCGAGTGGTGTCTGAATATCACTTGAGCAGGCTTTTCGTCTGGTTCCTTCTGTCTACCCCCCACACAGGCACATCAATGTGTGCTGTTTTTTTGCTATGGCAAAAGGAAAAAAAATACTTCTTGGCTCTTCTCGGACTTCGAGCATGGAAGTTCTGCAAGGCCGTTTTGCATGTTGCAGCATGCCACCTTGTAGCAGACGTTGCACCATTTGATTTTATATGATGTGTACAGGAATCAAACTACGCCCCACCCACCCATAAAAGGGTATTAGGACGCAACACACACCATATCATTCCTGCCAGACCGCATCATGAAACCCTTAGGAAATCAGCCTGGACCCACCCAGTTGCAGATTCCTAAGAAGACCCTGTGTATGGGAAAAGCCTTAGGCATAAAAGCCCGTACATTTAAACTTCTATGGCAATTTCTGTGCAGAATTTCTTAAAAACACCTATCATGTGCACCTTCACTAATTGGCTCTTTTCGCATGGCCAACCATCCCCCAGCTTGATTGCCTCTGCTGAAAGTATACGCCAAGTTTCTACCCTATTCACCAGTGGGCAATCCCACAGGACATGGTCCACTGTATCCATCCCTGTATTGCATTTACAATTCTCGGAAGATATATTATCTTTTAATCTAAAATGCTTACGATAAACAGTGAAGGAGCCATGGCCAGTCAACATCTGTGTAATACTCCCTGAAAAGATACATCCTTCAAGGGTGGGCTCTGTAATAAATTTATACGTTTCCCTCCCCTTATTCGTCTGCGACCAGTCTTCTCTCCACCTTTCACAGAGTTGTCTCTTAGCTTCTTTTTTAAACCAACACTGCCTGCTATTTTTGACCCCTCGGAATAACCAGCCAACATCTCAGAAGTATTATGTTCATATATATCAAAATGCTCAATCTTAAACTTATCTCGCATAGACGGATGGTTCGTTTTACCATCTACTATAGGAAATTGTAAGAGCCCCGCATACGTGGCTCTCATCTCCCAGCCTCTATACCTGGTTGCAGCTTTCAAGAACAGTGGTTCACAGCCTGCCAGAACCTGTAGTGCTCGATTTGGGGTTGTTCTGTAGGCACGACATATAGACAGCAGAAACGGCCTTTAAATTGAATCCATTTTCCTCAATATTCTGCTATCTTGTGCTCTAACCCCCCCCCCCCCAACATTCTGCACCATACAAGACCATGGGGACAATGACTGTATTATAAATACCTTTCAAGATATCTTTACCAGTTCCCCATCTTTTACCTGCTATAATGAAAAGCCTGCAGGCTACAGAACCCACCTTTTGTTGAATATAAGCAGCATGTGAAATCCATGTGAACTTCTTGTCAATAATAACCCCTAAGTACTTCATATTGTATTTTTCCTCCAACAGTTCATTGTCCAACTTTACTACTGGTCCCCTCTTAATACTATTATACGGGTGGAATATATACGTTGTTTTATTAATTGCGAAAGACAACTTAGATTTCAGAGCCCATGTTTTATTAATTTTCCACAATTCGTGTATGCTCTGTTCTATCTTCTTTGCTGATTTCCCCCTTATAATAACTAGGGTATCATCAGCAAATGCCTGTATCTTGAATGTACTTGAGTCTAGATTGTCCATATCTGCAAACCAGGTCTCCATTAACAAAATCCAAAGCACTGGACCAAGGCAAAAGAACCCTGTGGGCAACCTTTATTTGTCGATCTTTGACACCCATTGCACATAACAATACGGTTGTTTAGAAAAGAACAAATAATTCTCCCCAAATTATTAGGACATCCTATGTTTCTAAGTTGTTCATATATCATAGGATACCAAACAGTGTTAAATGCATTTTGAATATCGAAGGTAATTGCCACCACATGTTCATTGTGCCTATGCACCTCCTTAACAAGCGATATATAGGTCTGAATGGCCTGTATTGTTCCTCTTTGTCTACAAAAACCATACTGACTGGGATTTAATTGTTCTGTAGTTTCCATAAAGTATAGAAGCCCTTCGTGTTAGAATCTTATCCAATACTTTCCCAATAGTGGGTAGAAGACATATTGGATGCAATTTGATGCTATCTGGTTTTGGTAGCCAGATAACCTCCAATGTTTTCCATATTGTTGGAAAAGTTCCCCCTCTATACATCTAATTATCAATACCAGCCAATACCTGCGCATTCTAATAAGGGCTTAAGTCCAGCAACTGGAAATTTATCTGGACCAGGAACTTTATTCATAGAAAGTGACCCCATAGTTTCTTCTAGTTCATTTTTAGTAACAAGAATGTCATTTGCAGAACCTTCTCTTACTTTAAATGGATCAGCATTCCTCAGTAACTGATGATAATCTTCATCTGTACTGCTGTTGTCCATAGGGAAATATTCTTCCAGAAGGTTTTGGGTCACTTCTTCTATAGTATTGTTCCATTTAGACTCTTTATTTATAAAGGTGGTTATTACACAATGAACCTTGTTGTGCTTGATCAGTAGGACTTTATACGGTATGCCAAACAGGTTTGAATTTTTATTGGGTGAACAGAAGTTCCTCCAGCTTTCTAGGCGAGCTGAAGCAATACATTTTTTGTATTCCCTTTTTTTCCTTATGTATAAATTTTTCAATGTCGATCTTCTGTTTCGATCATGGCAATGTTGGAAATTGTACCGAAGTCTACGTACAATTTGGTGTTTTCTGAATAAGCTAGGGTTCCACCATGAGCACCTCCACTTTCTCATTTTGGCATGTTGTGGCATAGAGCTGATACAAGCATTTATACATGCTTCTTGGAAAGACTTAGCTACTTCATCAAGATTATTGCCAGCGGTAGGAATGGATATAATACTTAGCTGTTCTCTAAACAGCTCCCAGTTTGCATTTTTCCAATTGAACTTTCCTGAGTTACTTACTGAAACTTCCCTACCTAAGATAGAACACAATATGTACTTGTGATCACTCATTGTTTCCTCCTCCATAATCCTCCATGTAAAATGTTGTACCCCCTTGAGTAGAGTCAGGTCAATGTAACTTTCACCATTTGAAGAGGAAAAAGTTGGTCCCAACTCTGGGGCATTTCCTAACTTTATAAAATCTATTACCTTGGAGCCTCTACTATCTTCTATTCCGGCTCACCAGGCAGGATTTTTACTGTTAAAATCACCCATAATAACCTTTGGGTACAAATACAAGCAATCAACTTTGTCTAGGATACCTAGGATACAATCTAGATTTCCAGAAGGCTCACAGTACACATTGATTAAAATAAGTTTATCCTCCTCTTTTCCAATAAGTATAACTTCAGTATTTACAGTTCGAAATTGTATTAATGCTACAGCTACTATATTAACTGAGCAAATAAGTATGCACACTTTTCCTAAGTCTTTCCCAGGAAAAATACGTCCACCATGTGAAGTCACTTTATAGCTTCTACATGGTTCTTGGATGCATATTATATCCATATCTACCCCGGTGTGCTGCAAGAGAGAACTAGCCACCTTTCCTTTTCCCACATTTGTCTGAAGAATATTTAGTTTACTGTTATAACCTTTATTGACTCTACTTTGGTTCGATGCAGGTTCAGCCATAGTCAGTGCGTTGTTTTGCTGCAGCAACTTTTATTTTAAAAATAGGACACATTGGGTCATTCGACAGATGTTGGCGTGTCTGCAACCCAGCCTTACGGCAGTTGCTGCAGTCTTCCCTCTCATTTGTACACTCTTTAATTGGGTGCTCGCCACCACATCTCAAACAGCTCTGAGCTGTCTGCTTACAATTGACTGCCATATATCTGAACTCGTTACATTTGTAGCATCTGAGTATGTCTGGTAAATCACTTACCATGCATCTCATCCAGCCCACTGTCATCGTTTCCCTTACCATACATGCTTTATAGATTTGTGGAGATGTTATCACCACGATATTTGAACGAATGGGGTTTCTGCATTTTCTTTTTGATAAAATTTTAAAACCTTTTAAAAACTCAGTCAAACCCCCTACGCTATCCACGAGATCCTTGTTACCCAGAGTGATTTTTTCTATTAAATTGTTCGAGTCGTCAGTATCAGCTCCCTGGATTAAAAATTTTGGCCATCTCTTCTCCAGGTCCTTGGATTGCAAACCGTCAATCTTGTCTACTTTTTCTTTAAATTTCGCCCTTTGATCCATTGAATAACTTTCTATGATCAAGCTACCGGTTTTGGTTTGCCTTATCGATTTAAAACCACCAAAACCACCCACTTGGCCCACCCTTACAAGTAACCACTACTGAGTAACCAATCTCTACGTTTTTCACCTTGTCTGGTTCCTCGTATCTATGTGTATCATTTCCGTGTGCTGGATCTAGCCTTGTTATCAATGGTTCCTTTTTTCACCATATCTGCACAGTTTATAATCGTTTCCAGGCTAGGCTCTTTGCCTCCTTTTGCTGCATCTAACTCAAGTTTATGACATCTTTCATTCAGGATATGGTAAACCTTCAACATATCGTCTACCGCCTTAGCCACAGTACTTTGCTCTTGCTTGTTAAACTGGATTTTCCCAGACTGGTACCTGGTTGTAGCTTTTTTTAATAAATGTACATGTTGGTACATATCCCTCATAAGCAATGTACTATCATAAGGAATATATCATCCTCCACACGTTCAACATCAGTGTACCTACGCTTTTTGTTATGTGGGCCAGGAACACTAATCTGCATTTCCTCATTAACATCCTTATTATTAGCCATGGAATTTGGTCTTGGGTTTTCCTTATACCTTCCCTTTCTCAGCTGTTCACGGAATTTCTTACGTTCTTCCGCTTCAAACTGTTGTATTCTCGAGAGCTTGTTTTTATTTTTACCACTGACGACCAATTTGGGTTACCCAGTACATCACTAGTATGTTTCTCCATTGCTGTCCTCTGGGCCTTTTGTTGCCTTTCTTGCCATTTATTATGTGAAGTAACGAGGTCCTCATCATCAGAAGTAAATGAGGCCTCTATATCAATGCTGTTGCCTTAGGCACAAATATACCACTCTATCCAATACAATTCTATTTAAATCAAATACAACTATAATAAAATATATTAACACTAAAAAACTACACCATAAGCCCAATTAAAACTAATAAACTTATATAATAAAACAATAATTAAAATCCTACTGGCCGTAAAAGCCTCTGTAGACCATAAAAAACCAAGAAATATAAAATAGTGGTGGTGCGTACAGGAAATAATAACTTCGCCCCGCCCATCCATCAAGGGTATAAGGTCACTTCACATTCCATATTTTCCGCACGAATCACACCAAGGGACGGCTGACGAAACAGCCTGGACCCACCCAGTTGTGGACCCCTAAGAAGACCCTGGAATTACGGGAAAAGCCATAGGCATAAAAACCCATCTTCATTTACATTATAACTTCGACATCCTTACACAACTTCTTAAAAGTCGCCAATAGTGGCAAGCTAACTAGATACTTTTTCTCACATGGCCATTGCAATCCACATTTAGCAATCTCCACCAATAACACTCGTCTGGCACCCACCCTATTATCTAAGAGACACTCATATAACACATGATCTACTGTGTCAGTGCCCCTTCCACATGGACAATTCTCAAATGGACTAACATCTTTTAAATTAAAGCGCCCAAGGTAGTTGTTAAAAGACCCATGGCCAGTCAACATCTGCGTAATGCTACCAGACAGTATGCTTCCCCTATGAGATGCTTCTGAATATGTTGTTCGCCCCTTGGGTGTCTGAACCCAATCCTCTTTCCATCTTGTTAACGTCTGTTTCTTGGCTTCACAGTTAAACCAAGAAATTGGTTTCTTATGATTCATCACCGTACTATGACTCGTAACCTCTTTGGCATATCTATCTGCCATCTCGTTCCCACAATAACCCACATGGGCTTTGATCCAAAAGAAGGTAATAGAATTTCCCCTATTTACTATATTTACAAATTTATGGTGGGCCATGTAGGCATACTCATTGCAACTATAACTTCCAGAGACTGAAGATAGTGCTGATTGGGAATCTGAGGATACAGAGATAACTCTCGTGTGGTCCTCAAGCAGTAGAAGGAGCACCCCCGCCATATAAAGAGCGAACACCTCTGCCTGAAAGATGGTACATTCAGATGGCAATCGTCCTTTCCATTTCCTAACTAGGTTTCCATCCTCGTATATTACCATGGCTGCTCCTACCCTCCCGTTTACTTTAGATCCATCTGTAAAACATTGAGTCGCATATGAACATGCTTTATTAGCATCCCAGTTATCCCATGAAAATTTAACTGTCAAGCGGGGATGAAAGCGAACTTTATACTCCGGTAAAGCCTCAATATCCTCTTTGTAGACCTTGAGTAGGGTATACAAATTATACCGGCTTTCTGCTATGACCCAAAGAGGTGGGCAACAAGCCATGACCTGCAAGGCCTTATTCGAAACTGTTCGGTAGGCCTTGGTAATAGCTCTAAGGAACGGTCTTTGGATTGCATCAAGCCTAGTGCTTAACCATGAGTCCCTCCCTCTACTGCCCCATACCTCTGACCCATATAAAACCATTGGCTCAGTGGCGGCCATATATATCCTTCTCAGTATAAATAGGGACACCGCCCACTGTCTCCCACAGATGTAAAAAAATTTCGTAGCCATTATCAACCCCTTTTTTTGAATACACTTAGTATGGTCTATCCATTGAAATTTAGGATCCCATACTAGGCTCAAATACTTTATATTCTTAACTTTATCACTTGACCATTCATACGGACACAAGGCCCTCAAAGTATATTGGTACAGGGATAAAAGATTGCAGTAGTTTTGCTAACTGCAAATCGCAGCTTGCAACTGTCTGCCCAATTCATACAAGCATCCAAAATAAGAGGCACTTTGCTCTCTATTTCCTTCGCAGACCTCCCTAAGATAAACAAGACTGCATCATCGGCAAAGGCCTGCATATTATCATTATGATCTAACAGTCCTCTAATTGATTAAAACCATCCCTCCATTAATACCAACCAAAGGATGGGACCGAGACATGAGCCTTGGGGGCACCCCATATTAGTTGCACGCTGTATAGGCCCAGCTATTATACTTCTCTATGAAAAAATGACAAAATTATATGATATAAGTTAGAGGGACTTTTCATAGCCCTCAACCTATCTAAAACCGCAGGTGGCCATGCACAATTAAATGCATTAGCAATGTCAAGGGAAACCACCAAAGTGTGCCATTTTTCCCCCATTGCTCTCTAACTAATTCTTGAAATCTGTCACAAGCTTGGATCATACTTTTACCCTCCCGGAAACCAAACTGCTCATCTGACAAATAATGCTATTTTTCCAAAAAGAAACTCAGTCGTTTGGCACACAATTTATCAAGAACTTTCCCCAGACATGGAAGAAGGCAAATCAGCCTCACTTGGTGGTGCATACAGGAAATGTAGCTATGCCCCACCCACCCAAAAAGGGTATTAGGGCACATTACACACCATACTCTCTTGCTTATCGCACCAATGTACGACAGGGAAACAGCCTGGACCCACCCAGTTGCGGACCCCTAAGAAGACCCTGGACGGGAAAAGCCATTGGCTTAAAAACCCGTATCTACACCTCTATTTCAACGTCAATAGAGAACTTCTTAAAAGCCGCTGTCAAAGGTGTACTTACTAGGTGGCTCATATCGCAAGGCCAATTAAGACCAAGTTTAACCACTGCAGCAGATAAGATCCTCCGTGCTTCCACCCTGTTGGTAAGTGTACAGTCATAGAGAACATGATTAACTGTATCCAATCCCTCATTGCATCCACAATACCCAGAAACCACGACCAATGACCACGAACCACGAGGTTGGCTTCTTGTGGGTCAACATTGTGCTATTGTTAGTAGCTTCTTTAGCAAGTTTATTTTTGAATTTGAATTTGAAAAATTACTCTGCAAGCAGCCATAAAGGCCTATGGCAGAGGGACACGAGTCCAAGTGCAGCATAGAAAATGCATTGTCAAAACCAGAAAATATAAAACCCTAATGATATAAACCCAACAACAATTTCAATATTTTTTAATGCTGCAAATATATGCATTGTCAAAACAAAACAAAATTATGACTCCCATAAAATACGTTTTTCCTGCACAAAATCCCCAGCAAGCGAGTTCCATTGTCGAATCGCCCTTGGGACAAATGACCAGTAATAAGAATCTGTTCGTGCAAAAATCTCTCCAACTTTGTTAGAGTGGTCACCCCTACCCAAATATAATGCCCTGCAAAGTTTACTTGAAGTAGGTTTAGGGCAAGAGCCTTCTAGCATTCGATTAAAGATATTAAGATTAAAATCTGAACGTCTTGCAAGTAAACTATCCCAACCAAGCTCTGAAAGCATTTTAGTTACACTGTCGGCATATCCATATTTACCACAAACAAACCTAGCAGCCCTGCGTTGGACCATTTCTATAGAGTGAGCTAAGTCCTCAGTGTGGGGATTCCACACGGAGCTGCAGTATTCTAGATGGGGACGTACTAATGATTGATATGCTATACATTTTACCTCCCTGGGACACCTTCTTAGAACGCGTTGACTAAACCTAAGCATCTGCATAGACTTGGAAATAATCTGTTCGACATGCAGCTTCCAAGAAAGTTTAGCTGTAATCGTTACCCCCAAATATTTATAAGAATTTACGTTATTAAGTGGAATGGCCCCTATTCTATATGGAAATATTATTGGATCCTTTCCCCTAGCTACCCTCATTACACAACATTTTCCCTTATTAAGTTGAAGTTGCCATTTAGAACACCATGCCTCTATTGCTTTCAAGTCACTATCAATAATATGGCAATCATTGTCAGAGGTAACCTCACGATAAATTATTGTATCATCTGCAAATAGCCGGCAATTGCTGCTAACTTGACTGCTGACGTCATTGATATACAAAAGAAACAGAAGTGGACCCAACACACTACCCTGAGGAACCCCTGATGTAACCCCTATCCAGTCAGATTCAGACCCACCTGCAACAACCCTTTGTTTCCTATCACTCAAAAAAGAATGCACCCATTTATACACCTGTTCACCCAATCCATACCCACTAATTTTTGTCATTAGTTTTGAGTGAGAAACTGTGTCAAATGCCTTGCAGAGATCAAGAAAAACCAAATCTATCTGACTGCCTTTGTCTAAAATTTTCTGAAGGTCATCAACTAAAAGAATAAGCTGGGTTTCACATGAACGCCCCCTAAGAAACCCATGCTGGTTATCACACAAAAGATTGTTTTCCATAAGAAAATTCTTTGAGGAGGAATATATAATATGTTCAAGGACCTTGCAAACTATCGAGGTTAAAGACACGGGTCTGTAATTAGTTACCTGAGACTTGTCTCCTGATTTAAAAATTGGACTAACATTAGCTAATTTCCACATATCTGGTACAATACCTACATCTAAACTCTGTTGAAAAATTAACTGAAGGTATGGACCCAACTCTTGTGCAAGATTTTTTAAAATGATAGCATACATCCCATCTGGACCACAGGTTTTATTTGAGTCTAATTTTAGAAGTTGCTTGACTATCCCATCTGCAGTTATTACAATTTGATCCATATAAAGAGATGTTGAAGGAAAACCCTCATGTGGTATGCCATCATCAATTGTGAAGACCTTCTTGTATTGTTCATTTAATAAGGTAGCTTTCCCTACTGGATCTGAAACAAGCTTCCCATTTGTGTCAACCAGAGAAGGAATAGATTTTCTACTTCGCCTAGAGTTCTTGATGTAACGCCAAAATAATTTTGGGTCCGTTTTTAACCATTCTCCAAGCGTTTCTGTTTTAAAATTATCGTGAGCTAACAAGATTTTCCGTTTCGCTGCTGTGCGTGCAATACGGAATTCATTGCAATTCACTAATTTTGGGTGATTTCTAGCCCTATTCCTCCATAAGCGTTGCTTACGAAGAGCCCTTTTAACTTTGCTAGTGTACCATACTGGTGTGGCACAGTCTCTAACTACCTTGGTTGGAATAAAGGAGGAAGACCCATTTAAAATTAAACTATGAAATCGTGACCAATTCAAATTCACATTTTGAGGATGAAAACATTCTTTAAATTTATGAAAATTATCTATCAAATGTGACTTAAAACCATCCCAATTACATTTGTTAAAAAGAAACACTACTCTTTTAACCTCAGAAATTTTTTCCACACATGCATTAACATCACATAAAACAATCTGATGATCACTAATTCCCCCTGATACCCTAACATTGGATAATAACTCCGGACTATTAGTCAGTACTACATCAAGAATTTTGTCATTTCTGGTTGGTTTAGTTACAACCTGTTCCATAGAATAAGTATTCATACTATCTAAAAATGAAACTGCTAATGGCTTGTCACTGCCACTGATCACCGTATGCATTTCCCAGTTGATGTTTGGAAAATTTACATCACCTCCTAAAATAATGATTGGGCTATGGTATTTACGATGAAGAGTGTCCAAAGAAGTTCTTACACTAGTGACATCTGCTATGGAGGATCCCGGTGGCCGATAGAAAGAATATAAAAACACCTTTTTACCATTCTTTAGCCTTAAACTACAACATACTATTTCACAGTCTGTTTCAAAACTTGTTTCCCTGCAACTATGAAATATTTGTGAAATAGCTATGAAAACCCCACCTCCAGAATGACCAACCCTGTCTCTACAGTACACTGTGAAACCATCTGGAAATATTTCCCCATTATTAACAGTATCATCAAGCCATGACTCTGTACCAAGAATTATATTGCAACCAGTCTCCTCAACTGCCGTCTCATTCCCTGGATGCCCTATATGGGCTTTGATCCATTTTAAGGTTAATTCATGGCCCAAGTTTACAAGAGCTACAAGTTTATGATGGGCCATGTAGGCATATTCGTTGTTATTAGTCGCGCTAGACACCGAGGTAAGTGCCGACTGGGAGTCTGAGGTTATAGAGATAGTCTTCTTTTGCCTACCCAGGAGTAGCAGAAGTACCCCTGCCATATAGAGGGCGTAAACTTCTGCTTGAAAAACCGTACATTCTCCTGGCAGGCGCCCCTTCCACTGCCTTGTTATGATGCCGTCAGAGTATATCACAACAGCCGCCCCACCTTACCCTCCATCTTAGACCCATCAGTGAAGCATTGAATCTCATGAGTATAGTCGTTGGGAGATTCCCATACATCTTACGGAAACTTAACATTAGTCCTGGATGATAGCGGACACTATGTGCTGGTGGAGCTTCAATGTCTTCTTGGTAAAATTTTAATCGCATATGAAAGTTATAACGATTTTCCGACAGAGCCCAAAGGGGGGACAACAGGACATAACCTGCAATGCCTTGTTCGGAGTCGTTCGATATGCCTTGGTGATAGCTCTAATAAAGGGTCTTTGGATTGCGTCCAATCGACTACTTATCCGAGAGTCCCGACCTCTAATTTCCCATATTTCTCAGCCGTAAAGAACCATAGGTTGAATGGCTGCGAGGTAGATCCTCCTAAGTGAATACGGAAAAACCCCCCATTGCTGCCTGCAGATATAAAATAATTTCGTTGCCATCGCCAAGACCCTCCTCTGGATGTATTTTACATGGTCTATCCATTGAAATTTAGGGTCCCAATACAGACTGAGGTACTTTATATTTTTACTCATTGTAAGTACCTGCCCACTCATACGAATACAAGGGGCTCGAAGTTGGGGGGACATTTTATATCTCTGAGCCGATCCAAGATGGCTGGTGGCCAGGCATAATTAAATGCATTGGCTATGTCTTTAATTATTTGATAGAACCTATCGCACGCCTGGACTGTCCCTCTACCCTCCCGAAACCCAAATTGCTCGTCAGAGAGGAGTTGATGCTTCTCTAAGTGGTATGACAATCTTTTTGCACAGAGCTTGTCAAGGACCTTACCAAGGCAAGGGAGAAGACAGATAGGTCTAAATTTTTGACTCCCAGGTTTCGGGACCCACACAATTCTTCCCACCTTCCACACAGTGGGGAAAACCCCAGAGGAAAGACATCGATTTAATAATGCCAAGAAAGCCTCCCCTGCCCACTCCCAGAGGTATTTAACCGCAACAGGTGGTATATTATCACAACCCGGAGCCTTATTAATTAAGATCCCGTTCACGACACTATCCACTTCCCCCTTTGAGAACGGAACCTCATGGCTAGATGAAGCAAGAGTCTCCTTGGCCATACTCCACGACTGCCCCTGGCTTACAGTATTATTATCCTGGATATCAACAGGGAAGTACTCATCGACCAATGCGTTCATAGTGTCCTCCTCACCAACAGTCCAAGTACCGTCCGGCTTCATAATAGTACAAACCACGGAGGTAGGCCGCACACTACCCGCCAGAATCTTATATGGAAGGGAAAAGACATCTTTTAGCGAGGAAGACTCACAAAACGCCCTCCATGAGTCTCTTTTTGCTTGACATATCTCGTTTAAAAGCCCGACGCAAGTTCTTAAAGACCACAAGCTGGCGTGTTCTGGCTTGCTCATCCGCAGCCCTTTGGTATCTCTTCCTAGCTCTACGCATCTCTAGGCGACCAATAGTAAGGGAAGAATTCCACCATGGACAGGTCTTCCTACGTATGCCGGTACATATACTCATTGAAGCACTGCAGGCAACTTTAAGGGCCCCCTGCAGGGATCCAACCTCGTTGTCCAAAGTCTGATGTACTGTTACCTTGTCCAAACAACTCAAAAGAAAAGCTTTGAACAAGTCCCAGTTAGCAGTCTTCCAACGGTACCTGACCGCATCACCATTGTCCCTCTCAGTGCCCTCCCCAAAAATGGACATACAGATATATTTGTAGTCGCTTAGAGTTTCCACCGATGAAATTCTCCAATCTCTAACCACTAAGTCTCGGGACATATATGGATATGGATTTCGAAGTGGTTGGTTACTGCAAATTCAATGCAGTTGTTACCTCTTATATCAGCATCGAGGGACCCCCCATACTGGGTGTTTTGCATTAAAATCGCCCAGCAAAAGTATGGGGGAATTAAAAGTTGTTAATAAGTCGTTAACGAGGGTAAAAACCCCTTTGAGTGGCTTGCTAGGCTCTATATAAACATTGATTACAATACATAGCGGTTCCCCCTTATAGTTGACCTGGGTAGAGACCACGTTTGAATGCGAGAACTGCGTTAGGGCTAGGGAACTCAACTCTCTTCTCTTGATGACAGTAGCCACCTTTGGTCTGTCACCAGACATGTACAGGGTACCCCCTGCAAAGCTATTTCTTATTGCTAACCCTGGCCCAGGTTCTTGGATGCAAATAATGTTAGAGTTCTCGCATGACTTCTCTAGGCATTATACAGCTTCCTTCCCTTTCCCCAAGTTCACCTGAAGTACATTGATTTTATCTGAGCTATCCATCATAATTAATTTGCTGTCTACTTCGTTCCCAAGCTTGCAAATATATGGGACACTTTTTGTCCATGGCGCTATGGCATCTATGCTCCAATCTTTTTTTATAGCAATTAATGCAGTTAAGGGTTTCAGAGACTGACAACCACTAACTAGATGTTCCCCTCCACAGTTAATACAACACTTAAATTTAGAAGTGCACTCCCCGGCCCTATAGCTGTACTCATTGCACCTAAAGCATTGTAGAACGTCCACATATTCTTCAATATTATACCTAACCCACCCCATGCAGATCTTATAATCCTTTGAGAATGGTTCAAAATTACTAGGGGAAACCTCTACTATGATGTTCTTCCTCACTATATTCCGACATGGACGTTCGTACACTATATTAAAACCCTCTTTAAAGGCTATTACCTCTCCAATTTCGTTTACGATATTGCCATTGGAATTCAATACTTCGTCCATAATTTCCTCTTTCGTTTTTTCTGAGTCAACCCCAGTAATTATCATCTTGGGCATCCTCTTTTTTGCCCTAGTTATTGCATACTCCCTGGTATCTTTTAGTTTTTCAAGGAATCTATTCCTTTGAACTTCGCTTTGCGCGACAATAACCAGGGCCCCGTTCCTAGCTTCTCTAATCGTTTTTGGGAACCCCCCAATATCATCAGCTGAAATTGTTTGCTGCAAGTCTTCCCGGATGGATTTAGGGGCAACAATATCGTCTTTTGAACGTACCATGATGGTTAAATCTGTGTCTTTATTAGGCTTCGCAACAGCCTTCTTAAGGGTGGTATCATAGGTCCTTGCTGTTACTCGGATGCTTGTTTCCTTAGCAGGTTTACTAGCTTGGGCCGCATAAGATTCTATCACCATGGGTTCCCGTTGTGGTAGTATCCCTACTTGAGTATCGTTCTGTACAGGGCCCCTACTTTCTAGTTTCGTCAATTTAATGTCCTGAGAGTGGTTTATTTCTCCCAAGATCCCGAAAAGGCCTGAAGTTGTTCCGCTCTGTTAGAGTAAATCTTGTTGTTATTCTCGCGAGTAATCGCACTACGTATAAGATCTACATATTTATAAAACTCCTTAAGAAGTAACTTAGGTGGCATTTGGAAGGGGTCCTCCTCTACATTATCATCGTTCACCATTACGATGCCGAGTTCGATATCATCTTCTTTATCACTCCGGTCGAACCGTCTTCTCTTCCCCCCTGGCTACGCCCTTGGGATAACTCTTGGGCATTAATAACTGAACCCTCTGATCCTCCCAAACTTCTAGTTGTACCCAGGCTTACAGATCGGCTACGAAATGGCCCTGACCCTCCCAGGAGATCAGTTTTTAATTTGTTCATAAGCTCCGTCTTTGCTTGGTGTTCAAGCTCCTTGTAAAAGGTGGCTTTAAGCTTAAGTTTAACACTAGTTGAGACTCCCGTGTTTAAATCACAATACTCCTTTAACATCCTCTCCGAGTCCTCCGTAATCTTTGGACAAAGGGTCGGCCAAATTTCTTGGAATTTTAAGTCTATTGCAGAGCCCCCGAGGGAGGTTGTTCTATCCCATTATCAAGCGAATGCTTTTGCCCCTGTCGCTTTAGCATTGGCATTATTACTGTTAGGGTTAGTATTAGTATTTTTTGGTGTAAGTTCCATAATACGCAACGAATGAGTCTCGGGTATCCCACCTCTGGGTCGAGCAACACGTAACCCCCTCCAACAGGAGTACTAACTCGAGGAGTGCTACCAGGACTCCGACCCGACCCTACTTCAACCCTGGCTTAGGCCTAGAGCTGATTGGTAAGGATGGCCCACCCCACGGTTATGGGACACCGTAGACCACCCATGACGGCAGAGGCCAGACCACTCCGCCGAGTAAACGGTTGGCATACCGCCATGGATGGTCTCGCCGATACTTATTACCCCTTGCAACGCTAGGCGTAGCAACTAGAGGGGCCGAGTGTCCCGATGCAGCGGCTGTTACTGCATCGGGAGGATACCCCACTCGCTTAGGTCCTTCCACAATTGGTGGTTGTAGGTCCATTATCAAAGTTGGCCATCCGTACAGTATTATAGGGTATAGCCGTCCCCTATAATTGCCCTTAAAAACCTCCCGAGCTAGGGCAATCCCTCAAGAAAATTTTAAAATGTTTAACTGTTAGACAGATCCTTGGGCATGTACAATGCCCGATTGCCTTCAGTTTACCAATGTCTCTAGTTCAATTATTTTGAACAAGACCTTTTTGATAACATAGCGGTAATACTCGCTAGTTAAATCATCCAAATTTACAAATTTACACAGCCTGGTAACCCCAACTACAACCTTGAATATTCTCCATTTGCAGGGAGGCTACCTCCAGAGCGGGTTAGCTCTGGGGCTTAAGCTGAGCTTGGGAAGGCCTGATGTAAATGGCCGTGGTCACCACCTGGAAAGAAATTGTGGATTCCGCAAGAATGATGCAAAGCATCAGGTAGGGGATTCTGAGTTGTAGCCGCCCAAGAAAAGAAGAAATGCGGCTCAGAAAAGAATATTGTATCATTTAGTAGGGTTGATCTCCGAGGCCACTCCGCCTTGGTTGGACCTGTGACGACACAGCCCTCGGAGGACCTGACAAGCACCCACACCATGACAAGGCGATACAAGTTTATGGGGGTGGTGGTGCATACAGGAATAAATCTACGCCCCACCCACCCAACAGGGTATAAGGGCTACTACACACCATACTATCTTGCTAGCCGCACCAACAGGTCCGGGAGGCTCAGCCTGGACCCGCCCAGTGGCGAACCCCTAAGAAGACCCTCTTTTAATTTGTGAAAAGCTAATGCTCAAAAACCCAAAGTCTTTTAACTTTATCGTTATTCTTCTTCAAAGATTTCTCTGCAGAAAATCTTAAAATGCTCGATTAGTTCATTGGTTAAAAGTTTTTCCACTTCACAAGGCCATCCAAGGTTGGCCTGGTTTGTTGCCGCCTGTAGCTTATTTCTGGCTTCTATGACATGTGCTGTCCTACATCTCCAGAGTACATGATCGATCGAATCCTCCTCCTGTCCGCAGTCGCACATGCCATTGGTTTTATTGTTTCCAAGATTAAACCGTCTTTTGTATCTATTGAAATCGCCATGTCCAGTGATCATCTGGACTATCTTCCCAGACATAGGTTGCCTTTTTACATTTATTGTTGGGATCCATCTATAAGTTTCTCGGCCTTTTATTGACTGATCCCAGTCTTGCTGCCACAATTCAGTTGTAGTTTTCTCCAGTTGTCGAGTAATCCAACGTAGCGGAGTCTTCCCTTGCAGATAGGTGAGTTCTTGGTGGCAAGTTTTGCTAGTTTGTCCACGTATTCGTTCCACTTCCATCCTGCATGTGCCTTTACCCACTTTAGCGTTATTTTCCCACCTCTCTCAGCAATCTTACTTATATTTTTGTTTGCCCTGCAGGCATTGCTGTTCTTTTTATCCCCTTTGGCCACCGCTTGGAGAGCTGATTTGGAGTCGACCATTAGAGATTTCCTTTCCTTCTATGTCCAACTGCAGAATATGTGTTGCTGCCACGTTAATGGCATACAGCTCGGCCTGGTATACCGTTGATACATCAGGTAACTTTCCCTTCCATTCGCGGATTACTTTTTGACGGTCTACAAGGACCATAGCAGCGCCAACTTTTCCGTCCAGTTTCGATCCATCTGTATACACTTGAAGGTTGTGGCTCTTCTCGTCACTCTCCTCGAACTCCTCAATCTTATACACCTTCCATTGGCCAGGATGATCTCTGTCTCTCATGGGCATAGGGATTTCCATCCTATCGGCATACTGACTCTTCATTTTCCAACCTGCATGGTTACGTTCGGCTTTCAACCACAGCGGAGGACAGTTCGTTATGACCTGCAGAGCCTTGTTCGAGGTAGTCCTGTACGCCTTACAAATGGCTCTCAGGAACGGTCTTTGAGTTGCATCGAGTTTTGCGATGACTCTCGTATCCCTGCCTCTCACTCCCCAGATTTCGGAGCCATACATAATCATTGGCTCCACGCATCTGAGGTATACGTCCCTTAGTGTTTAGGGTCTCATACCCCACTCGCTGCCGCAGATATAGAAGAGTCTTGAGGCTAGACACATCGATTTTTCCGCAATGCCCTTGATATGACAAAGCCATTGCCACTTAGGGTCGATCCAAAGTCCTAGGTATTTCATTTTAGATTCAAGTTTGATTTGCCGTCCTTCAAATGAAACTTTGGGATGTCGTAATATGTTACTGGCTGGGAAGAACAAGGCCGTGGTTTTAAGAGTTGAAAACTGCAACTTGGACTTTTCTGCCCACAGGGAGCAACTTTCCAGAATTGGGTTAACTTTTTCTTCTATGACTTTGACAGATTTCCCAGTTACGATAATTATTACATCGTCGGCAAATGCTTGAACCGCGTCGTCTTGTCCAAGTTTGGTTTTTATGTTCATGAAGAATGTCTCCATAAGGACCAACCATAGTATAGGCCCTAAACATGAACCTTGTGGGCACCCTCTTGTCATATTGGTACTTGCTGGCCCAGAAGTCGCGACTCTCTCATCGAGAAAAGAGGCTATGACTGATACCAGATTGCTTGGGCATTTCATCTTTTTGAGACAGCAGAATTTGTGGGTGCCATGCTGAGTTGAACGCATTTTTTATATCTAAGGATATAACTAGCGAGTGTTTCTTTTGCGATTTCAAAGTTGCGATACATGTTTAAATGCCATGACTGTGCTCTTGCCCTCTCTAAATCCATATTGCTCATTTGATAAGAGGCCGTTCTTTTCTAGAAAGAAGGAAAGCCTTTTTGCACAGAGCTTGTCAAACAGCTTTCCTATTACAGGTAGTAAACATATTGGACGATATGTCTTGGTACAGCTTTTCTCGATCCAGACCACTTTGGCCTCTTTCCAGATTCTTGGAAATTGCCCCTTTGAAAGGCATTTATTATAGAGCTTACAGAGGTAATGCTCTCCAGCTTTAAGAAGGTATTTTAGAACTGCAGGCGGAATCCCATCGTTTCCAGGTGCTTTCGAGACCTGTATCTCGCTCACGGCCAATTCCAGTTCTCCCTCACAGATGGGAGGGTCGTCCACCACATTAGGGATATATTCTTCCATGTTCTCCACTCTCATTCTATGCTGCTCCTCCGAGTCAAGTTCAGGTCGGTCTTGCGGGAAGTATTTGCTCAGCAACCATAGCATCGTATCCTTTTCATTGTTTGTCCATGTTCCATCAATTTTTTCTAGTTTGGGAAAATGATTCGCTAGGCCTCTTCTTTCCTGCAAGTATTTTATAAGGAAGACTGAATGGGTCCTTTGTTGATGCTTCCTCGCAGAATCTTTTCCATGATTGGGCTTTGGCTTTCAATATCTCACGCTTAAAAGCACGTCTTTTAGCTTTATATGCCGCATGTAGTTCATCTCTTAGGTTACGTTGTCGTTCTCTCTGAAATCTCGTCCTTGCTGTCCGGGTGTCTTTCCTTATTCGGTCTAGTTCTATGGTCCACCATTTATTAGCTTTGGCAGAGGTAGGCTTTTTTATCAGCGGCATTGCTTTGAGGCAGGCGAGTTCACAGGCATTATTAAATTTTTTAGACTCGACTTGAGCATCGTTATTTGGCAGTCCAATGACTGCTTGGTCTATTTCAGCACTGAAGATACTCCAGTTTGTCTTTTTCCAGTTAAATTTTGGCTTAACCCTGTTTTGGTTTGCCTGCGCCATGATTGTGAACTTTATGTATCTGAGATCGCTTAAAGTCTCAGAGCTCAAGATCTCCCATTTGTCGACTTCAATATCTCTGGTGAGTGTGAGATCAATCAAACTAACTCCGTTGGTGAAAATAAATGTTGGGCCTTGCCTGCAGTCATTATTTATTTTCAGTCTCTGGGACAGAATAAACTCGAGTAGGCTTGACCCTCTTGGGTTAGCCTCGTGCGAACCCCAAACAGGGTGCTTTGCATTAAAGTCACCTACTAAAATTAGTGGTTCTCTCCTTTGCGTGAGCAGCATTCTCAATTTTATCAGCATGCTCTCAAAATCACAGTTTGGTTCAGCATAGACATTAGCTATAATGAAGGCCAACGTTTGGTGCTCTACCAGCAACACAGCCAGATTTGGTGACATGTAACCTCTGAGGGAAGTAACTTTGGCTCCTTTTCTAGTTACTATTATGGACTTTATGTTACCCTCGTATCTGCATAGTTCACCACCCAACAGCTTATTCTTATGAATTATCTGTGGGTTAGGCTCTTGGATGCATACAAAATCTGCATCTCTGCTAGACCTTTCCAGACAGTCTTCAGCGGCTGCCCCTTTCCCCAGGTTGATTTGCATAAAGGTGATCTTATCCATGATCGATCTGTGACCATGAACTGTCCCAGGCTTTCAAATAGATCGGACACTTTTTGTCTCTTGTGTGGCATCTCTCCAGTATCCCTTTCTTCTTGCAGTTTATACATTCTATTTTGGTACTCTTGCAATCCTTCAACTTATGATCCTCTCCACAGGCAATGCAGCTTTCCACTGCCTTCTTGCAATCCATCGCCCTGTGTCCCTGTGTCATTGCATTTGAAACATTGGGTCACATCTACCCATTCTTCAACTCTGTGTCTTTGCCATCCCAGGTTTAGCTTCCAGTTTGAAGTCATGGCCTTGTAATCTTTTGTGGAGACTCGTAGCAGAACATTTTTCTTGGCAGTATTCCTACACTGCCTATCAGCAATCCAGTCGAGTCCTTCTTGGAATACTTTCTCCTCGCCAATCATGGTTTTAAGTTCATCGTTATAACTCACTATTTCATCAATTATTGTGGCTGTACTCTTATCTTTATCCACACCAGTGATCATAATCTTCGGCAATCTTTGTTTTGGCCGATCGTAGGAGAAATTTCTCATATCCTTAAGTTTCTCAATCAATTGATTTCTTTGCACTTCACCGTTAGCCTCAAGCACTAGTACACCATTTCTCCCTTCACGCACATTTTTCAGGCTTCCTCCGATGTCATCAATTGAGATTTTGGACTGCAGTGTATTCCGCATACTCCGCGGCGACATCTCATTCTCTTTGCATTTGACAAGGATAATATTCTCGTTCGATGCTTTGCTTGGTTGCATTTTCCTTGCCACTTGCGCATATGTATTAATGCGGAGGTTGGTGTCTTTAGTAGCCAACGATGTATTTATCTCTTTGTGGCTTGGCTTTCTTTTCTTTTTGAGGATAGAGAGACTCGTTTCCATATTTTCAGTTTCCATATCCATTTTTGGTTCCACGTCTGATACAGTTCCTTTTTGGCTAATAAGCCCTTTCAGTAGTGAGATTTCCAAGTCGTGGTTCCGTTCATTCATTATGGAGAATATTTTTACGATTTCCTCCAAACTATCATAGACCAATTTCTGTTCCATTTTGTTAAATTGAATCTTGCTGTTATTTTCACGACTAACAGCCGTTTTGATTGCTCCAACTTGCTCATACATGTTCTTCAGTAATGCAATATGATCCTTGCTGAACATGTCTTGCTCTTGGCTTATCTCGGTTGTAGTATTTCCTTTTTCGGTTGGAGACACCTGCCTTTGCAGGTCAGTTCGTCTTCTCTTTGCGTTTGAACGTATTTCTTCTTGGTCTTTTTTGCTAACGACCCACAGGCCGCACCCACTAGTGCTGCCTACGCTGGAGGAACGTGTCCTACCAGTAGTTTCATTTAGTCTTGTCCGACTAATTAACTTTTCAAGCAACTCTTTTTTGGCCTGACGCTCCATGTCTTTTATAAAGGCGTCTTTTAATCTTAATTTCCGGCCTTGGCTGACCCCAGTTTTCAAATGACAATATTCTTTTATATACTTGTCAGCTTCTTTTGTGATTCTAGGGACGATAGTTTTGTCCCATTCTGCCTTAAATTGGCTTTCCAAATTACTTGGTATTTCTATCACCAGTTCAAACTCGTCATCGTTATCCGTTCTATGGGGAACGGCCCCGACCCTTCCACAAGAGAGGAGTCCTTCTCTACCTCATCAACATATGAGGTAGAGGCAAGTGGTACCGAGTTATTTGATTTATCCATACTTTCGCAACAATTGTTTTAGTTCGGTTTCAACAGCTTCCAGGTTGGTTATCTGGCAGCCCCTCCAACAGGGTTGCACACCAAGGAGCGCTAACGGGTCTCCGGCCCAAGTTGACATAGACCCTGGGCAAGCCCTAATGTCTGGAGGTCAACCTGGCCCACCCTGGTTGCTCTTACTACCTAGGTCTCTTAGGAGTCGATAGTCCCGACCACTACGCCTAGTAAGTGCTTCAACGCGTGCCAATAGCATTGTTGCACAAAACATCGGTCTCTGACTTTGGGAGGTACCATCCCTTGTTCAGATTCCCAATGCCGGTGGGTACCCACACCTTCAAGATCTACCATGCCCACGTGTCTCCTTCCAGACTGGTTATGTTCTGGGGAGAGTGTTCCCCACGTGGAAGGTATTCCATTTCATTTTTCATGGTCAGATCATGCGGTATCAACAGCCTGGAAGTTTCGGTGACACCCTTGAATGTTCTCCAGGTTCACCTACGCTTCCCCCTCTGCTGGTTAGCAGGGGGGCTTAAGCTGGTTTGGGATGGTCAATTATTCTGACCGTTGTATCCACTTGGGAACAGTGTGGATACAACTAGAAGTGGCGCAAAGCGCCAGGTAGGGGTTTGATGAGATGTTGCCATATATAGGAAAAGAAGAACTATGGCACAGAGAAGACAGTTGTATCATTTAGTAGGATTTATCTCCGAGGCCACCCCGACTTGGTTGGATCTTGGCCGATACAGCCCTCGGAGGATCCGACAAGCCCCCACACCACGACAAGGCGATACAAGCTATGAGGGGGTGGTGCATATAGTGGAAAGTTCTCCTTGGTGGCGTGGCACAGCACTGTATGTTAGTGGGCAACTAGCTTTATTTTGAAGAAAAAATTTTGGACCCCCCCATAACAAAAATCCTGGCTACACCACTGACCTTAAGCAAACTGCGAGCAAGGTCCAGCAACTGTCCCATTTGTCCTTTTACTTTACAAATGCACTTAATATCATCCTAATCAGCATCACTAGTGGTTAGCTCAAAATTGAAATTTGACAACTTAAACAGTGGCCTAGAGGGTTTCTTCTGATTGAATGTGTAATGAGAAAATTGGCCCATTCAAGTCCCCCACATGTACCATAAAATCTTTCACCAAAGTAACCAAACCAAACCTAAAACTACAGTAAAAGACCGCAAGAGCTTTGTGCCAAACATTTCCTAAAACTGGTATTCACCACCAATTCTGAGCAAACAATTGTCAAGCATCACAAAGGTCAAATTTTGGTTCCATTCATCACACTCAGTTGTTTTAAAGAAATTAAGTGGGAAAAAACTAAGTATGAAAAATTTCATTAAAATAATGTAATATGCTGGGAATCAAATTCCAGGTGAGTCTCGCAAAATAAGGCACCTCAACCGGCATTCACTCGATTTAGGTCCCGAAATAAGGCAAAATGAAGCCATAGAAAAGTGTAAAACGAACTTTATTGAACGAACAATAAAAGTAGTTAACCTTAAAGCTATAAAAGAACCTCAAGGGGTTCTGACTGTTCCTTTTTCAAATCAGCATTCAGCAAATGACGATGTGTCCGTGTTGATGATCATTTGAGAAAGAACAAAGCTCTGATTCAGTGGTGATCGTCCACGCCCTCTGTATGACGTGTCGATCACATGATCTGGAAATTCTCCTATCAGCGTGACAGTCCGACTGACATAATCCCTGCCGCGTGAATGCCAGCTGATTTCCCAGAAGAGAAAAAGAGGAAAGAAGGGAGATCGATACAAATAACGATCCCTACGAACAGAGTGAAAGCTTCGGTAATAATAACCCCAGTGAATATTAACACCCAAAATGTGGGGTATCACATTAGTGAGAAAAAAAACTAAGTATATGTAAGCTTAACACAGCATTTTAGTAATTGTTTAACCAAATGGAATGAGTCATTAAAACAGATACAGGGCTGACCCGAGGCAGTAAGCGATGAGCGGGCCGAAAAAAGTGGTTCAGTCAGCAGCGCGGGGCTCCTGAAAGCTCAGGACCCAAGGTAGTTGCCTCGCTCGCCTTGCCCAAACACCGGCCCTGAACAGAAATAACTTAATTTTACCTATTAGACATAATTCAGTTAATGACATAAGTTGAAATTTACAAATGAGTTGGAATAGGCTTTTATCTTATTTTGGTTTTTAACATCTGTTACCACATCATTTATATAAATACATATAATTTTAAGTTCTAACTGGGGGCTAACTGTGATCACTGATGAGATCTGATTTGAGGACGCATTTTTTTAGTTTGAATCTTCTACACTATTGCAAGTTAAAGGCAACAATAGTATCTAGAAAAGCTACAGACAATTGTAGTAGTCCTGAGTGAAGGTTAAGGGTGATGTACTGTGTACACGGTGCTACTTTTGTTCACTTTGGACAAATTTCTTAATTCGCCAGTGCATTCACAGGTAAAATCGTCTAAAGACGAGCAGTAGCGTAGCTGGGGGGGCGGTCCGACCTGAGCCGCACTTTTTTGGGGGCGGCACCAGCGAAAAGAAAAGTTTTTTTGGGTCGGGATAGTAGAAGGAGATTTATAAAATTCTTAATTAAGATGGCCCAAGAAGGAATTATGAAATTTTTGTCGCTCGCTGTGCTCGCAGAATATATTCTGCAGTCCAGCATTATGTTTTTAAGTCCGGGTACTGGTTTATTTATTAATTTCATAATTAATATAAAATTATATAAAATATATCGATAATATCATTTGGCCCCTCCCAGTCCAGAATCCTGGCTGTGCCACTGATATGTATCGTGTTGTGTTTTAGTGAGGAATGGGTGGCAAACTCAATGACCACCCAGGGCGGCACAAACTCTAGCTACGGCACTGAAGACGAGTCTCGTTTTTATCCGCTAGCGTATAAATATCTGGATTCGTGGCGTCCAGTGGTCGCAGCTTTAAAGCTGAACATGTTCAACTTATACCCTGCTTCCAATGACTATATAGCTGGCTGATTTTAGTAACAGCTTTAAAAAGACTCGTGAGCAGTGATACAAGTAACACGAGTAACGCAAGCCAATGGACTCGTCTGGCTCCGCCTGTTGTAATTGCCTCACAGAGGCGCTCATCAAGACTTGCAAGTCATTGGACGGAGACGACAGACACAGTTTAGTTGACTCTCTGTACTCGTGGTGTCAGCATGGACTAGGCAAACAAATTGACACTTCATTTGCACTGGCACTGCATAAGTCAAGCACAAGCCCGTGTGTGACAAATCAACAAGGACACAAGCCCTAGCCCGAGTACAAGCACGAGTATAGTCTGGACCGAGCTTAACAACCGCTTCCAAACAAGTCTGTTAGGTACATGCTACAAAAAATGTTAAAGTGCTGTAACATGCTATAACTTTTAGATTCTAGTCAGTTCTTTTTTTATTGTTTGATGAGCTGGAAATATTGTGAAAGTTATGAAAAACGTTTTCTTTTTCGCGTTTTCCATCTTTGTTACAATATTTCAACATTTTTAAGCTGAACAAACACTGACAGTGAATGGGGATGATATACACTGTGAACTAATAAAGTATTTGCATAAAGATAAGGTTGGTAGAAATGCACACAGTACCAGTATAACTATAGGGTGTAGTTCAAGCATGTCAAACTCAAAGGCTAACACGGGCTGAATAAACAAGGCCTCAGTTTATGTGGGCCACAAAAAAACATCAATTTCTATAAAAAAAACGTAGGCTTATTGCAAAAAGTACATTACGAAATTATTATTAAACCTTTTGTTACATACTGTTATATTGGATGGGCAGCAAAAATATTCACTGTGGGCCGCATGCGGCCCGCCAGCCGCGAGTTTGACGTGCCTGGTGTATGTAGATGGTAGTTTCTCTAAAAGATAAAAATAATAG